>CM059974.1:55617087-56817087 GCA_030490835.1 Annona cherimola
TAGATCATGATTTAATTTATAGAGATTAAAATGTAATTATGGAATTAAGGTGAAAAGTGATGAAAAATTCATAACTTGACGCCTACAAGGCGGATTTCGATGAAATTTAAAGGTAAGCTCACGACGGTGAGTTCAATTTTATGAATGGATTGGATTAAGGGAATCATGATCGAATTAGGATGATAATTAATAATTTTTATTCCCAGATCCAAAAGATAAATTCAAGTGGTCATAACTTGACGTAGAAACATCGGTTTGAGATGAAATTTGAAACGATGGAATAAAATTATGAAATCTATAAGATGAATGGAATGGATTAAGCTAATTATCATGAAAAATGGTTTTCTTGGGGAGAAATTAAGTGGATTGACTTGTCTCAAGAGAGGGGACATGACTTTAATGCAAAATCAAAGTTTGCTACAACTTTGATTATGTGGATTTTTGAGCAGATTTTTGGTTTTATTAAGAGGTGTAAAAATTATTTTACTTGGATAAGATTAATCCAACACATTAAGAGGATAAGGAGGCATTAATTGGCTGTGGAAAACAAGCTCCAAAGGTGGGGTCCACTGCTAGAAATTCCAGCTCCACAAAGGCCTTGCACGTTCACTTGTGGAAGCATAGAAATTTTTCCAAATGTGGAATCTTTCACCCCAAGCAACCAGCAGCCTAACCCCCCAGATCTAGGCCACCAAGGAGGAAGAAAAGAGAAGAAAAAAAAGAAGAGAAAAAAGAGGGATTATCATTTAATCAAGTAAGTATATGATTATCATGATTTTATGCCTCAAATCTAGAAGTTATTTGATGTTGTAAACTAAAATATGGACGGAAAATTAAATGCATGTATTTTAGCATGCAAATTTTTAGAAAGAATAATTATGAGGTGATTAAGTAACTACCTAATTTTCAGCTTAAAAGGATAAGTGATTTGTAAATTAAAAATAGGTAAAATTAACCCAAATAGGGTAAAACGGGTGACAGGATCAGAAGTAGAAAATGATTTTTACTAATTTTTTTACAAGTAATTTTGAGCTAAAAATTTTAAAATATTTATAAGACATATTTATTATCACATTAAAAAATTAAAAATTAGGTTTCTATTGGTATAAATATACCCCATAATTAACATCTTAGGCTGTTTGCAAATGGATTCTGCAGTACAGTAAGGTAAAAATACCAAAATAAATATAAATAATTAATGTTTTATACTGAAAATATTTATTTTGGTTAATTCATATAGTTATTGAGGTATGGTAAACATTTTAGATCAAAAATACTTGATTTGATATTAATTCAAGATTTTGAGATTTCAGTACGCCTGATTTCAGCATATGTGGATAGTTTGAAAAGAAAAAAAAATGAAATCTATGTAGCAATGATCCAAATTGATATATGTGTTAAATTATTAAATATGGATTAAGAAAAGTGGGATTATATACTGAAATTTCGGATTTATATATTTGCCTAAGGTTATGTGTCAAAAGACACGTTAAACGGGTGACAAATGGGTTCCAAAGTTGCTGTTTTGGAAACCTATGATTAGTGGATTTAAATTCCATGAAAATACCCTAAGTACAGTGGTAATTAAGGATGATATTATGCTGAAATATGGATTATATTTCTGACTTAGAAATTTTATGAAATCCATTATGTATATATTGCCAAATGGGCATATGAGAAGTAGTAGATATGCAAGGGGGATGAATGACTCATGTAATTTGGTTTGTGCAAAAATTCATGAAAATATGATAAATTTTGTGAATATATTGCTGTTTATAATTTCATGATGTTAATCTCAAATTTTAGAATTAATTAATGAGGCTTAAGGCAATAACAGGTGATTAAAATGAGCAACAATGTTGGAATTTTGGAAAATAAGTGGAAAATGGCTTAAGAAAGGTGATGAGCCATTAAATGATAATTATTGGATGAATTTTATATGGTCGAATGTTTATCCTACTCAGGGAACTAAATGTGATGTGTAGTAGCCCATATAATGCACAAGCATGTGCTATACGGGCGTAACGACTTGAGAAGTCGAAAGAATTATGTATGTTAATAAAAATGGGTTGGAAAACTGAGTTGAATGCAAGCAAAGAAAATATATGAATGTTGTATCATTCTTATATGTATAGGCAAAGGCAAAGGGATAAGCGAAACGAAAAGCTAAGCAAGCGAGGTAAGCAAGCACAACTTTTAAAAATGTGATTTTATAGCTTCATTGTAAGCAAGCAGCTTTTTAAATGATTTTGGTTTTCATTACAAGATGTTTAAGGATGACCATTCCTTGTTTATATGAGTATTGAAATGTTTATTTCTGTTAAAATAAATGATTGCTTATGGTTTCGCAATTATGCTTGAAATGTGTTGAAATATGAGTTTATACGATGTTTTATTGAAATGGTCTTTAAAGAGGGATGGTGCAAAGAATTCTCTACATGAGAATGACAAGCTCCATGTGTAAGGAGGTATATAATGCCGGGGTGACTAAAGGACATGCCTGGAATGGAAATCAAGTAGGCTAGTCGAGGTAGTATTGGACAAGGAGTCCCCCTTGACGTTGCCAAGTCGGCAGGTCCAGCGCTAAGGATGGAAAGGACATGTCATGGCATAATGTTCCCGGTGCTAACGTACCCTCACATGAAGGATAACGTCATCAATGGAAATGATGAATTTGTACATCCAATGTTTATGAAATGTTTGCAAATGGTTTACGTGAATGGTTTTTCATGAATGGTTTTCATGAAATGTTTATGCAAGTTTTATGAAAAAGTTTCTCCTCCATAGGTAGTTGATCACTTGCTAAGTGTCTCTACTGAATGGAGAGAAATGTTTTTAAAGAATGTTGCTTTCAAAATGAATTGCATGAAAACCCTAAGCCTGCTTATTGAGTTGAATTTCAACTCATGTTTTGTTTTCCAAACCCATAGACAGGGGAAAGGAAGGAGGCAAGGAGCACAAGTGGAGATTCAAGGATGAACGAATTTCATGAATACCTGTATATGAATTTGTGAATGTTAACAATTAAATTATTATTCAATGTTGTAAAAGGATTACGTTATGTTTTATGCTTATGGATTGATGAAAATTTTTATGGGTAAATGCTAAAGCATGAAATATTATGATATGGTTAAGTATGAAGATTATTAGATGACATGTGTAATTCTCAAATGATATAATGACCTAAAATGACATTTGATGAAAATAGAATGTATAAATGATATAAAATCCTAAGGAGTTAGGATTAAGTGAATAAATATCCAATAAGAACCCACCGCATGATCAGGGCAACAATCCTGATTCACATTTACTAATCAATAGATCTTGAGGTAAGGATGTGACACTCGGGCGGTTCGGGTTGCCACAAAAAATCATACGCACCTATGGCTAGATTAGAAGCCATATGTATCTTACTAGCATTTACGTCTCACATGGATTTCAAATTGTTTCAAATGGATGTAAAAAGTACATTTTTGAATGGATACTTGAATGAAGAAGTTTATATTAAATAACCCCCTAGATTTAAAGAAAAGGATCAATCAAATTATGTTTATAAATTAACCAAGACATTATATTGACTAAAACAAGCTCCACAAGCTTGGTATGAAAGGTTAAACAAAGTTTTGATTGATCATGAATTTCAACGAGGAAAGGTTGATACTACATTATTCATCAAGTATAAAAGTAAGAATATTTTAATTGTTTAAATTTACGTAGATGATATAATATTTGGTGCTACTGACGAAACTCTGTGCCAAGAATTTTCTAAAATTATGTAGAGCGAATTCAAAATGAGCATGATGAGAGAATTAAATTTCTTCCTTGAACTACAAATCAAGCAACAAGTCGAAGAGATTTTTATAAATCAGTCCAAGTATATCAAGAAATGCTAAAGAAATTCAGAATGCAGACTAGCAAATGAGCAAACACTCCAATGAGTTCTGTTGGTCCCGAGTTAATGACAATTACCCAAGAGGGGAGGGGCGAATTGGGTATTTAAAAATTTTAACTTAAATTGAAAACTTTACCCCGGTTTAGTTTAGTCCCTTTTAGTAAAACAAATGGAAAGCAACAAGATTATGAAAGCGGAAATGAAAAATAATAGACAAGATTTATAGTGGTTCAGGCAACCTTCCCTACTTCACTCTTCCAAGCTCACACCCCTTGTGACTTGGGTTCCACTATGTATTCTGAGAATACAACTAGAGCCTCCGCAGCTCTAGGGGGCATATACAACCAGAGCCTCCACTCTCTTCTAGATTCTTGCTCTAAGGGGCATATACAACACGCAGCACAAGTATGTGACGAGTTCCTACTCCAGTCACAATACTACTTTGCTATTACTTGGTTTGAAACACCAAAATCAAATCAAATATCAAAAACCAAATAACAAAATGAAATGAAAGAAATCTACAATTTACAGATTTGTGTAGGAAGTTTCAGCTCGAGGAAGAACTCATAGAAGTGACAAGTTCATCGACATTGGAGTATGCAGCAAGTTGAAGCTCGTTCTTCCTTCAAAACATGTATAGATCACTCAAATGTAGAAGAAAGTGGAATATAAAACTTAGTAGCTTCTCTTTCCTTTTTTTCTGCTCTATCTTGTATATATCCACGTTCACTTGAGTGTTTATATATAATGCAAGGAGAGATTTGAACGTTGGAGAGTTGGTTGGTGCATAATAAATGTGCCAACGTTCAAATTTTTGAACGTTGCGACCCAAGTCGCAGGTGGAGTCGACTTCGAGTGCGACTTCGGCTGTAAGCAGGCTATTCAAGTTCTTCCTTAGGTTGATTTGGTCTTGGACTTTACCCAAGTAGCATGTGGAGTCGACTTCGGGCATGACTTTAGATTCCTCTAATTTCCAAGTCTGTCTTTTAGGTCGACTTAGACTGGGACTTGACCCAAGTCGTTGTTGGAGTCGACTTCGGTTGCGACTTGACTTTCTTATCTTGCCAAGTGAGCTTAAACTATTTTGAAATGACTTTGGTCACTTTATTTTCTTAAATTAAATATTCTTCCTTTGATTTGAATCATTTCAAATTCTGTAGGATTAATTTAGCTTGAAACATTTTGACACCATGTCTTGAATTCTTGAATTCTTGAGTCTTGGAATGCATGAAAATGTCCAAGTGATAGTTCTTGATCTGGCTAGATGAATTCATGCAACTTTGCTTGCTTTGGACTTGTTTTATTTTTCATTTGGTCCAAGTCGAATGTTTGAGTCGACTTGGCCCTCAACTTTACTCAAGTCTAGCATCAGGTTGACTTGGTCTGTGACTTTGTTCTTCAAGTTCTGTGCTGCTCGGTTTGAAGTCGATGCTGGAGTTGACTTGGTTTGCGACTTCACCCAAGTCGCATGTTGGAGTCGACTTTGTTTATGACTTCGGCAGCTTTTGGTTCCCAATTTCAACGCTGGACAGAAAATGGCCCTTGAAGTCGCTGCTGGAGTCAACTTAGGGATTGACTTGGCCTAAGTCAATGCCTGAGTCGACTTGGGGATCGACTTGAACTGTCATGCTTTATATTTTTCCTTTTCATAACCTTCAACATTGCACAAAACATATTAGTAGCTAAAACTTACTCAAATTGAGTTGTTAATCATCAGAACATTTACTTTGGGTATTTTGCTTTTGATTTCATCATTTGTTTCTATCAATCTCCTCCTTTTTGATGATTGACAAAACCGATTTGAGTTTATACCTTTCAACATGTTATTTTATCCTTTTTTGACATGTTTAGGATGATTAGTGAAATTGTCATACATATTTCATTTTCGACATTTGCATATGTTATTTCCAATAATCACAAGTTGAATCCAATCATTCAATTTTATAAACAGAACATAAGCATAAAAACAGAACACAATAAGAATCATAGCATAATACAAGTAATCAGAGCATTAGTATAAACTTTGCATAAACAGAGCATAAACAAATTTTTTCATAAACTTTTTATATATGATAAAAAAATTTCATACAAGTTTCAAAAACAAATAAAAAGCTATATACAAGCTACCCAACCCAAAATCCTAAAATCTAAACACACAAAACCCAACTATTCTCCTCCTTTTTGTCAATAGATCGAATAGGGGTTGATTTGGTGAGATTTGGCATATAAGAATGCCGCTATGGTATACGAAGATTGTGGAGCAGGGGTAAGTGGGATAGGTCTGACATGGGCTGATGAATAGAAGGATGAGATGGGGCCTAGAGTCGGATCTCTGCGTACTGATCTGCTGTCAAATGGATCCAATTATGGTAGCGGTTAATTCTTGTGATGTCCGGATGCCAAATGATATCGAATCGTGCGTAGCTCCCTATCCATGCGATCTTGTCTTGAATGCATTTCCATCACCGCATTAAGGACCCCAGCAATCTGACTAGTCAAGCGATCCTCGATTTTCTCTAGGTGCTGCCGGATCGTATTGACTGAATGATCCCAAGATGGTGGTCGAGGTGCGGAATCTAGGATCTCAGAACCATGGGGCGAATAGGATTCATGTGATATAGGCGAAGCAGGCGCCTCAAGAGCGTCCTGAGGTGGAGCGGGTTGCTCCTCTTCTGGTGGCGGGGGCTACTCCCCCTGAACATGTGCATCTCCGGCTTCGTCTTGAGCCGGTACCCCCATCCTCTCTTGGATATGCTCCGCCCTAAACTGCTCCACATTGATCTTCATTCGTTGGAGCAAGACCATGTTGATCGCATTTGTTGGTTTCAAAACCTCGAATGGTTCACCATCAATGTTGACCGCAAAATGCTCTAGGATTTTGGTAATCCAAGTCCTATAGGGCAAAACCCCTCATCGGTTGTCTTTTCCGGAGGTCAGGGCTTCTAGGAGTAGTCATGAGATATTGACTTTGACTCGGTTAGCGACTTTCCAGAGAATTTCGGCCTCCTGCAGGTTTAGCTAGTTTCTTCTTCCTCCTTTTGGGTAGATGCAGTGGGAAATCAATAGCCTTAGGACCCATAGCCTTGGGGATAAGTCCATGTAATGAAGGAACTTGATCCTGGGATGATATCTGTTGCTCCTGGTGAGCTAATTATACATTCGGGAGATAGATAAATCTGCAGGCAGCCATTCCTCATCATAAGGGACCTCTAGGATTCATCCCACCTGCATAATGGCATGATCTACGCTGTATTCCCCTCTAGTACCCAAAAACATCTCGACTCCTTTAACAAAAGTACCGAAGGTCAGATCATCCCATAAATAGTAGAAAATTCTAGTCAAGTCGGGATATACCCTGTCATCTACTTTCAACAGTCTGGTCCATCCTTGGAAATCCAGAATCTCCTTAATCTCACACTCATAATCGCTTAGAAACTTAAAGTCAATGATTTTAGGAATGAATACCTTTCGCTCATAGAATGACTTGTAGAATCGACTTGCTGTAGTTCTGTCTTAAAATATGTTGTCGGCATTTTCAAGACTTGACCTTTAGCAACTGGGGTTCCCTTTCTTCTGGCCCCAGTTTCCGTACTTTGCTAAGTTTGTGGGTCCTCTTCCCTGGCAGCGGTTGTTGACGGAGTCCCGGCTTGGAATCGAACCCGATGGTAGGTAAAGGTCGACGGTTCTTCCTAGGCATGTTTCGCGGGAGTCCGTTGCCTTCTAGGAACCTCCTCTTCGGCTTGAGAGCCGAATTGTCTAGGAACAGGCCTTTGGGATGGCTTGGATACAACTAGTTTGGGCAATTTTGACTTTGGTGCCATTGGATTAGATTTGTGGAGATGGGTTTTTCAAAATGAAGCTTTAGATGGAATGCAGAAATGCAGGGAGTGAAAACAAAGAGAGAAAAAGAAAATGAAGAAATTGGACAGAGGAAGAGTGAGACAAGGGAGAGTGGGAGCTTGAGTCTGAGCTGGAGTGCTCGAATGAAAGAGAGAAAAATGCCAGAGCAGTGGGTCTGCCGGAGTGAGAGAAGAGAGAGAGTGAGAGCGGGAGAGCACTGGAGGAAACTGCTGGAGAGGGAGAGAAATGAGAGAGAGCAAGAACAGTGGAAGGAGATGAAGATCGAAGAGAATGGAGTGAGAGAGAAGGATTGGAGCCGGAATGCCGGAGAACAGAGGCCGAAAGTGAGAAAATGGAGAAGGAAGAGAGGCTGTCACGGGAGGAAATGAGAAGGAAGAGGGAAGAAAAAAAAGAAAGAAAGAGGAGGAAGCCCGACGGTTGCGCGTGAAGTTGACTTGCCCTAGGCGAAGTCGACTTCACCTTGACACGGAGTCGACTTCGCCTACTTGGAGTTGACTTGACCGGAGTCGACTTGAGATCTCCGAAGTCGACTTGGCCTATCGACTTGGACTTTTATAAGTCCATTTCTTCTATCTAACTATTCCTAATTTAACTCAATCATCCCCATATCATTTCTAATTTTGAAAAAAGATCTTTTGCTAAAGGTTTGGTGAATATATCAGCAATTTAATCCTCAGTTTTCACATATTCCAAACAAACATCATGATTTTCAACATGTTCAATAATAAAATGATGTCTTACATCTATATGTTTGGTTCTAGAATGCAATACAGGATTTTTTGTCAAACAAATTGCACTTGTATTATCACATCTAATTGGAATATTATAATAATTAATATCATAGTCTTTTAGTTGTTGTTTCATCCAAAGTAGTTGGGCACAATAGCTCCCGGCAGTTATATATTCGGCTTCCACCGTAGATAGAGCAACAATAGTTTATTTCCTTGAGTACCATGAAACCAACATGTTTCCAAGGAATTGACATGTTCCATTAGTACTTTTTCTATCTACCTTGTATCTGGCAAAATTCGCTTCCGAGTAACCGATTAAATCAAAAGTTGACCCCTTGAGATACCAAAGTCCAAACTTAGTAGTATTTATCAAATATTGAAATATTCTTTTTACAGCTAATAAATGTGATTCTTTAAGACATGATTGAAATCTAGAACACATGCAAACACTGAAAAGAATATCCGGTCTAGAAGCAGTTAAATATAGCAAAGATCCTATTATACTTCTATATAGCTTTTGGTCGATACATTTACCATTTTCATCCGTGTCGATCTTGATTATTGAACTCATTGGAGTGTTTGCTCCCTTGCTGGTTTGCATTCTGAATTTCTTTAGCATTTCTTTGATATATTTAGACTAATTTATGAATATCCCTTCGGCTTGTTGCTTGATTTGCAGTCCAAGGAAGAAATTCTATTCTCCCATCATGCTCATTTCGAATTCGCTCTGCATAATTTTAGAAAATTCTTTGTACAAAGTTTTATCAGTAGCACGAAATATTATATCATCTACATAAATTTGTACAATTAAAATATGTTTACTCTTATACTTGATGAATAATGTAGTATCAACCTTTCCTCTTTGAAATTCATGATCAATCAAAAATTTACTCAACCTTTCATACCAAGCTCGTGGAGCTTGTTTTAGTCCATATAATACTTTGGTTAATTTATAAACATATTTTCATTGATCCTTTTCTTCAAATTTAGGGGATTGTTCAACACATACTTCTTCATTCAAGAAACCGTTCAAAAATGCGATTTTCACATCCATTTGAAACAATTTGAAATCCATGTGAGAAGCAAATGCAAGTAAAATACGTATGGCCTCTAGTCTAACCACATGTGTATAAGATTCTTCAAAATCAATTCATTCTTCTTGGGAATACCCTTTGGCTACTAGTCTAACTTTGTTTCATATCACAAGCCTACTTTGGTCTAATTTGTTCTTAAATACCCATTTGGTATCAATAATAGTGCAATCTTTGGGTTTAGGAACTAAATGTCATACATTGTTCCTTTCAAATTGATTTAGCTCTTCTTGCATTGTAATAACCTAATTTTCATCATTAAGAGCTTGTTCAATAGTTGTTGGTTCAATTTTTGATACAAAAGCATATTGTTACAATATGTTTTGTTTTGACCTTCTTATCTTTACTCCTTCATAGATATTGCCAATAACTTGCTCAATTGAATGTGCATTTTTGAATTTCAAATCAGTTGGAAGTCTGTGAGAATTGTTACCTTTACTTACCCTTTCCTCCATGGAATTTTCTGGCTTTGGCTCGTTTTCCTCTTGTTGCTCTTGTTGTTTTGCTTTTGAATTCTTTGATGTATCATTTGCATCACTCAATTCATCTTCTTTCTAGGAGTTTGGTTAAATTCATCAAAAAAAATATATTGATTCCTCTATTATGTGATTTTCTTTGTTGAAAATTCTATATGCTTTGCTATTTGATGAATAACCAAGGAAACTTTCTTCATCACTTTTGACATCTAATTTTCTCAAATTTATTTTTCCATTGTTTAACACATAACAAGTACATCCAAAAGTATAGAAATATGATATGTTTGGTTTTCTACCTTTCCAGAGTTCATATGAGGTCTTTTTCAATATTACTCTAATAGTAATTCGGTTTAATACATGACAAGCTGTACTTATAGCTTACCCCAAAAATTTTTTGACAACTTACTCTCATTTAGCATAGTTCTAGCCATTTCTTGTATTGTTCGATTTTTTCTTTTAGCAACTCCATTTTGTTGAGGAGTTCTTGGTGCAAAAAATGTATGGTGAATTCCTTTTTCGTTGCAAAATTCTATGAATCGTTTATTTTCAAATTCACCACCATGATCACTTCTAATGGAAATAATTGAACTTTGTTTTTCATTTTGCACCAAATTTGAAAATGTGACAAACATAAGAAATGCTTCATCTTTGCTAGCTAAGAGTATAATCAAAGTAAACCTTGAGAAATCGTCAACAATTACAAATACGTACTTTTTCCCACCAAGAGTTAAAATGTCAGATGGTCCATAAAGATCTATATGCAATAGTTTGAGTGGTCTAGTTGTTGAAATTTTTTTTTTGGTGGAAAATGGCGTTTTGGGTTGTTTAAATAATTGACAAGCCTTGCAAATCTTATTCTTGTCATATTTAAGCTTTAGTAACCCTTGTGTTAGACTATTTTTCCCAAAACGTTTTAATATTCGACATATTTATATGTCCAAGCCTTGTATGTCATATCCATGGATCATTTTTTATGCATATTAGATATTTTCCCTCAAGTTCATTTAGGCAAACCAAATATACATTTTTATGTCTTTTGCCACTAAATACTATGTGTTCATCATAAAAAATATTGCATATAGAGGATTCAAATACAACTTTATATCCTTTGTCACATAATTAACTAATACTCATTAGGTTGTGTTTAAGTCCTTCAACAAATAGTACGTCCTCAATACATGCATTTGAAATTCCATAAACATTTCCTTGACATTTTATTTTACCTTTTTCATTATTTTCAAAGGCAACTATTCCTTCATTGCACGGATTGATTTTATGAAACAGTCATTTTTCTCCTGTCATGTGTCTTGAGCAGCCACTATCCATAAACCATATATTATTGGCCTTAGCTCTAAGATAAACCTGCAAAAATCAAGTCAAGTGGAGCTCATCTTTTTGGTATCCATTTTATGGGTCCATTTGGGTTAGTTATCCATTGGAATCTACATTGATCTTCTTTTGAAGCCACTAATCCAATGTTTTTAAGCATCCAAACCAATTTTGCACTAAGGTTTTGTAATTTTCTCAATTTTCATTGATAAACCTTGTGTCCCAACTAGTTGCAAAAATTACAAGCTCCTAGTAGTCTAGAATGGGAATCTATTTGATAATTGGTTCCCCATTTGGTAATTGGTTCCCTAGTTAGTCTTTTGGTCCAAACCACATGATTTATTTTAGGTTTAGTATAAATGGGTTTAGCTTTGTTCCTTGGATCATTAGATTTTCCTTGCTCAAATGTGGTATATCCAAGTCCTTTCTTACAATTTTGGAAGGTCATTTTTAAGAACATTTTGACACTTTCTCCAGGATTAGAAAACTTAGCAAGTGATTCATTTAATGATTCATTTTCCTTTTTGAGTTTTTCTAACTCATTTATCAAGGTATTCGTTTCATTTTTTATTTGGTCAACATTTTCAGCAAGTTTACCGTTCACAATTATCATTACATCGCATTGTCTTTTCTTTATTGTAATTTGTTTTCTAATTTCTTTATTTCTTCATATAATGAATCATAGGCTTGTTGAAGTTCTTCTAATTCAGCACATTTGATGCATTCATTTGTAGAAAAAAATTGAAATATTTTTTTTTGAGGTTACCTCTTAACTACTTGTGCAGTTTATGATGTAGCTTGATCCTCCAAAAATTTCTGTTGCTGCAAGACATATGTCAAAATTTGCCATACAACAAATTCTTGCGCAATCCGCTTCACATTCTTCACTTGAAGAGTTGCATGTCATTGATTCTTCTTCGTTTAAGTAAATGCCTCTTCCTTTGATTCTTTGAAATTTTCTGTTGTCGTTTCGATATTTTCTTTGCTCCTTTGCTTTAGTTTCCTCAAGCGTTGGGCATTGGGCATTGGGCTTGCATAAGCCACGAACCGCCACACCGGTAACATTTTGTTGTTTCTTTCTTTTTCTCTTTAGAATTTCTTCTTTTAAAGTTTCTGAAATTTCTTCCTTTCCTTACAAATTTTCTGAATCGTTTTGTAAGTAAAGGAATTTCATCGTCGTTTTTGTGACTACGAGGTGGAGTCATCCGAACTTGTGCGGCTTTCAAGGCAATGACTCTCTTGCCTTTGTGGTGATCTTCGTTTCTTTTCTTGATTAACTCATGTGACAAATAAGCTAATGAGATCTTCAAACTTTAATGTGTTTAGGTCCCTGACTTCTTCTATTGCAGTAATCTTTGGAGTCCAAGATTCCAGTAGAGCTCTTAGAATCTTCATGACCTGCTCAGATTCAAAAATTGCTTTCCTAGACCTTTCAAGGCATTAGTAATCTTAGAAAATCTAGCAAATATTTCAGAAATATTTTCTATTTCTAACATTTTAAAACTTTTTAATTCTCCTATCAATATATTTCTCCTTGTCCCTTGGACTTGAGAAGTTCCCTCATATATGGATGTCAATGTATCCCATATTTCTTTGGCTGTCAAATAAGAGGATACTCTATCATATTCAGAGGTAGTAAGAGCACAAAATAATGAATTCATAGCCTTGGCGTTGCTCTTGACAATTTTCACTTCCTCATCGGTCCATTTGGAAGCTCTTTCATCAGTAGGCAAGGTCACACCATCTTGGATTATAATCCAAGAGTTCATATCTATAGCCATAATGAGTTGCTTCATTTGTAGCTTCCAATAACCAAAATTGTTCCATCAAACAATGGTGGCCTAGTAAAAGATTGGCCTTCGGCAAATGAGGGAATGGAAGTAGTTGGGATGCCATATCAAAAGATCGCTTTGGTAAAACTCAAAGACCTGCTCTGATACCACTTGTTGGTCCTGAGTTAATGGAAATTACCCAAGAGGGGAGGGGTGAATTGGGTATTTAAAATTTTTAACTTAAGTTGAAAACTTTATCACGGTTTAGTTTAGTCCCCTTTAGTAAAGCAAATGGATGTTCGCAATCCCACAGCAAGTGCACAGGTCGTAGATTGTAGTATGTAAATTATTGCTCCACACAACTCGCCGGTCCGCCTTTTTTTCGTGCTTTCCACCTTGCTCTCTCTTTTTCCTTCAACTTTTTGCTTTTGAATTTCGTCAGCTTCAAATTATGGGTAAATTTTCTATCTGCTCTTGTGAAACCCCGACCGTATACACGTCATTTTAACCGTATACGCATCATTTCGATATTTGTAATTTTGTAATTATTTTATGAATAAATGAAAATTCATGAATTATATTGATGGATATGTGTATTGGAGATTAAAATAATATAATTAGGAATTTAACCCCGTGAATAATGCATGTGAATAGTAACCGGGGATTAAGACACGTGATTAAGAGTTAATCACTTGAATTAACTTAATCACAAAAAGACAAAATAGAGATTTAATCACTACAAGACAAAATAGCAATTCTTTTGGATATTTTAATCTAAATTTGGATTTTTGTGGAAAAATAAAAAAATTCATAAATTGCAATCCGGGCGTCGAAATTCAATGAAATTTTTTATCGATAGTTAAAAATACATGATGGACATGATGAATGGATTAAGAAGTGATAAAAATCACAAATCAAAGGTCAAGATGAAGCATCAAATACAAAGTGAAAAAGTGAATCAACTTTACATTAATTAAGCATTTGACTTTTAATTAAAATAAATAAATAAAAACTTAAAAAATTAAAAGCAAGGAGCTACATGTCAGGTCATGCAGGGGGGTATCTTGACCAAAATCAATGGTCAAAATTCAACCTAATCAAAGATCAATGACTAGGATTAATTTAGCTTAATTTAATTAATTTTAAAAATAAAAAATAGATAGAAAATTAGGGCTTCTATAGGGGGCTGGAGCAGGCCTAGGGTGGCTGCTATTGGCTCAAGGAATCTTTGAAAATTAGAAAAAAACACATTTGCAATTTTATGCCTTGAGCTAGAGGGAGTAAAATGCAAATTCATGAAATTTGAAGCACTATAAATAGGGGAGCATGGCTTGGACGAATTCACAGCCATACCAAGCTAAAAAATCACTTGACAAACTTCATTTTCCATCCCCACACGTTTTAGCCTTGAAGAATAGAAGGTTGGAGAGAGAAAGCGTGAGAAAAAGAGGCGTATCTCCACTTCGGGTAAGTGATTTCTACCCAAATTTCTTTTGAATGTTAATTAGGGTAAAACCATGCTTAGATAATGCCTAAGAATGATAAAATAAGTATAGATATAATATTTAAATAGAATTATGTCAAAACATCAAAAATTTGGTGCGAAGATAGGGTATTCGGGAAGATAGCATATGATATGTGAAAATAATGCTCCAAAATTTATAAATGATGATTTGGGATGTATGATTATGATAAATATGATGTTGGAATGATGATATATTAATTTCATGATTTTTAGAATTAAGGATTATGCTTAAGTAAATTTACGTTGATTTTTAGTATATGGAGAAAATAATTTTTTTCGCCAAGTAAATAATGATAAATTCAAAATGTATGAAATGTCCTATGATATACTAGACATAAGGTATGTCATGGTATTTTTTATTTTTGAAAAAATATCAATTTTTGGAACCCATGACCAGTAACCACGTCTCTGGATGAACAGTGATTTGCTACAGTGAACAACGTGATTTTGAAGAAAATTTGAGACTAATATTTAATATAAGGATGAAAATTTTGAAGAACCTATGGATAAAAATATCCATATAAAAATAATGCCCAAATATTATAGAGCATGCATGGGAAGCAGCTTTAATAGAAAAAACGAAAATATCCTTTCTCCTTGAATAGGAAAAGGGAAAGAGAAGGTCGAAGACACCCACTAAGAAGGTAAGCAAGTTACAAGTTTTGCAAATTATTTTCAAAATGCTTTAAATTGTTTGTGAATTGCTTTATGAAATTTATTTAAGGTTGGCCATACCTATAACTACTTTACATGAACTGAAGTTTGTTTGTTAAATTGTTTATTAAATGCTTTTTATGAAATTGTTTATGATTTGCAAATAGCATGCCGGCATGTGTATGTAAATGAGCATGTGCATGAGGAATAGGCCTTAGTCGAGGTAGTAAGTGGACCGGATGTCCCCCTTGCTATTGCCAAGTCGATATATAGGCCTAGGCCGGCGCCGACCTCCCTAAAATGGGAGCATGTATGGGATGGGCGCCTAGCTAGCATCGCATCTAAAGGAATGTCATGAATGTTATGTATGCATTGCATTTGAATTTTATGAAATGTATGAAAATGATTGAAAATTATGTATGACTTGCTTACTGAGTAGTATTACTCACCCATGCTTTTTCAACAACAGACGGGAAAAGATGATGAAGGCAGCTTGTAAAATGACATGTAGTTTATATGAAATGTTGTATATGTAAATTTTATGTAAAGACAATGATGATAATTTTGAGATGGAAATGAATATTTTTGTTTATGGAACAGTTTTGGGTTATAACTATGATATATGAAATATATTTCATGTTGGATGAATGATGGAAATTTTCCATGTATTGATGATAAAAAAAAATTTACTACCGTGTGATCAGGGCAACAATCCTGAGTCACGTTTACTAATCAAAATGATCCCGGAGTAAGGCTTCTAGACACCTCAGTTCGGGGCGCCACAACTCTCGTCAAAATTCTATTTTGGAATTTCTAACTAGAATTTTTGTCAAATTCCACCTTAGAATATTCTGATGATGCCCCCTTGGAATTCCTCTGCTCCCCCTTTTATAGCTACTGAAGACTGCGCAATTGGCCGTAATTTGAGCTGAAATTTGATTGCTTCAAGTGGGCCCCGAGTAATAATGCAGTATGAATTTTTGCACGGTTGCAATGGTATGATGCAGATCACGTGAATGTGTGGTGTTGCATGAATGCTGCTGAATGCATGATAAAAAATCACGTGAATGGGCAGCCTGGTTGAATGCATTGTTGCTGCTGGGGTCCACTAAATGGGTAGCTCAAATGAATGCATTTTGCTGGATATTAATGAGTGGAAGTGGGGTCCAATGCATGATAAATGGGATGCAGATGGATGTGAATCCTGATTGAGAATAAATGGCAGCAGGTGGCATGAATCCTTATCACATAAATGGACTGCAGCATTGATTGTGAATGCATGGTCAGCTGATGGACTGCTGGATTGCTTGGTTAATTTGCTGGAAATGGATTGATCGGTTTAGATGGGCTGGAATTGGATAGCTAATTTGTGCTGGGGTCCATGATCACGTGATCTAGCTTGGTGATGGACTTTTTTCAGATGCAATGCATTAAAATCACGCTCACGTGAATGGGCATAAAATAAACGGGCAGCTATGTGATGGACAGCTAGATTTTCAGATGCAATAGATGGTTGATCTTGGTGGGGTCCATTTCAATAGCTGCTGAATTTATGGACTTGTTCACGTGAATTTACTAAATTTTACATGAATGTTGTTGGAAATTCTGGCCGTTGCATTTCTGGTGGGCCATAGATGGTGTTGCATTGCTTTAACATTCTCATGTGAATGGGAATGGGTGATATTTGATATTGCTGCTAGATTTATTGATGTGGGGTCCATTGCAATAACAATGTGCAGCTGCTGAATTTATGGATGTAGGGACAGCTTGGATTTTATCTTGCTGCTGAACGTGATTTCAAGGGGCTGGACACGTAATCTTGCAGATGGAAAATGAATGGCTGGATACTAAACTTTTAATGCATGATGGACGGCTAAGATGGAAAGTCTGCTGGACACGTGATTTTGCTGATTATGATTAGATGGTGGACGTTGATTAGGGCCCACTGCAATATAAATGTGCTGCTTACTTGGTCATGTGGTGTGAATGGTATGTGGGGTCCACCAATGGCTACTTGATATTCATGTGAATTGCAAATGGATGGGCTGCTTTAATGGAAATCTGATCTTAGTGGGCCATGGTTGCTGCATTTGTTGATTTTTGAATGGTCTAGATTGTGGGATAAAAATCTGGATTTCCGCATGGGCCCACTTAAATGGACGGTGCTGATTTATGCATGCTTTGGACGGTGTTGATTCCGGGTCGTGATCTTGTGGGGCCCACTTGGCGTAATTTGTTTTCCCAGCATAAAAAATATTTAAATCATTAATTCATAAAAAATCATTAGTGGGTTATTATTATAAAATTATTTCAAACCCATTTAATTTCATGGCAACAAATCAAATGTAATCTCAAGCCAAAAGATTATAAAAAAATTGTTTAAATTGCTTGAAATTAATATCTAATACCTAAATGTTGCAAATCCATATTTTAAACCAAATTTCATATTAATATCAATTAATTACCCACTAAATTGGTATGAAATGTCCACAAAAATATGTTATTAATTTCCACTTATCAAATACCTCAACACTTGAACTTTTGCTTGTCCTCAAGCAAATATAAAGGAATTCAAGAATAGATTGCAAAATTTCAAAACTTTGAGAAAAAAAATAGAAATGTTTGGCCCATCATCAAAACTAATGAGAGCATTAAATTAAAGAATTTGAAACATGATACTTATCGAAAATCTCAGTCAACAATCTCAGTCAATAATCTCTTATCACATGACTAATACTACACACCCTGTCACCTAATTTGTTTTCAATCATTAAGAGTTAAAAACTCCCATAATAAACTCTTAATTATCAGATATCTTCCCCATTTATTAGGTTATTCAAAACACACATTCAATAATTCAAGTGATGGTAGTAGTGTAGAAAATATTAGTCAAATTACCTCATATACATCTCATCAAATTTTTGCATTTAAATTTCCTCTGCCAACTCAATTACCTAATTCATAGGATCATCGGGACTTAGTAGGACAATGGTTAGGTTTGACACAAGAAATAAAATTTTAAAAAATTGAACCGTCTCTACATGACCTGAGCCTCATTTTTCAACAGGAATTAATGCTTCCCCCACACTTAGTACTTTTATTCTTTTTCAAGCCTATTCTTATCCTTGGTTTATTTTTCCCCCTTTTTCTTTTTTTTCTCTTTTTTTTAAACCAAGTGTAGCAATATTTTCCCTCACCATATTTCAGGGTATTTGGGAAGTCATTATTTGCACAACCAAGAGATATTATTTCTTGTTTCACTCTTCAGCTTAGAATTCAATTTCAAAATCGGTTCAACAAAGTGTGAATTGTGGTTTAAGAAAAATTTAAGTTCAGGCTCTATAGGGGTAAACAACTGTTATACTTTCAAATATAGGCTCATAATCAAAAAAATTGCCTTAATCATGTCCATGAATTGGTTCAATGGAGTTTTGGCTTTGGAAATTTTTTCAACCAGAATAAAATTTTTTCATGAATATGAGAAAAACTACCTTCTTAAATGATGATTGTGTGTATTAGAAAAACTTTTGATAAATTAGAGAATATTACTCTGATTTTGAAAGAAAACAAGATCGGTTCCTAGGTATATCAGTTTCATCAAGTGATTTGGGACAAAAACCCAAGTATTTTCAAAAAGTACATGTTCAAAAATAAATTTAACATCTCATTAAGCAACAACTTTTCCTAATCAAAGATGTTGAAATTTCACGAATGATTTGCTTTCAAGGCATACAAGAGTTCAAAGTGGGGTTTAATATCACCTTTTATGCAAGAATTGCCCCTCCTTTTTTTTAAACAACAATATAAACCTCGGGGTAGTGAAAGAAATATTTAGAAAAAATTAATGCAATGCATTTACTCCCACACTTGAAATTGACCTTGTCCGCAATGAAACACATGCCATCAAAATAAAGGGAGTAATTGTAAAAAATTGATATGTTAACTTCCCTATTTTGGTTAGTTGAACCGAATTTGCATCCTGTGGTGCATCTTTCCAAGTAGACTATGAAAATAACCAATAAAGCTCAACATTAAAAAAAGTATCAAAAATCTTAAAAAGAAACTAAAAGGAAAAAAATTAAAACTAAAACTTCCCTGAAAGAAAAAGAAAAAGTTCGAGTTGCCTCCCGAAAAGCGCTTGATTTAAAGTCATCAGCTGGACTGCAGATTTTCAATTAAGTGGCGTGGTTTCGCAAAAGGAGTGGATGACTCCTATTGGAATGTGATCCCCTGAGAAGTAGGGTTTGAAGCGCTGCCCGTTGACTTTGAATGCTTCCGTCTTTTCACTCCAGATTTCAACAGCTCCATGAGGAAACACTTATAACACTTTGAATCGTCCCCGACCACCTCGATTTTAATTTTCCTAGAAATAATTTAAAACGAGAATTAAAAAGCAACACTAGGTCATTAGCTTTGACTACCTTCTGTCGGATGTGTTTGTTATGCCAAAATTTTATCTTTTCCTTGTACATCTTTGAATTTTCATAGGCGTCGAGTCGAATCTCCTTGAGTTCATCGAGTTGTAGTAGGCGCCTTTCTCCTGCAAATTTCAGATCAAAATTGAAAAATTTGATTGCCCAGTATGCTTTGTGCTCCAGCTCTACAAGCAAGTGGCATGATTTTCCATAGACTAGTCAGAAAGGTGTTCTTCCAATCGGAGTCTTGAATGCAGTGCGGTATGTGCAAAGAGCATCATCGAGTTGCCTTGACTAATCTCGCCGTGATTGGGATACTGTCTTCTTGAGTATGTATTCAATCTCACGGTTCGAGATTTCAGCCTGACCACTTGTTTGTGGGTGGTATGAGGTGGCAATTTTATGTGTGACCTCATATTTCTTGAGCAGTTGCTCCATTTACTTGTTACAGAAGTGACTTCCTCCGTCATTTATAATTGCTCATGGTACACCAAATCTGGTAAAAATGTTGCATTTTAAGAATTTGGCAACCACCTGTGAATCATTTGTTGGAGAAGCGATTGCCTCCACCCATCTAGTTACGTAATTAACTGCCAGAAGTATGTACTGGTCGTTGAATGAGGATGGGAAAGGTCTCATGAAATCCATGCCCCAGACATCGAACGGTTCGACCTCAAGAATGCTTGTGAGTGGCATCTCGTTTTGCTTTGAAATGTTTTCTGTCCTTTGGCACCTGTTGCAAGTTAGTGTAAAAGATCGAGCATCTTTGAACAAAGTGCGCCAGAAGAAACCTGATTATAGGACTTCTGCTGCAGTTTTGGTGGGATCAATGTGTCCACCATATGGTGAAGAATGATAGTGATGAAGAATGCTTTGGATTTCCTCGTTTGGCACATATCGGTGAATCAAACCGTCGCGCAAATCCCTTGTAAAGGTATGGGTCCTCCCATATGAAGTATTTCACGCCTGCCATGTTTTTCTTTTTCTATTGATAGCTGAATTGGATGGAATTTCTTTACAGACTAAGTAATTAATAATGTCTCCATACGAGGGCATTGACACTTCTTTAAGAGCAAGCAGGGATTCATCGGGAAATTCCTCATTAATTTGTTCATTTTTAGTTAGATCAATCTTCTCAGTTGATGGTAGTCTCGATGGATGATCAGCTACCACATTCTCTGTGCCTTTCTTATCTCGGATTCAAGGTCAAATTCTTGAAATAGCAAAATCCAGCAAATCAACTTTGGTTTAGTATCTTTCTTGGCAATTAGATAGCGAATGATTGTGTGGTCCGTGTAGACAATCACCTTTGATCCTACAAGATAAGAACGAAATTTATCAATAGCGAAAACAACAGCTAGTAATTCTTTTTTAGTGGTTGCATAGTTGACTTGAGCATCATCTAGGGTTTTGCTTGCATAATAAATCACTACTGGCTTGTTGTCCTTTCGTTGACCCAAAACAGCCCCAACCGCATGGTCACTTGCATTGTACATGATCTCAAATGGTAAGCTCCAGTCAGGCAGCTGTATAAGTAGGGTAGTGGTCAAAGCTTCTTTTAACCTACAAAATGAATTTAAACAGTCATAAAAAAAAATTTATATCTTGATTTAGCAGGTTAGTAAGTGGCTTAGCAATTTTAGAGAAATTTTTAATGAAATGTCGATAAAAACCAGCATGACCTAGGAAACTTCGAATTCCTTTAACTGAATTAAGTGGCGGTAATTTTTCAATGACTTCTATTTTCGCCCAGTCAACCTCAATACATCTGCTTGAGACTAAATGCCCTAATACAATTCCTTTCTATACCATGAAATGACATTTTTTCCAATTCAAAGCCAGATTGGTTTCTTCGCATCTCTGTAAAACCTTAGATAGGTCAGATAAGCATGATTCAAATGTAGTGCCATAAATAAAAAAATCATCCGTAAATACCTCCATTATATGTTCAATGTAATCAGAAAATATGGCTATTATGCATCATTGAAAAGTGGCAGGTGCATTATAAAGACCGAAAGACATGCGTCTGTATGCAAAAGTGCCGTATGGACAGGTGAAAGTGGTTTTCGCTTGATCCTGTGGGTGAATAGGAATCTAAAAGTAGCCAGAGTAACCATCCAAATAGCAAAAGTAAGAGTGATTGTCAAGTCTTTCAAGCATTTAATTAATGAAAGGCAAAGAAAAATGATCCTTTCGGGTGGCAATATTTAATTTATGATAATTGATGCACATTTGCCAACTTATGAATGTCTTTGTGGGAATAAGTTCATTTTTATCAATTTTTATGATAGTCATACCTCCTTTCTTTAGTACCACATGTATAGGGCTTATGTAACTGCTATCAGAAATAGGGTAGATGATTCTGGCATCAAGAAGTTTTAAAATTTCCTTTTTCACCACTACTTTCATGTTTGGATTTAGACGCCTTTGAGGTTTAATGCTTGTCTTACAATTTTCCTCCATTAGAATTCTGTGCATGCATAGAGAAGGACTAATACCAAGTAGGTCATTAATGCAGTAGCCAATTGCCTTCCTATGTCTTCTTAATACAGTTAATCGATCATCATATTGGGATTTGGAAAGATTTGCATTGATTATGACTGGATAGGTATCGTTTGAGCCAAGAAATGCATAACTAAGATTTTTAAGAAGAGGTTTGAGTTCTACCTTTGGCGCTTCTTCCTTTGTTTTTGTCGAAGGAAAGGAACTAAAGTCTATATTCAGCTTCCCAGGAGATGAGTCTGCGGCAGGTGAGATAAAAGGGGTTCCATTCAAGAGAGCGGCACGAGCAGACAGTTCAGGGTTATCATTTTCAATAGTTGCACTCTGAATGATACATACCTCTATCGGATCGTCCTTTTCTTCGATAGGCAAAGGGTTGATGACGTCGACACGCAGACAAGAGTTATCGGTTGATAGGTGCTTTATTGCCTCAGAAAGGTTAAATTCGACCTTTTCATCTCCAACTGTTAGTGAGAGTCGACCATTCTTGATATCTATGATGGCTCCAGCTGTGGCTAAGAAAGGTCGTCTAAGAATGATTGAGATATGGCAATCCTCCTCCATGTCGAGGACTACGAAGTTGACTGGGATGAACAATTTGCTAAATTTCAAGGGAACATCTTCAAGTATGTCGATTGGAAATTTAATTGACCAGTCGGCCAGTTGGAGAGACATAGACATTGGTTTTGGATCACCCATGTTCAGCTTTTTACAGATGGAGAGTGGGATCAGACTTACACTGGCTCCGAGATCACATAGTGCTTTGCTGATTTGGACATTCCCAAGAGCACATGGAATGGAGAAGCTTCCAGGGTCCTTTAGCTTCTCTGGTAACTTGTTCTGCAAAATAGCATTGCACTCCTCAGTAAGTGAAATAGTTCCGTACTCCTCGAGTTTTCTCTTGTTGGAGAGCATGTCCTTGAGAAATTTTGCATAAGCTGGCATTTGGGAAAGCATGTCAATGAAAGGCACGTTGATTGATAGGTTCTTGAGAGTAGAAATAAACTTCTCGAACTACTTTTGGAGCTTAGCCTGTCGTTGCCTTTGTGGGAAGGGGAGAGGAGGCTGGTAAGAAGGTGGTGGTACATAAGGTTTTTCCACCACTGGTTCTGGTTGTGGATCCTCTTCTTGCTTCTTTTTCTGCTCGGCATCCTTTTTTGTGACCATTTGAGGTGGGTCGAGCTACTTTCCACTCTGCAAGGTAACCGCCTGCACCTGCTGCCTAGGATTTACTTCAGGTTGGCTAGGGAGTTTGCCCTAGTTTCTGTGGGATGAGGCTGTGGCATTCTAAGAAATTTGATTTTCAAGCAACTTGATGTGGGTTTGCATTTGGTCCATTGTTTCATCATTTTTCTTGAGCATTAGAATGATATTTTCGAGCATGGACTCGGTGGGTTGTGCTTGAGGTGGTGCAGGTAGGGCTAATTGGGTTTGATATGAAGGATGGTTCAATGGTTTTCTAAGGAAACTAGGTGGCTTATTATTTTGAGAAAAATTTTGGGTGTTTGACTGGTTTGACAAAGAAAAATTGGGGTGGTTTCTCCATCCAGGGTTGTAAGTATTAGAGTAAGGGTTACCATATGCACGAGTATCATACTGGTTGTTGATTGCATTAGCTTGCTCGCCTGTGGTGTCTTTAATAGCGAAACTGCACTCAGTTATGTAGTGTGAAGCTCCACAGATTTCACATGAGATGTGTCCAGAAGAAGATGCATTCTGGTCCTTAGATTCCTGCTTCTTTTGCTGCAAAATTTTATCAAGTTTGCCATGTATAGAATGTATGGATTCGATATCATATACATTTCCTAGCTGAGAGGTTCCTCAGACATCACCGTACTGAGAATCATAAAGAGCTAAATCATCAAGGAGTTTGAGAGCCTCCTTGTTAGTGAGTCGCATGAATCGGCCACCAGCGGCTGAATTGACGGTGCTTCGGCTAGGTCGATCGAGTCCATTGAAAAAGTTTTTAATAATATCTCCTTGCGAGATACCGTGATGAGGGCACTTGCGCTGTAGATCTTTTATCCTCTCCCATGCATCATATAAGGTTTCGCCATTTTTTGGACGAACTTATTGATCTTGTATCTGATTTTCTTAGTTTTATTGGGTGTAAAGAATTTTTCCAGGAATGCAGTAGAGAGCTCATCCCATGTGTTAAAAGTGTCGGGAGGCATAGAATAAAACCACTCGCTTGCCTTGTCTCGAAGAGAAAATGGGAAAAGCTGCAGACGAATTACCTCGCGTGGATTGTTTTGCACCCTGATTGTGTTCCATAATTGCAAGAATTAGTGATGGGTACAGTTGGGTTTTCAGAGGGAAGTCCTGCAAATTGGTCCTGTTGAACCATCCGGATGAGACTGGAATTTAGTTCAAAATTTCTTCCATCAATCTCTGGTTTGACTATGCAAGATTGGAATCCATGAGGGTTCGGGCGGTTCCGATCGCTAAGTGTCATCCTTCTTGGAGGAGCGTTGTTCTCGGCCTGGCCTTCCTCCTGCTCTTGATGTGGCGGGTTTTGATTATTGCTTTCCGCCATGGTGTCTTCAGGATATTTCTGCTACTTGTAATCACGAATTCTTCTCCTAAGAGAACGTTCAATCTCATGGTTAGCAATAAAAAGCTTTTCAGCTAGTTATTTTGCAAAGTTTCGACTATGTGGGTGCATACAAAAATTAACTAGCTAATTTAGAATAATAAAAATAAAGAAAGTATCTAAAAAAAAATTTAAAGCAACGCTGAGTTCCCGGCAATGGCACCAAAAATACTTGTTTGCAATCTCACCGCAAGTGCACAGATCGTAGATTGTAGTGTATAAATTAACGATCCACAGAGAATTCAGGACTATAAATTTTACTTTTAAACGCTTTCGTGTCGAAAATGGAGAAAATATAGTAAATAAAATAGAAAAGTGGGAGGAAATACAGTAAATAAAAGGAAAAGAAAATAAACAAAATGGAAAGAGAAAATTGCAAATTAAAAATGAGTAGAGAAAACGAGAGTGCAAATACTTAGGATCTAGAATTTCACATGCATCTTTTACAATGGGTAGTGGTATAATTATTTAATTTGGATACTGTTTGTTAAAGGAGAACAAACCCTAATTTTTTCTTTCACCTTATCTCAAAACCTACAAGGCGTATCCTAATTTTCTTAACCACCTATTCTCATGGGATTAAGTTAATTAGAATCCATTAAGTTCTATGGTTTATTCATGGAATCTCTCAAGGTTATCATGCCTATTCTCATGGTCTTAGATTTCTAGGTTTAATATCTTGATTCTCGTATATTAGGCTTCCACCTCTTAGTTCCATAACCCAATATATGAAATCATGCCAAAGTACGGGCCCATGTACAAAGCAAGCACAAAAATCACAAGATATTAAATTAACAACAACATCCATAATAAATGAATTAAAAATCCACACCACGCTGCATTATACGCATACTACGTCTGAAACCCTAGATTTAAGGTTTAGCCAAGTATGTTTAAGTTCAAAATAAAATTTAAATTACAATCCATCTCAAACAAGATAACAAAAATTAAAAAGGGAAAAGATAGAAAAGCTTATTGGTTTGAAGCCCCGATGGTATGTCGGCTACTTCACACAACTCGCTCGTCTGCCTTTTTCTCCTGCTCTCCACCTTGCTCTCTCTTTTTCTTTCAACTTTCTGCTTTTGAATTTTCTCAGCTTCAAATTCTAGGTAAATTTTCTATCTGCTCTCGTCAAAATTCTCTGTGTTGGAATTTCTAACTGGAATTTTTGTTAGATTCCTCAGAATATTCTGATGATGCCCCCTTGGAATTCCTCTGCTCCCCTTTTTATAACAACTGAAGACTGCGCAATTGGCCATAATTTGATCTGAAATTGGATTGCTTCAAGTGGGCCCCAAATAATAACGCAGTATGAATTTTTGCACGGTTGCAATGGTATGATGCAGATCACGTGAATGTGTGGATGTTGCATGAATGCTGCTGAATGCATGATAAAAAATCACGTGAATGGGCAGCTTGGTTGAATGCATTGTTGCTGCTGGGGTCCACTAAATGGGCTGCTCACATGAATGCATTTTGCTGGATATTAATGAGTGGAAGTGGGGTCCAATGCATGATAAATGGGATGCAGATGGACGTGAATCCTGCTGGAGAATAAATGGCAGGATGGTGGCATGAATCCTTATCACATAAATGGACTGCAACATTGATTATGAATGCATGGTCAGTTGATGGACAGCTGGATTGCTTCGTTAATTTGCTGGAAATGGATTGATCGTTTTAGATGGGCTGGAATTGGACAACTAATTTGTGCTGGGGTCCATGATCACGTGGTTTAGCTTGGTGCTGGACTTTTTTCAGAAGCAATGCATTAAAATCATGCTCACGTGAATGGGCATAAAATAAACAGGCAGCTATGTGATGGACGGCTGGATTTTCAGATGCAACAGATGGTTGATCTTGGTGGGGTCCATTTCAATAGCTGCTGAATTTGTGGACTTATTCACGTGAATTTACTGAATTTTACATGAATGTTGCTGGAAATTCTGGCTGTTGCAGTTCTTGTGGGCCATAGATGGTGTTGCATTGCTTTAACATTCTCACGTGAATGGGAATGGGTGATATTTGATATTGCTGCTAGATTTATTGATGTGGGGTCCATTGCAATATCAATGTGCAGCTGTTGAATTTATGGATGTAGGGACAGCTTGGATTTTATCTTGCTACTGAACGTGATCACGTTGCTGGATTTCAAGGGGCTGGACACGTGATCCTGCTGATGGAAAATGAATGGCCGGATACTGAACTTTTAATGCATGATGGACGGCTAAGATGGAAAGCCAGCTGGGCACGTGATTTTGCTGATTGTGATTAGATGGTGGAAGTTGATTAGGGCCCACTGCAATATAAATGTGCTGCTTGCTTGGTCACGTGGTGTGAATGGTATGTGGGGTCCACCAATGGCTACTTGATATTTACGTGAATTGCAAATAGGTGGGCTGCTTTAATGGGAAATCTGATCTTGGTGGGCTATGGTTGCTATATTTGTTGATTTTTGAACAGTCAAGATTGTGGGATAAAAATCTGGATTTCTACATGGGCCCACTTAAATGGATGGTGCTAATTTATGCATGCTTTGGACGGTGTCGATTCCTGGATGTGATCTTGTGGGGCCCACTTGGTGTAATTTGTTTTCCCTGCATAAAAAATATTTAAATCATTAATTCATCAAAAATCATTAGTGAGTTATTATTATAAAATTATTTCAAACACATTTAATTTCATGGCAACAAATCAAATGTAATCTTAAGCCAATACATTATAAAAAAATTGTTTAAATTGCTTAAAATTGATATCTAATACCCAAACATAGCAAATCCACATTTTAAACCAAATTTCATATTAATATCAATTAATTACCCACCAAATTGGTATGAAATGTCTACAAAAATATGTTATTAATTTCCACTTATCAATGGAAAGCAACAAGATTATGAAAGCGGAAATGAAAAATAATTGACAAGATTTATAGTGGTTCGGGTAACCTTCCCTACTCCACTCTTCCAAGCTCACACCCCTTGTGACTTGGGTTCCACTATGTATTCCACGAATACAATTAGAGCCTCCGCTCTCTTCTAAATTCTAGCTCTATGGGGCATATACAACACGCAGCACAAGTAGGTAACGAGTCCCGACTCCGGTCACAATACTACTTTGTTATTACTTGGTTTGAAACACCAAAATCAAACCAAGTATCAAAAACCAAACAACAAAATGAAATGAAAGAAATCTACATTTTACAGATTTGTATAGGCAAGTTTCAGCTCGAGAAAGAACTTGTAGAAGTGACAAGTTGATCGACGTTGGAGTATGCAGCAAGTTGAAGCTCGTTCTTCCTTTAAAACATGTATAGATCACTCAAATGGAGAAGAAAGTAGAATATAGAACTTAGTAGCTTCTCTTTCCTCTTTTTCTGCTCTATCTTGTATATATCCATGTTCACTTGAGTGTTTATATATAATGCAAGGAGAGATTGCAACGTTGGAGAGTTGGTTGGCGCGTAATAAATGTGCCAACAATCAAATTTTCGAACGTTGCGACCCAAGTCGCAGGTGGAGTCCACTTCGGGTGCGACTTTGGCTGTAAGCAGGCTATTCAAGTTCTTCCTTAGGTAGACTTAGTCTTGGACTTGACCCAAGTCGCATGTGGAGTCGACTTCGGGTGCGGCTTCGGATTCCTCCAATTTTCAAGTCTATCTTTTAGGTCGACTTAGACTGGGACTTGACCCAAGTCACTGCTGGAGTTGACTTCGATTGCGACTTGACTTTCTTATCTTGCTAAGTGGCTTAAACTCTTTTGAAATGACTTTGGTCACTTTATTTTCTTAAATTAAATATTCTTCCTTTGATTTGAATCATTTGAAATTCTATAGGATTAATTTAGCTTGAAACCTTTTGACTCCATGACTTGAATTCTTGAATTCTTGAGTCTTGAAATTCATGAAAATGTCCAAGTGATAGTTCTTGATCTGGCAAATGAATTCATGCAACTTTGCTTGCTTTGGACTTACTTTATTCTTCATTTGGTCCAAGTCGAATGTTTGAGTTGACTTGGCCTTCAACTTCACTCAAGTCTAGCATCAAGTCGACTTGGTTTGCGACTTTGCTCTTCAAGTTCTGTGCTACTCGGTTTGAAGTCGATGCTGGAGTTGACTTGGTCTGCAACTTCACCCAAGTTGCATGTGGAGTCGACTTCATTTGCGACTACGGCGGCTTTTGGTTTCCAATTTCAACACTGGACAGAAAATGGCCCTTGAAGTCGCTACTGGAGTTGACTTGGAGATCGACTTAGCCTAAGTTGATGCCTGAGTCGACTTGGGGATCGACTTGACCTGTCATGCTTTATATTTTTCATTTTTATAACCTTAAACATTGGATAAAACATATCAGTAGCTAAAACTTACTCAAATTGAGTTGTTAATCATCAAAACATTTACTTTGGGTATTTTTCTTTTGATTTTATCACTTGTTTCTAACATGGTATTGATTATTTTAATATTCTAATTAAATGTGATAATACAAGTGCAATTTATTTGACTAAAAATCCAGTATTGCATTCTAGACCCAAACATATAGATGTAAGACATCATTTTATTCGTGAACATGTTGAAAATTATGATATTTGTTTAGAATATGTGAAAACTGAGGACCAAATTGCAGATATATTCACCAAACCTTTAGCAAAAGAATCTTTTTACAAAATTAGAAATGATATGAGGATGATTGAGTTAAATTAGAGACAAGTAGATAGGAGAAATGAACTTAGAAAATTCCAAGTCGATAGGCCAAGTCAACTCCAAACAACCCAAGTCGACTTTGGTGAAGTCGACTCCACATCAGGGGCGAAGTCGACTTCACCTAGGGCAAGTCAACTTCAGGCGCGACCGTCCGCCTTCCTGCGTGGCTTCTCTCTTTCCTTCCTCTCCTCTTCTTTCTTCTTCATTTTCCTTTTCTCCTGCACCATCGATTCCTCTCCCTCTCACAGCCTTCCTCTTTCTCTCCGGTTTCACTTCTCTCCCGCGCAACTCTCCTTCTCCTCTCTCCCATGCAATCTCCGGTGTCTCCATCTCTCTTAGTCAGCTCTCATCTCTCTCTTTCTTATTTTCTCTCTCTCTCACTGTCTCTTTTTCTCTCCTCTCTATCTGCTTCACTCTCTCTCTTGATCTCTCTCGCCTATCCTCTTTCCATTTCTCTTTCTAGAGCTCTCGGATTCACCATCTCCCTCTCTCGATCCTCTCCCAGCTTTCGGTCTCCACTTTTCCGCTCTCAATCTCCATCTCTCAGCCGATCTCTCTTTATTTTCTCTGTTTTATCTTTGTCTCTCAAACCCTCTAACGCCTTCTCCTTACTCTCTCAAAATCTCATTTGAACACTCCATTTACAACATCTCATCTCAAATGGCACCCAAAACCAGATTTCCCAAACTAGCCATGTCCAAACCATCCCAAAGGCCAGTTCCCAGACCATCCGGCTCTCAAGCCGAAGAGGAAGTCCCCAGGAGATAATGGACTCCCTCAAAGCATGCCCGGGAAGAACAGTCAACTTTCACTGGCCGTCGGGTTCGATTTTAGGTCGAGACTCCATCTACAACAGCCCAAAGGGGAGAAGAAACTCAGATATCTGGAAGTTCAGATGTAGGGGCCAGAAGAAGGGGAACTCCAAATACAAAAGGGCAGGTCTTGAAAATGCCAACTACGTATTTCAAGACCGAGCTACAGCATAGCAGGTTTTATAAGAGTTTCTACGAGCATAAGATTTTCCTACTCAAGATCATAGATTTCAAATTTTTAAGTGATTATGAGTTTGAAATCGAGGAATTACTAGATTTCCAAGGTTGGATGAGTCTGTTAAAAGATGATGACAGAGTATATCCTGATTTGACCTACATTTTTTACTATCTGTGGGATCAAGAATACTTTAGCACCTTTGTTAAAGGAGTTGAGATGTTCTTGGGCACAATGGGGGCCCCAAGTTAAGATCAAGCTTTTATGAAGATCGGCAAAATCCTTAAGAGTACTGTTTGAGGATGAAAAGGTACTCGCAGACCTTTCCCTAACTCAGATGTACAACCAACTCCCTAGGAGCAACAAATATCATCCCAGGATCAAATTTTTACACTATATGGACTTATCTCCTAGATCGAGGGTCCTAAGGTTGCTGATTGCCCACTGTATCTACCCTAAGGGCGGAGGCAGAAATTAGTTGAACCCACAGGAGGCGGAAATCGTTTGAAAAGTCACCAATTGAGTCAAGGTTAGCCTCCCACGACTCTTCCTAGAAGCCCTTGCCTCCAGAAAGGACAACCCACAAGGGGTTTTTCCCTACATGGATCACTAAGATCCTAGAGCACTTTGAGGTGGATATTGAAGGTGAGCCATTCGAGGTATTGAAGTCAACGAATGCAATCAACAAAGCTTTACTCCAAAGAATAAAAATAAACGTGGATCAATTCAGGGCAGAGTGGATTTGAGAAAGGATGGGCGTACCAGCTCCAAAAGAAGCCGGAGGAGCACAGGTTCAGGGAGAGCAGCCCCGCCATCACCAGAGGACAACTTGCTCCACCACAGGACACTCTCGAGGAGCCCGCATCACCACATTCTCATGGATATTGTTTACCACAAAGATCCAAGATCCCAGACCCCGCCTCGGCCACCATCGTGGGAAAACTTGGTGAACACCATCCAAGAACACTAAGAGCAGATCGAGGATCGCTTAACGACTTAAATTGCTAAGGTCCTAACCGTTATCATGGACATGCATTCGATGAGTATATGTTTTGATGATTAACAAGCAATTTGAGTAAGTTTTGGCTACTAATATGTTTTGTATAATGCTTAAGGGTATAAGTATGAAAAATATGAAGCATGACAGGTTAAGTCGATCCCCAAGTTGACTCAAGCATCGACTTAGGCCAAGTCGATCCCCAAGTCGACTCCAGCAGCGACTTCAAAGGCCAAATTTTATCCAGTATTGAAATTGGGGATCAAGAGCTGCCGAAGTCGCAAATGAAGTCGACTCCACATGCGACTTAGGCGAAGTCGCAGACCAAGTTGACTCAGCATCGACTTCAAGCTGCCAGCATAGAATTTGAAAAGTGAAGTGTAGACCAACTCGACTTGACTTATGACTTGAGTGAAGTTGAAGACCAAGTCGACCCAAACAATCAACTTCGATCAAATGAAGATAGATCAAAGATTTAAACAAGCAGAGTTGCATGAATTCATCAATTTGGATCAAGAAATATCACTTGAACATTTTCATGCACTCCAAGTTTCAAGTATTTAAGATTTCAAGACATGGAGCTAAAGGACATCAAGCTAGGATGAATATACTGAGTTTCAAATGATATAAATCAAGGGAAGAACATTTAATTTGAAGAAATTTAAATGACCAAAGTCATCTCCAAGAAATTCAAGTTCAACTAGCAAGCTAAGGAAGTGAAGTTGTACCGAAGTCGACTCCAGCAACGACTTGGGTCAAGTCCCAGTCCAATTCGACCTGAAGAAGAGACTTGGAAATTGTAGAAATTCGAAGTCGACTCCACCTGTGACTTAGGTTGCAACGTTCGAAAATTTAAATGTTAGCGCATTTATTACGCACCAACCAACTCTCTAACGTTCAAATCTCTCCTACCATTATATATAGACGCTCAAGTGAACGTGAAAGCAAGTAAGAAAGAGCGGAAAAAGAAGAAAGAAAAGCTACTAAGGCCTAAATCTCATTTTCTTCAAGAATTGAGTGATCTACACATGTTTTGAAGGAAGAACGAGCTTCAACTTGCTGCATACTCCAACGTCGATCAAATCGTCACTTCTACAAATTCTTCCTCGAGCTGAAACTTTCCTACACAACTTGTAAAGTGCAAATTCTTTTCATTTTCATTTGTTATTTAGTTTTGATACTTGGTTTGATTTTGGTGTTTCAAACCAAGTGATAGCAAAGTAGCGTTGTGACTTGAGTAGGGACTCATCACCTACTTATGCTGTGTGTTGTATATGCCCCCTAGAGCTATAATCTAGAGAAGAGCGGAGGCTCTAGTTGTATTCCTGGAATACATAGTGGAACTCAAGTCACAAGGGGTGTGAGCTTGGAAGAGTAGAGTAGGGAAGGTTGCCCGAACCACTATAAATCTTGTCCATTGATTTTTATTTCCACTTTCATTATCTTATTGCTTTCCATTTGTTTCATTAAAGGAGACTAAACTAAATCGAGGAACATTTTCTAGTTTAAGCGAAAAATTTTAAATACCCAATTCACCCCTCTCCTCTTGGGTAATTGCCACTAACTCGAGACCAACACTTCACACATGAGATTATTAGTGTGGTGACTGAAGTGGGCTCAAAGTTATCCAAGTTCAAGGTTAGAGAAAAGGTAGGTGTTGGTTGCTTGGTTGGATCATGTGACAGTTGAACCAACTGCAAGGATGACTTGCAAAACTACTGCCCCAAGGTCATCTTCACCTATAATGATGTCTATCATGACAACACAAGGATTTATGAGGGATATTCGAATTTTGTGGTGGTGAAGGATCATTTTGCTGTCCACATTCCTGAAGGCTTGCCACTCAATGGGGCAGAGCCGCTGCTGTGCGCTGGGATAACGATCTACAACCCAATGGTGTACTTTGGACTCAGCAGGCCAGGGTTGCATCTAGGTGTGGTTGGGTCGGGTGGACCTGGCCATGTGGCTGTGAGGTTTGCTAAGGTATTCGAGGTGAAAGTGACTGTCGTCAGCACATCCCCAAGTAACGAGAAGGAAGCAATTGATCATCTCAGCGCAGACGCACTCCTGATTAGCCATGATGAGAAACAGATGCAGGTAAAGAGATCTTTTATGATGCATTGATAAGCTGAGATAAACCATGAGGAAGGCATTAGAAATCATATAAATTGTTAATTGATTCTGATCATGTGGTATATATAGGCTGCTATGAGCACTATGGATGGCATCATGGATATAATCGCTGCACTCCATCCACTTGATCCATTGATCAGCCTGCTCAAGACTAATAGGTCTCTGGTGATGGTGGGTGCACCGTGTGATCCTCTTGCCCTACCAGCATTCCTTATAATTATGGGTGAATAAATATTTATTATTTTTGTACAGGTTCATATCTTTAAATGACTGAATCATTTATTCGAAATGGGAATCTGGTATTGCAGGGAGAAAGTTAGTGAGTGGCAGTGCCATAAGAGGGCTGAAAGAGACTCAAGAGATGATAGACTTCGCAGCCAAGCACAAGATAACTGCAGACATTAAGGTGATCTCAATGGACTATGTTAACACAGCCATGGAGAGGCTTGCGAAGAACGATGTTTGATACAGATTTGTCATGATGTGGGCAACACCTTGAAAGAAGCCCCATGAATGATCCTTGTGCTGGCTTTGCTTGTTTCAAGGTGTTTCTCATCGCCAACACTTCTACCTGCGTTTGTGGTCCTCTGTTGGGTGTTTCACTTTGAGCTCAATCCAAAGTTGTCTAGTGGTGGTTGTTTGATCTTGTAAGATGTACAGAGTGTGATAGAAACTCAGGGATGGATCGATGTGACAAATTTTAAACAAATAAATTACTCACCTAGATATGATTGTCTATTATTCTTACCGATACCCACCAATATTCTGATATTGACGTGCTATGTTTTCTCCCTTTTCTCATTTTGATGCTTTATGTTAAGAATAAACTTGCCTGTCACAGAATAATGATAAGAAAACGAGTACTTGGATGTCATGTGTTTCAACTCCTAGAAGGTCGGTTTAAAATTAGGGGTTGTTTGGCAACAACTACTTGCAAGTTGCAAGTGAATACAACTACCATGTTAAGGTGGCGGGGTTGACGAAAGACGATAAGGTTAAATCCACGGTAATATCATGCAATGAGTTATTCTCACGCAACTAATTGAACAGGGAGAGGGAAAAATAGGGAGTTACCTCTCGGTCTCGGGCTGTCACAATAGGCGGTTTTGCAGGCGAGCTAATGGACGGATCTGAATGCTATCCATCGATCTGTGTTGGCTGCCATTTTTGCTCCCGATCAACCACTCATGTATGCTATCTCAAAAGGTGTTGCACACGCGTTGCAACTACTCGTGCAGGAAGAAGCTATTGCGATGGGCCGACCAGTGCGCCGATCAGCATCGACTGTTGCTCGCCACGTTCAGCACCGCTGGTGGTGCTTGGGGCGTTAGGGCTTTCTCTTGCATTTCCCACAATGGCTAAGTCAGCCTCGCTCATCTTCCCGATGTCAACAATGGCTTCTGGTTGCCGTACTGAAAGCAGCGGCGCCTCCCGATCAGTTGAAATGACAAGTTTTTGCATTTTTGTACTAGCCTTTGAAATGTTTTCCTCAAATACATGAGTTTTTATTATTGCCAAATAGCCCCTAAGAATTCAAGCTAAAAATTGGGAAAAAAAGTAATAAAATCTTATGGCTCAAAAATCCTTCGTATTTAGTCAAGCCCAATTTTCAACAAAAAAAGGGTAGACAGCGACAAGGCTTTTTATGTTTCCCGAAAACTCTTATGCCTCTCAAGACTTTGTATAATAATAAAAACAAACCCAAAAGGAACCGTCGAATACAAAAGGTGGACAGCGACAGCTTTCAGGATTTAGATTAGATGGCTTCTGGGGCTCGGGTTTATTTTTTAAAAAAAACCTGCGATGTTCCACCGCTGGACGCTGGACGGGATTCCGCCGCTGGATGCTGTTGCCGTTCCAAAAGAGGTGCTGCTAGAGAAAACGCTGCTGCGGGGGCGGTGTGGCTGGATAGCCGCTGCTGCGCCTGGGCGGCTAGACTTCTGCCGGATGAACGACGACCGGATGGAGGCTTCAGGCTGCGTGGCAGCGGTGTGGCTTGACACAGCAGCAACAGCAGATGTTAAGTGGCGTCAAACTGGGCAGCGACAGACCGTGTGACGAGCTGATGCCGACGGTAGCAGTGACGGTGGCTGCTGGAAGGGACGCCGGCGGCGGTGTGGGGTGCTGCCAATGGTAGTGGCCGAGCAGCGGCGACGGGCAGCAGGAACCCCTTGAACAGAATTTTTTTTTGCAAAAAGGTTCCAACTTTCAAAAATCACAAAACAACCATCTTTTACACATAGGCTTGAGCCTGCGTTCTAACAAACCTGGAGGCCTAAAGAAGTGGGCCCTTTGTTTTCTAGACCATGTCCTTCTGTTCGGGCACACAGATCCCGAAAATGTCCATTGGGCCTGGTCGGGGCCTGTTTTACAGGCCCAGGAGAAATTAGCCCAGGCAGCCCACCAATTTTAGCCCAAATCCAACCAGAACAAGAGTTCAAATGGGCTTATGTTGCGCCCAAATTACAGTGTAAGAGGAACACGGGCCCAAGCGCAAGCCTGTTTCGGATCGCCTCCGTAGCCCAGTCTTGGTCCAGTTCCCAGTAGCCCGTTTCATAGACACATGGCGCCCTGTTAGCCGTCCATAGTATTTTGATCATATTTTTTTATCCTGTCATCCATTTTAGACAATCCAATAGTGGTTTTTTATATTTTTGGACATTCTAGATCTAATGGAAGGGTCTAATTAAGCCAAATAGGTCTAAAAATATCATTTTTGCAAATTTTATGTATATGCATGCAATTTTTCAATTAGATGTGCTATTAATTCATGTGGTTAGTTTATGAAAATTTAGAAAGAAATTTTTGATTGATTTTCATGTACCCATGATTTGTTGCTTTCTATTAAAATTTTAAATTGACCAATTATCATGTAAAAGTTCTATGTTTGGAATCCAAAAATAAGTTCAGTATTTTGGAATTTTTATTAAAATTCAAATAATGGTACAAGTATTTTTTATAGATGTCTAATATTTTAAGATAAATTGATTGAAACAACATGCTACCAAAGTAGCCTCTCTTGTGTAGGTTAATTTATTTTTAAGACATTAAGATAATTGCGTGTATGTAATTCATGCGGATATTCATCGGTCCAAAGGAAGATTAATATTTGGCCAAATTGCGTACATACTTGTGATAATAAATGTGTAATAATTATTTGATACTCCATGTGAATAATAAGTTAGTTCAAAGAAAGACTTGTTGTTTGATAGAATTTTCTTGTTAATATTTGATTACCACACAAAAATGTTGTGGATATGAAATTAATGTGGATATCGATTGGCCCAAAGGAAGGTTAATATTTGACCGGATTACATAGACACATGCGGTAATAAATACGTGATAATTATTAGGCATTCCATGCGAACAATAATCGGTCCAAAGAAAGGTTTATTGTTTGACAGAACTTCATTATTAATATTTGATCACTACACCAAGAGTACCACTTACAAATTAATACTTTTGTTCAAAGACTAAATATTAATGTTGTGCTAGGTATCTTGTGATGGACCCTACCATTATTTGAATTGCTAAAGTTCTATATAAAACTTATGTGAACATATATTGTTTTGCTTAATTTATCTGCTTGTGGTATATCTGCTAAGATTTATTCTATTTTTATGTTGAAGTAATGAAAATAAAATATATTATAACCATTCTTAGAGTTATGAATCTAAACCTTGCACTAAAGAATGAACAGTTCACTACTCTTGTGGTTAAAAGTTCCAATGAAGAAAAACGGGAACTTTGAGAAGTGAGATTATTAAAATTGCATGAGTTTTATGATTATAACGTATAAAATTTTAGAAACTTTCAAGGGGGTATCTTGTCTAAAAAGGTAACTAATGCCAAAATTTATATTAAGAAAATTCAAAAGTATTGCTAAAAGTAATAAAGCTGAAACAAGTATGATTCGATCGAATTTGATTCAATAAGGGATAAAGTTAAAGGAAATAAAAGGGAGTACTTATCTCTTCTTATTTTGAAACTAAAGACACTAAGGTTAAAGCAGATTTTCTTGTGCATTTTGTTTTGATTCTCTTAAACACAATTTGGTTAGTTTAAAGTTAATTATGACTGACAAAAGAATAAATGATCTCTTAATGAGCTTATTTTTATTGTATGCAAAAGAAGAATAAGTTGAAGTAAGAAAAGACTAAAAGTACTCATTTGACAAGTACCTATAAGGACATGGAAAATGATAAAGAAACTACAGGTAGTCCAATACAAAAGAAACCAAAATAAGAAATTTGGCTATTACTTTTGACAGACTCTTAGACACATAGAGGATAATTGTACCAATAAGGGTATATTTTTTCATTTTGGTTTGTTCAATGGTTAATTTAGCCTTAGACCCAAGATACGTTTTTATAAATAGATTTTGTGTTGCTATTCATGTAAGAGTGTCCATGCGGGGTTGCTTGAGTTGCTAAAGGGTCAAATGATAATGAAAGATTCATCGATAAAGACCATAGCAAATCAAATAATATTGAGGCTATATAGACATTTAAGTTATCATTACTAAAAACTCAATTTTAGTTGAATTTTAAAAAAGGGCATATGATACCATTTTTAATGAATTTTGATTTTTATTTCTATATTGAATAAATTTGGTCATTTTTATTCATTTGGAAATAGTTAATTTAGTTTTTTTTAATTTGAATATTATTAGATATGCTGAACAATCTTAAGATATAAATTCTATGATCCCACATTCAGTTCTTTTAAGACAAAAAAATGTCAATTCTTTGAGGATATTGAGCTTGAGAGGAAAATATGGTTAGGGACTATGTCTTTAAAGAGAAATCTTTAAGACATCATTGATAAACAGGTTATTCCTGATGATCAAGCTCAACACCCTCAAGAATGGATGTCATTGAAGAGATCTACTAGAGAAAGGAGAATCCAGTTTCTAATGGTTACATCAGATTTGTCCAATACATCAGGATGACATTGGATTTGTGGAAGGTAATTCCGTCAAACAATGCAAATTAAAAACTTTCAAAAATACATTGATGTGATAAATATGTGATTAAGTTCATGACAGACAATGATGATTTGTAGCATGTTCTTTTACCTAAAGGTATAAAGCTGATTGGTTATAAATGGATGTTTAAAACTAAGAATGAAGGTAATGTGAAAAGGCATAAGGCTTGTCTTGTCTCAATGAACTTTACTCAAAAGGAAGGCATAAATTACAAAAAAAATTCTCTCTAGTTTTATTGAAAATTTCTTTCAAAATAAATGACTTTAGTAATGGGTTTTAACCTTGAACTATAGTAAATGGATGTACGAATAACTTGTTGGAAATACGTCGAAAACAAGCTAAATCTATGTTTTGATGATTAACAAATCAATTTGAGTAAGTCTTGGCTACTAACATGTTTGTGGAAATATTTAAGGCATATACGTTTGAAGAAAATAAAGCATGGAAGGCCAAGTCATTTTCCAAGTCGACCCCAAGATCGACTTCAAGAAGCCAAAACTGTCCAGAGTTGAAAATGGGAGAAGAACAAGTGAAGTCGCAGGCCAAGTCGACTCCACTTGCGACTTGGGAAGCCAAGTCGCAAACGAAGTCGACTCCAGCATTGACTTCAGTCGGGAGATTCACTCCAGAGCTGAATTTGGGATGGAAGAATGCCGAAGTCGCAGTCGAAGTCGACTCCAGTTGCGACTTGGGCGAAGTTGCAGGCGAAGTCGACCCCAAGTTCGACTTGATGCTCTCAAGCTCAAAGATGCACTTTCAAGATCAACTTAAGATTATCAAGTCTAAGGCAAAGCTTCAAGCATATTTCAAGATGAAGAAATAATCAAGTCATGAAGATCAATATGAATCAAAAGCAAGCAAGGTGCATGAATCTACTATGCAAGATTCAAGTTCTTCAAAAATTCACAAGGTTCAAGCTAATCCAAGAAGAATCAAAGTAAAGCTCTTTCAAGAATCACAAGATCTACAAGTATAAAGAGTCATTCTAGAATGAAAGCAACTAAAGGAAGAAAGCCAAACAAGATAGAAGCAAATCAATGAGGATCAAAGCATATTTTGCAAAGACCAAGTCAAGTCGCAACCCAAGTCGACTCCATGATCGACTTGAGTTGAAGTCTGAAGCCAAAGTCGACTCAAGACTCCGACTTGGAACCTGACGAGGTGAAGTCGCACCCGAAGTCGACTTCACCTGCGACTTGGGTCAAGTCGATACCCAAGTCGACCCGACCTGGAACTTGAAGTCGCTACGGAGAAGCGAAGTAGCACCCGAAGTCGACTCCATCTGCGACTTGGGCGAAGTCGCATCCGAAGTCGACTCCGCATGCGACTAGGGTCGCAACGGTCGGATATTATTCGAACGTTGGGGCATTTAATCGCGCCAACCACCTTCTAACGTTTGGATTCCCTCCACAATTATAAAAGGCATTGAATGAGAATGAGGGAAGCAGCTAAGAATCATTAAGTGTGCATAACTACCATTTACAAGAGCTTCAAAGAGATCAAGCCAATCAAAGAGGAAGAACTTTGCTTCAAACTGCAAGAGCTACATTTCTAAATCTTCAAAGCCGACATTACGAGTTCTTCTCTGTGCCAAATTGCTTCTACACATCTGTAAAGTGTAGACTTCTTTTGTTATTTTATTTGTTTGTATTGAACTTGATTTAGTTTGAGGAACTAAGATAAAGTGTAAGCAAGGTAGTGTGTGATTGGAGTGGAACTCATCACCTACCTGTGTTGTGTTGTGGTGAAGCCCCCTAGAGCTGGAATCTAGAAGAGAGCAGTGACTCTAATTGTATTTGAAGAATACAATAGTGGAACCCAAGTCACAAGGAGTGTGAGCTTGGAAGAGTAGAGTAGGGAGGTTGCCCGAACCACTATAAAAATCTTGTGTGCTTGATTTATATTCTGTTCTTTACATTATATTGCTTTCCATTTTGTTTCTTCATTAAGGGGATTAGATTAATCCGGGGTAAAGTTTCTGTTTAAGTTATAAATTTTTTAAATACCCAATTCACCCCTCCCCTCTTGGGTAATCGCCATTAACTCGGGACCAACATAACTTTCATAATAGACTTTCAGTTTTTAAAATAAAAATCCATCTACAAGCTCAAGAAAGTTTTCTAATAAAGATATTACAAATTTCATTAAATTATCATTTCATTCGATTTTGAAATGAATTCGGTTGATGAATGCATATATTATAAGTTCAGTGGGAGTAATCATTGGTTCAGTGGGAGTAACACACAAATATACTATTTCCCAATATCAATATAAGTTTATTGCATAAAATTAAGATATTTTTGGTTAAGAATTTTGAAATGAAATATCTTGAAAATATGTCTTTTGTATTAGGAATTTAGATATATCAGGATTATTCAAAAGACCTATATTAAGAAAATACTTAAGATAATTAATGTGTAGGATTACAAATTAGGAAATACCTCCTTACTAAGGGAGATAAAATTAATTTTGTCTAAATCAGAGTCCCAAGAATGATTTTAAATGTAAGAAAATGCAAAACACTCCCTACACTCTAGCATTGGAAAGTTTGATTTACGCTCAAGTTTTGAATCTTTGGCTTGTACGCATTCAGTTACTGCATACATTATTGGGATGTTTAGCAGATATTTAAGTAATTCAGGAATGGATCTTTAAGAAGTAGCCAAAAAAATTTTCTTAAAGTTTTTTTTTAGAAAATAAAACATTATATGTTCACATACAGAAAGTCAGATAAGTTAGAGATCATTTGGTATTCAGATTTTGACTTTATTGGATGCAAATACAGTTTCAGATTCACTTCAAGCTATATTTATCTACTTATTGGAAAAGTTATATCAGGAAAAGTGCTAAGCAGACACTTATAGCTTTTCAACAATGACAACAGAGTTTATAGCATATTATGAGGTATCCAATTATGAAATATGACTACAAATTTTTATCACAGGGCTGCAAAATATAGATAACATTGAAAGGCACTTAAATTATTTTGTGATAATAAATTAGTAGTCTAATATTCCAACAACAACAGGAGTTCAGCAATGTTCCTGGTTGTTAAAGGAAGGATTCAGGAAAATAAAGTGTCTATAAAGCATATTATGATAAACTCCAAGGTTGTGGATCCGCCTACTAAGGGTAACACCTCAAGGTCTTTCATGAGCGTACTACTCATATGAGTGTTGTATCATTTAATGATATGCTAATTAAGTAGGAGTTTATATTTATTTGCTTTTCTGGTTTGGACACTTTACTTTGGTTATGAATTTTTTTATAGAAATAAAGTATTCAATATTTTGGTTATTCAGTATTTTTTATTTTAGTTTAATCTCACCAAATAAGTTGGACCAGTTAATAATAAGCATGTTAGATCACATTACATGTAATTTTCATGCTAGGCATCCATACTTGATTTATGTTGTTTGGTTATGTTTGATATATGTGATCATGAATGAGTCTAGTTATGATAAATGTGACAAAGGTTGCCTTGCTTTTATGTTGACATAACTAATGGACGAGATTGTTCGGAGATGATTTTGGTATGATAGCAAAAAGTTTTTAGCTCATAAGGTTATATATATAATTATAAAATATATGCAGTTCAAGTGGGAGATTGTTGAAATTTTAGCCACACATATATATTAATTATATATATGCTATCATAAATAGCGGCCCAATTTTTAAAAGTGATCCTATAAGGTTTTATGGGCCTAAATCATTTAATAAAGTATGGATCTCCGATGCATAGAAACCCTACAGCCTAATTTCTAATTTCCATTTTTATGATGGGCTAAATTAGAAATACGAAAGATACGCTCCCTATATAAAACATTGTGGCCCCCGGATTATGCACCTATTAGGGTTCTTTTCTAATATCCCATCAATTGAAAAGTGGAGTCACATTCTCCTGAAAACCCTAGAGAATTAACTTGGAAGACCCAGAAACCGCAGTATTCAAGAACAGGCTGCATCCTGCTTATGGATTTTTTTCTTAATAATTTGGCATGGAGGATCCTGGGTGATTATAGATTTAATTGATATGATTTTCCCAACAGAATATTGCCGAGAGATGGAAGTGGGATCCTTAACCCTTTTTTAATGATTGTGACCTGTCTTTGTAACTATATATATACATTTTTTTTTTGCAGAAAATCCTGCTAATCTTGTCTTTTTCTACATTACTTTTGATTATTATGTTATCTCCCTTTCCTATGAACATTCTTTTCTACTGTATTTATTTATTTGCAAAACCACCCCAAGTCATTCCTTGATTAATTAATTTCAAAGAGATTTTATATCCCACCTTTGTTCTAATCTTGGTCTACCCTATTCATATAGTTGTAAAAATTTCATTATATTCTACCAATAGGTTGGTTTGGTTCTTATTCTATAGGTTGATTCAGTCCTGAGTCGACTCTATCTTAATTATGAAAGTAAGGTTGTGCGGTCCTTTGATTCTAGAACATTTTAACTTGGGAGCGATTGAGTTGTTCTTTATAAAAATTTAGAGGTTGAAGAGAGAACATAAAAGGGAAAAACACAAATATCTTTAGCGAAAATGGAAAAAAAATTTAAAAAGATATTTCTATTTTAGTGATAAAGAAGTGGTTCATATGGATGATAATATAAATAAAAATCTATATTCATATGGACCCAGAGCAATTTTTGTGTACCTATTTTATGGAACTTATCATACTTAGTTGAAGACATGAATAATTTTTCCCCTACCCTATCATACTTAGTTGAAGGCTCATTGTGTTTTGCTCAATTTTTTTATTCATCTCACTAATAATCTATACAAAATGAAAATTAAAATAATAATTAATCCTTGTACAAATTATCATGAAATAAAGAGAATAAATTTATACCTTAGCTTTTGTTGAGAACCAATGATGCACTAAATCAACCCACTAATTTTTTTCCACTCGTTCAAGTAAATTTGCTACATTTATGCATTTTGATTTAGTAAAATTAAAATATTTATCTTTCAAAGAACTCTTCAAATTTCTCCATTTGTCATTAATATCCTTTATCACCCATGCCTTGATATGATTATTCCATAGTTTGAATTTAAATTTTTCCTGCATCCAAGAGTTATAAAAGCTTTATGAAAATAAAATGCATGGTACATATATAAGAAACATATAAACATATATGGATAAAAAGTGATAATTATTGTGTAACTTAAAGTAAATAATTAAACATTGATTTTTACCTGCGCAATATCCCATTGCATGTCTTTGTACATCTTTAGTAACTTTTTCTATGAAACAAAATTAATTGGTGCAAATTCTAGATTTGTTGCTAAATCACTAAGAAATTGAGTGAGAGTGCATGCTGCATCTTCCACGGGTTGGTAAAATGCATTAAGTTAAACCTCAAGTTTTTTACCGTTCAGTAAATTCCTAACACTTGACATGCGTGTTGGACCTCTAATTTTTTGCTTGTTCTAGTATCAACTGAAAAAGTCCAATCAAATTCATAATCTTACTTTAGCTATAATAATATTTTCAAAATAGAAAATTTTAAATACTATTAGTGAAAAACTTACACGTCGATTCAGTATTTGATTGAGATAAAATCTCCTGTTGATCTTCTAATGATTCATCAATTTCTGTATTTGAGGTTGCCACTTGTTGTTGATATTCTGGTTCTTCAAAAATATTTATATGCTTACGCTTTGCCATTGTAAACTTAAAATTAAAAATATGCATATTTATCCCAATAACAATATAGCTCTTAAAAAGTAATAAAACAACATATCAATTTCTTGAGTGAACAAAAAATTTCAAATAGATTTAATCTACTAATTAAATTTATTTTAAAAATAATCCTACAAGCAATTGACTAGAAATGCACAATAAATTTAATTTTATAAGTAAATTTTCTTTTATTTTCATACATAAATATAAAATATTTTATTTCTTGATTGGTGTAGTATAAGTAATCTAACTTTAAGATACTTTTCTAAAAAAAAAATATTCATTATATACATGTTGACAAAAAATATATATTACATTTATTTGAGATTATTATTATTATTATTTAGTTAAATCATTCCTACATTTATAAAAAAAATTCTCTTATGTTAATATCATTTTAAAAACAAGAAAAAGATTTGTGACATTGCATTCAAATATGTGATATTGTCATTGTCGTAATCTTAAACCATTCCAATATGCTTTTTTTAAAATAAAATTTTTCTATTTAGCCGTAATCTCAATCTGATTCAGTCATTCAAATTTGGTCGTAATCTCATTCAGGCTCAATTTGGCCATAATCTTAAACTATTCAAACATCTCGTAAATTTTTATATTTCTTTTTTTATGTTTATGGGCTACTTTGCCACAAATTATATCCCATGTAAGAAAATAGTTTTATCACTTAGAATATTTCCAAAATAATAATAAATTCATCCAAAACATTTCTCTGCCTGTAAAGTATTTTTTTTTGGAATCCACTTCGTATGCATACCATTAATATTCTACACTATATTTCATACAATCTTATCATAGATAATTTTAAATTGTTATATAGGATTAAAATGATTTAAAAAATAATATCAAAAAATATTTAAAATAAAAATTAATTATACACATCTTATAATATAAAGGTAAAGGGGAAAAAAAAGTTGTCGAAGTGAATAAAATGAATGGAATATATGAATACTTGTGATTTTCACTTTTCCTCACCGTCACCATCCTAAAGTTTGGCTGGCTAAAAATTATAAATCTCTCACATTTGTTTGAGTAAAAACTATGAATATTTGTGAGGCCCAATTCATTAGGAGGATTTTTATTGAGAGAAAATGAAAACAATTGCATTTTGTCACTCCAGGTTGTGGAAAATACATATTAAATGTATAGGAAAATCTAATCCATTTTGTAGTATTGATAGATCATATGAAAACTATGGTAGTATAATTTTTTTAGGAATCTAACAATGATTTTGTACAACCCAGTACGATTTTATATTTTTTGTGCCGCAATTTTGCAACATTTGAATGATGGGTCTATAGCACCCATCGCAAACGCTACGATGGGCTCGAATGCCTTTCTCACCTCGTGAAATCTGGGCTGGATCGAAAGGGCCGGAACCTGCGTTTCTCATTGAATAGAAGGGTTGTTAGAATGTTTTGGAAAATGAATATTTGCATAGAATAGGATCCGTCTTGGGCTGGATCCTCAAGCTTCCGAGGCAGCAACCTATGTGCGAGGTTCCTGAGGATTTAGCAGTGTGATGGGGCAAATATGTCACCCAGAGCTGCTGGATGGCGTGTGTCTACCTTGCTACAACTTCAACTCAATGAAAAGCGTTAGTATTTAGATCAAATAAAACATGTTGAAATAACCTCAACAGCCAAGAGATTTGCACCTCTAGATGAAGTTGCCACTGATCTTGAAGGGGAGATCAATCCCCGTTTTCATTGAATAAGAACATTGGTCGTACAGAGCTTGGATTATGATCTTCAGATTAAAACAGATATGACAAAAAACTGTTAACCCAAAGCCATTTACATGGGCATAAAAGGAGAAAAATAAAATTTAAAAAAATCAGAAGAAGAGGGAGAGAGGGTTGTAGAGAGAGGAAAGCTAGAGCTAGAGGAGAGGAGAAGCCGAGGTGCTAGGGATTTGCTGCAGACTCCCGTCCTCCCCCTTTAGGATGCCTCTCTTGGTGTGTTGAGCTTGGAACTTGGTCCATACATGTGTATCCTTTATTTTTATGTGTATTCATTTGGGCTTAAGGGAAGGGTGTCTACAGCTACCCCCCTTTGCCAGAGGTGTTTTGACGGTGAATGACAAAGTTTCAAACACCCATTTGGCTTAGAGCTAAAAACTTTTTGAGTTAAATTTCTGGGTTGTCTTTCAATTTCTGCAATCTTGCACCGACCTTTTTGTAAATCTGATCTTGTGCTGTCCTTCTTGTAAAATTTTTATGATCTTGTGTGGGCCGTTTTGTAAAATCTGTTAACTCGCTGGGATTATTTTGCACTTTTCTTAGACTGGTGTGATTTTTTAATTTTGCCAAACTTGTGGAGGGGGCATTTTGTTATTCTTGGTAGGTTTTTGGGTATTTTAGAGGATAGCGGTCACCAACGAGGTCTTTGCAGGCTTAGGGGAGAGCGGCAACGAGGACCGCACGGGGGTTTGTTGACGCCGGTGAGATTGGGGTAAAGCCAGGCTCTTTAGAGCGGCTCACCGCATCGCTTGTCCTGACTGGAGATATTTGGGCCGACACCAAAGGACTTGTTGGGATGCTACCTTTGATCTACCCCTTCTTCTGCGGAGCGCAATTCAGTGCACCCGAGTGCATTCAGCCTCAACGCACCCGGGTGCACTGCACCTATTTTTTTTTTATTTTTTTTTGAAAATTTTTTTATGAAGCTGTTAATATAGGTTTATTTAACATATGTATCAATTTTTACTATTTTTGGAGATTTTTAGATATTTTTTTTAGATTTTTAAAAATCAGTGGCATTTTTCGTAATTTTAAATTACCGAAAATGCCACTAATTTTTAAAAATCTAAAAAAAAATCTAAAAGTCTCCAAAAATAGTAAAAATTGATACATGTGTTAAATAAACCTAGATTAACCATTGTATACAAAAAATTTCAAAAAAAAATAAAAAAAATAGGTGCAGTGCACCCGGGTGCGTTGAGGCTGAATGCACCCGGGTGCACTGAATTGCGCTCCTTCTTCTGCAGGGACTGGCCTGAAGGTATTAACGGTGTCTATAGTAGTAGTGGTGCGTGGCATTAATTGCTATCGTTAATCGTGTAGGCGGCTAGAGAAATAGCTTCTTGGTGATAAGTATCTCCCTTTATCCCTTTATCCTTCTTTTTTTTCTCATTTTTCTTCTTCCTTTTTTGTTGGCGTACAACAATCATGGCTTGAGCGCCCCTGACCCTAAACAGGTAATTTATCATGCCAAAAAGACATGATAGCCCCCTGTCGGCAGTGAGCGGTGGCTATCGCCATCGTCAAGGGTTCCGCAAGGAGTATCGCTATCCTCGTTATCTTCTTCAGTTTCAGCTACCGCTTCGTTGTTTCATCTCTATAGCAGATCTGTTATGGCAGCATCGTAGGCCGCCCATTGTCCTTCTCGTTAGTGTTTTCTGACAAGGGCGATGGGAGGCCGTGATCGCCAGTGGTGGATTTTGCCCGCGATGGGTTATAGAAGGTGGAGGCTTGCTCATGGAGTTGTCGCAAACCTAGGAAGACGGTGACAAGAAGCATGGGGTTTTGCCGATCGTCGATGAGATCAAGGAAAGCCAGGCATTTGTCACCGCGTTGCTCATCCTCGTCAAAGATTTTGTGATTAGGGTTATTCGTCCGTTTCTTCTTCCTTGACGAGTAGCTAGTAGGTACCGCTGTCAGCATCGGCACCCGCAGTAGTGGTGACAATGGCTGTTGTGGCGTTTTGACGAACACACGAGTGGGGCTTGGGGGTATTTGGTCAGTTTGGAAGGTCACTGCTGCATTCGTCGGTGCCGCTAGCGATGCTGCTGCCGTCGACCGTCGGGGACCATGTGTGGGTAATCAATGGCAGGTATCATTCTCTTCTCTCTCTTTTTTTTTAATCTCGTTCCTTGCTCCTGGTAATTTGTCGATGACAGTATTTGGATGTTTGTTGGTGCGGGGCGGATGTGTGATTAGAGCTGGATGAATTAGCACCATGGTCCAAGTGGTCTGGAGGTCTCTTAACAAACATTCTCGAGCTTTGGAAGGGGATTGCCGATGCTGTTTAAGGCCTAATTGGGTAGTGGCCATCGGCCGTTGTTGAGGTTGCAAATCTTCTTCCTATCCCCATTGTTTGATCAGACTCTTTATTTTTGCAGTTTTGAGGAAACCTGTTGTTGGGGTGCCAAGGATCAATGTCTCCCAGTGGTTCTTGGTTGCATGTTGGCTATTACCAGAAGTCATAGGAGTGCTGAACATTGTCCAGTTTGACAGGTATTACTTTTCTCTTCCACTAGCTTTACATGTTGTAGTTTCCCTTCCGCTTGCATCGGATTTGCCTGACTGTTCATTGCTGTTGGATGAATACGTTCCACCTTGCTGTATTTGCCATTATTTTTATGTGGCTCTGTACTTGATGGTGACCATCGTAGGGTCTCAGGTGTCTATGTCATTATTTTTGAAGTACTAGAGTGACTTGGGATCATTTCTCAGGTGAAACGAAGGCAAGTTGTTAAGGAATCTTTCTCAATGGGGTGACATCGTGCTTTGAGGATGGTGATCCTCGCCTCTTTTATTCTGCTGGAGTGCTATGTGGGCAGCTTTTGGCCATTTGCAGGTGTTTTGACTTTCATGCCATGTCGTAAGGGCCCATAACTTGGGTTGTGAAAGGATGACCCACCTTGTCTTCTATTTTATCTACTCTAGGAATATGTTGCTTTTGTTGATGTAATTGGATCTTGCCTTTGCCTTGAATGTGGATAGCTTGTGGGTCTGTTGCCTTTTATTATTTAGAGTTGAGGTACTTTTTTTTCCAAATTGTTTATGCTTAATAAGGTAGCTACCTCCTTTTGCCGTTGCGTCACGAGTTTTCTTTTTTCTTTTCCAAATTGCTTATGCTTGATGAGGTGGTTGCCTCCTTTTGTAGTTGTCTCTACTGTAGATCTATTCACAGGATCAAGGTGAATTTATCGGGATATGTAAGCCTTATTGACTCAAATGGGGGCTTTGGCTTCCTTGTCTTCTCATCAACCTGATGCTTTATCCGTAACGGGAAGGATGATAAATCACCATGAAGCTATTTTAGAGCATCTTAGACAAGTCATGTGGGGCGCTAATGGCAAATTACGATGTTTTTCTTTTTATTTTTTCTTCCTTTTTTGTAAAGTGTTGGAAGTATGGGGCAATTGGACTATATAGGCTCATTTTTGCTCTCATAGGTGTTGCCACTTTTGAATTCCTTTTGGGTTGTGATGTATTTGAGAGGTCTCCTTTAAACTCCCTCTTTTTTTGGGTTGCGATATGTCTTCGATTTGCCTTTGAATGTAATGAAATACTTCACTTTTGTCATGTCTTGATGTTTATTTTCTTGCTCTGGTTTTAGACTTTGTAGGCTTCAAGAGGTTTATGAATTTCTACAAGTAACATTGTTCGTCCTAGTCTTTTCTTTAAATGAATCTGAATGTGAGAACAACCCATTTGTTGGGTGTGTACCTTTACTTTATCCCGCTTGGTGATGGACTTCTTAGCTTTTAACTTTGATCTTAAACTTTCTGGACCCTACTTATTGTTCTTTTTACATACCTAGTAGAATTGGATGCTATTGCTTTTGACTTCGTAGTAGTTTTTGCACTTTGTGTATTGGGGAGTATCTGATGGATGTCTAGAAATTCATTTGCGAACACCACTAATAGACCTAAAAACTTTTTAAGTCTTTGAAACATACCTTGAGCGGCATCAGTCAGGCGGCTGAAGCTTGCTTCTGATTACCTAGGGAGCACTCAGGGAGCGGACTGAGCGTTGCTTCTGATGTATTGTTGGATCTACAACTGCATATTGCCTTATATTTTTTCTTTTTTCTCTTCTCTTTTTCTCTCTCTTTTTCTCTCTTTTCTTTTTCTCTCTCTTTTTTCATTTCTTTTTCTCTTTTTCTCTTTTTTATTTTTCTCTTTTTTCTTTTTTTAAAAAGAATATATAAATATCTTTCTTCATGCAACTTTGTCTCTCGGGTCCCAAATCTTATTTGAGGCAAGATATGACTTGATATAAAAATAATTTGTGTCCTTCATTTTGAAAGTTGCCTGCCTCCGTGCTTTGAAATGTATTTTTCTCCACCTTTTGCCCTTTAGCCTTTGTTTGTAAATTATTTCTTGTAGCTTGAATTTAATGATTCTTTGGCATGCAGCTTTAGCAGTTTGCTTTTTGTATTTGATATCTATTGTGGCTACCCCATTTTTGTAGAGCGTGACCTTGAATAATTTTGAGATTAATGTTGCCCCCTGTGAAATATTATCTTCACTGGTTGTTGACATTTTCTCTGCCAAGCTTGATGGAAAGACTATCTAATAGTCATTTTTGAAATATCCCTTGTGAATGTGCTAACAAAGATGTATCTGCGATGATGGGTTGATTGATGACGGTTGTGTGCCATGCGCATTTTGCGGCTTTCAGGGCTAACCTTGTTGGTTGTTCGACTTTGTTGATTGTTTGATGGTCTTTTCCACTTGACTTTTCTTCTACAAGAATTCCTTGAAATTTGTGCTCTTTGGCTAGCACTTTCTTTTTTGAGGCATTTATCTGGTTTGCTGATAAAACTAATATTTTACCTTCCATGGTTGGACATGATGATGGTAACAACTGCTTTTGATGGATACTAGAAATAGAGGTGTAAGGAGTTTTTGGATTTTCTTTTATATTCTTTGGTTGTGGACATATTGATTGGTTAACTAGAATAAAGACATTTTCTGGGGACAGGTGAGACAAAGTTGGTTGGCCAGCTATTTTGAATGGCATTTCTGAATTTGTAGGAAAAATACTAAAGGGTTGTCTTTCCACTATAGGCGATTCACATGAAATTGGATTTTCTTGCGTTGGCTTTGTAGTTCTGATAAGATAATAGGGTTGACACTTTTTCTTTGAAGGGTGATAGGGTTGACATTTCAGCCTTGCAAGATAACAAGAGCATTATGATGTTGCACTTTTGTTATGAAAATAAAAGGGTAAAATTTTTTGGCATTACCCTTGACAAAATTGACTTCCATATCGATGTCCACCACTTGAGATGTTTGGCTTACCTGTTTAAGATAAATAGCATTCCCTTGTTGTGGCCATGAGGAAATCATTTCCTTTCTTAGGCCATCTTCAACTTGCTCCGCCACTTGCAATAGTTGTGTAAAACAGACAAAGGGATGTAACATGAGGTAGCCCGAGATGCTAGGGTGAGCTAAGTTAATGATGATGGAGATCTGCTTGTTCAAAGGCTAAAGATTCTTTATTTTTGCTGCTAATGCTCGCCATGTAGCAACATATTCTGAAAATGTTTCATCACCTTTTTGTTTTAATGCTTCCAAGTTAGCTCTTTTGGGTGCAACATTTAGCATGTAAGAAAATCAATCTATGAAAGTTAGAGATAGATGCTCCCACGTTTTGATTTGTTTGTAGTGCAGCGATGTATACCATTCAAGAACATCCCTTCTTAAGCTATGTTGGATTAGCACAACCAAAATTTCTTCTTTTTTTACTAGAGGGTATAAAATACTACGAAAGGCCTTGAAGTGGGCATGTGGGCATGAGTTTCCTTCATATATAGGGAGGGTTGACATTTTGAAATTTTCAGGTAGTTGTGTATTTAGAAATGAGCATAAGTCTTCAATTTTTACCAAAGGTCCTCCCCTTGGTGTCGCTTAATTTTTCTTTCTATCTCTTAGAGCTGGCCTTGAAACTATCTTGACCTCTTCTACTTGGCCTTGCATATTCATTAGGCCATGTGATCTTTGAATTGGAATAGATTGCGAGCTTGAAGTAGTTGTTTGTTGATATTATGATGAAGAAGATGACGCTTGATACTGTAGACTTGTTGTTGATTAGCATTGCTTTAGCATTTTTTAGAGCATATCCTCCATCCATTGCATTTGTTGCATGTTTGATCCCATTTTTCAAATGAAAATGCAATAGTTTTCTTTGAAAAATGATTTGTCGGCTCCATGTGTGTAGCTTTGGCTTGAAGGAAACTAGAACTTTGAAATATATTTTTTCTTTCTTTTTTTTCACTTTTTTTTTCTTTTCTTTTTTTGGGTAAGAAGCCAAAGCAAAATTATGAAAAATATGATATGATGCCCCCTGTTTCAAAACCGAGGGTGGGAAAGTTAATTAATCATCTTTGGGCTTGAAAATCTGTCTCTAGCTTGCTATTGTTTCATTGGAATGCTTCTAGACGTCACTGGACCAGAAAACTTTTCAGGTCCAGTCACAGTGCTCTTTTCAACACCTTTCTGCCTCCTCTAAATTTTGACACATCCTTTTATCCATCGCCGCCATATAGGCTTCAATGGACTGTATGAACTGTTGATCTCGATCCTCGTGATGTGAAGATTGTTCCAACTCTATCCTGGCTGTTTTGGGTTTGGGGACTACGAGGCTTCGATCAATGGTTAACTTGTTCTGTTTTCAAGCTATGATGAGAAACTTGAGCAACAAATGAAGATGGTCAATAACTGTAAATAAATAATAATTTATTTTATAACTTTCAAAATGGGAAGATCGGCCTTTGAATAGATGTTGCAAAACGGGATCTTCTAAGTGTCCATGGAGACTCTAGAAGAGATTTGGGATTTTCTGGCCCAATTTGTCCGAGGCATTTTTGAAGAGGCTTCTGGACCAAAAACCGTTTTAAGTTTGAAAAAATGCCTGATTTTTTTGGCCAAATTTTTTCTGATGGCTATTAGCGATTTAACTCTTGGAAATTAATCTCCTTGGCTCGTCTTACATATACATGCTTTTACGACATCATAAGCAACAACCTGTGCCTTAGAGAGTCTCCCTAAGTTACCTGAGTTGATCCCTTTCAGAATTGAAAACTTTTTAGGTCTGAGTGCGTGCCCCATTTTTAAGGTGTGATTTTTTTGGTGAAATTTTTTTTAGTGATAATTAACAATCTAACTCTTCGAAACCCTTCCTCTATGCTCATTTTACATACATGAATAGTTACAAGTCAAAATTTTTAATGGCTTACCCCATTTACGAGCTCTCTCTAATTCATGAGTTGAACACTTCTGGACCTAAAACTTTTTAGGCGTAGGCATTTTGGGGTCTTTTTGGTTCCAAAAATAGCGGGACCTTGCTGTCTAGAGAGGAGTGCCTCGGGACCTCGCTGTCCAGAAAGGGGAACGCCACGATCTTTAGATTTTTACCCCTTGTGCCCGATGTAAACCAGTAGTGTCGTCCCCAGTGGAGTCGCCAAATTGTTGCACCTGTCGCGGATGCTACGTTGGGCTCGGATGCCTTTCTTTCCTCGTGAAATTTGGGTCGGATCGAAAGGGCTGAAACCTACGTTTCTCATTGAATAGAAGGGTTGTTAGTATGTTTCGGAAAATGAATATTTATATGGAATAGGATTGGTCTTGGGCTAGATCCTCAAGCTTTTGGGGCAGCAACCTATGTGCGGGGTTCCTGAGGATTTAGTAGCATTACGGGGTAGATACGTTACCGAGAGCTATTAGACAGTGTACTTTTACCTCACTATGACTTCAACTCGATGAAAAGTGTTAGTATTTAAATCAAATAAAATATGTTGAAATAACCTCAATAGGTAAGAGATTTGCACTGCTAGATAGAGTTGCCACTGATCTTAAAGGGGAGATCAGTCCCCATTTTCATTAAATAAGAACACCAGTCATTCAGAGCTTGGATTCCAGTCTTTGGATTAAAACAGATATGGCAAAAACCTGTTAACCCGAAGTCATTTACATGGTCATGAAAGGGGAAAAATAAAAATAAAAAAATTTGAAGAAGAGGGAGAGAGGGCTGTAGAGAGAAGAAAGCTAGAGCTACAGGAGAAGAGAAGCCGGGGTGCCAGAGATTTGTTGCAGACTTCTGTCTTCCCCATTTGGGATGCCTCTCTTGGTGTGTTGAGTTGGAACTTGGTCCATACACATGTTTCCTTTATTTTTATGTTTATTTATTTGAGCTTAATGGAAGGGTGTCTACGGGGTCATGGAATCCCATGAGCAAAAATGGTGGGCCAATTCTCCTCGAACTAAGTTTGTGAACATGCGGATGTGGGTGAGGAATGGATGCCAATCGTATAGTTCAGCTATCATCTTATGATTGTATGATTGTAGCATACTAATCGAAATAACATACTATTTTATAGTTACTAACTATTCCCATACTATCTTAATCCAAGTCCGTGAGACACATTCAGACCGAGATCTTACATCGGTGTCAATTAGATGCATGTTCAACATTGTCGGCGTTAGGGCGTTAATGGATCAGGTTGGAGTCTAATCCTAATTCTAACATATTATAAATATCCTAATCATAATTCATTTATTAAACCATTTTTAAAAATCTCAAACTCTAACCCATTTACAACTCATTTAATAAATAAGTTGATAGGTTGTTAATGGATTGTATAACAAACAACCTAAAAGCCTAGGCTCTGGGAGACAATGATCTCGCAAGAAGAAGCGAATGAGTATTTTCGGGATAAGAAAAATGAAAATAACATAGTAATGAGAAAATGAACTATGAAATTAAATAGTTAAACGAGCTGGCAAATAATAACTTATTTATTCAAAAATTTTAACTCAAATTCATTTATAATATGTTAGATGAAAAGAGATTAACTGGTTGACAATGACCACTAACATTCCGTCTTAGAAAGTGACTTCGGCTGTAGTCGAGGGCCTGCTGCAGCCGGCATAGCTTGCATTCTCCTATGAGCCCAAACTGCATGTGCTATTCATGGAAAATCTCATCTGCAACTACTCAGCATATTTCACTAAATGCAGCCACTGCTCTGGCTGAATATTACTGAAATTTGGCCGCAGGTACTTAGATGCAGCCATTTTTAAGCTCATCTATTTCGCTACATTTACTTGTGGCAATTGCCTTAATCACAAAAAAGCCATTTTAAAAATTAGACTGCATGAGGTAGCAGCACCACTTGCGCTGACAGATGCTTGAACCTAGAAGGTGCTTCAATCTTCTATTTTATTTAGAAGAAACTTGCGTTTCATTAGTACCCTTATCATTTCAAATCATGTTCTTTTATTTCACAAAATTTTTACGTTAAAATTTTTTTGTCCAAAAATTTTATCACTTTCTAAAGAATCATGACAATCCCGCGTGATCTATAGGCGACCATAAAAAAATATTTTTTGAAAATATATGTATCCTGCCAATATTTTGCCTTAGGTAAAATTTACTATTTTAAAATTTTGAAAATGGAAATAATAGGCATTGATACATAGGGTTAATTTTTAAAAATTTAATATTGTTTTACATATATTGCAAACTATAATTGTATAAGCGTTACCATGCCTAGCGTAGTTGGCAAGGGAAAAAGTCCTCTTAGCTGGACATCACAGGTTTGATTTCCTCGTCTTGGAAGAAAGGAGTTTTGATTTCCCTCTCTTGGTGGAAAGGATTTTTTATAGAATAGTCCCTCTAAAATGGGGGGTTTTAGAATTTTCTCCTGAAAGATAGGGTTTTAAATATTTTCTGTTGGTATAAGGGTGTTTATAGAAAAATTCTCTTTCGTAATGTGAGGGTTGTGAATTTACTGCATTGTAATATCAAGTTATTATATTATATTTTTAGTGCTACATTCGCGTAGCCCAAATTAATAGGATTACTTCTCTTATATAAAATACTAATAAAAAAAAGTGTATAAGTGTTGGACTCAAATGTTTACTAACTTACCAATCGGCAAAGGTGAGATGGAGTTTGGTCCACACCACTAAAATTTCCTTTTTTATCACTGCTATTGTGAAGCAGTTACTTAGGCAGCAATTTTTTTTGCCTGGCCCACCATTTCCAAAACGTGCCACTGCCCATTCACCGACCACAAATCACATGGGCCAGGCAAATCAGATGCTGTGTGCAGAATATTATAATTTCACATAGTCAGGAGTTATTGGCTGAAAATATCTACTTTTACAGAGATTCTGGGTTCCCTGTAACAATCCATGACCCAATAATTTTCATAACAAAAATTTCAAGAGGGATTAGCGAATGGCAAAAATTCCTAGTAGACTGACTAACATGTTAGATGATGGAGTAGAAGGGAAAGAAGGAAAGTGGGAACAGTGGAAAATTTTTCAAAAATTATGAGAGTTGAGATAATTAGAGTAAAATAGGAATAAATAAGGTAGTTATATTAGAAATTGATTAAAATATAGAGAAAAAAAAAGAAAAATAAGATAGTTAAAGTGTATAAAATGATTCAAAAGTAAAGGCTATTAAGGAAGTCTAGCGGATTTTGTACACAAGTTTCTGACAATTACAAATCTCTCACATTGGCTTGAGCAAAAACTGTGAATATGAATACGAATGGGGCTAATTCATTAGAATGACTTTGATTGAGAGAACTCAAAATAAAGACATTGTTATGTTTCGAGGTTGTGAGTACAATTCTTATAAATCGAGAGTATATTTGTAAATGTTGTAAAATACATATTACATGTATAGAATTTAAAGTTAATACATAGGGTTAAATTTAAAATTTTAACATTTTCTACATATATTGCAAACGAAAATCATACAAGCATTGAACTTAATTGTTAACTATTCACATATTTGATTAATAAATTAAGCAAAAGTATTAATTGTTGTAATTAAAATTAAAAATGAGGTATTCAATCTAGAATCTCCATATTTTTAAATTAAAAATTCATATACATGGGTTCGGTTATGATAAGGTTCACCTAACCATTGTCACTGACTTATCAGTCGATGCAGGTGAGATCAAAGGGAAGAGGCTAAATGCACTCAAGTGCATTTTACCCATTTTTATTTTTTCAAAAATTTTTCATGCATCAATTAATCTAAATATATTTAATATGGGTATCAAGTTTTACTACTGTTTAAGATTTTTAAACATTGTAAATTCTCAAAAATCAATGATGTTTTTAGTAATTTAAAATTACTAAAATGTCACTGATTTTTAAAAATAAAAATATATCTAAATATATCCAAAAATGGTAAAACTTGATATATATATATATATGTTAAATATATTTAGATTAACAACTGTATAAAAAATTTAAAAAAGATAAAAAAAATAAGTTAAAGTAGAGGCAAAGGGAGGATTGGAATCGTTGAAGGTAGAATATGCAGAAGTGATGCGAACTAAGGATTTGAAGGTTAAAGAGGCATAGGGAGGGTTGGAAAAAGCAAATGCTGAGTTGGTTGTGGTTAGAAATGAAGTTCAGAAATTGACATCTAAGAATATGATGTTGTAGTCGCAACTGCGAGAGATGGAAGCAGATAAAGTGGATTCTAGAATATGACATTTGTGTTGCTCAAGTGCTTGAGATAAGTTCAGAATTTGATATGGTTGCTCACGTAGGAGTTTTCAGATGGCAAGGAGGACAACCCAAAAAAAGAAAAAATGAAGATTCTTTTGAAATATTGATGATAGTTGAATGTAAAGAATTTTAGAGATCTTAAGGTAGAAGTTTTCTAATCTATTGATGTGACCATATGCAGAATGTTCATTTGAAAAATGGGAGATGTGTTTGTTTGCTTGCGGAACATGAATGGTCCGATTTGCTAGAGGGCCACAAAGGGTCCAATTTGCTAAAGGGCTGCAAAGGGTTTGTTATGAGAGACACAGGGGATTTGTTTAATACAAGGCCAGACAGGGTCCATTTCAAGGGACACAGAGTGTCCACATGATGGGACACAAGAGTTCGTTTGATAAAGGGTCACGGAGGGTCCATTTTGATGGACTCGGTGGTGTATGTGGAGGGACGTAGGGGGTCGTTTTGTAGAGGACCACAGAGGGTCCTTTAGAGATTATTTTTGGTATAAAAATTTTGCAAGTATTGCATATTCGAAGTTCATGGGATTTTGGTGCCAACCAAGGTTTCCAATTCATATGTTCCATTATCGTATGATCAAGTGATCTGAAAAGGGCCATCCTAATATGGAGAAAATTTTTGAGGGCGGTATCTAAGGAAAAGGTGACTTTTTTTAATACCAAATCCCCTACTATAAATTTTCGTGGTTTTACTTTTCTATTATATTGGTTTGCTAATTGTTGTTGGAAGAAAGCCATCCTTTGATTTGCTGTATCTCTTATCTCATCAATAAAATCCAAGGTTTCCACATGTATTATGTGGTTTTCCTTTTTGGTAACACGAGTCATTCTAAAGTTTTCATTTGTGATCTCAATAGAAATAATAGCTTCTGTTTCAAAAAATAATTTAAAAGGGGATTCACTTATAGCCTTCTCAGGGGTGGTATTATATGACCATACTACGCTATGTAGTATATTTGTCCGTTTTATGATTTTTCAAATTCTAGTCTTTTTTGGAGTGCCTTTTTTAGTGTCTTATTGGTTCTTTCAACCTAATAATTGGATTATGGATAAATGACAAATGAAAATTTATATTGGATATTGAAATTGTTTACTATCAAAATGTTTTCTATTATCTGAAATAATGGTTCTAAGCAATCTATATCTGTATATTATTTGGTCCTATAGAAAGGTGATAATTTGATTGGTAGTAATACTACTTGAATGTTTTACTTCCAACCACTTAGAGAAATAATCTATCCTTGCTAGAATAAATCTTGACTATTTTGGAGGAGGCAGAGAGCCTACAAGGTCTATGCTGCATTGTTGGAAAGGTCAGGCTTCATAAATAGGGTTAAAAGGGATATAGAGTAAGTGAGAAATGTTTGTTTACCTTTGACATTTTTTGCAGATTTGAACATATTGTTTTACATATCTTTGAATTGTTGGCCAATAATACTCGACTCTATGTACTTGGTGCACCAGTGTTCTTAATCCCAAGTTATCTCTGGAACATTCTTTACATATTTCTTTGAGAATAGTTCGTAATTTTCAGAAGTAATGCAATGTAAAAGAGGCATTGATAAAGATATTTTATAAAGATGTCCTTGGTAAAGGGTAAACTTTTGTGCTTGGTTAAGTAATTTTTTGGCTTAGGTTAGATCAGATGATAAGATGTTGTATATTAGACATTGTATTAAAGGGGTAGTCCGGTGGATTTTGATTTCAAAGAGAGTGTACAATTGCACAAGGATAAGATCGAGTTGTGAAAGTCGATAGATGAGTATTGATTTATCGAAATAGGGACTAGATGCAAGTTTCACTAGGGTACTGACTTCAATATTTTTTGCCCTTGATATTGTTTGAATGTAGAAGGATGGAATTTGGGATGATAAGGATTGGCAGAGGAGTCAATAGTCCATCATATTGGTATCTTTTGCCTTTTAAGTACCTAGTATTTGGTTAACAACTAAATTTTAGTTAGAAAATATGTTTACATCTTTAGCTGTAAACTTTCGTGGAATTTCCATCCTTCGCATAATGATTCGTATTTGGCCACAGAGGATCTTTTTTTCTTTTAAGGCCTTTAGTTTTGTAAAAATCCGCTAAGACATCAAGAAAAGCTTGCCCTTTTATAGCATGTAGGTGGTGGAATTAATTGTTAAATTTTGAAATATCAATTGTTCATTTCATGTAATGGCCAAAAAATCTGATCTTTGCATCAATCTTTGAAGAAGCATGTTAGTATAAACAATAATAGAGTAAGATTAAAAATAAGGACAAAGCTTTTTTTGATGCCATCAATAAAGCAAGCAAATGTTTTTCTAATATAGAATATTTGCAATGTTACTCAAAATTTGACTAACATAGTAAATTGAGTGTTGTAACCAAAACGATATTGACTACTTGTTCGGAGCTACTACGTACACGTAAAAGTCTGCTCCTTCTAATTTTATTAGTAGAGAAGGGTTGGAGAGGTACTGCTTCAAAGCTTGAAATGTTCTTTCACATTCATCTGTCTAAGAGAATATTTGATTCTTCTTGAGCATCTTAAAGAAAGGCAAAGACTTGTAAGTGGATTTTAAAAAAATATATGCAAGGCTATAAGTTTCCCTGTTAATTTTTGGATCATCCATATTATGCCTCAAAATTATGAGGAGCCTAATCGATTAAAGAGGCTCTCTGAAGTTTAGCTAAGAAAAAATGAAGAAAAGCAATGCAAGAACAGATAGAGTTAATGAGGATTAATCAAGTCTAAAACTTGATTGATCTTTCATCTAGATGAAAAGCAATGGGGAACAAATGGATTCTCAAAATTAAGCATAAAGTAGATAGATTTATTGAAAGATATAAAGCTTGCTTAGTGGTAGAAAGATATATCCAACATGAGGGTATATATTATAATGAATCCTTCTATTTAGTCATAGATTTATCTCTTTTCTCCTTGTTCTTATGATTATTGCACATTTATATTTAGAATTACAATAAATGGATGTTAAAATCATATTTCTCAATCGATAATTGAATGAAAAAAATTTATGTGGAACACACGATAGGCTTTATAAAAGAAGGCTAGGAGTGTGAAGTTTGTAGGCTCCAATGATCTAATATAGCTTTCAATAATCATCCAGACGGTGGTATTTGAGATTTCATCAAACAATATTATCGTATAGGTTTATTATGATGGATAAAGATCACTATGTTTATGTAAAACGGTCAAAAGGTAATTATGTAATTTTATTTCTTTATGTTAATAATATTTTACTTACAAGAAATAATAAAGGATTCCTTGTCAGCATTGAAGAATGACTGTCCTCCAATTTTTCAAAAAAGGATTTGAATGAAAAAATTTTCATATTTGAAGTTAAAATTAATAGAGATTACTTAAAAAACTACTCAAGTCCATTACAAGAACCATGTATTAATAAAAATTTTGAACAATTCAAAATGCAAAGCTACAAACCAAAATGACAGTTTCATAGCAAAAAGCCAAGGTTTAAGCCTTGAGATGTGTCCTAAATCTCCAACACGAAGAAAAGTGATAAAAAAATGTTCCTTATGCCAGTGCTATTAGGAGTTTTAAGCTACTTACGTTTTAATGAGTCACTCAGATGCTAATTGAGGAGGAGACCTAGATGATAATGTAGACCAACATCAAGAACATCAAGTTATTCATTCTTTCTAAATAATGGCTTCACCCCATGGAGTATTAAGAAGCAATCTTGTATAGCTCTCTCTATAATGGAAGTTGAATTTGTGGCATGTTCAACTACAGTGCAAGAAACAATTTGGCTTAGAAGATTTCTGTAATATTTGGGAATAACAGAAGATAAATCTAGACAAGGATCGATAAATTGTGATAGTCAAATAGCTATTATGTATATCAAAGATACCAAATATCATTGCAGAACTAAGTAAATTGGCATTAAGTATCATAATGTTAGAGATATTGTGGTGTGAAAAGAAGTGATTCCAAAATAAATATTTACACATTTGACAGTTGCCAATCCATTAGGAAACCAATTTTTAAAGTTGTATTTGTGTCACCCGTAAAATCTCTAGGTTTGTGTAAATTATGGAGTATAATGAAATACTTATTTTGAAATATTAATGAATATTTTGTTATTCATGAATTTTTATTATAAATGAATGAATGAAAAGTATATCAACAAAGTCATTAAATTGGTCCTCTCTTATAGGTAGTTGCCTTTGATTTTTTAGGAACATGAAGAGATGTGACAACTTAAGTATTATAGATGTTTTGTGTGAATAGTAGCTTAAGATATTTATATTGCCATGATAAGTGTGTTAAGTTGAGGTCTTATTAAATTATATGATGACTATAGTAAGAGCCCCACATCTCATTAGACTTTGTCAAAGTTATACGCGAGATCTCAATTGATGCCTATATAGGGTAAGGACTTTGAGAACTCAACATAGACGCTTGATAATGACTGAATAAAAGTTTATATCGTGTTGAAAAGTTAATAACATATAGTCCTTACGTGTTATGAGATATTCCACCATAGCCCAGAGCATGTGTTTCATACCACATGTGCTTGATGACCTACAAATGAAGTGAGTTAAGTAATTTTTATTACAATAATTCTAGTTTCCTCAACATGGGAGTCCTTAAAGTGAAAATAATTTCATTTTATGCCATATGTGACTTTAGACTATGTTTTGACGTGATAGTCCAATATTTGCTATGTTAGTATGTTGCCAACAAATCATGAATGATGCGACTTTGCAAAATATGTCTAGGAAAGCAATTAGTCTAAATTTGAGAAAATATAGGAAAGGAAGGCTGTTTACATCAGTTATTCATATTAACCGGTTGACCAGTTATGTCTGTTTATGTCATTAATTTATGTAATCGGACATAACCATGATCGTAATGTAATAAGACAGAGTTAAGTATAGCTTTATAAGGAATTAGGTATATTTGAACTGGTGTAATGAAATGAGTCTAGAGCATAAGGATAAATATATATTATTTTTGAACCATAACTATAATGTTATCCCTAAAGGTTCATCGTCCTAACACATGAGCTCCCAACTTATAGGTTTATTCACTGATCGCATGACCCATTTGCTTGTATGAATGAGTAAAAAGAAATGAGACTTCACTTGAGTAAGAAGATATGAACCCCGTTATGTGAGAGTGGGAGATGTTAACATAATGCCCATAATATGGCTTATGTAATCAATGCAGTGGAGGTTTAAATAACATGTATCTTATCATCTTTATAAATATCTTATCCTACCAGTAAGTTGTGTGGATTTGTCTATAAGTCATTCCTTCACATCGTAAGGTACTTAGGTCATAAGAAGAGTTTGGATTACTTAGTGATTTCATTCCTGATCTGTGTGAAGATTTTGAGACGTCGCAAAATTTGCTTTTGCACAGATCCACATAAATTAGTTATGCAATGCAATTTTGTAGTAAATAATATAGAAAATGATATTAACTATGAATAAATAATAAGATGGCCATTGAAATATAAGTAATAATGAAAAAGTTGCGTAGTAATAGGAAGTACACATCAAATCAAGCCTCAGAGAAAGGGCTATCAATTTTAATTCATTCAAGTGGAGTACAAACCAGAAACCCAGGTTACTTCTGAAGATGGAAGAAAGAAAGATGACATGAACCTTTTTCTGCGGGTGGTTCAATTAGGCATAATCCTTCTACACTTAAAACATTGGATGGCTAGCTGAGCTAACCAGATATGAGAGATCTAATATTATTATTTCTTCTTGTGAGAGATCTAGTATTATTATTTCTTCTTGAACAAAACATGGGAAATCATCCATTCTTCTCCATTGTTATATGCTAATAACTCACTTCCAGCCATGCAGAAGCCTTGCCAATAATTAATCATATTTGAAGCATTCTCTTTGCTACCTGAAAATGACTCCATAATCTCTTTTGCCTCATCTATATTAGCATCCAGTCCCTTCAACCACTCTTCCCTGACATCCCAAAACAAGAAAATAAGGTATTTTGCTTATTCTTCATGTCTCTTTCTATCGATGAAAGTAATCAAATAGAGAAGAAATTGAAAGAAGGAAAGAGAGTTGTTGATTTTTTTCCCCTCATACTTGGTTCTTGCAAAATGCTTACCATTGAGGATCCAATGATCAAGCACTGCCACGTCATCCTAAAAACCAAAACACATGAGTTTAGATGATGCCATTGGTGGACTTGCATCAAATATCTAGCTTCTCACCTGAAAATAGAGAAAAAAGGAGGCTGATGGCATAGTTAATGACCCGGATGGAAACACATACTCTGTGTACGAGTCGTCTTCGTCAATAGGCTACAAGAAAGGTGCACGTCACATACATGATCAAAGTAGGATTCTACTAAACCAAATCAAGCGAATTAGTGGCAGGATGAAACAGATGGAGGATTTCTAATGATATGAAAATAATCACCAAGTATGCCACAAAATGAAGAATGCGCCACACAGAACCGAAAAAACTGATCTAAAACTATTCACTGAGTGATAATTTTGTTTACTTTAGAAATGCAAGGTTTCAAAACCTTATGGGCTTATTGTTGGGGCCAAGGATGAGAAAGCCGATAAATAAATAAAAAACTAGAGAATTAAAATTTTATGTTTAAAGATCTGGTAGCAAAACTATTAAATGCAAAGTCACTCTATTTACTTGAATAGGAAATCAAAAACAATTGATGAATGTTATGGTTATAGTATATGGTTGTGCTACTTTCTTAGGACTACTAGTGTTTTAGCAAGTGCTTGGGGAAGCATACCTCATAGTGGTAAGCAAATGTCTTGTGGCATACATGTTCGAGGAAAAAAAGTCCATCATCTGCCATCCACTTGGATATCTTTCTCAGAAGCAGTTCGTAGTTCTTCATGTGCTGCCAAAGTGGAATGAAATGCAGAATCTTTTTGACAAATCTCAAACGACAAAACTCTGTTTGTTCCTTACCTCAAATAGTCCAACTGCAATACTCTGTCAAAGGTGTCTTCCATATCATGTACAACTATGTCTGCTAGTATAACGTCAACATTTGAGATTTGCAGGGTCCTAAACAAGGCAGTAGATTGTTCCATAGATAGTCATCCAACACAACTATCTAACAAAAAATGAAAATTCACAAGGGAGCAGTGGCGTTTGGGAAAAATGTTGTGAAATCTGATCATTCATCATTCTAATCAGGCGTATAAAAAAAGAAAACTACAAGAAATTGATCCAAGAAAAATCTTATGAGATAGTGAGTAGAGTAGACAAGAGTAGCCATTGAATGTTCGACGTGGGCTGAACTAGATACGCATTCATTACAATCCAAGACATCTCATTGATAGAGAGCTTAAAGCGGGATGAGAAGGAACATTGAAATACCACTATATTGCTCTGACTGGTAGTGTCTATTAAAACCAGAATTGCGAGGATTTAAAAAAAGAATAGGAAAGATGAAATTAATTCTTCAAACTGTTCTGACCATAAATTAATTCAGTAGCTACACTTACTTGCACTTCTCCACAATGAAATTTCTCTGTGAAATTGAGTAGGTGATAGCTGTAACATGACAGTTTTTGTACTTCTGGGCAACATGTAGCGTAACTACTCCTTGTCCACATCCAAGATCAAGCACTTTCTGACCATCTTTTATTTGCGCCCTTTCGCAGTATAAATCGAGCATCGCTATTTCTGCCTCATCCAATGTTGTTTCCTTGTCTCTAAAGTAGCAACAACTTCCAGGATACAAAAAGAAAGAAAAAACATAAGAAAATTCAACTTCCATTACGCAATAGCTAAAAGTTCGCACCATAAATTGTTGTAAAGGTGTAGGTGGGTTTGCTATTTTTGAACGGGATGGGTTGGGTTGGGTTGGGTTGGGTTGGAAAAGTTAGGCCGTGCTCAACCCAACCCATCAAAATTGGGGAAGCGTATGATATGGCGGTGGCAAAATCACCCATGGAAATGCGTGAAATGTATCACAATAGTAAACAGCAAATTAACCCAGCAATAATATCGCTTCAAAATAATTGTTTTTTGGCAACTAAGATTTTGTTGCAAAAGGCTAAAATTTGGTAATTAAAGGAATTGCTTGGGTACATGGCTCCATTCCTATGCAACACCATAGATGTTCATAGTTACATCATATTTACACATGCTTATAATATATAATTTATTTCAATAGACAACCATTTTAGCGTTTTTCCAAATTTGAAATAGATAAATACTGTACTATTTATATTTGTTTGTGTAATTGACAAATGTGTACTTCACAGTGGAGTACTTTGACTACTACCTTTACTTAATATTCGAACATTATCTCTCGCTCATACTACTTTATACACACCTACATCAGTCGCATGAGTCTTTGTCCCTAAAATTAAATGTTATATGCCAATTGACTTGTGACTGACCATTTTACTTAGACATTTTGGCTTATCCAAGTCCAAAGCAATCAAAGGTTCTATCTTATATGAAAATAGACAGAGATAAGTCAACCTGGCCTTGATCAAACCTAATTCCAATGTAAATGATCAAACTCCAGGCACATAAAATTAAAATATCTTATTCTTACACTAACCAAGATGATTTAAGTTAACAGATTGGGTATGATGGATTTAACTATGATTGGAAGGATGAAGTTGGTTATGGTCACGTTGGTTTGCGGTTTTCAAAAATGAATTGGGTTTATGAGTGCAACTTAGTTCTGGTTAATGAATTATGGAAGCAACTTTAATTTTTAAATGGTTCAGGTTTCGGGCAATTGAATTTGTGTCCTACTTTATCTTATATGGATCGCCTTGTATTGACTCAATATTTATAATCTCTTAATTTAAATCTTATCAAATTTATTTTAGACACATTTAATGAAATTATAAATAATCAATTTTTTGATATTGGAAAGATTCATTTAAGTATTTTTTTGAAGAAAGTTCATTTAATTATATTAAATTAAATAAAATTTGAATATTTTGATGCACTTCATGCAACTAAATATTCATTCACGCAAATAGTACAAGTGCAATTTAGGCTCATAAAACTAGTCTAAATCCTAACCCTAATCATATTTATAAAATTAAATATGTTAATCTTAAATTTAATTTGATTTGTAAAACTTTAACTCTAATTCTATTCATTTTTTTATTAAGGCACTTAATCCTTCACAAAATAGTGCCTAGATTTCAATTGGATACCCGTATTCTTTGTGCGAGAGTTCTTCAAATGCATAAATTCACTACAAAATAGAATCAGGACTTTTAAAAACTGCAAATAGTCAACTTAAACTATCAATTTTGTCACACCAATCTCCACATAGATGTTTTGGAAAAGAAAGCCATCTAGGAACTTTACATTATGATAATCTTGTCCACTGTATAAATTCATTGGCTAGACTTATTATGTCAAGTTTCTACTTGAGTTAAGAGTGTTTAAATTTTTTTGTGTATATATACTAATTAATAAATCATGAAAGCAAAAATAATAGCGCAACATCAAAGAAAATTTATGAAAAATGCAGTAACATATAATATATTTCTAAAAGAAAATTTAGTCCACCTCAAAGAATCTATTTATAACACTTTTTTTTATTTTTTCTTCATATAGTTGTTTATCTAAGTGTATTTAACATATAAACCAAGTTCTACTATTTTTAGATATATTTATATACTTTTTTGAGATTTTTAAATATAGAAGTATTTATATATATATATATACACACACACATAGATGTTTAAAAATCTTAAAAAATATATATACAATCCAAAAATGGTAAAACTTAGATACACATTAAATAAACTTAGATAAATAAGTGCATGAAGAGGAAAGTAAAAAAAAAAAGTGTTATAAAGTGAGACATTTTAGCCCGGGTTAACAGTGTCATTCATCGTAAAAAAAAATAAAAAGATAAAAAAAAGAAAACTAACTAATATAAAGTAAAAAATATTCTTTAGGGCACAGCATCAGCAGTTGTGTGAGATCGGCGCCCATTGATGAATCTGAACTAAGCCAATCGATAGTTTGAGATTAAAATGAAAAAATATAAGATTTAAAGGGTCTAACTTGCAAAAATTCTTACAAACTAAATCGTATAAGTTTTACTTCTATATTTATTTATTTTAGATTCCAACTGTTAACTCTTTAGGGTCTGTTTATTTTGCAACATTTTGTAGGCTTCATAGTCCTTTTGAAGACAAAAAAAAAAAAAATTGTTAGGCCTAATTTTCAATTAATAAAATTCCAAAAATGTCATTCGCAATACTCTCACAAACTACAATATAAAAGTAACATGACGCAAGTGCATAATTAGGTGACCTACTTAAAGAAAAATTGCGATTGTTAGCCCATCCTAATTGCTTAAAGAATATAAGGATGTTGAGTTTTTAATTGACACGGCAACAACAAAGATTGGACTTGCGTATTTGACATTTTCATCTGTCAAATCCGACCGTAAACTGACTTTGCCATGCGTACCTGCTACCAAAATTTTATTCCAAGCATGCGTAAATTGAACGTCTGGTGAGATCCGCTCAAAGACTTAAAACCATCTCAACTTCACATAATCAAATAGCAAATTCGAGAATTCTATTAAACTCTAATAAATCGGGCTTACATAAAAATTTTAATTTTTAATTTTTTATACTTGCGTAGGCTTTACCTACCTTGAAAGATACGAAATTTCAAACTTCCTAAAATTGATGCAGTATTTTTATTCTTTTGAAAATTAACACCCATTTTTGTTAATTTTCAAAAATAACAATATTTACAATTTTGAAACACTGTCCAATTTTATAAGATCAAAGATGTAGGTGGGGCCTACATATATAAAAATAAAAAACATTGTCGCCGTGTAGAAACCGGACCTTATTTATTATTTTTATTTTAGAAACTTTGAATGGGGTATCATGTCCGAAAATGTAACTAATGTCTTTAAATTAAGAAAATTCTAAAGTGCTTTGCTAAAAGTAATAAAGCTTAAACGAATATGATTCGGTCGAACTTGATTTCAATAAAGTATAAGGTTAAAAGAAATATAAGTGAGTACTTATCTCTTCTTACTTTGAAACTAAATACACTAAGGTTAAAGCAGATTTACTTATGCATTTAGTTTTGATTCTCCCAAACATAATTTGGTTAGTTTAAAGTTAATTATGACTTACAAAATGATAAATGATCTCTTAATGTACTCATTTTTATTATGTCCAAAATGAGAATAAGTTGAAGTAAGAAAAGACTAGAAGTACTCACTTGGCAAGTACCTATAAGGACATGGAAAATGATAAGGAAACTACGGGTAGTCCAACACAAAAGAAACTAAATAAGTAATTTAACTATTACTTTTGACAGGCTCTTGGACACATAGAGGAGAATTGTACGAATAAGGGTACATTTTTCAATTTGGTTTGTTCAGTGATTAATTTAGCCTTAGACCCAAGACACATTTTTCATGAATAGGTTTGGTGTTGCTATTCATGTAAGGGTGTCCATGCGGAGTTGCTTAAGTTGCTAAAAGGTCAAATGATGATGAAAGATTCACCAATGGAAGCGATAACAAATCAGATACTATTGAGGCTATATAGAAATTTAAGTTATTATTAAAAATTAATTTTATTTGAATTCAAAAAAGACATATGTTATCATTTTTAATGGAATTTGGTTTCTATTTCTGTATTGAATAAATTTAGTCATTCTTATTCATTTGAAAATAGTTAATTTAGTCTTTTTTTTATTTTGAATATTATTAGATATGCTGAACAATCTCAAGATATAAATCCTATGATCCCACATTCAGTTCTTTTAAACCAAAAATGTCAATTCTTTAAGGATATTGAGCTTGATGGGGAGATATAGTTAGGGAATGTCTTTAAAAGACAAATCTTTAAGACATCATTGATAAACAGGTTATTCCTGATGATCGAGCTGAATACTCTGAAGAATGGATGTCATTGAAGTGATCTACTGCAGAAAGAAGAATGCGGTTTCTGATGGTTCCATCAAATTTCTCCAATACATCAGGATGGCATTGGATTGGTGGAAGGTAATTCGTTAAGCAATGCAAAATAAAAACTCTCAAAAGTAGATTGATGTCATAAATACGTGATTAAGTTCATGAAAGACAATGATGATTTGGTAGCCTGTTTCATTACCTAAAGGTATAAAGCTGATTGGTTATAAATGGATATTTAAAATCAATAAGGAGGGTAATGTGGAAAGACATAAGACTTGTCTTGTCATAATGAACTGTATATAAAAGAAAGGCATAGATTACAAAAAAAAATTTCTCTCTAGTTTTATTGAAAGTTTCTTTCAAGATAAATGACTTTAGTAATAGGTTTTGACCTTGAACTATAGTAAATGGATGTAAGGATAACATTCATAATAGACATTCCGTTTTTTAAAATAAAAATCTATCTACGAGCTCAAGCAAGTTTTTTAATAACGGTATTGCAAATTTCATCAAATTATCATTTTATTCAGTTTTGAAATAAATTTGGTTGATAATTGCATATACTATAAGTTCAGTGGGAGCAATCATAGGTTCAGCGGGAGTAACACACATGTATACTATTTCCCAACATCAATATAAGTTTATTACATAAAATTAAAATTTTTTTATCAAAGAATTTTGAAACGAAATATCTTGAAAATATGTCTTTTGCATTAGGAATTAAGATATATTAGAATTATTCTTAACGTATTTTTGGATTATCACAAAAGACCTATATTAAGAAAATACTTACGATATTTGATGCGAAAGATTGCAAATTAGGAAATACCACATTACTAAGGGAGACAAAATTAATTTTGTCTAAATCAGTGTCCCAAGAATGATTTTAAATCTAAGAAAATGCAAAATACTCCTTATGCTTTAGCAGTGGGAAGTTTGATTTATACTTAGGTTTTGAATTTTAGGCCTGTATGCATTTGATTATTATGTACATTGTTGGGATGTTAAGCAGATATTTAAGTGATTCAGGAATGGATCTTTAAGTAGCAGCTAAACAGTTTCTTAAAGCATTTTTAGAGAACAAAGTATTATATGTTCACATACAAAAAGTCAGATAAGTTAGAGATCATCTATTATTCAAAATTTGACTTTATTGGATGCAAATACATTTTGAGATCCAATTCGGGCTATATCTACCTGCTTGTTGAAAAAGCTATATTAGGAAAAAGTGCTAAGCAGACACTTAAAGCTTTTCAACCATGACAATAAAATTTATAGAATATTATGAGGTGTCCAGTTATGAAATATGACTACAGAATTTTGTTACAGAGCTGCAAAATATAGATATCATGGAAATACCACTTAAGTTATTTTGTAATAATAAATTAGTAGTCTAATATTCCAAGAACAACAGAAGTTCAGCGATGTTACTAGTTGTTAAGGGAATGATTCAGGAAAATAGAGTGTCTATAAAGCATATTGTGAAGAACTCCGACGTTGCGGATCCGCTTACTAAGGGTAACACCTCATGGTCTTTCATGAGCATACTACTCATACGAGTGTTGTATCATTTAATGATATGATAGTTAAGTAGGAGTTTGTATTTATTTGCTTTTCTGGTTTGGATACTTTACTATGGTTATGAATATTTTCTGCAGAAGTAAAATATTTAGTATTTTAGTTTTTGGTTTGATTTCACCAAATAAGTCAAACCAGTTGGAAATAGGCATGTTAGATCACATTACATGTAATTTCCATACTACGCATCCATACTTGATCTATGTCATTTGGTTATTTTTGATATATGTGATCATGGATGAGTCTAATTATGATAATGTGACAAAAGCCGGCTTGGTTCTTTATTTGCATAACTAATGAACTAGATTGTTCGGAGATGATTTTTTGTATGATAGTAAAAAGTTTTGAGTTTAAAAGGTTATATATATTATTATAAAATATATGTAGTCCAAGTAGGAGATTGTTGGAATTTTTGGACACACACATACATTAATTACATATACACTATTATAAATAACGGCCCAATTTTTAAAGTGATCCTATAAAGTTTTATGAGCCTCAATTATCTAATAAAGTATGGATCTCCTATATGTAGAAACCTTATAGCCTAATTTTTAATTTATATTTTTATGATGGACTAAATTAAAAATATGAAAGATAAGTTTCCTATGTAAACGATTGTGGTCCTCAGGTTATGCACCTATCAAGGTTTCTTTTCTAACATCCTATCAGTTGAAAAGAGGAGTCACCTTCTCCAAAAATCCTAGGGCATTAGCTTGGAAGACCCAGAACCACAAGATTCAAGAATAGCAACATCCATAGATTCAGGTATGCTTCCGCTTATGGTTTTATTTTCTTAGTAATTTAGCATGGAAGATCCTGGGATGATTATGAATTTAATCAATAAAGTTTTCCCAACATTTACTACATTGTAATATCAAGTTGTTATATTATATTTTTAGTGTTGCATTCGCTTAGCCCGAATTAATAGAATTACTCCTCTTATATAAAATACTAATAAAAAAAAAGTGTATAAGCGTTGGACTCAAATGTTTACTAACTTACCAATTGGCAAAGGTGAGATGGAATGCGGGCCACACCACTAAAATTTCCTTTTTTATCACAGCTGTTGGGAAGCAGTTAGGCAGGAATTTTTTAATTCCTGGCCCACCATTTTCGAAATGTGCCATTGCCCCACTCACCCTCCACAAATCACATGGGGTAGGTAGATCAGATGCCATGCGCAGAATATTATAATTTCGCATAGTCGGGGGTTATTGGCTGGAAATATCTGCTTTTACAGATATTCCAGGTTCCCTGTAACAAGCCATGACCCAATAATTTTCATAAAAAAAATTTCATGAGGGATTAGTGAATAGCAAAAATTCTTAGCAGACTGACCAACGTGTTGGATGATGGAGTAGGAGGGAAAGAAGGGAAGTGGGAATACTGGAAAAGTTTTTAAAAATTATAAGAGTTGAGATAACGGGAGTAAAATAGGAATAAATAAGGTAGTTATATAGAGAAAAAAAATAAGATAGTTAAAATTTATAAAATGATTCAAAAGTAAAGGCCATTAAGGAAGTCTAGCAGATTTTGTAAACTAGTTTCTGACAATTACAAATCTCTCACATTGTCTTGAGCAAAAACTGTGAATATGAATATGAATGGGGTCAAGTCGTTAGAAGGACTTCGATTGAGAGAACCCAAAATAAAGACATTGTTGTGTTTTGAGGTTGTGAGTACAATGCTTATAAACCGAGAGTATATTTGTAAATGTTGTAAAATACATATTAAATGTATAGAATTTAAAGTTAATACATGGGGTTAAATTTAAAATTTTAACATTTTCTACATATAATGTAAACTAAAATCATACAAGCGTTGAACTTAATTGTTAACTATTCACATATTTGATTAATAAATTAAGCTAAAGTATTAATTGTTGTAATCAAAATTAAAAACAAGCTATTTAATCTAGAATCCCGATATTTTTAAATTAAAAATTCATAAACATGGGTTGTTAAGGTTGACCTAACCATCGTCACTGACTTATCAGTCGATGCGGGTGAGATCAAAGGGAAGAGGCTAAATGCACTCGGGTGCATTTTACCCATTTTTATTTTTTTGAAAATTTTGCATACAACAATTAACCTAAATATATTTAATATGGGTATCAAGTTTTACTATTATTTAAGATTTTTAAATATTGTAAATTTTTAAAAATCAATGATGTTTTTAGTAATTCAAAATTACTAAAATGTCACTAATTTTCAAAAATAAAAATATATCTAAATATATCCAAAATTGATAAAACTTGATATATATGTTAAATATATTTAGATAATTATATAAAAGTTTTTTCAAAAAATAAAAAAATAAGTTAAAGCACTCTAGTGCACAAAAGCTAAATACACCTAGATGTACTGTAGCAGTACTTAAAAGATGAAATTCAGCCCACACCCACCAAAATATTACTTTTTATGGCTGCCGTTGTGAAGCAGATACTTAGCCAGCAAATTTTTATTCCTGGACACCATTTCCGAAACGTGCCATTGCCCCACCCACCGTCCACAAATCACGTGGGGCTGGCAGATCAGATGCGATGCATTGCTGATTATAATTAGGGAAATAAAGGATGCCCTGATCCACATTTACATCTACAAAGGTAAAATACGTCTGCGAATCTTTTTTTCTTGCTGGAAACAGTGTTTAACCTATATTTATAAAAAAAAATAATATTGACTCAAACTACCGCAGCGCCCTTGTAATGTAATGATACCCCTTTAATCATATCAATTTAATTGATAAGATTAGGATGGAATGAAATCTTCCATTTCTGAAAAACATTTTTGCCACTCAAAAAAATAACAATATATTTTTCCATTCTCACAAAAATTTTCCCAATCCTAATACACCTTTTCTATTTTTAATGTATAATAACACTTGTTTCTTCCCACATTCTCATATAATCAAAGCTGTGATTGATCATAATAAAAAAAAAAAAAAAAAACTGTGAATTGATCCTAATAAATGTACGTCAACCACATGTTTTAAAATGGACGGTAGATGTACCACGTGGACAAAACATGCAAAAGTTTGCACAAGACTGGTCCCGCAGGATTTTTTTTTAATGGAAGATGGATAGTGTTATTGGACTTCAATTCTATACTCACGAAGCATGCAGCATCGGTCGCATATACTTATTTTTTTTTATTTTTTTAAAATTTTTTTTATAAACTTATTAGCCCAAGTGTATTTAATGTATATATCAATTTTTAGCATTTTTGAAGTATTTTAGATATTTATTTTTTATATTTGAAAATCAGTGGCATTTTAGTAATTTAAAATTACCTAAAATGCTACTGATTTTTAAAAATAAAAAATAAATATCTAAAATACTCCAAAAATGGTAAAAATTTACACACAGATTAAATACACTTGGGCTAATAAGTTTATTAAAAAAATTTCAAAAAAAAAAAAAAAGTATATGCGCCCGGGAGCATGCAGCACGGGAGCATAGGAGACAATCGTCGTCGAAAAGTAATGAGCATAGCTGTCACACATTAATTAGCCCGAGGACAGAAATTATCTACAAATGTCTAAAAAGAACTAGTTTAAACGCTAAGGGCTGACCTTCATTTTTTTCATTCTGATAGCAGGTCTCCATTTGAAATTGGAGAGGTTGGAGAGTGTATCTTCCAGCCATTCATATGCGATGGATGGTGCAAAAAAGAAGGCAGTCGTTGAAGAGATGGTGATGAGAGTGGAAGACGGTCTTGTACCAGATGAAGAGCTGAGGAGGCTGATCAGGATCCAACTCGCAAAACGTCTCCAATGGGGTTACAGGGCCACCTACGAGCTGCAGCTTGCTGAAGTCCTTAAGTTAACTAAGTGTACCGTCTCCCTCCTCTCTTTCTCTTGGTGCAATTTGTACCGTCTCCCTCCCTCTCTCTCTCTCTTTAGGTGCTTTTTGTGCAAGATCCGTGGATCGACTTCATTGGGTGCCAGTCCAAATTATTAATATATTGTTAATATATATTTTTATAGTAAAAGACATAAATATATTTTTAAATATATAGAATTTTATTTAATTTATCTATTATTCAGTAATTTTAATAAATATTTTTCGAAATTTATATTACTAACATTTTGTTTATAGGTTTTTAAGTAAGACTTGTAATAAAATTATATTTTTTAATTATAATATAAAAATTATTTTAGAGAACTGATTTGAAACCCAATCAAAATCAACCTGATCTTAAAAGAATAAGGTAGGGTAGAGTTAGAGTTAATTTGACCTAAAATCTGGTAGGCTAAGAGTTTTTGAGAATATGATAAGAGTGTGGTCAACTCCGAATCGGACTTACCCGACTTAAGTTGCACCCATACTCTCTCCTTCTCTCATTCCAATATTGTAAAGGATGGTTCAGTTGTAGAAAATTAACTAATAATATATACTAAAGGCTATAATTAAACCATATAGTTGAGAGTACAACTTAATGCATTTGGTTCTCGATCAAACTTTACTTATATATTTCTAAAAGTTTTGTCTTATCTTTTTTATAAATTAGTTTCAATTCTTACTTGAATTTTATAAAGTAGGTTTTGTTTAATTTCAATTTCAAATCAATCCCTTTAACACAGTTGAGCATGTAATGGGAATTCTGGTTAGATCCAATGCACCTAGTGCACCAAGACCCTTTTTTGTTTTGATTTTTTGCCACAAGCGTGAAGATGCTATGTATGTAATTTTATAGAAAAATTATATTTGAGGAATGATTCGATTAGCCAGAGCTATGTTACTTCTTAGTCCACCTTAAAAAATTCATTAAATTTCTTTTTTTTTACTTTCATACATTTATTTATTTAAATGTATCTAATATATAAACCAAATTTTACCATTTATATATATGTATATATATATTTTTTAAAAAAAAAAATTTTAAACACAGGAGCATTTTAGCTATTTTAACTATTAAAAATGGCTAAAATATCTCCATGTTTAAAAATCTAAAACAAATATATACACATGTCCAAAAATGATAAAAATTGATTTATATGTTAAATACATTTATGGGTGTGCTTGTTTGGGGTAAAAAAATTTCAACAAAAATTTTCAATTTAAAACTTTTCACTCTCCATAACTACTCTATTTTTTAATTATTTCTTCACATTTTCTTAAACAGACTACCCTACTTTTCAATCATGTCTACACAACTACCCATACAAATAACCTATATATTTTAATTTTATTCTCTTTACTCATCATCATTATTCCTATTATATCATATCATTTTCTATCAATTTGACAACTTTTACTTCAAAAACTTTTCAGTAAAAGTTTTGTCCTCAACCAAACCACGCTCTATATTAACAAGTTTATGTAAAAATAAGTTTTTTGAGGTGAATTAAGTAAGTTACTACTTAGCCTAAGCTAACAGGATTACTTCACTTAAATTCATTTTATGTCAATATTTTTATTGAATATTTAACTAAGTATTAAATAAAATTAAAATCATATACATAAGAAGCACATTAGATGGATTGGATCGGGCACCAACAAAAATATATTGAAGAAAGAGGCAAAAAGATAGAATCAACGTGTACTACGGCACATACAAGAAATTCGTACTTATTTTCGAGGTGATCATTCATGGCCAGTTATAAATAACTCATTTTTTACTTGTCCAAATACCCATTTTAAATTCTTTTACAAATTTTTAGGGTAATGTTTCAATGCATAATGCATTTAGATACATTGAAACTTCAATGTTCATGGGCATAAAACTTATTTTTAAAAAATTTTAATTTTTAATAAAATTATTAATCTAGATGTATTTAATTTTCAAACTAAATTTTATCATTTTTGAGATGTGCATATATTTTTTAATTTTTAAAAATAGGAAGTGTTTTAATCATTTTTAAAAAACTAAAAATACCCCTATTTTTGAAAATCGAAAATATATATTTTCAAAAATAGTAAAACTTAATGCATAAGTTAAATACATCTGGATTAATAGTTTTATAAAATAGTTTTAAAAATTGAGTTTTGCACTCAGATGATTGAAACATGACTCTTTTTTTTTATAAAAATGTGATTGTATATAATCCATAAATTCAGTTTGATCATTTTTGAAGATATATATTTTTAATTTAAAATGAGCATAATATCCACTATATTTAAAATTCAAAAAATATGTCTAAAAATTATAAAAATTAGCTTATGGATTCTATGCATCTATATTAACGGATTTTAAAGAACTAAAAAAACTAAAAAAGGTTTTGGACTAGAGAGAAATGGGTGCATTTCTGATTGATTGTAAATGATCCGCACCTTAGTTGTTGGAGCATGATTTCATGCACTAGGGTGCACTTAACTTTAGTGCATTGGCGTGCAAATACCTATTTTTTTGAAAATTTTTCACACAAATGTTAATCTAAGTGTATTTAACATATGTATCAATATTTACCATTTTGGAGATTTTTAAATTTTTTAGATTTTTTAAATTACTAAAAATGCTATTGATTTTAAAAAATTCCGAAAAATCTCAAAAAATGGTAAAATTGATATACATGTTAAATAGACTTAGATTAACAATCATGTAAAAAATTTTCAAAAAATATATTAAAAAAGTTAAATACACCTGGGTGCACTAAAGTTAAATGCACTCGGGTCCATAACATCACATATAAGGCACTTAGGTTGGTTCTAAGTACCCATGATATGTAAAAAAAATTTGGGTAAGAGTAATTTTTATTAATTTCCAGCATTACCTATGTGTAATTCCGTCGTAACCTATCTTGCCCAAAACCGAGTTCACTACTTGGTTTATATTTGCTTCCGTAGGCTGCATTTCTAACATTAATGCAGCTTATATAATGGATAATAATATAAAATTTAGTTTTCTTTTTAAGGAAAAAAAAAAAGAAAACCCAAATATTAAAAAACAATATTAAGTCAAGTATAGAAAGGACAAAGGTTTCTTAGAGTTCCTTAAAGTTGGGCAAATTTTTTATTTATTTGAATGTTTCAAATAAGCAAATAAATTTATATACACAATAAACGCCATAGATATATATGTACCTTCTGTTTTGGTAATTAGGACCCTTGTTATTTGCAGCTTTAAGGCGCAAGAGCGTTGCTGCAGAATCGGGAAGGCTGGATGCTCAAGTGTATGAAGCACCAATTTCTTTCCTCAAGTTGATGCTTGGGAAGACGCTCAAAGCAAGGTGAATTGTAATGTCTCTTTTGTCGGAAATTGGAATGTATTGCCTCCAAAACAATGAAGCTGAATCAATGGCTTAAATGTAGGATATTTTTTTTTAATAATAATCTTAACGGGAAAATCACTTTAAGAAGAGTAATGATCTAATGCAACCGAAGTACCAAATTTTTAATTTTTTTTGCAATCCAAATTTTGTTGCTAAATGTTAAATTTGGGTTGCTAAAAAACTTGATTGTCAATAGCAAGAAGTAAAAATTTGGTTGCTAATTATTCGTAGTTTTAGCAAAGTTTGATTTAATTGTAAAAATCGTAAGTAAGGAATTTTTTGAATAGCTTGACAAATTTTACTATGAGTAAGAGAATTTTTTCTTATCTATACAAGCATCATCATGAACAAAAAAATTATTTTTTTACATGCACATTTTTCTGGCTAATATAAAGACTTTTTTTGGGAGGAGATTCATAAAGAATTTTTTATTACCAACAAAATTTTCCAAAAGCCTTTTTTTTTTTAAATAAACGTCCAAGCACTGCCCCACCCCACACTAATTAAAGTGGGTTATGATTTATGTCTCCTTTATTAGAAATTGAACTTAGATAAGATCATTCAACTACATAGAATAAGATGAAACCGAATGAAATTTGTTATTCCCTAAAATTTTTTCCATATTTCCAATATAGTTTCTCATTTCCAATACATTATGACTTTATTTTTTTTAATTTTCAATACTATTTCTCTCTTTTTAAATATAATTTCTCATTTTTCAATATACAATAATTTTTTCATCCAATCTCCTTATACAATTTTATCTCATTTGTCACTTCTAAGAAACTAATGTAGGTGTATGTATGGGGTAGTGTTGGTTGAAAGTTTAAGGTTCAAATGTTAGATAGAGGTAGTAGCCACTTACTTGCTTATAGAACACACCTCTATTAGGTGCTTAGTCATCTAAGGCGGGTGACGTGATAAAAAAATTCCATTTTATTTCATCTAATTGAGTGATACTAAGAGTTTGTTTACCTATGTGAACATATACAAAGAGTTTTTTTGGGAAAGGTAAGATTCCTAATTTTATTTTATTTTTTATAAAATTTAAAGTTCCGATCCCGTGATGTAAGACGAAAAATATGGTAACCATGCTTTTAGGCAACGTTGCCAGACCCCTTTCATGGGAAAGTGTGCATGTTTTCAGAGATTAAAGTGTTTTATTCGGCACAATAAGCAGGGCCAAATTGACCATAGGCCCCAAATGTTTTGCCTATGAAACATTGAAAATGAATCAATGGCTCTACGATAGGAATAATTTTTGTATTGAAAAAACTTAATGGGAAACTCATTTATAAGAAGTCTAATAACCTAATGCAATAGGATTTCATGGGCACATCAAAGCCCCTCCATCCCAATATTTTCTCATTTTTTATTTTAAAATATTTTTTTGTTTCAAATGCAAACCATTTATTATATTTATGCACATAAATATTTCTTTATGATACTAAAAATTACTTTGAATAGAAATTTATATAGTGTAAAGTTAATATCTTTTTAGAGTAAACCTATAACTATTAAGAAGTATTATAGAGTATACATAGTGGGGTCCCTATTTTGTGAACCTCATGGATGAGACCCACTTGCTATTTTAATCAAAATCAAGTCGATCACATTTTTTAATATCATTAATTTTATTAGGTGACCGAAAATCATTTCAATCAGAATCCTGAGTAGGTTGTGCCTACTTCAGAAAAATATAATTAAATATAAATTATGGAAAACATTACAATACATCCATCCATCCACACATATTTTAAAATGATATAGTAATTTGTAAGATTTTATAAAAAAAAATGTTTAGACAGTTTAGATATTGAATTAATTATTTTAAAATGACATGGTAATTTGTAGGGTCTTATAAATTTTTTTTTGGATAGTTTAAATATTAAATTAATTATTTTGAATTGACATATACAACGAATATTGTTATTTCATTGATTGTACACATATCTTGGGTGGGGTCGTGCACATCATTCATTTGTATTGAATTTAGTTTTCCAGTGAAATAAATAATTCTAAATATAAAGGGTGGAGTAAACTTCGCCAACATCATCAAAGTCAACCAAAATAGGAGGGTTCCCATCATTATTTCATTGTCAATTGAAGACCCATATATGAGCTTTCAATCATGATTTTCAGCATCATGATTCATGAATAAATAATTACCCCATTTGGCTAATGATACCCTACTTTGTTTTGAAACTCATTAATGAGTGTGATGAAAGTAATAAAGCTTGATCATCCTAATCCTAAATTAATTGTTGAAAATTTTGATCTACATTGTGATAATTCTCACAAATCGCTTGGATTTTTTAACATCGATGCAAAAGTTTATGCTAGAATCAAAACAATTGAAATAATACGTAGAGACATTTTGAAAATCATTACTAGAGTTAAGTTACAAATTAGAAAGATGATAACATAGTGTGTTGTGCTATTTAAAAATGAAAGTCAACCATATTGAGCAATTTGTTGGCAGTTGTTGTTATTTTGAAGACGAGACAATGAGCTTGGATGAGGCTGAAAAGGCAATGCTCGATTTGTACTGCGAAAGGGCACAGATAAGAGATGGTCAGAGATTGCTTGATCTTGGATGCGGACAAGGAGCAGTTACTCTACATGTTGCTCAAAAGTATAAGAACTGCCATGTCACAGCTATCACCAATTCGGTTACACAAAAAGACTTCATAAAGGACAAGTGCAAGTAAGTCTAGTCACGCCATTAATTATTCTCCTGTTATCTCGATTCTCTTTATCATCCCTTTTAGAACAATTGCTGGAACCCCAAAAGCATTTCTTGATAGTGGACTTGTGGCACCTAAATATCCAATGCTTTCGAAATGTAAAAAGTAGGCATTTCTTGGTTGGATGAAGACTTAAATAAAGAAACGTGATACACATGCAATGAAAATTATCAACTCCATCTCAAATTGAATGGGTTTGGGCCTGACTTTGCCAACTATTCTACCTCAAAACGATTAGTTAATTCAAGAAATCTTCTTCGAGACACAATGCATATGAATTTCAAGTCTTCAAACAATATAAGATTTGTGAACATATATTAACGTAATTGCTATCAGAATTTTTTTCTATGAACCTGTGTGATTTTTTTCTGTTAGTCATGTTGGATAGCTTTTTTGATCATACAATTTGCTGCCTTGCTTTTAGGGAACTTCAACTTTCAAATGTTGAATTAGTGCTTGCGGACATAGTAGAACATGAAATGGAAGCTACCTTTGACAGAATAATTGTCGTTGGACTATTTGAGGTAAGAAATCTATTATCATATCCTAAATAGAATTTGTTATTTAGCACGTGGCTTCACGACATTTGATTCTTGATTTCATTCAACTTTCAATAGCATATGAAGAACTTTGAATTGTTGTTGAGGAAGATATCCAAATGGATGGAAGCTGATGGCCTTCTTTTCATTGACCATGCATGTCATAGGACACTTGCTTATGAATATGAGGTATGTTCCTAGCATATTTTCTTGTGTTTCAGTGTTTATGCATGAAATTTCTGTTGGAATCACATAAATCATGCTTTGTCAATTCATGCATGTGGCAATTGTCTTGTAGCCTATCGACGAAGAGGACTGGTACACAGAATATGTTTTCCCTTCAGGGACATTTATGATGCCATCAGCCTCGTTTCTTCTCTATTTTCAGGTGAAATGGAATGTGAGATGAGTGTCTACTATCAGTAGCTTATGTATATAATTTTTTCTCATCTTCTATATTTTAGCTTATTGTTCTAATCTAACAAAGAAATGGCCGAAAAATATGCAAAACTAACTAGAATTCTTCATTTCTCTAAGTACTTGACAACATTTAGACTCTGCATCTGTACTAATATTTTTGCAGGATGATGTTTTTGTGGTTGATCATTGGATTCTTAACGGAAAGCATTTTATGCAATCATGGTAGGAGAAGGATCATTTCTTGATTTCATTTGTTTTTACAGTTTAATTCCTTGTTGGATACGAAGGATAAGGGAACTTCCATTACATGTTTTTGTTACAGGAAAGAGTGGTTGAAGAAGTTGGATGCTAACAAAGATAAGGCAAGGGAGATAATGGAGTTGATTGCTGAGAAGAAGGAGAATGCTGAAAAGCTGATTAATTACTGGCGAGTCTTCTGCATAACTGCAGATGAGCTTTTTGGATACCACAACGGAGAAGAATGGATGGTTTCCCATGTTCTATTTAGGAAGAAATGATTATAATGATACTTGCTAGGTAGTCTATGTCAATGTTGGAGGAGTATGTGTGCATCGATTAGCTTTCTTTCTTTCTTTTTTCACATTTAGAGTTGGGTTTTGCTCTAAGAATATATGCCGACAATCTAATAAAGTAATAATATGATATGATGCCTACTTTGATCATTCATTCTGCCATCCTATTCTCCATTTGGCCTACAATAAAAGTTTATTATTATGGGTGTATTTGGGAATGGGTAAAACTTTTAATGAAAAGTTGTAGAGAGTAGAAGTTGTCAAATGATGTGATATGATAGAGGTAATGATGATGAATAAATAAGATAAAGTTAAAATAGATAGGTTAGTTGTATTAGTAGTTGTGTAAAAATGATTTAAAAATAGGGTAGTTGTATAGAAAAATGTGAATAAATGATTAAAAATATGATAGTTGTGGAGAGTGAAAAGTTTTAGATTGAAAAGTTTTAACTTGACAACTTTTCCTTAATAACAAACACACCCTATTTTTTATTAGTATTGTATATTGCGAGATTTTATATTACGTATCGAACCCATTCACCCTGGAAACTACAAGCTTCACCTATCAAAAGAGAGACAATGCACTCCTATCCATTTACTAAGGGAGACCCACTACTTTCAGCTCATTTAAAGGCGACCAAATGCTTCCATCTAAAATTGTGTTTGAAATTGGATGGGCTTTATGCATTGTGTGATGGTTACTTTATCAAGTAATGTTTTTGATAGCCTGTTTAAAGCTCTCTCTTATTGTGTTGAAATTGAGGTGGATTTGTAGATGGGCATATCTTGGTGAAAATTGAGGGGTAATGATTAAATACAACGAGCTGCATAAAACCTTCATATAGCCCCTTTGTTTATTTTTCAATTTTTTTCAAATCTAAACCATTTATTTCGTTTAGCACATGCTACAAAAAAATTAATTAAAAAATTATTTTTATCAAAAATATATCATCTTTTTAAGATTTAATTATAATTATTAGAATTATTGAAAAATGTATGATATATAGAAGTTTTCAATATATGTGATTTTTGGTGGTGCACTTATATAAAGCTATCTTTTCTTGATTCTGTTCTGATGAAATTTAGCAGTTGGATCTATTGTTAGGTAATGGGCATGCCATGATTCTGTTATAATCTTCATGCCTTTCGTGGTGGGGAATTTCAGCTTTCTTTGGGGAAAGAAAATGTTGCTAATTTTGAGGTATTACGTTGTTAAATTCGAAGAATTTTAAAATTAAAATTTTTTAATGATCTTTCAAAAATAGCAGTATGTTGTATGCTCAACATAAATGCATGGTTTGAACAAGAACAACAATTTAAATGCCAATATATAATAATTAATGACTAATATGATATATTAATGACATAAAGAATGAAGATATATTTATGATTCATAATGAAGATACGTTTCATTCGGGAGCACAATAATATCCAAATAAGGTATTTTTGCATCTTAGCTAGATAAGCATTAGATAGTTGAATTCATGAAAAAAAGCATGATTTGCGAAACATGAGCTTCTATAATACAGGTCGTTTGGCATAAAGAAACAGTAAAAAAAAAAATTCACACATTCTACACATTTTTATACTATTTAGCTACAACTTTTGTCAAAGGGGGCATTTAAATTTTCAAAAATTATTATTATTATTATTATTATTTATATTCTTATAATTTACAAATATACCCCTTAGTTTGATCATAATTAGAAATATACTTGCATAGTTTCACAAATTGCAAATAACCTTATAAATTTGACTATAGCTATAAATATACTACCCTAGTTACTCAACCTATATAACCTTTGGCAAATGGAGCATTTAAATTTTAAAAAATTTAAGGCAACCCTATATAGCTTAGCCTTTGCACACTAATTACTTTATTCCTATTATTTATAGTTGTGTAATTTGCAAATATACCCATATAGTTTGACTATAATTATAAATATATGCATATAATTTCAAAAATTGCAAATAAGCTTATATAATTTGGTCATAATTGTAAATATAACAACGCTGTTATGGCATTATTACTGCAGCATCACGACATAGGTATATTTGCAAATTTTGTGGGTATATTTACAATTTCAGAAATTAAACAGGCATATTTATTTTTTACAAATATATCCACATAGTTTGTATATCTTTACAAATATACCCATGCTATGACGTGCAATAATAATGTTATATTAGCTTGGGTATATTTATAATTATGGTTAAACTATGTGGGGTTATTTATAATTTTTAAAATTATATATGTATATTTGCAATTATAGTCAAACTATGTCAATATATTTGTAAATTAGCCTTTATATTCCAATCATTTTTACATTTTTTGTTCAATTACATTATCTATTTTAACTTGTTACATTTACTCCTAGTCATTTCCTTGCACATCACATCATTGTTTCACTTGTTTTTTCAAAATTTTTGCTTTCCTATTTTCCTTCTTTTATTTTTACACATCCCAAAATCAAAGTGTAATCAACATAAAAACATGGTTGAATCAATAACTTCAATTAATACAGGATGATAGATTAAATTAAAAATCAATAATAATATTTCTCACCTTATGTTTCTTGCATAATTAGAAATCAGAAAATAGACTCAGGCATTTCCTCCAATTTTACCCTAATTTAACTAGACTCCTAACCACTCCAAAAAAATAATTTAAATGGAATTAGCTTACTAATCACGAATCACAAAATTTTTTTGCAATCGATAGGAAAGAATGATAAAAATTACTTGTGAGTCTATTTACTTCATTGAAATGAAATAGAAAAATAAATAAAAATATTGGGTGACTTTAACCACGAAATCTAATTTAAGGACCAAAAATTAAAATATATGTGAGATAATTATTGAAAATATGATTGGTCCACAAACATTTGTCATGAGCATACTATATAATGTGAAGAAGAAGAAGAAGAAGAGAACATGAGAAAGTGAAACCTTAGAAAATTTGTTGGTTGCTACCAACAATAAGCAATCATATAATTTATCGAGTGAAAATATAAACGGCGGTGGAACTATAGATCAAAATGGCAGCACAACCAAGTGTGATGAGCATGGCAGTGGCTTGGACGGTGGATTTCCTACCCGAGGTGGGAATTCTGATGTAGTTCTGTATGACATTAATTAAGAGAGGTCAAGGCGATAAGCAAAGTTATAAGGCTGGTTTTGTTGTGACGGAGATCAAAGTCATTCTGCCTGCTTCTCCTCATATATCGGCTCATCACATACTATAGCAAGGAAACATGATTGCTCATTCCTTAGCCGATTTTGTCTCGATTTCTTTTTTGGATCAGTATGTTTGGTGGGGTAACCCCCCATGCCATCTTGGCAAACATTTGTATAGATAATTTTTTGGCAATGCATTACTTGGACCACTCGTCCCAACCCTCCTTTCAAAATGAAAGCGAGCCGGGATAGGGCTGGATCCTTTCTCACCAAAAAAATAAATAAATTATGCAAGCGTTGAACTTAATTGTTAACTATTCACATATTTGATTAATAAATTAAGCTAAAGTATTAATTGTTATAATTAAAATTAAAAACAAGGTATTTAATCTAGAATCTGATATTTTTAAATTAAAAATTCATATACATGGGTTGTTAAGGTTGACCTAACTATTGTCACTGACTTATCAGTCGATGCGGGTGAGATCAAAGGGAAGAGGCTAATTTTACCCATTTTTATTTTTTTGAAAATTTTTCATACAACAATTAATCTAAATATATTTAATATGGGTATCAAGTTTTACTATTGCTTAAGATTTTTAAATATTGTAAATTTTTAAAAATCAATGATGTTTTTAGTAATATAAAATTACTAAAATGTCACTGAGTTTCAAAAATAAAAATATATCTAAATATATCCAAAAATAATAAAACTTGATATATATATATATATATGTTAAATATATTTAGATAATTTTATAAAAGTTTTTCAAAAAATAAAAAAATAGTTAAAGCACTCTAGTGCACAAAAGCTAAATACACCCACATGCACTATAGCATACTTAAAAGATGAAATTCAGCCCACACCCACCAAAATATTACTTTTTATGGCTGCCGTTGTGAAGCAGGTACATAGCCAGCAAATTTTTATTCCTGGACACCATTTCCGAAACGTGCCATTGCCCCACCCACCGTCCACAAATCACTTGGGACTGGCAGATCAGATGCGATGCATTGCTGGTTATAATTAGGGAAATACAGGATGCCCTGATCCACATTTACATCTACAAAGGTAAAATACATCTGCGAATCTTTTTTTCTTGCTGGAAACAATGTTTAACCTATATTTATAAAAAAAAATAATATTCACTCAAACTACCGCAGCGCCCTTGTAATGTAATGATACCCCTTTAATCATATCAATTTAATTGATAAGATTAGGATGGAATGGAATCTCCCATTTCTGAAAAACATTTTTGCCACTCAAAAAAATAACAATATATTTTTCCATTCCCACAAAAATTTTCCCAATCCTAATACACCTTTTCTATTTTTAATGTATAATAACACTTGTTTCTTCCCACATTCTCATATAATCAAAGCTGTGATTGATCATAATCAAAAAAAAAAAAAAAAACTGTGAATTGATCCTAATAAATGTACGTCAACCACATGTTTTAAAATGGACGGCAGATGTACCACGTGGACAGAACATGCAAAAGTTTGCACAAGACTGGTCCCGCAGGATTTTTTTTTTTTTTTTTAATGGAAGATCGGTAGTGCTGTTATTATGTTTTTTATGGAAGTTCCCGTAGAATTATTATCGTTATCATTTTTTATTGAAGGTTCCGCAGAATTATTGAACGCAGAGCAGCTGTCACGCATTACTGCAAGCATAGACATTCTTTAAATTTGTCTAAGAAACCACTTCAAACGATTGAGGGTTCCTCTTCATTTGAAATTGGAGAGATTGGAGAGTGTATCCTCCAGTCATTCATATTCGATGGAGTGTGCGAAAAAGAAGGCAGACGTTGAGGAGGTGGTGAGGAGGGTGGAAGAAGGTCTTGTACCCGACGAAGAGCTGAGGCGGCTGATAAGGATCCAGATCGCAAAACGTCTCCAATGGGGTTACAGGCCCACCCAGGAGGAGCAGCTCGCTGAAGTTCTCAAGTTAACCAAGTGTACAGATTCTCCCTCTCTCTCTTTCAGTTGCAATTTGGGGCAATTTGGGTGGATTGACAGGTTGGGTACTGGCCTAAATTACTAATATATTTTTAATATATATTTTATAAAATATCTTTTATAGTGAAAGACATAAGTATATTCTTTAAATATATAGAAACTTATTTAATTTATTTATTATTTATTAAATTTAATGAATGTATTTCAAAAATAATATTACTAGTATCTCATTTATAAGTTTTTAATAAAGACTTGTACTAAAATTATAATTTTTAAATATAATATATAGACTATTTTAAAGTACTAATTTACAACAGAAATCAAAACTGACCCAACCTAAAAAAAAAATAAAGTAATGTAGGCTTAGAACTAACTTGACTAAAAATAAGATAGAGTAAGACTTTTTGAGAATACAATAAGATTGGGGTTAATCTAAACTGGACATATCTGGCTTAAGTTGCACTCTTATTCTATCTCTCTCTCTAATTCCAATATTGTAAAGGACAGTTTAGTTGTAGAAAATTAATCGATAATATCTACTATGGACTATAATTATACTATATGGCTGAGGGTACAACTCAATATTTTTGGTTCTTAAACAAATGTTACTTAAACCTGTTTGTAAAAGTCTTGCTTTCTCTTTCTTATAAGTTGGTTTCAATTTTTACTCGATCTTATCGCTAGTTAAAGTCAATTTTTCTAATGGGTACTTATATAATGTGGCAACTGATATTACAATTAAGTATATTTACAATTCCAGACTAGGGGTGCAACTCGAGTTTACTTTAACCCTATTCTTAACCTTATTTATAAAAATTAACGATAATCCTAATATTGTTTATAAAGCATAAACCTTAACCCTATTTTTTAAAAATTAGGTTTTGGTTGAGTTTCGGGTTGAAATTGATGTTGATGAACTTATGTTTTAGTTAAGAGCGATAAATTTAGAAGTTTATATGAATATATAATAATAACAAATCATGTAAGTAAACATAATAATATATAGTCAAACTATAGACTTTTAAAAAATATAGCAATATAAAAAATATTTCTAGAAAAAAGTTAACATAACAAGATAAAGAAAGAAAATTAATGAATGTAAAAATAAATTACAGAAATAACATATAATATAAATGAAAATAATATGTGTATTTATAATATAATTACAATATGTCAAATATATATTCAAATATAAGTACAAATCACATACAAAACACAAAATAGAAAGAAATATTGTCTAAATATTATGTATATAATATTTTTTACAATAAATAACAAGTGGGAAATCAGGCTAAAGTTTACTCAAACTCTAACCCTATCATATGACACTATTGGGAATCCGGTTTGGTAAGCCAAGTTCAGGCTTAACCCAATCCAAGTTGCACCCCCTACTCCTCACACAATGGAGGAAGTTTTTCCTACAAACACTCCACATCAGAGGAAATTTTAAATAAAACTTTATTCCAAGGAAAATTTGTAAAACCCCACACGTCAGGGGGAATATTAAATAAACCTTTACTTTGGGAAAAAATTGTAAAACTACACAGGAGACACTAGAGTAAAATACCCCTAGCAAGGAAGGAGCTCGAAATGGCGTAGTCCCTGCAAAAGGAGAACGTGATACCACGGCACAATCTGTTCCCCTCATAGAAGAGAGCGCGCTATAAGAATTGGAGCCCAATCCTATGCACCCGGGTGCATTCAGCCTCAATGCACCCGGGTGCAGTGCACTGCACCTATTTTTTTTATTTTTTTTTTGAAATTTTTTTCATACAATAGTTAATCTAGGTTTATTTAACATATATATCAATTTTTACTATTTTTGGAGACTTTTAGATTTTTTTTTAGATTTTTAAACTCAGTGGCATTTTCGGTAATTTAAAATTACGGAAAATGCCACTGAGTTTAAAAAATCTAAAAAAATTATCTAAAAGTATCCAAAAATAGTAAAAATTGATACATATGTTAAATAAACCTATATTAACAGCTTCATGAAAAAATTTCAAAAAAAAAAAAAAAAAAAGGTGCAGTGCACCCGGGTGCATTGAGGCTGAATGCACCCAGGTGCATAGGATTGGGCTCCATAAGAATTGGGGTTGGATCCAATGCATCTGGTGCATTAGCCCCTTTTTTGTTTTCATATTTTGCCACAAGCGTGAAGATTCTATGTATGTAATTTTATAGACATTTATAATTTTTAAAATTTTATTTTATACTTATAAAAATTAAATAAAAATTAAGATTGTTTACATAAGAAGCACGTGCTTGGACCTTGCATATTGGTGAAAGAAACGAAATTTTTTTTTTAAAAAATGATCCCATTAGCTTGAGTCAACCAATGACTCAGTCCACCTCAAAAAAATCATTTAAAACTATTTTTTACTTTTTTCATACATTTGTTTATTTAAATGTATCTAATATATAAACTAAGTTTTACCATTTTTATATATTTGTATATATTTTTTAAAGATATTTAAACACATGGATATTTTAGCTATTTTCAATTATTGAAAATGGCTAATATACTCTCGTGTTTAAAAATCTAAAATAAGTATGTAAAAATATCTAAAAGTGCTAAACTTTAGTTTATAACTTAAATATATCTATATTAATAAGTTTACAAAAAAAAATATTTTTTGAGGTGAGTTAACTAAGCCGTTACTTAGCCAAAGCTAACAACATTACTTCTCTTAAATTCATTTTATTTTATATTTTTATTGAATATCCAATAAAATATTAAATAAAATTAAATTCGTATACATAAGAATCACATGCTTGGACTTGCATATGGTGCAAAAAACAAAAAAAGGGTTTAGAGTACTAGCTGAATTGGATCGGGCACCAGCAAAAATATACTGAAGAAAGAGCCAAAAAATAGAATGGGTTTAGTCAACGTGTGCTATGGCTCATGCAAGAAATTCGTACTTCTCTTTGAGGTGATCATTTATGACGGGTTAGAACTGCCCTCATTTTTTACTTGTCCAAATACCTTTCTTAATTTCTTATAAAAAATTTTATAGTAACGTTTCAATGCATAATGAGTGTAAAATTTATTTTTTAAAATTTTAATTTTTTAATAAAATTATTAATCTAGATATATTTAATGTACAAACTAAATTTTACCATTTTCGAGATGTGTATATATTTTTTAATTTTTAAAAGTAGGAAGGGTTTTAGTCATTTTTAAATAACTAAAAATACCCTTTTGGAATCGAAAATGTATATACATATTTTGAAAAATGTAAAATTTAATTCATAAGTTAACTACATCTGGATTAATAGTTTTATAAAAAAAGATAAAAAAACGAATTTTGCAGCAGATAATCAAAACATGACACTTTTTTTATAAAACTGTGATTGTATATAACCATAAATTTAGTTTTATTATTTTTGGAGATCCATTTAATTCAAAATGATCATAATACCATTATGTTTAAAATTCAAAAAATTTATCTAAAAATGATAAAAATTGGTTTATGGATTCCGTCTATTTATGTTAACATATTTTAAAGAACTAAAAGAACAAAAAAGTTATTTGGACCGAGGAGAAGTGGGAGCATTTCCTATTGATTGTAAATGATCTTCACCTAGTTGTTTGATATAAGGCACTCGGGTTGATTCTAAAGTACCCATGACATGACATGTAATAAGGCACTCGAGTTAACATATTTTAAAGTACCCATGACATGTAATAAATTTTTGGGTAATAGTAATTTTTTTTTTATTAATTTCCAGCATTACCCTGTGAGTAATTCCTCGGTAACCTATCTTACTCAAGACCGAGTTCATTATTCGGTTTATATTTGCTTCCCTAGGCTGCATTCCTAACATTAAGGGTGCGTTTGTTTGGGGGAAAAAAATATCAACCAAAACTTTTCAATCTAAAACTTTTCACTCTGCATAACTACTTTATTTTTTAATTATTTTTTCACATTTTCCAATACAAACTACCATACTTTTCAATCATTTCTACACAACTACCCATACAACTAACCTATCTATTTTAACTTTATTCTTTTTACTCCTCATCATTACTCCTATTATATTACATCATTTTCTATCAATTTGACAACTTTTACTTTAAAAACTTTTCCTCAAAAATTTTACCCCTAACCAAACACACCATAATACGGCTTATATAATGGATAATCATATAAACTTTAATTTTCATTTTAAGAAAAAGAAGAAGAAAAAACCCAAATATTAAAAAAAAATATTAAGCCAAGTGTAGAAAGGACACAAGTTTCTTGGAGTTCCCGAAAGTTGGGTAAAATTTTATTTATTCGAATATTTCAAGTAAGCAAATTTATATACGCAATAAATGCCGCCGATATATGTACCTTCTGTTTTGATAGTCAGGACCCTTGTTATTTGCAGCTTTAAGGCGCGAGAGCATTGCTGCAAGATCTGATACGCTGAATGCTCAAGCGTATGAATTGCCAATTTCTTTCCTCAAGTTGATGCTTGGGAAGACGCTCAAATCTAGGTAAGTTGTTATGTCTCTTTTGTTGGAAATTGGAATGTATTGCCTCTAAAACAATGAAGCTGAATCAATGACTTAAATGTAGGAGTAATTTTTTTAAAATAGAAATCTTAACGGGAAAATCACTTATAAGAAGAGTAATGATCTAAAGCAACCCCAATGCAAAATTTTATAACTTTTGGCAATCAAAATTTTGTTGGAATAGATAATTACCCCAATTGGACAATGATACCTTACTTTGTTTTGCAACTCATTAATAATTGTGATGAAAAAACTTGATCCTCCTAATCCTAAATTAATTGTTGAAAATTTTGAACCACGTTGTGATAATTTGTTTGGCAGTTGTTGTTACTTTAAAGACAAGACAACGAGCTTGGACGAAGCTGAAATAGCAATGATCGATTTATACTGTGAAAGGGCACAAATGATAAATGGTCAGAGAGTGCTTGATCTGGGGTGTGGACAAGGAGCAGTTACTCTACACATTGCTCAAAAGTATAAGAACTGCCATGTTACAGCCATCACTAATTCAGTTTCACAGAAAGACTTCATAAAGGACAAGTGCAAGTAAGTCCGGTTATTCCATTAATTAGCCTTATGTCAGCTTGATTCTCTCTGTCATCTTTTCAAAACAATTGTAGAATCTCAAAAGCATTTCTTGCTTGTGGACCTGTGGTGCATGAATATCCAATGCTTTCAAAAAGTAAAAAGTAGGCGTTTCTTGTTGGAGCGTGTATTTATATATTATGATCCATTTTAAGCTAAAATACAACATTCATTTATTTTTGTAATTAGTTACATTTTTTAATTTTTTCTTCATAAACATGTTTTCTAGTATATTCAATATATATACCAAGTTTTTCCATTTTATTTTTATATTTTTTATTTTCAAAAACCAATTTTTTAAGGGGTGAAAAATGACTTAAATGACCTTAAAATTGATAATTTTTAAAATAAAAATAAATATGTAAAAGTGCTCTAAAATGGCAAAACTTGGTATATAGATTAACTACACTTAGGAAAATACGTTTATGAAAAAATTAAATAAAAATAAAAATAAAATAAATAAGTGAATGTTGTATTTTATCTTAAAATACATCATGATGTAGATAATCATACTCCTTGCTTACTTGTTTGGATGAAGACTTCAAAAGGCAACTGCAGTACATATGACATGAAAATTATATGACAAGAAAATTATTAACTTCATCCGAAATTAAATGGATTTTGACCTGACTTTGAAGACTAGCTCAAAATGATTAGTTAATTCAAGAAATCTTTTCCTACACATAATAAGGATGCACTTCAAGTCTTCAATCGATGAAAGATTCGTGAGCATATACTAACATAATTGTTGTCTTGACTTTCTATTTATGCACTTGTGTGATTTTTTCTGCTAGTCATGTTAGATAGCTTTATTAGCGGGATAATTTCTTGCCTTGTTTTTAGGGAACTCCAACTTTCAAATGTTGAAGTAATACTAGCGGACATAGTAGAACATGAAATGGACGCTACCTTTGATCGAATAATTGTTATTGAACTATTTGAGGTAAGAAATTTATTGCCATATCCTCAATAGAATTTAGTGTTTGGTACATGCCTTTGTGACATTTAATTCTTGATTTCATTCAACTTTCAATAGCATATGAAGAACTTTGAACTACTGCTGAGGAAAATATCCAACTGGATGAAAGATGATGGCCTTCTTTTCATTGATCACTTGTGTCACAGGACACTTGCTTACCAAGATGAGGTATGCTCCCAGGATATTTTCTTATGTTTGAGTGTTGCTCTTAGTGTTTATGTATAAAAATTCTGTTGGAATTACATAAATCATGCTTTGTTCATTCATGCCTGTGGGCAATTATCTTGCAGCCTATCGATGAAGACGACTGGTACACCGAGTATGTCTTTCCTTCAGGGACATTGATGATGCCATCCGCCTCGTTTTTTCTCTATTTTCAGGTGAAATGGAATGCGAAATGAATGTCTACTCTTAGCAGCTTATGTATATATTTTTTCTCATGTTCCTTAACATTTTAGTCCATACTTCTAGTCCAACAAAGAAATCGTTACAAAAAAATGCACAACTAATTAGAATTCTTCATTTCTCCAAGTATTTGAAGCATTTAAACTCTGATCTACTCTTACATTTTTGTAGGATGATGTTTCTGTGGTTGATCATTGGACTCTTAATGGGAAGCATCTTGCACAATCATCGTAAGAGAAAGACTTGAGAAGGATCATTTTTTGTTTTCTTTTCTTCTTATAGTTTAATTTCCTTATTGGATGGATAGTAGATAGAAAGGATAAGAGAATTTTGATTACAAGTTCTTGATACAGGGAAGAGTGGTTGAAGAAATTGGATGATAACAGAGACAAGGCGAAGGAGATAATGGAGTCGATTGCTAGGAAGGAGAATGCTGAGAAGCTGATTAATTACTGGCGAGTCTTCTGCATAGCTGGAAGTGAGTTTTTTGGATACCGCAATGGAGAAGAATGGATGGTTTCCCATGTTTTATTCAAGAAGAAATTTTGATGATGACGCATGCTAGATAGTCTGCGTCATTGTCAAAGAAGTATGGATGCATCGACTTTCTTTCTTTCTTTTTTTATTGAAGTTTAGTATTAGAGTAATTTAAGTTGGGTTTTTCTCCTAGAGTATATGCCGACAATCTAATAAAGCAATAATATGATATGATGCTTACTTCGATCATTCATTCTACCATCCCATTCTTCATCTGGTCTACATACAAGTATATTATTGGATGTATGTACTGTAGATTCGTAGCCAAAATGGATGGGCTTGATGCACTGTGTGATTGTTGCTTTATCAAGTAATGTTTTTGATTTTTGGTAGCCTGTTTAAGGCACTGTTTGGTAACTAACATTTGATAGTGATCGGGTGGGGAAGTTGGGAAGAAAATATTTTGAAAGAATGCAAATAATATGATATAGTATGATAAAATAGAAGTAAATTGAGTAGTTATGTGAGAAAATAATTGAAATAGAGAAGAAAAAATAGAAAAAATAAAATAGCGAAATAATTAAGATATTAAATTATTTTTTAAAAGAAAACTTCCCGCTTGGCTTGATAAATCAAAGAAAACAATGTTCAAGGACTTAAAAGACCGAATTTGGAGAAAGATTTAAGGATGGAAAGGAAAAACTCCTCTCGTGGGGTGGGAAGGAAACACTCATAAAGGTTGTTGCACAGGCTATCCTAATGTACTATATTCTTCTACCTAAAAGTTTTTGTTTTAAGATATGTGAGATGCAAAGCAAATTCTGGTGGGGAGACAAGGACAATAACATGGGAATAACAGAATATAAATAGGGTAGGTAGTTGTTAAAAAGGTGCATATTGATTTTTGTAAATGTGGTGGACATTTCCAATAGGATACTCTCTCCTTAAGAAGAGGCACGTTGGATCCTTCGTCCACGAATAAACTCCTTTGCTTTTTTTTTTGTAGTATTTGCCAACTTTGTGGAGTTCCGATCCACATCGGACACATTAAATTGAAGCAGTGAAGATGACAAGAATAAATAAAAGGAAAAAAGTGGAAAAGCATTTTTATTGGTATTCATATGTTATACCATCTCCACTAGTGTTATAATTGGATGTTCTCATAATTTCTTACCAATATTCTACAAATATTTTATTAATTTTTCATTTTTTTCTCATAATAGTTTCTAAGAGTGTGTTTGGAAAATGATAAAATTTTTGAATGAAAAGTTTTTGGCATAAAAGTTGTTAAAATGAGAGAAAATGATATAATATAATTGAGGTAATTGTATAGATAGTCTCATAAAAATGATTACAAATAGAGTAGTTTGTATAAAAAAATATGAAAAAATAATTAAAAATTGGATTGTTGTTGATAGTGATAAGTTTTTGATTAAAAAGTTTTAGATAAGGGAAATTGTTCTTGTGCACTCGGGTGAAAAAACCTATTTATTATTATTTTTAAATTTTTTTTATACAATTGTCAATCTAAGGGTGTGCTTGTTAACAATAAAAAGTTGTCAGGTTAAAACTTTTCAATCTAAAACTTTTCACTCTCCACAACTACCATATTTTTTAATCATTTCTTCACATTTTTCTATACAACTATCCTACTTTTCAATCATTTCTACACAACTACCAACATAACAAACCTATCTATTTCAACTTTATCCTATTTATTCCTCATCATTAACCCTATCATATCACATCATTTGACAACTTTTTATCTCTACAACTTTTCATCAAAAGTTTTATCCATTCCCAAACACACCCTAAGTGTATTGAACATGTTTATTAAGTTTTACTTTTTTGGATATTTTTAGATTTTTTTGGATTTTTTAAAATCAGTGGCAATTTAGTAATTTTAAATTACAAAATGCCACTTATTCTAAAAAATCCAAAAAATATAAAAATATCTAAAAATGTTAAAACTTAATACACATGTTCAATACACATAGATTAACAGTTTTATAAAAAAATTTATAAAAATAATAAAAATGGATTAAATACACTCGAATGCACCGACGTTAAGTGCACTAAGGTGTATTAAATCACCTTCATTAGATAAAAAGTTCTGTTTAAAACAAACACATCTGAAATATCTCCGCTGGTGAACGCTCACACTTGTTTAGGGAGAAATCCGCTACTACTAATTCAGGTAAAAAAACAGGCCCTAATATGCCGCTATTCAGTGGGAGACCTCTAAGAGGGGGAGATGCATTCAAATACAACTTGGGATCTGACGGGGGTGACCGCCAGGGGGAGCCTAAGGCAAAATTTACTACGATAAAAGGAGTGTTTTGCAGAACATACTGCTTATTAATTGCTCTGACAGCAGCTCGTGTAAACTGACGGGTTAGATGGGATTCTGTCATGTTCGATGGTAGGCAAGCGTCGTCGAAAAGTAATAAGCATAGCTGCCACACATTAATTAGCCCAAAGACAGAAATTATCTACAAATGTCTAAAAAGAACTAGTTCAAACGGTAGGGGCAGACCTCCATTTTTTTCATTCTGATAGCAGATCTCCATTTGAAATTGGAGAGGTTGGAGAGTGTATCTTCCAGCCATTCATATGCGATGGATGGTGCAAAAAAGAAGGCAGTCGTTGAAGAGATGGTGATGAGAGTGGAAGACGGACTTGTACCAGATGAAGAGCTGAGGAGGCTGATCAGGATCCAACTCGCAAAACGTCTCCAATGGGGTTACACGGCCACCTACGAGCTGAAGCTTGCTGAAGTCCTTAAGTTAACCAAAGTGTACCGTTTCCCTCCCTCCCTCTCACTCTCTAGGTGCAATTTGGGCAGGATATGTGGATGGACTTCGTTGGGTGCCAGTCAAAATTATTAATACATATTTTATAAAATATCTTTTATAATAAAAGACATAAATATATATTTTAAATATATAAAACTTGTTTAATTTATCTATTACATTGTAACTTTCATAAATATATTTCAAAAATTATATTACTATCATTTTGTTTATAGGTTTTTAAGTAAGACATGTAATAAATTTATATTTTTTAATTATAATATAAAGATTATTTTAAAAAATTGATTTGAAACCAAATCAAAATCAACCTGATCTTAAAAGAATAAGGTAAAGAATAAGATAGGTTAGAGTTAGAATTGATTTGACCTCAAATATATTATGCTAGGAGTTTTTGAGAATATGATAAGAGTATGGTCGACTCCGAATGGGACTTACCCGACTTAAGTTGCACCTTTACTCTATCCCTCTCTCATTCCAATATTGAAAAGGATGGTTTAGTTGTAGAAAATTAATTGATAGTATATACTAAAGGCTATAATTATACCATACAGTTGAGAGTGCAACTCAATGCATTTGTTTCTTGATCAAACTTATATATTCGTAAAAGTTTTGCCTTATCTTTTTTATAATTTAGTTTCAATTCTTACTTGACTTTTTTAGGGTAGGTTTTGTTTAATTTCAATTCCAAATCAATTCATTTAACACGATAGAGATTGTAATGGGAATTGTGGTTGGATTCAATGCACCTAGTGCACAAAGACTCTTTTTTGTTTTGATTTTTTGCCACAAGCGTGAAAATTCTATGTATGTAATTTTATAGAAAAATTATATTTGGGAAATAATCTAGTTAGCCAGAGCTAAGTAATGACTTTTTACTCCACCTCAAAAAATTCATTTAATTTTTTTTTATACTTTTTTCATACATTTGTTTATTTAAATGTATATAACATATAAATCAAGTTTTACCATTTTCATATGTGTATATTTTTAAAGATTTTTAAACATAAGGATATTTTAGCTATTTTCAAATATTAAAAAGGCTAAAATATCCCCATATTTAAAAATCTAAGACAAATATATATATATATGCGTGTCCAAAAATGGTAAATTTTGTTTTATATGTTAAATACATTTATATTAACAAGTTTATGGAAAAATGAGTTTTTTGAGGTGGGTTAAGTAAGTTGTTACTTAACCCAAGCTAGCAGGATCACTTTGCTTAAATTTATTTTATTTCAATATTTTTATTGAATATTTAACAAAATGTTAAATAAAATTAAAATCGTATACATAAGAAGCACATCCCTGGACTTGCATATGGTGCAAAAACCAAAAAAAGGGGTCACAGCACTTGTTGGATTGGATCGGCACAATCAAAAATATATTGAAGAAAGAGCCAAAAAGATAGAATCAACGTGTGTTATGGCACATACAAGAAATTCGTAGTTATTTTCGAGGTGATCATTTATGACCAGATAGAAATGAGTCATTTTTTACTTGTTCAAATACCCATTTTAATTTTTTTTTTTACAAATTTTAGAGTAATGTTTCAATGCATAATGCATCTAGATACATTGAAACTTCAATGCTCTCAGGCATAAAACTTATTTTTAAAATTTTGAATTTTTTAATAAAATTATTCATCTAGATTTATTTAATCTACAAACTAAGTTTTATCATTTTTGAGATGCGCATATATTTTTTAATTTTTAAAAATAGGAAGGGTTTTATTCATTTTTAAATAATTAAAAATACCCTTATTTTTGAAAATTGAAAATATACACATATTTTTAAAAATAGTAAAACTTAATGTATAAGTTAAATACATCTGGATTACTAATTTTGTAAAATAGTTTTAAAAAGATGAGTTTTGCACCTAGATGATTGAAACATGACTCTTTTCTTATAAAACTGTGATTGCATATAATCCATAAATCCAGTTTGATCATCTTTGGAGATATATATTTTTAATTTAAAATGTTCATAATATCCACTATATTTAAAATTCAGAAAAATATATCTAAAAATGATAAAAATTAGTTTAAGGATTCTATATATCTATATTAACAAATTTTAAAGCAGGAAAAAACTAAAAAAGTATTTGGACCGGAGAGAAGTGGAGTAAAAAACCTAAAAAAGTATTTGGACTCGAGAGAAGTGGAGACATTTTTGATTGATTGTAAATGATCTGCACCCTAGTTGTTGGAGCACGATTTCATGCACTTGGGTATACTTAGTTTCGGTGCACCGGGGTGCAAATACTTATTTTTGTATTTTTTTGAAAATTTTTTACACAAATGTTAATTTAAGTGTATTTAATATGTATATAAATTTTTATCATTTTGAATATTTTTAGATTTTTAAATTACTAAAAATGCCATTGATATTAAAAAATTCAATAGAATCTAAAAGTTTACAAAATAGTAAAATTGATACACATGTTAAATACACTTAGATTAACAATCATGTAAAAATTTTTTAAAAAATGTATAAAAAATACGTTAAATACACTTGGGTGCTGATGAGGTATATTTTGATTAATTCTAGTCTATGAAATTATATGATTTTTCATGTAAAAAAAAAAGGAAAGAGAGAAAAATTTCAACAAAAGGAAAATTGATAGCCAAAAAAAAAAAAAAGAGAAGAGAAAAATTTGCAGGTGGTTACAAAATCACATAACCACGATTTTTAAGATTTTTATTCAAAAAAGAAGAAGAAGAAGAAAAGAAATTTGTTTATAGACCGGAAAATTTATGAAATAAATAAAAAAAAGAAAGAGAGAAAGACGATGTGGAGGAGGAGAGTGGCGCTGGTGCTGAAGCCCTTCGACGTTTTTCCGCCCCGGTGTGGAGATGCTGTTTCTTCTTCTCCTCTCACCCACGCCACGAACCCTCATGGCATAGCCTCATTAGATGGAGATCACAAAAACCAGGTCTAATATTGCAACAGATTTTAAGATACTTAGATGACAGATGCAGAGTTCATAAGGAGACAATTGACCGTTGCCAGGATGTCCTACAGCGCAAATCACTCAATTGGGAGCCTATTTTTCGCAATGATTTATCTCAACCAATACGAAACTTTGATTTGGTTATTATGGTTGGTGGTGATGGCACACTTTTACAGACCAGTCACTTCATGGACGATTCTATTCTTGTTGTAGCCGTGAACTCGGACCCCACCAAAGTTGAGGAGGTTGGTTCCTGGAGATGCTCAGAAGTTGCTTAAATGCATGAGTGAAAGAACTCAGTGATGAATTTGATGCTACAAGGAGCACTGGATATCTCTGTGCCGCGACTGGTGAGAACTTTGAACAGGAGCGAGAGGTTGGACGGCGACAAGCTTCATGGAAGGCATGAGTATAGAAAAGGCAGAGGTAGAACTGAAGCTGTCAAGATATCATCCAGTTTCATACCAGCAAATGACAAATCCGATTCAATAGAGATTAGACCCAAGACACTTGATTGTGTTAGGGAGGAATCAGCATCCACTTTTGCTGTCAGGGGCTCTGAAATGTCAACCGCCCAGAATTTTCATATGGGCACAAGTGATAAGGACCGAAGAATCTCGTGGCCGAAAGAAGCGCTGCTGCTGCTTGAGTGCAGTAGACGTTCAAAGATCGCGGCTGAGACAGAGGCGGCAGAAGCGCTCGAACCAAAACCATCTGGCGAGCATGATGATGGAGAGAGGACTCAAGTGTGGGAGAAGTGCTGGATGCTGTTCTTCACGAAAGTCGAGCTAGACCAAAGTAATGCAGCAACCTGAGACGAGCTCAAAAAATCTGAAAAAAAAACTGAGCAGGAAAGGTTGACCAAGCTGCGTAAAGAGGAGGAAGCTCGAAAGCGTGAAGAGGCTGAAAGGAGAGCGCAGGACAAAATTGGATGAAATTGCTAGAAGACGGGGCAGCCCATGGAAAGTTGTTCACGTTACAGTAAGTAGCGTGTTCGCATGCACAAGATATGTTAGGAGACCGACTATCAGTTTTGCCGCTGAACAACCACTCCGCGGAAGCAAATATCATGCGACCAATGGGCACCATCTCGGGGTTCCGCGGAGACGTGAGTTCCGCGTAAGTGTAGTTCTGCGGGAACAATAGTAGCCGCGGAACTCGCACCAAGCCGGCCAAAGTCCACTTGGTTTCTCATTCAAAGGGACACGACGAGGGGAGAGAACTTCAGCGCAGCGGGAGAAAAAACCAAGAGCCCACCCTAAAATAAAAAAAAAGAAACGTAAGTTTTTTTTTAGTTTTATATATATATATATACACACTACTTCTAAAAATATATATATATATATATACTTTTCCCAACGTGGATACTCCCCGACTGCCGGGTTGAACTGACACATGGGTTAAGTAATTTTCTCCTTTAAAAATAAAATAAAATATATATATGTGTATTTTCTATATATAAAAATATACATATACATATATACATATATATTATTTTCAAAAACTACTTTTCCCAACTAGGATACTCCCCAACTGGCGGGTTGAATTGACACACGGGTTAAGTATTTTTTCCCTTTAAAAATAAAATAAAAAAATATATGTGTGTACTTTCTATATATAAAAATATATATACATATATACATATATATTATTTAAAAAAAAAAACACTTTTCCCAACGTCGATACTCCCCGACTGGCGGGTTGAATTGACACACGGGTTAAGTATTTTTCTCCTTCAAAAATATATATATGTGTATTTTCTATATAAATATATATATATACATATTATTTTAAAAAAAATTACTTTTCCCAACGTGGGTACTCCCCGACTGGCGGGTTGAATAGACACGTGAGTTAAGTATTTTTCCTTTTTTTTTAAAAAATAAATATATATATATACATATGTATATTTTCTATATATAAAAAAATACACATATACATATACATTGTTTTCAAAAACTTTTTTTTTTTGCGCACGGGGTGGGTCATACAATATATATATGAAGCTAAGTATTTTTTTATAAAAAAAAAATAATAATCGTATATATATAAGGGCCCGGGGTCCTGGGATCTCACGGGCCGCCATATAATATATATATACACATATATAAAGTTATGTATTCTTATGATAAAAAATACAACAATACATATATATATATAAAAAGGGCCCGGGTTCTCGGGATTTCACGAGCCGCCGTATAATATATATATATATACATATATATGGATGCTGTTCCGATGCAGCATCACTGCACCGGAACAGTGGTGCAGTGGGCCCCAAATGGGCTCCACATGATCATGAAATCATCATCTACTCCACCCATTGTATTTAGAATAATGTATTCTATTACCATACCAATTTTCATCCCAATCAGATACTTTAAAGTTGTTATTTACATCAAATTATTTTATTACGTTGGATTTGTACCATTTTCAGATGGGGCCCATATACATATCTGATTAGGATGAAAATTTGTGTGGTAATAAAATATATTATTGTAAATATAATGGGTGGAGTAGATCATGATTTCATGATCATGTGGGGCCCATTTGGGGCCCACTGACTGCTGTTCCGGTGGAGCATCACTGCATCGGAACAGCCCTCCATATATATATAATTATGTATTATGTATTTCTAGGATAAATATATATATATAGATGCTGTTCCGGTGCAGTGACGCTGCACCGGAACAGCGGTGCAGTGGGCCCCAAATGGGCCCCACATATTCATAAAATCATGATCTACTCCACCCATTGTATTTAGAATAATGTATTCTATTACCACACCAATTTTCATCCCAATCAGATATGTATATGGGCCCCATCTGAAAATGGTACAAATCCAACGTAATAAAATAATTTGATGTAAATAACAACTTTAAAGTATCTGATTGGGATGAAAATTGGTATGGTAATATAATACATTATTCTAAATACAATGGGTGGAGTAAATCATGATTTCATGATCATGTGGGGCCCATTTGGGGCCCACTGCACCGAAACATCCCGATATATATATAAGGGACGGGGTCCCAGGATTTCACGGGCCGCCGAATATATATATACACATATATATATAGTAAAGCATTTTTATGATAAAAAAATATATATAATAGTATACCTATATATAGGCCCCGGGGTTCCAGGATCTCCCCGGGTGCGCCATATATATATATGATATATATAGTCAAGCATTTTTATGATAATATATATAGGCCCCAGGGTCCCGGGATCTCACCGGGTGCGCCATATATATATATATAATATATAATAAAGCGTTTTTATGATAAAAAAATATATAATAGTATATATATATAGGCCCCGGGGTCCCGAGATCTCCCCGGGTGCGCCATATATATATATATGATATATATAGTTAAGCGTTTTTATGATAAAAAAATATAATAGTATATATGTATATAGGCCCCGGGGTCCCGGGATCTCCCTGGGTGCGCTATATATATATGATAAATATAGTTAAGCGTTTTTATGATAAAAAAGTATATAATAGTATATATGTATATAGGCCCCGGTGTCCCGGGATCTCCCCGGGTGCGCCATATATATATACATATATGATATATATAGTAAAGCGTTGTCATGACAAAAAAATATATAATAGTATATATATATAGGCCCCAGGGTCCCGGGATCTCCCCGGGTGCGCCATTTATATATATGATATATATAGTTAAGCGTTTTTATGATAAAAAATATATAATAGTATATATGTATATAGGCCCCGGGGTCCCGGGATCTCCCTGGGTGCGCCATATATATATATGATATATATAGTTAAGCGTTTTTATGATAAAAAAGTATATAATAGTGTATATGTATATAGGCCCCGGGGTCCCGAGATCTCTCCGGGTGCACCATATATATATATGATATATATAGTTAAGCATTTTTATGATAAAAAATATATAATAATATATATGTATATAGGCCCCGGTGTCCTGGGATCTCCCCGGGTGCGCCATATATATATAATATATATAGTTAAAAGTTTTTATGATAAAAGTATATAATAATATATATATATATAGGCCCCGGGGTCCTGGGGTCTCTCCTGGTGCGCCATATATATATATATGATATATATAGTAAAACATTTTTATGATAAAAAAAATATATAATAGTATATATATATAGGCCCCGGGGTCCCGGGATCTCCCCGGGTGCGCCATATATATATATATATGATATATATAGTTAAGCATTTTTATGATAAAAAAATATATAATAGTATATATGTATATAGGCCCCCGGGGTCCCGGGATCTCCCTAGGTGCGCTATATATATATAGTTAAGCGTTTTTATGATAATATATATATATATATATACAATAGTATAAATATATATAGGCCTCGGGGCCTCCAAAAATGAATATTTTATTTTCTAAAAATATATATGTATCCCGCGGGCCTTTAAAAAAAATATATTTTGTCCCACGGGCCCCCAAAAAATATATATTTTATTTTCACACATATATCTTAGAAGACTTTTAAATATATACACATATGTATATTTAAAAAAAATTATATATTTCTCCCCGAGTAAATGTTGGAAATATGTGGAAAATAAGCCAAGTCTATGTTTTGATGATTAACAAATCAATTTGAGTAAGTTTTGGTTACTAATATGTTTGTGAAAATGATTTAAGGTTATAAATTTGAAGAATATGAAGCATGACAAGTCAAGTCGATTTCCAAGTCGACTCAGGCATCGACTTAGGCCAAGTCGATCCCCAAGTCGACTCCAGCAGCGACTTCAAGACGCCATTTCCTTCCAGAGTTGAAATCGAGAATGAGAGGTGCCGAAGTCGCATCCCAAGTCGACTCCGCTTGCGACTTAGGTGAAGTCGCAGACCAAGTCGACTCCAACATCGACTTCGAAACGTCATTTCCTTCCAGAGTTGAAATCGAGAACGAGAACTGCCGAAGTCGCAGACCAAGTCGACTCCAGTCGCGACTTGGAGGCGTCATTTCTGTCCAGAGTTGAAATCGAGGAGCGGAGCTGCCAAAGTCGAAGACGAAGTCGACTCCACATGCGACTTGGGTGATGACGCAGACCAAGTCGACTCCAGTATCGACTTCAGTTGGACAGGGCAGAAACTTCAGAAGCCAAATCGGGGATTAGATAGACTTCAAGGTAGAACTTGAGTCAAGCTGAAGATCAAGTCGATTTCGATATTCGACTTGGAACATATGAAGACTAATCCAAGTCCAAAGAAATCAAGATGCATGAATTCAACTATTCTAATCAAAATATATTGGACTTATTCATGAATACAAAAGATTCAAGACTCAAGGACTCAAGGTTTGCAAATCATGGAGCTAAAGGACATCAACCTATAATGATAACACAGTGGTCCAAAGAGATATAAATCAAGGAAGAAACAACCAAACATGAAGTAACTCAAGCAAGCAAAGCATTCCAAGGATTTCAAGTTCATCAAGCAAGCTGTCGAGGTGAAGTCACACCCGAAGTCGACTCCACCTGCGACTTGGGTCAAGTTGAGGATCAAGTCGACCCAGACTGGAACTTGAAGAAGTTGCGAACAGGCGAAGTCGCACCCGAAGTTGACTCCATCTGCGACTTGGGCGAAGTCGCACCCAAAGTCGACTCCACCTGCGACTTGGGTCGCAACGGTCGGAAAATTTTCGAACGTTGGCGCATTAAATGCGCGCCACCTACCCCCAAACTTTCGGATTCCCTCCACAATTATAAAAAGCAATCAATATGAACGAGGAGGGTAGCTGAGAATTCATTAAGCGTGCATAACTCCTATCTTCAAGAGCATTAAGTGATCAAGCCAACATTGAGAAGAAGAACTTTGCTTCCAAACTGCCAAGAGCTGCTTGCTGAATCTCTAAGCCTACACTACAAGTTCTTCTCTGCACCAAATCTGCGTCTACACAAACAGTAACGTGTAGAAACTTTCTTTTGTTATTACTTGCTGTATTGAACTTGTTTTAGCTTGGGTAGCTAAGAACAAGTGTAAGCAAAGTAGTGTGTGATTGGAGTGGAACTCGTCACCTACTTATGCTGTGTATTATTGATGCCCCCTAGAGCTAGAATCTAGAAGAGAGCAGAGGCTCTGGTTGTATATGCCTCCTAGAGCTAGAATCTAGAAGAGAGTGGAGACTCTAGTTGTATTCGCGGAATACATAGTGGAACCCAAGTCACAAGGGGTGTGAGCTTGGAAGAGTGGAGTAGGGAGGTTGCCCGAACCACTATAAAATCTTGTGTGTTCATTTTTGTTTCTGCTCTTTACATTATTGCTCTCATTTTGTTTCTTCATAAAGGGGACTAGATTAATCCGGGGTAAAGTTTCTGTTTAAGTTGTAAATTTTTAAATACCCAATTCACCCCTCCCCTCTTGGGTAACTGTCATTAACTCGGGACCAACAAGTGGTATCTGAGCATGCCTTTGAGTTATACCAAAGAGATCTTTTGATATGGCATCCCAATCGACTTCCACTCCCGCATTTGCCGAAGGCCAATCTTTTACTAGGCCACCATTGTTTGATGAGACCAATTTTGGCTATTAGAAGCTTCGTATGAAGCAACTCTTCATGGCTATAGATATGAATTCTTGGATTGCAATCCAAGACGGTGTAACCTTTCCTATTGATGAAAGAGCTTCCAAATGGACCGATGAGGAAGTGAAAACTGTTAAGAGCAACGCCAAGGCTATGAATTCTTTATTTTGTGCTCTTACCGCTTCCGAATATGATAGAGTATCCTCTTGTTTAACTGCCAAAGAGATATGGGATACACTAACATCTATTTATGAAGGAACTTCTTAAGTCCAAGGGACAAGGAGAAATATTTTGATTGGAGAATTTGAAAATTTTAGAATGCTAAAAACAGAAAATATTTCTGAAATATTTGCTAGATTCTCTAAAATTACTAATGCCTTGAAAGGTCTTGGAAGGAAAATTTCTGAATCTGAACAGGTTATGAAGATTCTAAGGGCGCTACCCGATTCATGGACTCCAAAAATTATTGCAATAGAAGAAGCCAAAGACCTAAACACATTGAAGCTAGAAGATCTTATTAGCTCATTAATGTCACATGAGCTAATCAAGAAAAGAAATGAAGATCACCACAAAGGCAAGAGAACATTGCATTGAAAGCAGCACATAACTCGGATGAGTCAACCTCCTCATCTCATAACGACAATGAAGACATTGCATTGTTGACCCAGAAAATTCGAAAGTTTGTAAGGAGAGAAAAGAACTTCAAGGATCTCCAAGAGAGACCTCGAAAAGAGAGGAAGAAGGAGGCTACAAAGTGCTATAGATGCGGCGGTATGGGACATATGCAAGCTCGATGTCCTACACCCGAAGATAAATCAAAGGATCAACAAGAAAGGAGGGAAAGACATGAAAGCAGAAAATTCCAAAGGCCAAAGGGAAGAGGAATGTACGTGAATGAAGAAACTTCATCAACAAGTAGCTCCTCAACCGATGATTTTGATGCGGCAAATTGTGCAAGAATATGCCGCGTGGCGCGGATTGAGCAAGAAGATGATTTGTTGTGTTTAAACACAACAGAAGTTTTGAAAGAGCAAACCACCTCAACCAAGTACACAAGTAATGAAGAGGTAACTTCCAAATTTTGCTATTCTCAATCTACTCACTCTTCTATTCAAGAATGTCTCAAATGTGCTGAATTAGAACAGTTACAACATGCATATGATTCATTATATGAGGAAATTAAAAAACTAGGAAATAAGTTATCATTAAAGATACAACAATGCAATTTCATTATTATTGTAAATGGAAAACTAGCTGAAAGTACATCAAAATTGAAAGATGAAAATGAATTGCTTTTGAAAGAAATAGAGAAATTGAAAAAGGAGAATGAATCCTTAAATGAATCATTAGCTAAATTCTCTAATCCAGGAGAAAATGTAAAAATGTTTATGAACATGACCTCTCAAACAAATAAAAGAGGTCTTGGATACTCCACATTTGAGCAAAGAGAAAGTGGCAAATCGAATGTGCCAATACTTGGGAAAAATAAACCAAAACTGCACCTATCTACAAGCCCAAAGGGAAACATACTACGTGGACTAGAAGGCCAATTGTTGATTCAATACATACTTGGAGGCCTACTCCTAGATTACCAATGACTTGCAATTTTTGCAATAAGATGGGTCATAAAGTCTATAAATGCTTTAAGAAATTATATGACCATGGTGCAAAATTAGTTTGGGTTCCAAGAAACACGAGATTTGGGCTTTCAAAGATAAAACAACAAAGATTAAATCAGTTTACTAACCCAAATGGACCCATAAAATGGGTACCAAAGATATAAGATTTATTTTTTCATTTTTCAGATATGTTTCAAATGCATGTATAGAAGATGTTTTATTTGTTGAAGGACTCAAGCATAATTTAATGAGTATTAGCCAATTATGTGACAAAGGATACAATGTTGTGTTTAAATCATCTATATGTAATGTATTTGATGGAGAACATATCATGTTTAGCAGAAAAAGACATGGAAATGTATATTTAGTTTCACTGGATGAACTAGATGGTCAATGTCTAATGGCCATTGACAATGATCCATGGGTTTGGCATAAGAGGCTTGGGCATATAAACATGACAAATATAAAGACCCTATGGAAGAAGAGTTTGGTAGAAGGATTGCCTAAATTGAAATATGACAAAGATAAAATTTGCAAGGCATGTCAATTGTCAAAACAACCTAAAATGCCTTTCTCTACCAAAAAGGAGATTTCCACTACTAGGCCACTTGAATTGCTACACATGGATCTATATGGGCCATCCGACATTTTAACCATTGGTGGAAAGAAATATGTGTTTGTAATAGTTGATGATTTTTCAAGATTCACATGGATAATTCTCTTAGCTAGCAAAGATGAAGCCTTCTCTATGTTTGCAACTTTTGTAAATTTGGTGCAAAATGAAAAACAATGTATTATTATGACCATTAGAAGTGATCATGGTGGTGAGTTTGAAAATAAACGATTCATAGAATTGTGTAATGAAAAAAGAATTCATCACACATTTTCTGCACCAATAACACCACAACAAAATAGAGTGGTTGAAAGGAAAAATAGAACTATACAAGAGATGGCTAGAACAATACTAAATGAGAGTAAATTATCCAAGAAATTTTGAGGTGAAGCTGTAAGTACAGCTTGTCATGTGTTGAACTGAGTTACCATTAGAGTAATCTTGAAAAAGACCCCATATGAGCTATGGAAAGGTAGAAAATCAAATATTTCATATTTTCATGCCTTTGGTTGCACATGTTATGTTTTGAACAATGGAAAAACCAACTTGGGAAAGATAGATGCTAAAAGTGATGAGGCAATATTTCTTGGTTACTCATTAAATAGCAAAGCATATAGAGTATTCAATAAACGGAACCAAGTTGTAGAAGAATCGATACATGTTGTTTTTGATGAAACTAATCCTTGTTTCAAAAGAAAAGATTATTTAAGTGATGCAGATGATCTAACAAGTAGCCTTGAAAAACTGCATGTGGAAAAGCAAGAAGATTCCATGGAGGAAAGGGTAAGTGAAGGTAATAATTTCTATAAACCTCCAACTAACTTAAAGTTCAAACATGCCCATCCAATTGAGCAAGTTATAGAGAATGTGTATGAAGGTGTAAAAACTAGAAGGTCAAAACAAAATATTTGTGGACAATACGCCTTTGTATCCAAGATTGAACCAACCACTATTGATCAAGCTCTTGATGATGAAAACTGGATCATAGCAATGCAAAAAGAGCTAAATCAATTTGAAAGAAACCAAGTTTGGCATCTTGTTCCAAGACCAAAAGATTGTACTGTCATTGGCACAAAGTGGGTATTTAGGAACAAATTGGATGAAAGTGGAATTGTAGTGAGAAACAAAGCTAGACTTGTGGCAAAGGGATACTCACAAGAAGAAGGAATAGATTTTGAGGAATCCTATGCCCCGGTTGTTAGATTAGAAGCTATTCGTATCTTACTAGCTTTTGCATCTCATATGAACTTTAAATTGTTTCACATGGATGTTAAAAGTGCATTTTTGAATGGATATATAAATGAAGAGGTGTATGTTAAACAACCACCTGGATTTGAGGAGAAAGATCAATATAAATTTGTATACAAATTAACCAAAGCATTATATGGATTAAAACAAGCTCCAAGGGCTTGGTATGAAGGATTAAGCAAATTTCTGATTGATCATGACTTTCAAAAGGGAAAGGTAGACACCACTTTGTTTATCAAGTATAAAGAAAAAGATATATTGATTATTCAAATTTATGTTGATGACATTATTTTTGGTGCTACTAATGAGATTCTTTGTCAAGAATTTTCTGAGCTTGTGCAGAAAGAATTTGAGATGAGTATGATGGGGGAGCTGAATTTCTTCCTTGGACTACAAATTAAGCAACTAAATGAAGGAATTTTCATCAACCAGTCCAAGTATATCAAAGAAATATTGAAGAAGTTTGACATGGAAAATAGCAAAGGGGTAAACACGCCTATGAGCTCAACAATTAAAATTGACAAAGATGAGAAAGGAAAAATAATTGATTTAAAATTATATAGAAGCATGATAGATTCTTTATTATATTTAACTGCTTCTAGGCCTGATATATTGTTTAGTGTGTGTATGTGCTCTAGATTTCAATCATGTCCAAAAGAATCACACTTGGTAGCTGTAAAAAGAATTTTCAGATATTTGGTAGACACTACCAACATAGGACTTTGGTATCCAAATGACTCTAATTTTGATCTAATCGGCTACTCGGATGCAGATTTTGCCGGTTACAAAGTAGATAGAAAAAGTACTAGTAGAACATGTCAATTTCTTGGGAACATGTTGGTTTCATGGTTTTCAAGAAAACAAACTAGTGTTGCTCTATCTATGGCGGAAGCCGAATACATTGCCGCCGGGAGCTGTTGTGCCCAATTGCTTTGGATGAAACAACAACTTAGGGACTATGACATGAATTTTAAAGATATACCTATTAAATGTGATAATACAAGTGCCATATGTTTAACTAAAAATCCAGTATTGCATTCTAGAACCAAACATATAGACCTTAGACATCATTTTATTAGAGAACATGTAGAAAATTATGACATATGTTTAGAATATGTAAGAATAGAAGATCAAATTGCAGATATATTCACTAAACCTCTAGCAAAAGAACCATTTTATAAAATTAGAAATGATATGGGAATGCTTGAATTAACTTAGCAAAGCACAAACTGAGGCGGAGCACAGGTTCAGGGGGAGTAACCCCACCATTCTCATAAAATTTTACCCACTCTATCTCAATTTTTTTGATACATTGACAAAAAGGGGGAGAAGAGATCGGAATTTGAGTTTAAGTGGTTTTGAGATTTGAGTCTAAGTGGTTTTGAGAAGAGATCAGGATTTGAGTCTAAGTTTTTATGACTGGTTAAAATTTTTTTTTTTTGATTGATTGCATGAGTATGTTAAAAACTTCAAAATGCAAAATTGGCATGTTTTTAAGACATTGAAAGGTATACACTCAAATCAGTTTTGTCAATCATCAAAAAGGTGGAGATTGTTGGAAATATATGGAAAATAAGCCAAGTCTATGTTTTGATGATTCACAAATCAATTTGAGTAAGTTTTGGTTACTAATATGTTTGTGAAAATAATTTAAGGTTATAAATTTGAAGAATATGAAGCCTGGCAAGTCAAGTCGATTTCCAAGTCGACTCAGGCATCGACTTAGGCCAAGTCGATCCCCAAGTCGACTCCAGCAGCGACTTCAAGACGCCATTTCTTTCCAGAGTTGAAATCGAGAACGAGAACTGCCGAAGTCGCATCCCAAGTCGACTCCGCTTGTGACTTGGGTGAAGTCGCAGACCAAGTCGACTCCAGTCGCGACTTGGAGGCGTCATTTCTGTCCAGAGTTGAAATCGAGAAGCGGAGCTGCCAAAGTCGGAGACAAATTCGACTCCGCATGCGACTTGGGTGAAGTCGCAGACCAAGTCGACTTCAGTTGGACAGGGCAGAAACTTCAGAAGCCAAATCGGGGATTAGATCAATTTCAAGGTAAAACTTGAGTCAAGCTGAAGATCAAGTCGACTTCGATATTCGACTTGGAACATATGAAGACTAATCCAAGTCCAAAGAAAGCAAGATGCATGAATCAACTATTCTAATCAAAATATATTGGACTTGTTCATGAATACAAAAGATTCAAGACTCAAGGACTCAAGGTTTGCAAATCATGGAGCTAAAGGACATCAAGCTATAATGATAACACAGTGGTCCAAAGAGATATAAATCAAGGAAGAAACAACCAAACATGAAGTAACTCAAGCAAGCAAAGCATTTCAAGAATTTCAAGTTCATCAAGCAAGCTGTCGAGGTGAAGTCGCACCCGAAGACGACTCCACCTGCGACTTGGGTCAAGTTGAGGACCAAGTCGACCCAGACTGGAACTTGAAGAAGTTGCGAATAGGCAAAGTCGCACTCGAAGTCGACTCCACCTGCGACTTGGGTCGCAATGGTCGGAAAATTTTCGAACGTTGGCGCATTAAATGCGCACCACCTACCCCCAAACTTTCGGATTCCCTCCACAATTATAAAAAGCAATCAATATGAACGAGGAGGGTAGCTGAGAATTCATTAAGCGTGCATAACTCCTATCTTCAAGAGCATTAAGTGATCAAGACAACATTGAGAAGAAGAACTTTGCTTCCAAACTGCCAAGAGCTGCTTGCTGAATCTCTAAGCCTACACTACAAGTTCTTCTCTGCACCAAATCTGCGTCTACACAAACAGTAACGTGTAGAAACTTTCTTTTGTTATTACTTGCTGTATTGAACTTGTTTTAGCTTGGGTAGCTAAGAACAAGTGTAAGCAAAGTAGTGTGTGATTGGAGTGGAACTCGTCACCTACTTATGCTGTGTATTATTGATGCCCCCTAGAGCTAGAATCTAGAAGAGAGCAGAGGCTCTGGTTGTATATGCCTCCTAGAGCTAGAATCTAGAAGAGAGTGGAGACTCTAGTTGTATTCGCGGAATACATAGTGGAACCCAAGTCACAAAGGGTGTGAGCTTGGAGAGTGGAGTAGGGAGGTTGCCCGAACCACTATAAAATCTTATGTGTTCATTTTTGTTTCTGCTCTTTACATTATTGCTCTCATTTTGTTTCTTCATAAAGGGGACTAGATTAATCCGGGGTAAAGTTTCTGTTTAAGTTGTAAATTTTTAAATACCCAATTCACCCCTCCCCTCTTGGGTAACTGCCATTAACTCGGGACCAACAGTAAATATTCTCTAGGTAATGGGCTAAGTTGATACACGGGTCTAAGTACCTTTCTATTATATATATATATATAAGATTCTGTTCCGGTGCAGCGTCACTGCACCGGAACAGCGGTGCAGTAGGCCCAAAATGGGCCCCACATGATCATGAAATCATGATCTACTCTACCTATTGTATTTAGAATAATGTATTCTATTACCATACCAATTTTCATCCCAATCAGATACTTTAAAGTTGTTATTTACATCAAACTATTTTATTACGTTGGATTTGTACCATTTTCAGATGGGGCCCGTATACATATCTGATTGGGATGAAAATTTGTGTGGTAATAGAATACATTATTCTAAATACAATGGGTGAAGTAGATCATGATTTCATGATCATGTGGGGCCCATTTTGGGCCCACTGCACCGGAACAGCTCTTATATATATATATAAATGACCTCTTTGCTCAACCCAAGCCTTAATGGGCTCAAAATTCTTCAACAATCCCACTCGTGCCCGAAAGTCTTCAATAAGCCCACTTGGGCCTAGAACTCTTCAACAAGCCCACTCAGGCCCCAAACCCTTCAACAGGCCCAGTTGGGCCCAAAATCCCCCAATAAGCCCAGTTGAGCCCAAATTGATTGAGTCAAGCCCAGTTAGGCCCAAACTCTTTTTAACATGCCTGGTTGGGCTCGAACCCCTTTTAGATGGTCCAAGTCGACCCACACATATTTTCAAAATTCGGTTAAATCCATTTTTTTTAGTAAAACTACTCAAATTTCAATCCAGAGACTGAATGCGGGAGACGCTGGTTTCTTGTACAAGTACAGAAGCTGAAAGTGGGACACGCTGGTCTGCTGTGTAAAATCCAGAAGCTAAGAGCGCACTTAGTTTGCTGTGTAGGGTAACTAGTGTAGCCGACGGGCCCCTCACTAGTTCCCAAACCGAGTCATCGCTGGTCGATGAGCTAAGCGTAAACTCACATTTAAGTCATGGCGCGTGGCGTCATGCACCTCACATTTAAGTCATGGTGCGTGGTGTCATGTACCTCACATTTAAGTCATGGCACGTGGCGTCATGTACCTCACTTTTAAGTCATGGCTCGTGGCGTCATGTACCTCACTTTTAAGTCATGGCGCGTGACGTCATATACCTCAAATTCGAGTTACGGCACGAGACGAAGTGTACTCACTTATCTTTATATTTTTGTTAGACACGATTTTTCGTGCATTTGTAAAGACGTAGAAAGATCTTCTACGCATCTCATCATTATTTCAATAAGAATAAGGATTTTTTTTATGGACTATTGTATTCAGCTCTTTTAATCAAGGGTTTTTCTCGTTGGAGATGTAAAATCAGAATGTGGAACACAATGTAAAATATTTCTGTGATATACTTTTCGGACTCGGTTAAAGAATTAGATGCTTTAAAATTTTGCTGGGGAATTAATTAAGCATTTATTTTCAAAGCTGCAGGAAAACAACTTTTAACTAATAATTTTTCACGAGGCCGGAACATGTGCACTGAAGCTAAATGCACCTGGGTGCATAAAATCACATCGCCTACTTGTTTGATTTAAGGCACTCGGGTTGGTTCTAAGTACCCATGATATGTAACAAAATTTTGGGTAATAGTAATTTTTATTAATTTCCAGTATTACCCTATGTCCAATTCCTTTGTAAGCTGTCTTGCCGAATTCGGTTTATATTTGCTTAGGCTGCATTTCTAACATTAATGCGACTTATATAATGGATAATAATGTAAACTTTAGTTTTCTTTTAAAGGGAAAAAAAGAAAACCCAAATATTAAAAAACCATATTAAGTCAAGTATAGAAAGGACAAAGGTTGCTTAGAGTTCCTTAAAGTTGGGTAAATTTTTATTTATTTGAATATTTCAAGTAAGCAAATTAATTTATATACACGATAAATGCCACAGATATATGTACTTCTGTTTTGATAATTAGGACCCTTGTTATTTGCAGCTTTAAGGCGCAAGAGCATTTCTGCAGAAACAGATAGGCTGGATGCTCAGGTGTATGAAGCGCCAATTTCTTTCCTCAAGTCGTTGCATGGGAAGACGCTCAAAGCAAGGTGAATTGTGATGTCTCTTTTGTTGGAAATTGGAATGTATTGCCTCCAAAACGATGAAGCTGAATCAATGGCTTAAATGTAGGACATTTTTTATTAAAATAATAATCTCAACGGAAAAATTACGTATAAGAATAATGATCTAATGCAACCGGAGTGCCAAATTTTTAATTTTATGGCAATCCAAATTTTGGTTGCTAAAAAACTTGATTGTCAATAGCAAGAAGCAAAAATTTGGTTGCTAATTATTCATAGTTTTATCAAAGTAACCAATTTTCATTTGATTGTAAAAATCGTAAGGCATTTTTTGAATAGCTTGACAAATTTTACTACGAGTAAGAGAATTTTTTCTTATCTATACAGGCATCATGTACATTTTACTCACTAATATAAAAACTTTTTTTGGGAGGAGAATATAAAGAATTTTTTTACAAGTAAAATTTTCCAAAAGCCTTTTTTTTATAAACCTCCAAGAACTGCCCCACCCAACACAAATTAAAGTGGGTAATGATTCACGTCTCCTTTGTTAGAAATTGAACTTAGACATGATCATCCAACTACATAGAATAAGATGAAATTGAATGATATTTGTTATTTCCTAAAATTTTTTCCATATTTCCAATCTAGTTTCTCACTTCCAATCCATTATGACTTTACTTTCTTTTCCTTTTCAATATTACTTCTCTCATTTTTCAATACACAATAATTTTTTCATCCAATCTCCTTATACAAGTAGGGGTGCAACTCGGGCTCATGAAACTCGGGTTCATCTCGATCCTAACACTAACTCTATTTATAAAATATCGACTCTAATCCTAACCCTAATCCTATTTGTAAAACCTGAATCCTAATCCTATTTTTGAAAATCGGATTCGGGCTGAGTTTCGGGTTGGAATTTATGTTGATGAATTTATATTTTATTTAAAAGTGATAAGTTTAGAATTTCATATGAATAAATAATAATAACAAATTATGTAGGTAAACATAATAATATATAATCAAACTACATAATTTTTTAAAAATAGTAATGTAAAGAATATTTCTAGAAAAAATTTAACATCAAACTAAGATAAAGAAAAAAAATTAATAAGTGTAAAAATGAATGATAGAAATAAAAGATAAATATAAATGAAATAATATACTTTATTTACAATAAAATTACAATATGCCAAATATGTATTCAAATATAGATATAATAACATAAAATATGAAAAATATAAAGAAATATTGTTTATATAGTATGTATATAATATATTTTATAACAAATATAAAATAAAAAATCGGGCTCGGGTTTTTTGGGTTTGGGTTCACTTGAACCATAACCATATCATATTTACAAATCGGTTTCGGGTTTTTCGGGCTTGGGTCATGAAAAATTAAGTTACAACACTATCCAAAATCGAGTTCGGTGGGCCGGGTTCGGGCTCAACCCAGCTCAAGTTGCACCTCTATATACAAGTTTTATCTCATTTGTCACTATTAAGCAACTAATGTAGGTGTATGTGTAGAGTAGTGTTGGCAGAAAGTTTTAAGGTTCAACCTAGTTACTTGCTTATAGAGCATACCTCTATTAGGTGCTAAGGTGGGTGACATGATAAAATTTTTTATTTTATTTCATCCAATTGAGTGATATGGAGAGTTTGTTTAGCTATGTGAACATATATACAAAGAGTTTTTTTGGGAAAAGTGAGATTCCTAATTTTTTATAAAAGTTAAAGTTCCGATCCTGTTATGTAAGAGGAAAAAATATGGTAACATGCTTTTAGGCGACGTTGCTAGACCCCTTTCACGGGAAAGTATGCACATTTTCAGACAACAAAGTACTTTATTCGGCGCAATATGCAGGGAGAAATAGACCCTTAATAGGCCCCAAATGTATTGCTTATGAACATTGAAGCTGAATCAATGGCTCTACGGTAGAAATAATTTTTGTATTGAAAAAATCTTACTGGGAAAATCATTTATAAGAAGTCTAATGATCTAATGCAATCGGATTTCATGGGCACATCAAAGCCCCTCCATCCCAATATTTTTCTCATTTTTTATTTTAAAATAATTTTGTTTTAAATCTAAACCATTTATTGTGTTTATGCACATATATATTTATTTATGATACTAAAAATTACTCTGAATAGAAATTTATATAGTGTAAAGTCAATATCTTTTGAGAGTAAACCTATAGTTATTAAGAAATATTATGGAGTATACGTAAGGGGTCATTATTTGGTGAACCTCATGGATGAGACCCACTTGCTATTTTAACCAAAATCAAGTTGATCACATTTTTAATATCGTTAATATTAGTAGGTAACGAGAAATCATTTCAATCAGAATCTTGAGTAGGTTGTGCCTACTTCAGAAAAAAATAATTAAATATAAATTATGAAAAACATTAAAATCCATCCATGCATCCTCACATATTTTAAAATGATATAGTAGTTTGCGGGATTTTTATAAAAAATGTTTAGACAGTTTCGATATTGAATTAATTATTTTAAAATTATATAGTAATTTGCAGGGTCTTATAAAAAAAACGTTTTAGAAAGTTTAAATATCAAATCAATTATTTTGAATTGACAAACACAATAAACAATGTTATTTCATTGATTGTACACATATCTTGGGCGGGGTCGTGCACATCATTCATTTGTGTCAAATTTAGTTTCCCAGTGAAATAAATAGTTATAAATATAAAGGGTGGAATGTGTTGGTCCCGAGTTGATGGCAAAAACCCAAGAGGGGAGGGGTGAATTGGGTTCTTAAAAATTTCTTTGGTAACTTAAAAACTTAACCCCTTGTAAGTTTAGTCCCCTTGAATAAAGAAACGAAATGGGAAGCAATGTAATGTAGAGAGCAGAAATAAAATCAAGCAGACAAGAATTTTTATAGTGGTTCGGGCAACCTCCCTACTCCACTCTTCCAAGCTCACACTCCTTGTGACTTGGGTTCCACTATTGTATTCTTCCAATACAATTAGAGCCACTGCTCTCTTCTAGATTCTAGCTCTAGGAGGCATATACAACCAGAGCCTCTTGCTCTCTTCTAGATTCCAGCTCTAGGGGGCATCAACAACACACTGCACAAGTAGGTGATGAGTCTCACTCCAATCATACACTACTTTGCATACACTTGATCTTAGTTCCTCAAACTAGATCAAGTTCAACACAAACAAACGAAATAACAAAATAAATCTACACTTTACAGATGTGTAGAGACAATTTGGCGCAGAGAAGAACTTGTAGTAGGCTTTGAAGAATCTGAAATAAAGCTCTTGCAGTTTTGAAGCAAAGTTCTTCCTCCTTGAATGACTTGATCTCTTTAAAGCTCTTGTAGATAGGAGTTATGCTCACTTAATGAATCTCAGCTACTTCCCTCGTCCACAATGAATGTCTTTTATAATTTTGGAGGGAATCCGAACGTTAGAAGGTAGGTGGTGCGCATTTAATGCGCCAACGTTCGAATAAATTCCGACCGTTGCGACCCAAGTCGCATGCGGAGTCGACTTTCGGATGCGACTTCGCCCAAGTCGCAGATGGAGTCGACTTCGGGTGCGACTTCTCTTCTCCGTAGCGACTTCAAGTTCCAGGCTGGGTCGACTTGGTCCTTGACTTGACCCAAGTCGCAGGTGAAGTCGACTTCGGGTGCGACTTCACCTTGTCAGGACGCTTGATGAACTTGAAACTTGTTTGCTTGGTTATTCCCTTTTGGATCATTGTCTTCTATGTAGCTTGCTTTCATTTACTCTATGTATTTGCAAGCCTTGTATCCCTGAGAACTTGAATAACTTCTTGGTCAAGCTTATGCATCTTGTTTTGAACTTGGATTGATCTTCATAGCTTGAGTTTCTTCATCTTGAGATACGCTTGGAGCTTTGCTTTGGACTTGATAGATTTAAGTTGATCTTGCACCTTTAATTTGGTTTTGAGAACACTCAAGTTGACTCTTGGAATGAACTTAAAACTGCATCTTTGAGCTTGAGAGCATCAAGTCGAACTTGGGGTCGACTTCGCCCGCGACTTCGCCCAAGTCGCAACTGGAGTCGACTTCGTTTGCGACTTTGGCATTCTTTCATCCCAAATCCAGCTCTGGAGTGAATCTCCCGACTGAAGTCGATGCCGGAGTCAACTTCGTTTGCGACTTGGCTTCCCAAGTCGCAAGTGGAGTCGACTTGGCCTGCGACTTCACTTGCTCTTTTCCCATTTTCAACTCTGGACGGTTTTGGCTCTTTGAAGTCGATCTTGGAGTCGACTTGGGGAACGACTTGGCCTTCCATGCTTTATGTTCTTCAGATGTATATCCCTTAAACATATCCACAAAACATGTTAGTAGACAAGACTTACTCAAATTGATTTGTTAATCATCAAAACATAGATTTAACTTGTTTTCCACATATTTCCAACAGAATGAACTTTGCTAACGTCATCAAAGTCGACCAAAATAGTAGGGTTCCCATCATTATTTCGTCATCAATTGAAGACCCGTATATGAGCTTTCAATCATGATTTTCAGCATCATTATTCATGAATAGATAATTACCCCATTTGGCTAATGATACCCTACTTTGTTTTGAAACTCATAAGCGTGATGAAAGTAATAAAGCTTGATCCTCCTAATCCTAAATTAATTGTTGAAAATTATGAACTACATTGTGAAAATTCTCAGAATCACTTGGACTTGCTAGAATCAAAGCAATTGAAATAATACCTAAAGACATTTTGAAAATCATTACTAGAGTTAAGTTGCACATTAGAAAGATGATAACATAGTGTGTTATGCTATTTAAAAAGGAAAGTCAACCATGTTGAGCAAATTGTTGGTAGTTGTTGTTATTTTAAAGATGAGACTGAAATGGCAACGCTTGATTTATACTGCAAAAGGGCACAAATAACATATGGTCAAAGAGTGCTTGATCTTGGATGTAGACAAGGAGCAGTTACTCTGCATGTTGCTCCAAAGTATAAGGATTGCCATGTTACAGCCATCACCAATTTGGTTGCACAAAAAGACTTCATAGAGGACTAGCGCAAGTAAGTCTAGTCACGCCATTGATTATTCTCGTGTCATCTTGATTCTCTTTATCGTCCTTTTTAGAACAATAGCATGAATCCCAAAAGCATTTCTTGATTGTGGACTTGTGGTGCTTGAATATCCGATGCTTTCAAAATATAAAAAGTAGGCATTTCTTGTTGGATGAAGACTTAAATAAAGAAATGTAATACATTTGGCAAGAAAATTATCAACTCCATCTCAAATTGAATGGATTTGGGCCTGACTTTGACAACTATTCTACCACAAAATGATTAGTTAATTCAAGAAATCTTCTTTGATGCATAATGCAGATGCATTTCAAGTCTTCAATCAATATAAGATTTGTGAACATATACTAAAGTAATTGCTATCAGAATTTTTTTCTATGAACCTGTGTGATTGTTTTTTTGTTAGTCATGTTGGATAGCTTTTTTGATGGCACAATTTACTACCTTGCTTTTTGGGAACTTCAACTTTCAAATGTTGAATTAGTAGTTGCCAACATAGTAGAACATGAAATGGAAGCTACCTTTGATAGAGTAATTGTCATTGGACTATTATCATATCATAAATAGAATTTGCTATTTAGCACATGCCTTGATGACATTTGATTCTTAATTTCATTCAACTTTCAATAGCATATGAAGAACTTGGACTTTGGTTGTATGCTCCCGAGAGCATGCAGCGTTGCATGCTCCCGGGCGCATACACCTATTTTATTTTATTTTTTTTGAAAATTTTTTCATAAAATTGTTAGCCCAAGTGTATTTAATCTTTGGGTAAATTTTTACCATTTTTGGAGTATTTTAGATATTTATTTTTTATTTTTGAAAATCAGTTGCATTTTAGGTAATTTTAAATTACGAAAACGCCACTGATTTTCAAAAATTAAAAATAAATATCTAAAAATATCCAAAATTGGTAAAAATTGATACATACATTAAATACACTTGGGCTAACAAGTTTATGAAAAACTTTTCAAAAAAAAATAATAAAAAGTAGATGTATGCGCCCAGGAGCATGGAGGGTTGCATGCTCCCGGGAGCATACAACCACGGTCCGATGAACTTTGAATTGCTGTTGAGGAAGATATCCAAATGGATAGAAGTTGATGGCCTTCTTTTCATTGACCATGCATGTCATAGGACACTTGCTTATGAATATGAGGTATGTTTCTAGCATATTTTCTTGTGTTTCAGTGTTTATGCACAAAAGTTCTGTTGGAATTACATAAATCATGCTTTGTCAATTCATGCATGTGGGCGATTGTCTTCTAGCCTACCGATGAAGAGGACTAGTACATAGGATATGTTTTCCCTTCAGGGACATTTATGATGCCATCGACCTCGTTTCTTCTTTATTTTCAGGTGAAATGAAATGTGAGATGAGTGTCTACTATCAGTAGCTCATGTATATATTTTTTCTCATCTTCTCAAATATTTTAGTTTATACTTCTAGTCTAACAAAGAAATGCTCGAAAAACATGCAAAACTGACTATAGTTCTTCATTTCTCTAAGTACTTGACAACATTTAGACTCTGCATCTATACTAACATTTTTGTAGGATGATGTTTCTATAGTTGATGATTGGATTCTTAATGGAAAGCATTTTATGCAATCGTGGTAGGAGAAGGATCATTTTTTGATTTAATTTCTTCTTATAGTTTGATTCCTTGTTGGATGGATAGTAGATAAGAAGGATAAGGGAACTTCCATTACATGTTTTTGTTACAGGAAAGAGTCATTGAAGAAGCTGGATGTTAAAAAAGATAAGGCAAGGGAGATAATGGAGTTGATTGGTGGGAAGAAGGAGAACGTTGAGAAGCTGATTAATTACTGGCGAATCTTTAGCATAACTTCAAGTGAGCTTTTTGGATACCACAATGGAGAAGAATGGATGGTTTCCCATATTCTGTTCAGGAAGAAATGATGATGATGATACTTGCTAGATAGTCTATGTCAATGTTGGAGAAGTATATGTGCATCAATTATTTTTCTTTCTTTCTTTTTTCACACGTAGAGTTGGGTTTTGCTCTAAGAATATGTGCCAACAATCTAATAAAGCAATAATATGATATGATACCTTCTTTGATCATTCATTCTACCATCCCATTCTCCATTTGGCCTACATAAAAGTTTATAATTTTTTTCTGATTAGTACTGTACATTGTGAGATTTGATATTACATATCAAACCCATTCACCCCGGAGACTAGAAGCTCTACCTATCGAAAGAGAGATAATGCACTCCTATCCATTTATTAAGGGAGACCCACTACTTTCACATCATTTAAGGGAGACCAAATGCTCCCATCTAAAATGGTGTTTGAAATTGGATGGGCTTTATGCATTGCACGGTGGTTACTTTATCAAGTTATGTTTTTGATAGCTTGTTTAAGGCTCTCCCTCTTCGATTTTATTGTGATGAAATTGAGGTGGATTTGTAGATGGGAACATCTTGATGAAAAATGAGGGGTAATGATTCAATACAGCTGAGCTGCGTAAAACCTTCATATAGCCCCTTTTTTTATTTTTCAAATTTTTTCAAATCTAAACCATTTATTTTGTTTAGCACATGCTACCAAAAAAATTAACTAAAATTTTTTTTCATAAAAAATATATCATCTTTTTAAGATTTAATTATAATTATTAGAATTATTGAAAAATGTATGATATATAGAAGTTTTTAATATATGTGATTTTTGGTGGTGCACTTATGAAATTTTGGCAGTTGGATTTGTAGCTAGGTAATGGGCATGCCATAGTCTTCATGCCTTTCGTGATGGGGAATTTCAACTTTCTTTGGAGAAAGAAAATGTTGCTAATTTTGAGACATTTACTTGTTAAAATTCGAAGAATTTTAAAAATTTTAAAAATTTAATATCTTTCAAAAATAGCGGTATGTTGTATGCTCAACACAAATGCATGGTTTGAAATAGGAATTAATAACTAATATGATATATTAATGACATAAAGAATGAAGATATATTTGTGATTCATAATGAAGATATGTTTTATTCGGGTGCACAATGATATCCAAATAAGGTATTTTTTCATTTTAGCTAAATAAGCATTAGATAGTGTGAATTCATGAAAAATAGCATGATTTACAAAACAAGAGCTTCTATAATACAGGTCGTTTAGCATCAGGAAATAGTAAAAAAAAAGAAATTCACACATTCTGCACATCTTTTATACTATTTAGCTACAACTTTTGGAAAACGGGCCATTTAAATTTTAAAAAAATTAAGGGAGCTCCATGTTGCTTAGCCTTTGCACACTTCTTACTTTATTATTATTATTATTATTATTATTATTTATATTCTTATAATTTATAATTATACCCCCTAGTTTGGCCATAATCAGAAATATATTCATATAGTTTCAAAAATTGCAAATAACCTTATAAATTTGACCATAGCTGTAAATATACTCACTTAGTTACTTAGCCCATATAACCTTTAGCAAATGGAGCATTTGAATTTTCAAAATTTTAAGGCAACCCCATATAGCTTAGCCTTTGCATACTAATTACTTTATTACTATTATTTATATTTGTATAATTTGCAAATATACCCACATAGTTTGATCATAATTACAAATATATTCATATAATTGCAAACACTGCAAATAAACTTATATAATTTAGCCATAATTTAGCCATTATTGGAACATCACAACGTAAGTATATTTGCAAACTTTGTGGGTATATTTACAATTTTAGAAATTAAATGAGCATATTTATTTTTTACAAATATACCCACATAGTTTGTATATCTTTACAAATATGCCCATGCTATGATGTGCAATAATAACGTCATAATAGCTTGGGTATATTTATAATTATGGTCAAACTATGTGGGGTTATTTGTAATTTTTGAAACTATATATGTATATTTGCAATTATGGAAAACTATGTCGGTATATTTATAAATTAGCCTTTATATTCTAATCATTTTTATATTTTTGTTCAATTACATTATCTATAAAGTTATATTTACTCCTAGTCATTTCCTTGCATATCACATCATCGTTTTCACTTGTTTTTTAAAATTTTTGCATTCCTGTTTTCCTTCTTTTATCTTTACACATCCCAAAACTAAAGTATAATCAACATAAACGCATGGTTGGATCAATAACTTCAATTAATATGCGTTGATAGATTAAATTAAAAATTAATAATAATATTTCTCACCTTATGTTTCTTGCATAATTAGAAATTAGAAAATAGACTCAGGCATTTCCTCCAATTTACTCTTAATTTGACTAGACTCATAACCACTCCAAAATAATAATTTAAATGAAATTTATTTCACCAATCAAGAATCATAAAACATTTTTGTAATCAATAGGAAAGAATGATAAAAATTACTTTTGAGTCTATTTACTTAAGTGAAATGAAACAGAAAAATAAAAAAATATGGGGTGACTTTAACCATGGAATCAAATTTAAGGAACAAAATTGAAATATACAAGAGATAATTATTGAAAATATGATTGGTCCAAAAAAATTTGTCATGAGTATACCATATAATGTGAAGAAGAGGAAGACAATTCCTACTAACAATAAGCAATCATACGATTTATCAAGTGAAAGTATAAATGGTGGTGGAACTATAGATCAAAATGGCAGTGCAACCAAGTGTGATGAGCATGGCAGTGGCATGGATGGTGGTTTTCCTGCCATAGGAGGGCATTCCGAGGCGGATCTATATGACATTGATCAAGAGAGGATAAGGGGCTAAGCAAAATTATAAGTGCAATTGATTTGATCTTTATTGCGAAATTGTTATTATAGAAATAACCACAATGTTGACAACATCAACCCAAGCTTGTTGTGGTAGAAGAATGAGATCCAACATGATAGGAAAAAGCAACTAGTTGATACAAAGCAAAGTTCTAGATGTTGCCAACCTGATGAACATTTGTCAAACTTTCTCCAGTTCGTGTAGTGCATACGCAACGGAAGTAAGAATCCTCTCTTTAACACAGCTGTGAGTATTTCAATAGCACTTAAGCCTGAATGAAGTATATAGGCTATGAGAAGGGAGATTCCAACATTGATAATGTTGAACATGTTGAATCCTTGTCCATGGTGATGCTCATCCCGAATTTGAATTAGGGCATCAAACATGCACACCACAAATAGGGAGGCATCAAATTGGTGGATGCCCACAAATAGAAGCGGTTACTAATTTTGACTTGATGATAGCTAAACCTAATGTCAAGTAGGAAGTCATGAAGTTTTTAGGTAGGTGGCATAAGTTGAATTTTAAAAATCGACTACAGAATTGACCTTAAGTGTATTTTCAAAGGTAGAAAATTATGAAGCATAGTTTCATTTGAAATCACACCACAAGGCGACTTTAGCTTGGACTTGGGTAAAGTCAAAATTGAAGTCGACCTTGTGCTTATGACTTAGGAGAACAAAATAACACAAATATTATCTATCTTAAGAATGAAGAATGAAGTCGCATTTTCAAGTAAACTTTATATGTGACTTAGGTGAAGTTCAACTTGAAGTCGACTATAGTTGAGACTTGGAAAGAGGAAAGAACAAGGAAGATAAAATTAAGGTGCTATAACCCCAAAACATTGCAAAGTTGGAGGTGAAGTCAGCTCGAATCGCAATTCCGGTAAAGTTCCATCTCTAAGTCAACACTGCATGCAACTTAAAGCCTAAAGCTTGAAGAAAAATTCTTTGAAAAAAAACGTAGAACTAAAGTTGATACCCACATCAACTTCACTTATGACTTGGGTGAAGTTGTAAGCCAAGTTGACTCCAGCTCCGACTTTAATCATAATGGTTAAAAAAATTTGAACGTTAGCTTATTAAATGCAAACACATGCCACCTTCCACTAAACACTTAAATTTCCTTCCAAGCTATGAAAGAGATGTCAAGTGGAGTTAAGGAGGTTAACTAAGGCATTCATTGGGCTCTCACCTTCCAAGTTAGAAGCATTCAAAGCTCCATTGAAGAAATTTCAAGCAAAGCACTCAAAACCTCTACAAGAAGCTTCAAGTTCTCACATTCTTCACATCCTTAGGAGCATGCTTTTTTGCTTCAAAGTTCTACACAAATTTTGAACATGTAATTTATTCTTATTTTAAATTATTTTTTGTAATTCGACACTTGGAAGCATTCAAAGCTCCATTGAAGAAATTTTAAGCAAAGCTCTCAGAACCTCTACTAGAAGCTTCAAGTTCTCACATTCTTCACATCCTTAGGAGCATGCTTTTTTACTTCAAAGTTCTACACAAATTTTTAACGTGTAATTTATTCTTATTTTAAATTCTTTGTGGTAATTCAACACTTGGCTTGGTATCGAAGACTAAGGCCAATGTGTGAAAATAAGTGGGGTTGGTTGAAGTGGTACTTACCTACTACTTGTGTTCTATTGTAAAGGCTGTCTAGAGCTATAATCTAGAAAAGAACTGAGACTCTAAGGTGTAGTTTTAAAATGATAATAAAATTCAAGACACGAGAAGTGTATGCTTGAAATAGTAGAGTAACAATGCTGCTCGAATAACTATAATTTTTTATATTCTCTAGTGTACCTACATTTATTCTCTTGCTCTCTTGCATCGGCTCTGTAAGTTTCATTCAAAAGGACTTAATCTAAAAGAGGCTAAGTTAAAATAGCATAGAAAGTTCAATTAACCTAATTCATCCTTCCCTCTTGGGTTAAGTCAACTATTCGGCACTAATTAGTGATATCAAAGTAGACTTCAAACTATTTTTAAAAAATCCCAAAGTAAATGAGTTCCCAATCAACTTTCATTCCAACATTTATTGAAGGTCAATCCTTCACTAGACTACCTTTGTTTGGCAGAAAAAACTGTAATTATTAAAATTTGAGAATGATAATTAATCATGACCACAGACAGACTCTTAAGTTGTTATCCAAAATGATATTACTTTTCCCAAAAGTGATAAAACCTTTGAATGGATTGAAGAGAAAATAAAAAGTAAAGCCAAGGCCATGAAGTAGCTGCTTTGTTCACTCACAGCAGTTGAGTACAATAGTGTGTCTTCATGCTAAACTTCTAAAGAGATTTGAGACATTCCTACATGAATTTACAAGGGTGGTTCTTAGATCTAAGAGACCCGAAAAAACATTATCATTGGAGAGCAAGAGAGTTTCAAAATATTTAAAACTAAGAACATTTTTGATCATTTTTTGATAATTTTCTAAACTTACTAACGCTTTTAAGGGCCTAGGAAAGATTGCATTTAAATCTGAATAGGTTATGAAGATTCTATGAGCACTACAAAGACATAAAGGAGGCTAAGGATCTCAACAAATTAAAGCTAGAGTTCTAATTTGCTCATTGATATCTAATGAACTAATAAAGAAGAAAAATGAAGAGCATAATGAAGGAAAGAAGACTTTTGCATTCAAGGTTAGCCAACAAAGCTTAGATGAGTCATTTTCAACATTACAAAATAAGACGAGGAAATAGTCTTCCTTACAAGAAAATTAGAAAAGTTTACAAGGGAAGGAAAGATTCTAGGCTCCTTAAAGGCCTTAAATGATAAGAGCAAAAAAGAGAGAAGAAGAAAAATACCTTAGTTTTTCTGGTAGGAAGGAATAGAACACATGCAAACTCAATATCCCACTCTAGATGAGCACAAGTCAAAGGACAAGCAGGAGAAAAACGAAAGGAGTAGCCTAAGAAGATTCTCTAAGAAAAGAGTAAGAAGAATGTACATGAATGAAGAATATACTATGTAGCTCAAATCGAAGAAAATAATTCACATAAATGCCTCACAACACTGAAATGATTGGAATAAAAGCAATAAGCACGAGCTACACGAGTGATGAAGAGGTATCTTCTATACCTTACCACTCAATTTCTCAATCGATTTGCTCATACTTAAATGAATGCATCAAGTATGCAATGCTAGAATAATTACAACATGCATATGGTGAATTATATGATAAAACCAAAGAGCTTGACATTAAATATGCAGAAAAGAAGAAGCAATGTGATGTTAGTATTATTGTGAATGAAAAATTAGCTAAAAGAGTTAAATCTCTAGTAATTGAAGGATTTAACTAATGAACTAGAAAAATCAAAGAAGGAGAACCAAACAATAAATGAATCGTTAGCCATTTAGGGAAAAGTGTTAAAATATTTCTTAAAATGATAACACAAAGGAGCAAGAAGGGACTTAGATACTCAACATTTGAACATAGCGATTGTAGCAACACCAAAACACCAAAATTGGCTAAATCTCAAATCAAAACAGCTACACTCAATGGCCAAACAAGATCAACAAAGACTATATGAGCGAAAAGACCAACTTGGCAATCCTTGAACATATGGACTGCTGAAAAATGCATATAATTATTTACAACAATTTGGTCATAAGATCTACCAGTGTAGAATCAAGAAATTACATGAAAAGAGAAAAATTGATATGAATGCAAAGAGTCTAGGATATGCACCTCCTAAACAAGATGAAATAGCATCAAGATCTTATGCTAACTCTCTTAGACCCAAAAGATAGGTACCAAAATGATAAGTAAACTTTAATTTATTTTGCTGGTATGTCTTAAAGCCAAAATAAGCAATAAACGGTTTTATGAATAGTGGCCGCCCGAGAAACATGACAAGTGAGAAATCTCTTTTCAATAAACTAAGGCCATACAAATGAGGAACAATTGCATTTAGTAAAAATGAGAAGGATAAGATATGTGGTAAGGAAAATATTTATGGTGTTAATAATGCATACATTGAAGAAGTCTTATTTGTTGAATGACTCAAAAATAATTTGATGAGTTATTTAGTGATAAAGATGCAAAGTTGTATTTAAATATTCAATGGTCAATGTATTAGATAGAGAGCATGTGTTGTTTAGTGGCAAAGGACATGAAAATATATTTTGGGTTTCCCTTGATAACTTTAATGGAAAACATCTATTAATGGTCGATAATGATCCAAAGGTGTGACACAAAAACCTTAGACACATAAACATGTCAATATAAAACTTTTGTGGAAAAAGAGCTTGGTTTAGGGGTTACTAAGACTCGAATATTACAAAGATAAGATTACAAATCATGCTAAATGTTCAAACAATCAAATATTAATTTTTGAACCAAAAATGAAGTTTCAACTTCAAGACACTTGAACTACTACACATGGATCTTTATGGGTCACCTGACATTCTAAGTCTTGGAGGAAAATGTTGTGTGTTTGTGATTGTCGATGACTATTTAAGGTTCACTTGGATAATGCTTGTAGCTAGCAAAAATGAAGCTTTTTTTATATTTTCTAGCTTCTCTAAATTGGTACAAAATAAAAATAATCTTTAATTATTCCATTAAGAGAAACCATAGTGGTGATTCGAGAATAAAAAATTTATGAAGTTTTGAAATGAGAGAGTCATTCATCACACATTTTTGCACAAAGAACTCGACGATAAAATAAAATAGTTGAAAGAAAGAATAAAATTATGCAAGGGATGACTAAAACTATGCTGAATGAAAGTAAATTATCAAAGAAACTTTAGGGTGAAGCAATTAAAATAACTTACCACGTGCTTAATTGAGTTATAATAAGATCAATATTGAAGAAAACCACTTGTGAGCTTTGAAAAGGTAAAAAATCAAACATTGTATACTTTTATGCCTTTGGATGCACATATTATGTACTGAATAATGGAAATGATAACCTTGAAAAAATGATGAAGTTATTTTCCTTGGTTACTCATGTAATTGCAAAGCATATAAAATATTCAATAAAAGGACACAAGTGGTAGAAGAATCAATGCATGTTACGCTCAATCAAGATGAGAATGAACACACTATAAACCTCCCACCAATCTTAAATTTAGACATGACCATTCAATTGAAAAAGTTTTAAAAACATATATGATGGCATACAAAAATGAGAGGCTTAAAATAAAATATATGTGGACATTTTGTATTTGTATCAAAGATTGATCCTAACATAAGTGATTGAGTTCTTAATGATTAAAATTAGATAATAACAATGCAAGAAGAGTTAAATCAATTTAAAAGAAACAAAGTATGAGAACGTATTCCTAAACTCAAATACTATTTGGTAGTTAGAATAAAATGATTATATAAGAACAAATTAGAAGAAAGTGGACTATTCGTAAGAAATTAAACAAGATTAGTGGCTAAAGAGTACTCATAAGAAGAAGGAATGAATTTTAAAAAATCCTATGCCCCTGTAGTTAGATTAGAAATTATACATATACCACTTGCTTTTGCAACTATTATGAGTTTTAAACTTTTTTAAACATATATCCAGAATGTATTTTTGAATGGTTATCTTAATAAATAAGTATACGTTGAACAACTTTCTAGCTTTGAACAAAATGATCAATCTAATTATGTATACTAACTAAGAAATTTTATGAACTAAAACAAGCTCTTAGAGCTTGGTATGAGAGACTTAGTAAATTTAGATCAATCATGGTTCCAAAAAAGGGTTAGATGCCACTTTGTTCATTAAAGTAAAAATTAAGACACCTTAATAGTTCAAATACATGTTGATGAAATTGTATTTGGTACTAATAATGAATCACTGTGCAAAGAGTTCTCAAGTTCATGCAGAATAACTTTGAATGAGCATGATGGGTCAACTCAATTTCTTCCTCAAATTAGAAATCAAGTAACTCAAAGAAGGCATATTCATCTGTCAATCCAAATACATCAAGAAAATTCTTAAGAAGTTTGGAACACAAAGTTATAAAGGAGTTACTACTCTAATGAGTTCCTCAATCGAAACGGATAAGGATAAAAGGGTAACTTGTAGGTCAAAATTTTTATAGAAGCATGATTAGTTCATTGTTATATTTGACTGCGTCTAGACATGATATTTTATTAAGTGCATGCATGTATTATAGGTTTCAATCTAATCCAAAGAATCTCACATGCTAGAAGTTAAAAGAATTTTCAAATATTTTGTTAACACAACAAACTTAAGTTTATGGTATCCTAAAGATTCTACTTTTGATTTAATAGGATACAAAAACATAGATTTTATTGGACATAAAATGGATAAGAAAAGTACTAGTCGCACTCACCAACTTTTTGGCAGCATGTTGATATCTTAGTTGTCGAGAATACAAATTGGTATTGCTTTATCTACTGCAGAAACTAAGTATATAGCTGCAAGAAGTTGTGCTTATAGATTAAATAACAATTAAAAGACTATGAGCTAAGTTAAAAGACATTCTAATTAGATGTGATAATACAAGAGCAATTTGACTAACCGAAAATCCAATTTGACACTCTAAAACTAAACAATAGATGTTAGACATCTTTTCTTAAGAGAACATGTTGAAGATATATACCTAAAATATGTCAAAACAAAAACTAAATTGCTAATATATTTTTACCAAATCATTACAAATTAAATCATCTTGTAAAATTAAAAAGAAATGGACATAATGGACTTAGATGATGAAAAACAAATTCATAAATTGTTTGAATATGTTGAATATGATTGATGATATACTTTAATAAGTTCAAATATGTTGATGTATTATAATTAAATAATTAACATGCTTGATGTACAAATCATGAATAATTAACATAAATTTGAACAATTAATATATTTTTACCCTTATATTTGATAAACAACGTTGTATGAATTTTTCTCTCTGAAAATCATGATCAATCAAAAATTTACTTAACCTCTCATACCATGCTCTTGGAGCTTGTTTAAGTCCGTACAATGCTTTGGTCAACTTAAAAATAAATTTGGATTGATCTTTGTTTTCAAAATCAGGAGGTTGTTCAACATATACTTTCTCATTTAAATATCCATTCAAAAAAGCACTTTTCACATCCATTTGAAACAATTTAAAGTCCATGTGAGAAGCAAAGGCTAGTAGGATGCGTATGCTTCCAATCTAGCCACCGAAACATATGATTCCTCAAAGTCAATTCCTTCTTCTTGAGAATATCCTTTGGCTACAAGCTTAACTTTATTTCTCACCACGAGTCCGCTTTCGTCTAGTTTATTCCTAAAAATCCATTTGATGCCAATAACAGTACAATCTTTCGGTCTAGGAACTGGGTGTCATACTTGATTTCTTTCAAATTGATTTAGCTCTTCTTGCATTGCCATAATCCAGTTTTTATCACTAACAGCTTTATCAATTGAGTTTGGTTTTATTTTAGACACAAAAGCCAAATCTCCAAAAATATTGTGCCTACATCTTCTTGTTCTTACTCCTTCATATACATTTTCAATAACTTGTTCAATTGGATGATCATTTTTAAACTTTAAATTCGTTGGAGATTTTTAAGAATCATTATCTTCACTTGCCTTTTCATCCGTTAATTGTTCTTGCTTTGTTTCTGCTTCTCCTTATTGTTCCAAATGTTGCCTTTCAGGATTTTTTGATGTTTCATCTGCATCACTTAGCTCATTCTCCTTTTTTGGGATTAGGATTAAATTCATCAAATACAACATGTATTGGTTCTTCTACTACTTGATTTCTTTTGTTAAAAACTCTATAGCTTTGCTTTTTAATAAATATCCAAGAAATATTGCTTCATCACTTTTGGCACCTAATTTTTCTAAGTTTGTTTTTCTATTATTCAGCACATAGCAAGTACATTCAAAAGCATGGAAGTATGAAATATTTGATTTTCTACCTTTCTATAGTTCATATGGGGTCTTTTTCAAGATTGCTCTTATAGTTACTTAATTAAGTACATAACATGTTGTACTTACAGTTTCATCCCAAAATCTTTTGGATAGTTTACTTTCATTTGGCGTAGTTCTAGCCATCTCCTATATTGTTCTATTTTTCCTTTCAACTATCCCGTTTTGTCGGGGAGTCCTTGTTGCAGAGAATGTGTGGTGAATTCCTTTCTCATTGCAGAATTTTATAAACCATTTGTTTTCAAATTCGCCACTATGATCACTTCTAATGGATATGATTGTATTTTGCTTTTCATAACACCAAATTTGAAAAAGTAACAAACATTGAGAAAGCTTCATCTTTGCTAGCTAAAAGTATTATACATGTAAATTTTGAAAAATCATCAACTATGACAAATACATCCTTTTTCCCTCAAAGAGTTAAAATGTTAGATGACCCATATAGATCCATATGTAATAGTTCAAGCGGCCTAGTCGTTGAAATTTTCTTTTTGGAGGAAAAAGACATCTTAGGCTGCTTGGATAGTTGACAAGACTTGTAAATTTTATCTTTGTCATATTTGAGCTTTGGAAATCCTTCTACTAGGCTCTTTTTCCACAAAGTCTTAATATTTGACATATTTATATGTGCAAGCCTTTTATGTCATATCCATGGATCATTTTCAATGGCTATAAGATATTTTTCATCAAGTTAATCAAGGGAAACCAAATATACATTTTCATATCTTTTGCCACTAAAAACTATGTGATCCTCGTAAAAAACATTGCATATAGAAGATTCAAACATAACTTTATAGCCTTTGTCACACAGTTGACTAATGCTCATTAAATTATGTTTAAATCCTTTAACAAATAGTAAATCCTCAATACATGTATTTGAAATACCATAAACAATTCATTTACCTTTTATTATACATTTCTCGTTGTCTCCAAATGCAACAGTCCCTTCACTAGAAGATTTGATTTTGTGAAATAATCCTCTTTCTCCTGTCTTATGTCTTGAGAAGCCACTATCCATGAACCATATGTTGCTGGCCTTTGCTTTAAGACATACTTGTAAAACAAAATCATATAATGCTTATCTCTTTGGTATCCATTTTATGGTCATATAACTTCTTTATTTTACATTGATAAATTTTGTGGTCAATTTTGTTGCAGAAATTTCATGCCCCTAGAAGTCTTGGAGTGGAAATCCATGTAGTAGGTGTTTCCCAAGTTGGTCTTTTTATCCAAGTGGTATAATTCACTCTTGGTTTAGGAAAAATGGGCTTAGCTTGTTTTTTAACAAACTTTGGAGCATTTGTTTTACTGCATTCACATTTATCAAATGTGGAATAACCGAGTCCTCTTTTGTTGTTCTGGGTGGTCATGTTCAAGAACGCTTTTACACTTTTTCCTAGATTAGAGAACTTTGCTAATGATTCATTTAAAGACTCATTTTCTTTCTTCAGTCTTTCCACATTATTAGTTAAGGCATTGTTCTCATTTGTTAGGTGGTGGACCTTTTCAGCTAGCTTTCCATTCACAATAATAACTAATTCATATTGTCTTTTCTTTATTATGAATTTATTTTTTAATTTCTTTATTTCATCATATAATGAATCATATGCTTGTTGTAGTTCCTCTAATTCAGCACATTTGAGACAATAATATATAGAAGAATAAATAGACTTGGTGTTTGAGTGATTAAGTTTGGAGGTTACCTCATCACTTATTGTATAGCTTGTTGAAATAGTTTGTCCATTTAAGATATCTGTTGCGGTAAGACAAACCATGTTTTTGTTCTTCCTCTAACCTTGCTGTGCAACATATTCTAAAACAGTTTGCAGCTTTATTATCTTCATTCGACGAACTGCTTGTTATGGATATTTTCTCATTTAGATACATTTCTCTTCCTTTAGCTTTCTGAAATTTTCGGTTTTCATTTCTGTCTTTCTTCTCTTGTCGTTCTTTTGTCTTACTTTTTTTTGGTCTAGGACATTGAGCTTACATATGTCCTACTCTACCACACCTGTAGCACTTGGTTAATTTTTTTCTCCTTTTTATTTCTCTCTTTAAATCCTTTAAAATTCTTCTCATTTCTTACAAATTTTCTAAACCTTCGGGTGAGTAGGGCGATCTCTTCATCATCATTTTGAGAAGATGAAGTGGATTCATCTGAGTTCGGTGCAGGCCTCAAAGCAATTGCCCTTTTTCCTTTGTGCTGCTCCTCATTTCTTTTCTTTGTCAGCTCATTTGACATGAGTGAGTTGATGAGATCCTCTAGTCTTAAAGTATTCAAGTCATTTGCCTCTACAATAGCCGTGATCTTTGGAGTCCACGACTCAAGTAGAGCCCTTAAAATCTTCATGACCTATTCAGATTCAGAAATTTCTTTTCCAAGACCCTTTAATGCATTAGTAATCTTGGAAAATCTAGCAAACATTTCAGATATATTTTCAGTCTCTAGCATTTTGAAACTTTTCAACTCTCCAATCAAAATGTTTCTTCTCTTCCTTTGGACTTGAGAAGTTTCCTGATAAATTGATGTCAGTGTATCCCATATTTCTTTGGCAGTTTGACATGAGGATATCCTATCATATTTCGCGGCTATATAAGCGTAGAAGAGGGAGTTCATGACTTTGGCGTTGCTTTTTATGGTTCTAACTTCCTCTGCAGACCATGCGGAGGCTCTTTCACCAATCGGTAGAACAACTCTGTCCTGGATAGCAATCCAAGAATCTATATCCGTAGCTATGATAAGTTATTTCATTCTCAACTTCCAGTAACCGAAGTTACTTCCACCGAATAGTGGTGGCATTGTGAATGATTGACCCTCAGCAAATGCAGGAGTGGAAGTTGATTGGGATGCCATTAATAAGATCTCTTTGGTATAAACTCAAAGACCTGCTTTGATATCACTTGTTGGTCCCGAGTTTATGGCAATACCCAAGAGGGGAGGAGTGAATTGGGTAATTAAAATTTTTTTGGTTAATTAAAAACTTTTTCCCTTATAAATTTAATTCCCTCAATGAAACGTCCAAAGTTAGAATGAGATGGTACAGTAGAAATATAAAACACAAGCAATCAACCCATGTCAAGAGACAGTGATATATAGTGGTTTGAGCAACTTTTCCTACTCTACTCTTTCAAGCACACACTCGTTGTGGCTTGGGTTACACTATTGTATTATCAATACAACTTAGAGCAACCGCTCTCTTCTAGATTCTAGCTCTAGGAGGCTTATACAACTCAGCACAAGTAGGTGACGAGTTTCACCCCAATCACACATTACTTTGCCTTCACTTGGTTTCAGTCTCCAATACCAAACCAAGTGAGAAAAATAAGTAATCAATAAATAACAAAAGATCTACACATTACAGATTGTGTAGGCAGATTTGAGCACGTAGAAGAACTTGTAGAAGCAGTTGTGGATGAAGTAGTGGAAGCTTTTAGTAGTTTAAATTCAAAGTTCTACTTGAAACTTCTTGTAGATCACTTAATTGCTAGAGAGAGTGGAAGGTGAGCTCATTCAATATTTTTTCAATTTCATTTACGTTCACTTGATTCCCCTTAAATAATGACAAGTAAATTTGAACGTCTGGTGGCAGGTAGCGCGCATTTAATGCGCCAACGTTTGAATTTTTTCGATCTTTGCGAGCCAAGTTGCAGATGTTGGAAATATGTGGAAAACAAGCTAAATCTATGTTTTGATGATTAACAAATCAATTTGAGTAAGTCTTGGCTACTAGCATGTTTGTGGAAGTGTTTAAGGGACAGACATTTGAAGAAAATAGATCATGGAAGGATAAGTCGATTTCCAAAGGCCAAGTCGATCCCCAAGTCGACTCCAACATCGACTTCAAGGAGTCAAATTCGTCCAGAGTTGAAATTGGAAGAAGAGCAGGTGAAGTCGCAGGCCAAGTCGACTCCACTTGCGACTTGGGAAGCCAAGTCGCAAACGAAGTCGACTCCAGCATCGACTTCAGATGCCAAAATCACTCCAGAGTTGAATTTGGGAGAGAAAGATACCGAAGTCGCAAACGAAGTAGACTCCAGTTGCGACTTGGGTAAAGTCGTAGACGAAGTCGACCCCAAGTTCGACTTGAGGTATTCTAAGTTCAAGGATGCAGATTCAAGCTCATTTCCAAGATCAACTTAAGATCTCTCAAGGCCAAATCAAGGAAACAAGCTCATTATCAAATTAAGTTTATCAAGTCCAAGGAAAAGCTTCAAGTACATTTTAAGATGAAGAAAAGTATCGAAAGCAAGAAGGATGAATCAAAAACAAGTTCTTCAAAGATTCACAAAGACTACAAATATGTGAAGTCATTCCAGAATGAAAATGATCAAAGAAAGAAACCAAGTAAGCCAAAAAGGAGACAATGATCCAAAAGGAAAAGAAGGAACAAAGCATTCCAAGTTCATCAAGTTTCCTGCCGAAGTCGACTCCACTTGCGACTTGGGTCAAGTCGATGCCCAAGTCGACCCGACCTGGAACTTGAAGTCGCTACGGAAGGCGAAGTCGCACCCGAAGTCGACTCCATCTGCGACTTGGGCGAAGTCGCACCCGAAGTCGACTCCACCTGCGACTTGGGTCGCAACGGTCGGATATTATTCGAACGTTGGCGCATTAAATGTGCGCCACCTACCTTCAAACGTTCGGATTTCCTCCACAATTATAAAAGGCATTCATTGTGGATGAGGGAAGCAGCTGAAAATCATTAAGTGTGCATAACTACCATCTTCATGAGCATTAAGTGATCAAGTCAATCATTAGAAGAAGAACTTTGTTTCAAACTGCAAGAGCTCAACTGCTGATCCTTCAAAGCCAACTCAATAAGTTCTTCTCTGCGCCAAACTGCTTCTACACAACTGTAACATGTAGATTCTTTTGTTATTATTATTGTTGCTGTATTGAACTTGATTTAGTTTGAGGAACTAAGATCAAGTGTAAGCAAAGTAGTGTGTGATTGGAGTGGAACTCATCACCTATTTGTGCTGTGATTTGTTGATGCCCCCTAGAGCTGGAATCTAGAAGAGAGCAGTGGCTCTAGTTGTATTTGTGGAATACAATAGTGGAACCCAAGTCACAAGGAGTGTGAGCTTGGAAGAGTGGAGTAGGGAGGTTGCCCGAACCACTATAAAAATCTTGTGTGCTTGATTTACATTTCTGCTCTCTACATTATATTGCTTTCCATTTCGTTTCTTCATTAAGGGGACTAGATTAATTCAGGGTAAAGTTTCTGTTTAAGTTATAAATTTTTAAATACCTAATTCACCCCTCCCCTCTTGGGTAATTGCCATTAACTCGGGACCAACAAGTGGTATCAGAGCAGGTCTTTGAGTTAAACCAAAGAGATCTATTGATATGGCATCCCAATCGACTCTTGTTCCCTCATTTTCCGAAGGCCAATCATTTACTAGGCCACCATTGTTTGATGGGAACAATTTCGGCTATTGAAAGCTTCGTATGAAGCAACTCGTCATGGCTACCGACATAGATTCTTGGATTGCAATCCAAGATGGTGTAACCTTGCCTATCGATGAAAGAGCTTCTAAATGGACCGAAGAGGAAGTAAGAACTGTAAAGAGCAATGCTAAAGCTATGAACTCACTATTTTGTGCTCTTACGGCTTCCGAATATGATAGAGTATCTTCTTGTCTAACCGCTAAAGAAATATGAGATACTCTAACATCTATTTATAAAGGAACTTCTCAAGTCCAAGGGACTAGGAGAAATATTTTGATAGGAGAATTGGAAAGCTTCAAAATGTTAGAAACAGAAAATATCTCTAAGATGTTTGCTAGATTTTCTAAGATTACTAACGCTTTGAAAGGTCTTGGAAAGGCTATCTCTGAATCCGAACAGGTTATGAAGATACTAAGAGCTCTACCGGAATCTTGGACTCCAAAGATTACGGCAATAGAAGAAGCCAAAGACCTAAACACTTTAAAGCTAGAAGATCTTATTAGCTCACTAATGTCACATGAGCTAATTAAGAAAATAAATGAAGATAATCACAAAGGGAAGAGAACCATTGCACTCAAGGCCACTCACAACTCAGAAGAATCTACCTCCTCATCTCACAACGATGATGAAGACATAACACTGCTCACTCACAAATTTCGAAAGTTTGTGAGAAAAGAAAGAAACTTCAAAGACTTCAAAGAAAGACCACGAAGAGAGAAGAAGAAGGAGCCAACAAAGTGCTATAGATGCGGCGGGGTGGGACATATACAAGCTCAATGTCCTACGCCGGAAGAGAAATCAAAAGATCAACAAGAAAGGAGGGAAAGACATGAAGGCAGAAAATACCAAAGGCCAAAGGGAAGAGGCATGTATATCAATGAAGAGACTTCATCAACAAATAGCTCTTCAACCGACGAATTTGAGGCGGCAAATTGTGTTAGAATATGCTGCATGACACAAATTGAACAAGAGGAAAATCTGCTATGTTTGAACACGACTGAAGTTTTGGAAGAACAAACCATCTCAATAAAGTGCACAAGCAATGAAGAGGTAACTTCTAAACTTTGTCATTCTCAATCTACTTATTCTTCTTTTCAAGAATGCCTCAAATGTTCTGAATTAGAAGAACTGCAAATTGCATATGATTCATTATATGAAGAAATCAAAAAGTTAGGAAACAAGTTGTCATTAAAGAGACAACAATGTAACTCAGTTATTATTGTAAATGGAAAACTAGCTGAAAGATCAACAAAACTGAAAGAGAAAAATGAATCATTGATGAAAGAGGTAGAGAAATTGAAAAAGGGGAACGAATCATTAAATGAATCATTAGCAAAGTTCTCTAATCCCGGAGAAAATGTGAAGATGTTTCTGAACATGAATGCTCAAACAAATAAAAGAGGCCTTGGATATTATACTTTTGAGCAAAAAGAAAGTGGCAAATCGAATGTGCCAATACTTGAGAAATATCAAACCAAAACTGCACCAATATACAAGTCAAGAAGGAAAAATGTCATGTGGACTAGAAGACCAACGTTTGAACCATTGCATACTTAGAGGTTTACTCCAAGATTACCTATGGCTTGCAATTTCTGCAATAAAATGGGTCATAAAGCCTATAAGTGTAACTTTAAGAAATTATATGACCATGGTGCAAAATTAGTTTGGGTTCCAAGAAACACAAGATTTGAGCTTTCTAAATTAGAGCAACAAAGATTGAATCATATTACTAACCCAAATGGACCCATAAAATGGGTACCAAAGAGATGAGATTTACTTGTTTATTTTTTAGATATGTTTCAAGGCAAAGGCAAATAACGTGTGGTTCATGGATAGCGGTTGTTCAAGGCATATGACCGGAGAAAGAAATTTATTTCATAAACTCAAGCCTTGCAACGATGGAACGGTTGCCTTTGGTAATAATGAGAAAGGTAAAATTAAAGGTAAAGGAAACATATATAGTATTTCAAATGCATGCATGGAATATGTTTTGTTTGTTGAAGGACTCAAGCATAATCTAATGAGCATTAGTCAATTATGTGACAAAGGATACAAGGTTGTGTTTGAATCATCTATATGTAATGTATTTGATGGAGAACATATCAAGTTTAGTGGAAAAAGACATGAAAATGTATATTTGGTTTCACTTGATGAACTAGATGGTCAATGTCTAATGGTCATTGATAATGATCCATGGGTTTGGCATAAAAGGTTTGGGCATATAAACATGGGAAATATAAAGACCCTATGGAAGAAAATTTTGGTAGAGGGTTTGCCAAAGTTAAAATATGACAAAGAAAAAATTTGTAAGGCATGTCAATTATCTAAACAACCTAAAATTCCTTTCTCTACCAAAAAGGAAATTTCCACCACTAGGCCACTTGAATTGCTACACATGGATCTATATGGGTCATCCGACATTTTAACCATTGGTGGAAAGAAATATGTGTTTGTAATAGTTGATGATTTTTCAAGATTCACATGGGTAATTCTCTTAGCTAGCAAAGATGAAGCCTTCTCTATGTTTGCAATTTTTGTAAATTTGGTGCAAAATGAAAAACAAAGTACTATTATGACTATAAGAAGTGATCATGGTGGTGAATTTGAGAACAAACGATTCATAAAATTATGCAATGAAAAAGGAATTCATCACACATTTTCTGCACCAAGAACTCCACAACAAAATGGAGTGGTTGAAAGGAAAAACAGAACCATACAAGAGATGGCTAGAACAATGCTAAATGAGAGTAAATTATCCAAGATATTTTGGGGTGAAGCTGTAAGTACAGCTTGTCATGTTTTAAATCGTGTTACCATTAGAACAATCTTGAAAAAGACCCCATATGAGCTATGGAAAGGAAGAAAACCAAATATCTCTTATTTTCATGCTTTTGGATGCACATGCTATGTTTTGAACAATGGAAAAACCAACTTGGGAAAACTGGATGCTAAAAGTGATGAGGCAATATTCCTTGGTTACTCATCAAATAGCAAAGCATATAGAGTATTCAATAAATGAAACCAAGTTGTAAAAGAGTCCATACATGTTGTTTTTGATGAAACTAACCATGCTTCAAAAAAAAAGATGATTTAAGTGATGCAGATGATATAGCAAGTTGTCTTGAAAAACTGCATGTGGAAAAGCAAGAAGATTCCATGGAGGAAAGGGTAAGTGAAGGTAATATTTACAAACCTCCAACTGATTTGAAATTCAAACATGCCCATCCAATTGAACAAGTTATAGGGAATGTATATGAATGTGTAAAAACTAGAAGGTCAAAGCAAAATGTTTGTGGACAATACGCCTTTGTATCTAAGATTGAACCTTCTAATATTGATCAAGCTCTTGATGATGAAAACTGGATTATAGCAATGCAAGAAGAGCTAAATCAATTTGAAAGAAACAAAGTTTGGCATCTTGTTCCAAGACCAAAAGATTGTACTGTTATTGGCACCAAATGGGTATTTAGGAACAAATTAGATGAAAGTGGACTTGTAGTGAGAAACAAAGCTAGACTTGTGGTAAAAGGATACTCACAAGAAGAAGAAATAGATTTTGAAGAATCCTATGCCCCGGTTGCTAGATTGGAAGCAATTCGCATCTTACTAGCTTTTGCATCTCACATGAACTTTAAATTGTTTCAAATGGATGTTAAAAGTGCATTTCTGAATGGATATATAAATGAAGAGGTGTATGTAGAACAACCACCTGGATTTGAGGAAAAAGAATATTGAATATGTAATTTTAACCAAGGAATTCAAACATGTTGAACTTAGAAATATGGTTTCTAAAGATTGCATCTTAAAATTCCAATGAAAAGGTAAGGGGGAGACTCAACTAGTTTAAATTACAAATCATGATTTGAATTTTGATGATTAACAACTAATTTGATAAGTTAAAGACTACTAATGAAGTTTTTGGGTATGTGAATGTAAGTGGAATTTTTAAATTTCAAGCACAAACAGATGAAGTCGCATATTCAAGTCGACTCCAAGAGCGACTTGGGTCAAGTTGTAATCCAAGTCAACTCTACAATCGACCTCAAGTGCACATTTTTGAAGGTAAAAAATTACAAAGGAAAATTTCACTATTGAAGTGGCACCCCAAGTTGGTTCCAGGTGCGATTTGGTTTGAAGTAAAAGATAAAGTCGATTCTAGTTGCAACCAAAGACCTCAAGGCTATATAAAATTGACTTATGTACAAAATGATGTTTGAAATAGTACCTCAAGTTAACTACAATTACGACCTAGGTAAAGTTGAAGTCGATCGCAACCTTGTGACTTGGAAGAACAAAATAACACACATACCATCTATCTTAAGAATGAAGAACAAAGTCACATTCACAGTCAACTTCCCATGGAACTTGTATAAAAGTTCAACTTGAAGTCAACCCAAAGACGAGACTTGGATAGAGGAAGAATAAAAAAGTTAAATTGAAGAGCTGAAATCCCAGAACATTGTGAAGTTCGAGTGAAGTCGACTCCTACTACGACTTAAGTGAAGTTCTATCCCTAAGTCGATTTCACTTGCATCTTAGGTAAAGTTTAACCTGCAATCAACCCAAAGATGAGACTTGGAAGGAGGAAAGAATAAAAAAGATAAACTAAGGAACTGAAATCCCAGAACATTGCAAAATTTGAATGAAGTTGACTCTTACTATGACTTGAGTGAAGTTTCATCCCCAATTCGACTTCACAAGCAACTTGGAGCTTCAAGCTTAAAGGAAAATTGTTTGAAAACAAATGAACACACGGAAGTTGATACTCAATTCAACTTCACTTTTGACTTGGGTAAAGTCTTAATCTAAGTTGACTTCATCTGCAACTTTAGTCATAACGACTAGAAAATTTTTGAACATTCGCACCTTAATTATGCGCCACCTACCACTAAATGTTCAAAATTTCTTTCAATCTATAAAAGAGATGTCAAGTGGAGTTAATGAAGTTAGTTAATGCATTTATTGGGATCCCACCTTTCAAGCTATAAGCATTCAAAGCCCCACTTATGAATTCTCAAGCAAAGCTCCTAGGACCTCAAACTTCAAGTTCTCAAATTCTTCACATCCTTAAGAATTCAACTATGATTCCTCATAAAATAATAGAAATAAATACAAAATTTTATACCAGATGATATGAATATCGAGTTCTTATTTTACTATAAACATCTCTAGAAAGAGCATCCATGAATCTTCAATTTTTGCAAAATAAAAATTACCTTTATTGCTTACAATTTGTTGTTTATTTGTTCTTTTCTATTTTAGCTTCTGCTCGAGCATCTTCTACAATACCTTTTGCAGTTCTAACACTGCAACTTGGTTTATTAAAAACAGATTGCTATTGATGATTTTCTTCTTTCTACATTCCAAATTTTATTAATGTATTCATCAATAAGATTTTGCCTTCTCTTGGAATTAGTAGACCCACCAAACTTCACGTTAATAAAATTTTCAACTATCTAGGTCCTTTTGTTGTTACTCTATGTAGTACCCTAGGTATTGGTGATGAAGAATATGGATGATTATGCTGGTAAAATAGCCTAAGAAGTTATATATTGATAGAATTTTGAAACTAAAGGTCACACATATGAAAATTTATGCGAGTTGAGGTGAATATAAAGATTTAATTTGATGAGAATGATGAAGTTTAATAAACAACTTAGTAGAAGCTTCAAATAAATCGATACATGTATTAGGAGCCATTGAGTTGAGTACATTATGAACATTTGAGATATGGTTTATACAAGTGAATTTTGAACTAGTAATGAGGTAGATAATGCGAACCAAGTGTTTGGCGTTATGAGCACTATGATCACTAATTTAATTAAATTAATTGAAATATATTAAACCTAACATTGCACAAGAGATAACGTAGAATAATGATGAGTCGGGTCGAATCCATAGAGAGGCAATAAGGTTTTGAATTATTTGAGATTTACTTACAACACAAAAGAAGAAATGAAAGAGAAAGTGAGATGAGAGAGGAAGAAGAGAGAGATAGAGAGGATGGAGAGGAGAGAGAAAATAGAAAGAGAAGAGAGAGAAAGGAGAGAGAGAAGAAATTAGAGAGAAGAGAGGAAAGAGGTAGGGGCAGACAAGAGGAGGCAGAGAGAGAAGGGAAAAGAGAGAAAGAAGAAAGAGAAGATAAAGAGAGAAGAGAAGAAAGAGAAAGAAAGAAGATAGAGAAATAGAGGAGTTAGATAGAAAGAAGAGAAGTCAGTAAATCTACTTTAAAAAAATTAGGAGCTACAGAAATCAAATTTAAATAATGAAAGCGTGAAAGAAAAATGAATTAAATCTACCCTAAATATTAAAAAGCAGGAAATCTAACCTAAAAATAAAAATTGTAAAATTAACAACTATAAGACATTGAAAATAAACTATGAAGCAAAAAAAATTTTAAAAAAAATTTAAATTATCTGAAGTGAAGAGAAAATCTCCACCGTAGGGATTTTTATTACTTGTTTAACTTGATGGGTAGATCCTATAAGGAGTGGTGTCCCACCAAGTGAAAGAGTTGTGTTGTGTGTCCCACATGGGTTGCGGCCCTCATTTTATAGGTTGAGTTGGGTGAGGCAAAATTTCACCCCCAGTTATGTGGGGTTTGAGATTCCCTTGGTACTATGTTGCCTCTATCTTTGCCTACCTCTTTACTCGGGCAGCTAATGGGTGAAAACCTGAATGAAGTAGCTACTATTATATTTTTTCGACTATTGATTTTCAATTGAAGCTTGGAATGTGACATTGGCAGTCAGAAAGGGAAGATTGCTACTTGTAATCAGTGGTCGCTTGCATTTTTTTTGTTTATAAGCAATGTAGAAAAATTTGGCAATCTAATTTGGGCTTACTTGTGAACGAATTTTGGTAGGTGCAAATGGATTTTTTTGGTGCTTGAATTTTGCAAGGCATTGAATGTGGATGGTTTGACTTAGAATTATAAGGTTTCTAAATATTTCTTATGATGTATTTGATAAAGTGTATAAGTAAGGCTTAAAGCTTTGAAATAATGTATGCAGGTGGTAAATTATGTGGGTGTGGGACTCATGATGACATGTTGAAGTTAGTTATATGTGGTATATGGTTTAATAGCGAGAGTTTAAACTGGTTATTTGAGTTTTGTAAGACAGAAGATTGGATTATACAACCCTTATGTTAAAGTGTTAGCTTTGATGGATGATGTGATTTCTTTGGGTGAAATTATATATCGATATAATTTAAATGATAGATTGAGTTTATGTCATTTAGATTTATTCTGGGTTGATTAAGATTTTGGATTTTTCATGCCACATACTGATTTTTATAATTTTGGACTTGACCCTAAGTATGATTTTATGAAACCAATTATTTAAAGTTTTGGGCTTAAGGATGAGCATATGACATGATTAATGCATATGAATGGTTTCTTTAGGATTCTTCATGGCCCATTATTAACATGAGGATAGTTGGGTTATGTGGGTATATGAATGTAGCATTACATGAGTATGATAAGTATGCATTGCTTGCTTGTATGACAATGGATGCAACTATAAAGGCATGGCATGACGTGATATGCAGCTGGACAAGAATAACCTATAGGTGGTATGCTGCTAGACAAGCACGAGCATTACATGACATGCAGCTAGATAGGCATGACCCTTATGCATGATTGTGTTATATGCATGACTTTAATGTGGAATTTAGTTTGAGATACAGTAATGCATATTAATTGTAGCTGCATTTGTGTTTCTGTCGTGGCATGATATGACTGTGTGGAGTTGGTGAACACTTGAGTTCCCATTGAATGTGGTGGCATAGCATACATGATGATTTAAAATAATTTGTCATTATTTTCCCTGACTACATCTACTTATAAATTTGCGCAAGCCTCATGTGTCTCTATTATTGGCATTTTTTAGTAGATCTAATATTCTAGATACCAAACTATGGGCTAGGTCATGTTGATCCCAACTTAAGTTGTATTATCATAGATGTTAGTTTTGATCATGGCTATTTGGAAATTGATGCATTGAGAAAATAATATGTATGGTTGTATGTATTGAATTTGAGTAGTAGGATATATATATATATATATATAAGACATTGGGCTATGATTTATTAATGTATAGCCTGTTAAGGCTCTATTATAATTGATGTTATAGTGATTTATAAATGTATAATTTACTTTTGGCATGATTTGTAGCATTGCTCTCATGTAAAGATGTTGATGATCATTGAAATATAAATGACAGAAATAATGTGTTCTAGATTTTTCTTCTATTATATGTCCAATTATTACATAAGTTGATCTTTTTCTTCATATGCACAAAGCATCTACATCTAAAGGTACAAAAACAAGATATATTTAGCTTCTTACTATAGTATAATTTAAAAGTAAGTCTTATTGAATTTGGGCAGAATATAAATACGATTAGTTATATAACCAGCTTGCTCATAGCCTCTGCCCAAAAGTAATGAGAAAGTTCAAAACTACTTAGCATAGTTCTAGTTATGTCTTATAAAGTTTTATTTTTCCTTTCTGCTCCTCCATTTTGCTATGTTGTTCTTGCACAAGAGAGAGTTTAGTATACCATTTTCTTCAAGGAATGTAATAAACTTGTGATTCTTAAATTCTCTTCCATAATCACCCTTTATAGCAAGAATGTGTTTGTTCATTCTGAACATGCTTCGAGAATATTACATAGAATGAAAAACATTCATCCTTAGATGCTAGAAACTTCATCCATGAGAACTTTGAGTAACCATTTAATAACATAGGCACAATATTTTGAAGCAAAACTTTTTTGTCATAGTTAGTCCAACGTGATCCACGTGAAGTAATTCAAGTGATCTATTTATATTTTTGAAATTTAAAGCTTTTCCTCACATGTTTATCTTAAAAAAAAGTATCATAAAAATGATCTTTGCTAAATTTTAGTTTAGGTAATCTAATAATCAAATTCTTTATAACATTCCTTTAATGTAATTTTCACTTTATGATCCAATCTACCACAACTAAGATTCATTATTGAATATAACAAGACATTTTGCTTTGATGTCATCTTACTCAGTCGAATATAATTCCCATTTGGTTTTCCATAATCAACTATACTTTTTTAGACTTCATAAATCGAAGATTATATTATATCTTTTCTCTAACTTAATATAAATTTCTTTTGGGTTTGTCAAATAAATTATCTTATGATAAGTACTACCTATAAGATATATCAAAACTGTACTAGTCACCAAAATCTTTTCCTCTTGCGAAGATTAATAATCTTTTTCTTAGGCTTTACAAACTTCTTATTCAATGCTCTCATTAACCCTTTTTGAGTCAAAATATTTTTATTCATTGTTGTCATAGTATAAAATCATTCTAACCCATTAAATAACTCTACCATAAAACTACTTACCTTTATACTCGTTTCATTGATGATTAATTGGGATTATTGCGCACAACTTCATAACTTGAACTGCTCTCCTCTACTTTAGGACTTCAACTACTTCCTCCCTTGTTTGGATTTATTGTGTTTTTAATTCTTTAACTAAACACATCAAAATAACTAAATTTTCATTAACCTAAATCATCTACGTGATTTAAAGAATCTAGAATGAAGAAATTGGCTCTGAATCGCTCAAATTGGACTTCTAAATCACAAAATTGGAACCTCAGAAATCTACCTCTGAGTTTTTGTTCATTTAATAGAAAACAGATGGTGGGTCCATTTGGAAACATTGAACAGAAATATCTCCGAAAATTTTCTACACACTTTTCCAAATAACTATCCTCTTTTTCAACCATTTCAACATGTCTTCCTATACTACTACCATATTTTCCAGTCATTTCTACACATTTTTCTATTCAATTACCCTCTATTTTTAATAATTATCCCTATCTTTTCAAAAAATTTCCAAAAACTTTTCAACTTTTTTCCCACATTACCAAACACGCTCGATGAGTCACATTTTATAACATCTCTGAACTTCCACACCACCCTTGGTACATTGTGCATCACCCATCAATTGATCAATTGCTGATATACACTAACTAACACCCACCAATAATGCTTCATATTTTTTCCGATGAAATCTTATACTACCAACACATGATTTTCTATTTTGATAGAAAATCTAACTTAGTGATTGCTCATTGATGCACTATCGTCAATCCACTAATGGTATGGCCAATATCCTTTTGATTTATAACCACTTCTATGAACAGATTTGCTAATGCCTAATTAACCCGTCAAAATGACAATCTATCTCACGCAAATCTAGTAGACTTATGCTATATGATTAACCTTCTATACTCTATCACACATGTTGTGCATAATTCTAACCATTTAACAAATTTGCGTAATTGATCTCCACTAATGACCAACTCCACAACATGATCTACTTGCAATCTTCCATTCTTATTGCACTTGTGATTTCAAAATAAAGAAACTCCCTTGAACTTAGTTCAGATTCTATTTCTTATGGTTGAATATTCAATGGAAGCACATGGAATACAAAATTTATGTGGTTCGAATAGAAGCCTACTCTACTAGAGAAAATAATAATTTACTACTTAAAGGGATAATACACCTTTTCTCTTAAAATGGCAAACCATCTCTTAGACATAATCTCGTACTTGGATTCTTACTCTCTATTTTGTCATACTAGATTGATGAATCACATGCCTATATATAGCTCTTATATACATGCATTCATAAATTCAAATCCTTGTGCAAACCTAAATGCATATTATATACGAATTTATATGCATCAATACACAAAATCCAAATTAAATACTATTGTGTTATTTTCATACTCTACATTTTGAATGATATTTGGATGAGAATATGAGTGAATATGATGTTTTGAATCAAATATTGATTGATTTAGCTTTATTTAGCACAAAACACTCATGAGTGATTGGTATGTGCAAAGTGAGGTGAACTTGGTGTAAAACACGAATAATTTTTAGAGAATTAAATCATGAGGACTAAGATCAATCCAATTTGATGATTTAGAAGAATTAAAAGGAGGTAAAACAGTGATTAAAATGGCCTAAATTGTGTCAAAGGAGCTTCAACATAGTTCGAGGCATGTGAGGTAGTAAAACTACACAAAATAGAGCAAAATGGATTGAGTCAGAGACCAACACAACCCTGGCTATGCTGGGGGCTGTGTTGCATATTTAATTCACTTCGAACCAGGTTTGCACGAGTTTCTTGTAGAGCACTATATAAACTTGTACACATCCTAAGACATCTTAGAACATCTTTGGAGCTAAGTTAAAGTTAGGGAGTAAGAGATACTCAAGAGCATGAGGACAGAAGTAATGTGACACGCTGTTTAAGAGTTGTTCAGACACCATTGAAGCTCCCAACTTAATAAGATTTCTCTTTTTTCTTTCTTTTAATTTAACTATCTTGTCTTTGATGAATTTTTAATGTAATATCATTTTATGTTAATATTCGTTATAAATATACTAGGCTAAACTCATAATCTAGGGTTTAGGATATATCATGTGACTTATATATAGAAAATTATTATTTTTATTTATTTATTAAGGTTATTGTGTATTAAATTTGATATCTTGTAGATTTAATACTTACTAAGTGTTTGAGATCGCACGTTGGTAATAATTTCATATATTAGGTAAAGGAACCGATAGATGAAAGTCAAATATACAATAATCAAAATATGGAACTAGGACATCTAAACCACGAGAATAGGTGTGATAACCTTGAAGAATTCCACGGATGATAATTAGGGATTAATAATATATTTTGTGGGCATTTTATATTAATTTCTGGTTAATTATTTAAGTTTACTGTGAACTTTATTTTAAAATGGGTATTTGCAACATTTGGGCATTAAATATTAATTTCAAATTATTTAAAAAATTTTGTAATCTTTTGCTTGGTATTATATTTTATTTGTTTCCAAAAAATTAAATGAGTTTGAAATAATTTTTTATATTAGTAACCCGTTAATTAAATTTGATGAATTTACCATTTCAATATTTTTTATGCAGATTATTCAGCACCGGATTAATGATCCTCACCGTCCAGCTAAGTTGGGCACAAGCAAATTAATTCAAGCAACCATGCAGTCCAAGCATGATTAGATCACATTTAACGGCCTGATTTTGCAGTCGTTTATCTACTGCAGCACATGTTAAAATATTCAGTGGGCCCCACAAATTATCGATCATGCAACAGCCTACCAAGCTTAATCTGCTTAATCTCAGCCATCAGGATGTTTAACCATCCAGATTTTTCTCCAGCATAGAATCCAGGGACCATCAAGCAATATAGACCATTTAGATTTTTTTTCCAGCCGCCCATCCAGCAATTAAATCCATCAAGACTGTCCACTAAGTCACCAATCCATGCGCAAATTCAACTTCCAATCCAAGCCATCCAGTTGCAAATCATGTGCAGCGTGCATCATACCTCAGCAGTTCACAAATCAACCGTCCAAATCATGCAGCTCTTCAAATTAACATCTAGCATGGCCTAAAATTCAGCAAGCACTACACCGCCTAAAAGAAATCCTAGCTGTCCATTATCCATAAGATATTATAGCCATCCATCATAAAAAATTCCATACGCAATTAATCCAGTACCGTCCAGATTTCAACCAGCCATTAGAAAAATCCGCCGTCCATTTTAAACCCATCTAAAAAATTAACGGCCAACATGCAGCTGATTTTCTATGCAGCGTAACACATTACAAATTGGAAGTTGTGTTGGCGTTGGTGTGCAATTAAGTTGGAAGCAAGGTAGCTAAGCAACGAAAACAAGTGGGCGCACTTTTAACTTACGCAATTTCGAAAGTATAAAAGGGTCACAGCAGAAGGGGACACAGATTTTCCACGGCCAAAAAATAGACAGAAAATTCCACGAAGAATTTTGAGAAACAGAGAGCAAGGGTTTGAAAGGAGGCAAAGAGCACGAGACGAGAGGCAAAGCAGCGAGTTACGTGGAGCGGCTGACACACCATTGGGGCTTCCAATCAATAAACTTTTCTTTCTTCTTTTTTTTTATTTCAATTGACTTGTTTGACATAAATTTTAATTTTAATTTTATTTTGAACTTAAACATACTCGGCTAAGCCCTAGATCTAGGGTTTTGAATGTAGCATGAGTATAAATAGCATGATGTGTGGTTTTGATTTATTTACGATGGATATTATTGTTAATTTAATATCTTATGATTTAATGCTTTCCTAGTGTTTGAGCTCCCACTTTGGCGATGATTTTATATATATTCGAAGATGGAACTGAGAAGTGGAAGTCTAATATACGACAATCAAGATATTAAACCTGAAAATCTAAGACCATAAGAATAGACACGATGACCTTGAGGAATCCATGAACGACTATAAAACTTAATGAATTATATACTATGGTTCAATATTTTATATACAATAATCTATTACCTGTGCACTTGCGGTGAAATTGCGAATAAGTATTTTGGGCCGTTGCTGGGGAATTTGATGTTATTTAAGACTTTATATTTAAAAATTTTTCTTTTCTTTCTCTTTTTCTCTCCTCTATTTCTCTTTATATATTCTCTTTCTAGATAGTTTTATTATTATTATTATTATTATTATTATTATTTACAAATTATTTGATGACATATTATAATCATTAGTATGATGATAGGAAGGTTATTAGGATAGTTCATGAGAATCTTGAAATAGCAGACCAGTGCAATTCATATGGAGAAGACACTTTAATGATAAATGCACTATACCAACATGATTCGGGACATGAGTAGCAAAATTATTATAGCTACGATAATCCCTGTCTTGTTGAGAACCCTTTCTCAAGCACTTACAATTCTGAGGGGTTTACACATTCAAACTTTTCTTGGTTTGATAATCATACTTTTATGTCTGAACAAAACTGCTTTCTATCTCAACAATATAAATTAAAATTTAAAAATATACTAGAAAAATTTTCTCCTTCCATTCCACCAACAATTTTATCACAACCTAAAGAATCTTATATTGATAGCCTTTTAAAACAGATTCTTAAATGAGAGGAGGCAATGCAAGAACAAGTGCAATAACAACTACATCATTATGATGAGGAAATTGCCCAACTGACAAAGTGTCTTTTGATTCTATGAGAACAAGCTGCACAATAAGCTATCATCTAAATGAGAACTTTTATAAGACTCCTAGTCTACCATGCTTGGACTCAACAACTTTTTCTGAGGACTATCGTGAAACAATGTTGAGTGATAAGGATCAAGTAGAGGATGATATGCATGTAAATGAACAAGAGCAGACCCAAAACCAAGCATATCGTGAAGATATTTTGAATTATTATAATTGAGCGGAGATAAGGTGCAGGATGATGACAAGGAGAAAATTCTAAATCAGTCAAAATCTGAGGAAGTTCAAGATGAAAGTAGTAAGAAGGAGATGACAATCAACTCATCCCAAGAAACAAAAAAAGGAGAAGTCATCCACACTGTTGGAGCCGCATAAGCCATCATTTGTTTTTCCATAGAGAGCATATGAACATTGCATTAATCCTAAAGAGATGGACATTAATGATCATAACTTTAAAATAATTTCTCTCTTATTTTATTTGGATCCTTATTTAGACACTAACAACATCTGTGGTTTGACAAGGAACTATAATAAGAATATATTGCAAAAGGAGTTGTTGGATATCACATCTAGTGATAGTCCCAGTTGCACAAGTATGTGAGGTACACCACAACAACAATTGGAGAAAGACCTGTGTGAATTTATATTCAAAAGACTGGGTATTGGTTGACGCAATTTCAACTAGTCCGACTGAAGACGTTAAACTTACCGCTACTTAAGAGGCAACCTAGGATTTAGTTTAGGAATTTTAGTTTTCTTTATCCTTGTAGTTTATTTTATTTTAAAATTTTGATATTTTTAATTTAAAGCTTTATTGGCTATTTCACAGAGCTGACCTGGATTGGAAGCAACAAGAGATGAAATTTGCTTCAACTCGCTAAAACAAGGAAGTTAACATCTCATACTCTTGCCTAATTTGATATATCTTTTTAATTGAATAATTTACATTGAGGACAATGTTAGTTTTAAGTGTGGAGGTGAATACATTGCATTATTTGCTCTGATTATATTCTTTCACTACCCTGATAATTGCATTGATTGAATCTTGCCCTCAATTTTTGTCACATTTTGAAAAAAAAAATCGTAGTATTTTTTTGTCTATTCTTGTACAAATCTTGACAATGAACTAATTGAGAGCTACTTTGAACTCTTGTAAATCCTATAAGTATACCAAACTTGGAATTTTACAATCTTTGAGTTATGAAAATATCTAAACCCTAGTGAGATGTTAAATTTATTTTTGAAAATGTAGAAATACCTACATTTTTGTCTTGAATCACTTGATGAAACTGATATACCAAGGAACGAATTTTGTTTTCTTTCAAAATAAATCATTCAATTGAAAAGTCTATCAAAATTAGGCAAGACTGTGAGATGCTAACTCCCCTATTTTGGCGAGTTAAAGCGAATGTAATCTCGTGTTGCTTCCTATCCAGGTCAGCTCTATGAAATACAAACGAAGTTGTATGTCTACTTAAGAGTCGAAGTTTGACTTAAGCCATGAGAAACCGTAAGGATTTGATTAGAATTGGTCAATTTGACCATATCATCTGTTCCTTGTAGATGCAAAATTTTGAGATCTTCTTTAATGGAAGATTAGTTTTTCATCAATTTTTGAGCAAGAGAATGATTGATGCCCTAATTTATGAGGTATCTTGAAGAAGGTGTATGAGTCCAAGCATCGTACTTGCATTTGCTCGAGTTCTTTTTTTTTTCTTTTTTCATTTGGTTCTTTACTTTTAGTTTTTCTTCCTACTCCATTTTATTTTATGATGTTCCTATTAGTGAACTAAGGCCTAAAGGGAGAGGTAGAGCAGTGCCTAAAGATAAAAGGTTGGAGAGACTGCTAGAGAAATTAGTGTTATTGGAAAGGAGCAAATGTCACTATAGTGTACATCCGTAATTTTTTCAATTTTAAGGTCCACTGGGCCAAACAGTGCGCTCCGCAATTATTTACCTTGAAGGATACGTAGACATGTTGCCGAATGATCATTTACGACCGGTCGGAAATCCGGTAATTTCCGACCGGTCAAAAAATATATATTTTTTAATTTTTTTTGAAAACTAATTTTATAAACATGTTAATCTAGTTATATTTAATCTATAAATCAAGTTTTACCGTTTTTGGATATGTATATATATTTATTTTGAATTTTTAAATACAGGGGTATTTAAGTCATTTTAAATATTCTTAAAATGACTTAAATACCCCTGTATTTAAAAATCCTAAATAAATATATATACATATCTAAAAATGATAAAACTTGGTTTATAGATTAAATATAACTAGATTAACATGTTTATAAAATTATTTTTCAAAAAAAAAACAAAAAAAAATATTTTTTGACCGGTCGGAAATCACCGGATTTCCGACCGGTCGTAGAAGATCAGTGCTCAGACATGTTTGGGTAGATTTTAAAAAGCCTATTTTTTTCCAATTTTTATGTTTAAAAGCTAGAATTCATGATGTGTTTGAAACAAGCTATGTGATAGACTTACTATATCAAAATTAAGCCTTGCTAAATAGATTCTTGACAAAGATGGGCATTTTATGTCAATGAGCTTATGTTTTGGGCCGGTATCAAACTACCATTTGACCTCAGTATCACAGATACTTTGATGATGGCAAAGATTGCAACAATCCACCTAGTATCCAATTCTTAAAAGGTTTCACGTGACCCATGGATATGACCTATTTTGGCAATAAAATAAAAAATCAATATTCACACTATTAAACATCAATTATTTATCTTGATATCAAAAATTACTTTGATTAGAGTTATAAGTGGGTCACATTTGTTAAAAAAAATTATAAATTTAAATGTGTAAATTATGAAAAATGCATATATCTATTCATGGATACATTTCAATGTCATAATACATTATCGTGTTTGATTCTATACACCCGAGCGATGGAGCTTCGATGCACCTGGGTGCAAAAACCTATTTTTATATACATTTTTGAAAAAAAATTTATACAATTGTTAATCTAAGTTTATTTAACTTGTGTAACAAGTTTTATCATTTTCGAAAATTTGTAGATATTTTTTTAGATTTTTTAAAATTAATGGTATTTTTCATAATTCAAAATTATGAAAATGCCACTAATTTTAAAATATCTACAAATCTCCAAAATTGGTAAAACTTGATATACATGTCAAATATAACTAAATTAATAGTTGTATAAAAAAATTTTAAAAATAAAAAAATAAGTTTTTGCACCCGAGTGCACCAGAGAATGGCCCATACTTTTAATATTTGTAGATGCATTATATTGCAATAATACTATAGAAAATCATTTATCTATCTAGAAATGCAACTATTAATTGTCTAGATATTAAAAACACAACTTCAAAATTGATATATAAATCAAATAATATATATCAAATAATTTTAATACGTTCATTAGGTATATTTCACATGGGCCCATGATTTAGTTGAAACTCTCTCTCTTAACTAATAAGTAAATCTAAATGCAATTGACAAAGGGAATTTCACATCATTATCACCAAGGTGCACAAAAATAAATAAAGTAACATGAAAAAATTCTATAAATTTGGACAAGTAGAAGATAAAGTCTTTTCAATATTAAATATCATGAAAGTTTTCAATGAAGTTGAGTTTTTAGTTTTTAAATTAAATAAACAATATTTTTAGGATTCATTTAGTAACATGTAAAGAAGAAATTTTTTCCCTCCATTTACCATACCTCTTTTGATGTGAGGTGATACTAAGTGCATTACTTTATAATATTATCTTACAATTCAACTATTTTCACATTTTTTCATATAATCACATATCTGCTTTCATTTTATTTTGGGCTTTCTCAAATATACCCATTACATTTTATCCTACTCTAAAATATACTTACAATATTTTCAAAATTCTAAATATAGATATCATGTTTGCAATTAATCCAAAAAATGTTCATTCTGTGAGTTAATACTGTTAGTTAATATATGAAATTACTAATACATTCATCAAATTTAGTACCAAATTGAAAATTTGAATATCATAATTCTCCAGTGCCCTAATTGCACATGACCTCTAAATTTAGAAAGTCTTGATTTTATTTCTTTCTATTTTGTTTCACATTTATTATTTTACAATAGGAATATTTCGAGCATTTATTAAAATCTAACTAACAGTTTTTTATAGAATGGGTATTCTGAGATTAAATGCAAACATAATAAGTATATTTAATATTTTTAAAACATTGTGGATATATTCAAGATTTAGGCTAAATGAATTGCGTATATTTGGGAGAACTTTTTTATTTTTTCTTACTTTTAATCATTAAATGTGTCATATCATGTTATTTTCTCATTTTTTCAAAATTATTTTTAACTTTTTTACGTAATACCAAATGGTGATTAAAATAGTAAATACCATCAATATCTTTTTTAATGTCAAATACCATCAATGCCTTGAATATAAATAAAAAATCAAAATATTGCTAAAACAAAAGGTTGCTGCCACTAGTTACAATAAAACAATGTCAATAGTGTTTGAGTCCCCACAAAGCATTGTGGGTTAATTTTTAATTTTCCCCCTTTGTGAGGTTGTATTTATAGATTCCCTCGATGTGAGGGTATCTATAAAAATTTCTCCATGGTGTGAGAGTTGAATATACTTGATTATAATATCAAATATTATAATAATATAAAAAGGATCATTTTATTCCCTTTATTTAATTACTTTACTAATACTAATTTAGATTGCAAGATCATGATTTTTACATGGAACTTAGTAGGGTTAAGATCCATCATATAAGTCAATTCATACATACCTAAATCATTGTTTTCTAAAAAAATGAGCCTATAATAGAATTCTTTCAAAATACAAACTTTGATCAATCACATTGATAGTGTTCTAATCTTTTACACCCGGTTGAAATTAATTTGTGTTTTTTTACCAAAATCTACATCTGTCAAATTTAGGTTAAAAGAAGCACCACCGTACAATCATAAATTCGAAAGTTGCAGGTGTTAGAGTGTTTAATGATTGATCATTTTACTGGTAGACCCTTGTGTTAGCCATAGGGAAAATTTTTTAATAGACCCCCCTACTGTTGCTTTTATGCCCCTCTCTGTCTCTCTTAATTCCCTCGATCCATTTCTCCCTCCCTCCCTACCTTTATCATCTCCCTCCTCGCTCCATTGGATGGAGCTTCACTCTCCTCATTACTGCGACATTCTACATCACTTCCTCTGGAGCAAGGTTAAAATATAAACCATGCGGACAACGATAGCTACGTGCCTCTCTCGTCTTCTCCCTTTTGGTTGCTATTGTTCCTGTCTTCTGTCTCCCTCGTGGTGAATGGTAGACAATAACACTATATACACTCTCCTTAATAGGCCATCTTTAATTGATGGATTTTTCCTTTCACAGCACAACAGAACTTATAATGTTGCAGACTAGAAAGGGCAAATTTGTTAAGCTCTTCTTATTCGATGATCCCTAAGCTTCCAAGTGTTCCAAATTCTTTATATCATGGCCTACCAATGTTTAATGACAAGGTGGCAATGTTTGACCTTCCCATTCCCCTTCTTCAATGGATAGTGACAATAGTACTAAGGCCTTTGCTTGTGAGGATAGCCTCACTAAACAGGAAACAAATTTGAATTTTATTGTGAGTGGCAAACATAATCCGTCAAGGGGTTGTGCAAGGGGCCTTGTCAATGAAATCTGCATTCCACTTTAGGTGTTTGAAAAAATCGATTTGATTCCATCAACACAAATTGTTTTGAAAATACCAAAACACCAATATATGGTCATATGCACGAGCGGGGATACTTATCCTTCAATCGGTTTAGTTCTTTAACAATCGAAGTCCAATTTCGTCTTCGATTCATTAACTAGAAATGGAATGGCTAGATAATCATTCTATCAATGTGAAGTTGTGATTCAAGAACTAGATCATGGTTGATATACTAACTGAATAAGAGCTGAATCACATTTTTTGGTTGTCACATTTTATGAAAAGGGCACAACCTAACTAGAAAGGAATTTTCAATTGAGTGGCTAATAAAAGTATAGAGGATATTAAGAAAATATGGAGTTAACTCTAATTCAAACCTTGACTCTTCTCATCTTGTCCATAAACGTTTTATTGAATTCAGCCGTATCAGTTTTTGAGACAACTGTATTATTTGGGTCTTTCTTTAAGATCTTTTATCTTGTGCATGATAGCTAATGCAGAACTTAAGGGCATCCTCATCGATCAAATTTAATTGTGACATAATCTCATTGTAACTAAGCTTTTTGGATTCATCAAAGGGTGACAAAAGATAGCCTGTGTATCATTGCATTTTTCAACCTGTGTTTGTTACTAGAGACGAAAATGCAGTTCCAGAGGAGAGTGAGTTAGGACAAAAAATGAAGTTTGCAAGAGAGAGCACTGGGAGAGATCTGAGAGGAGAGAGGCTTTGTAGGACAAAAATGGAGCTCTGCAGCTTTGGAAGCTAGTGCGTAGAGTGATAGGGGGCTCCAATGTAAAATTTCCTGAAGCTATCAAAGTGGCTTATCTAAAAATCGGCTGCATTTATTTCATCTGATAGCACCTCATCCTAAACAAATGCTTTTGATTAATAAAACTTCATCAAATGGCGCCCAAGGGTGGTCGTTTATGCCAGTGTTTTTGATGGGTCGCAAATGATCAAAATTCATTCAGAAAGCCTATGTATTTATTTTCAAACAATTGTACACATATGTATCTAAATCAATTTTTCTTAAAAATGAGCTGATAATGAAATTCTTTTAAAAGACAGACGTCGGTCAATCACATTGATAAAACCTATGTATATAATTGGAACAAGTGTACATATATGTAACTAAATCAGTTTTTTCTCAAAAATGAGCCTATAATGGAATTCTTTTAAAATACGAACATTGGTCAATCACATTGATAAAACCTTTGTATTTATTTTGAACCAATTATGCACAAATATGAAATTTTTAAAATTTTCAAAAATTATACACAAATATCCTATTTTAAAATTTTTAATTACTCACATTGTTATTGCTAATTTTAAGAAAGTTTGCTATCAGAGTAGCGGTAGCTGTAACTTTGAGCCACCAAAACGACTTTACTGATTGAAAATAATCTTGTTAAAATAAAGAAAAAACAAAAATGAAAATTCATGAAAATGAAAATTTCGCTTAAAAGAACTATTCTTGGTTTTTTTTGCGGTTTTTACTTTTTGAGTTTATAAAATTTCTTTTTAAACTTTAGAGCTTTGGTATTTTCATTTTGAGCATTGAAAGTTTGAAATCCAAAAAAGTTCAACAGAAATAAATTTTGCGTTTTTAAATGCAACAATGAAAATTTATCTGTGATCTAAAAAGCAAATTTACGATAGCATCTAAAATGCAAGACTCCTCTCTATAGACCATCTGAAATGTAACTCGGATTTACGTGAACATCATATAGAGAAAAACCACACGAAAGAGATATGAATAGACTATAATAAAGGTAATACTTCTACGAAAAGGGTTTCATAAAATTGATTTCATGAAACCCTCTCTATTTTTAAGATGTTGATATTTGATACAAAATTTAATTCATTAATTATATTTAACATAATTTATTAGCTGGAGACCAAATTTTATCCAATTCTAGTATGAACATAAGGCACATTTGGTCATAAATATGTACATTCTTGTGTAAATTAGAAAAAATGCTTAGATACATTTACATATATATAAAAATATTGTAATACTTTATAGGATCATTTATTCATATATTAATGATATTTTAGATGGTTTAGATGTTAAAAATACTACTTAAAATTGACATTTAGCATTAACTTATTTTATTATGTTGATTTTACATACTTCTAAATGAGGCCCATATACAATGATATTAGACAAATGAAAAGGTTTTTGTGATAGTTTAAGTTACGCTAAATATAATAAAGAGAGTAAATTTTTCATCAACCGTCTAGATGTAAAAAATGAAGAGGATTCCACACAAAAGGGGGTTTCATAGAATCATTATTATATAATAACATGTTACAACGATAACACGCAATAATTCATAATCATTCTCTAAATAGCCCACACATCTAAAAAAACTTACAACTAGCAAATCAATTTATATGGTTTGCTAGTAATATGTTGCAACTAGCATCCCTAGTATAATAATATGCTACAAAGATAACACACAATAAATATGACTCTCACGGGTGTTGTGTATGTTGTGAATTCAATTAGCAAATTAAGAGATATATATTTTTTGATGATTAACAATCTAGATTTGAATGCTTAAAGGTACTAACACATTTGGTGAAATGATTTCAAGTTAGAACTTTCAATTACTAAAGCAAAACAGACCAAGTTGCATAGCCAAGTTGATTCAGGCAATCGATTTGGGTCAAGTCTATAATGAAGTCGACCTCAAAATCTAACTTAGGATGAAAGAGCTCAAGGTTTAAAGTACAGACAGGTCCAGTCGCAAACCCAAGTCAACTCAGATTGCAACTTGGGTGAAGTTTTCACTGACTCATTTTGGAGCAAATGGAGTTGCATCCAAGTCAACTCCACTTGTAACTTAGACGAAATTTAAGGCCTAGTTGACTCAACTGAAGGACTTGAAGTATTGAAGCTAAGGGAACATATTTATGAAGTTCAAGAGTGCCAGTGAAGTTTTCACTAGCAACTTGGGTCAAATCGGTGAACTTGGGTTGCATATTCCACTCACTCGCTTAGAGGTTGCATATTTCCGCTCACTCGCTTAGCTACACCCGAATTCACACACGAAATCGACTCCATTTTTGACTTTGGATTAAGTCCGTGACTAGTCAACCCCAGAAGGAGCTTGAAGAGCACAAAACTTAAAAGAAAGCTCAAAAGAAGGAAATGGCATGTTCGAAGTTGCAACCCAAGTTGACTCCAATTTGCAACTTAGGTGAAAAATCTCTTCTGAAGTCAACTCCAGCTACGACTTGCACTGTAACAGTCGAAAAAATTCAAATATTGGCACATTTAATACACACTACCTACTCTCAATGTCAAAATAACTCCACATCTATATAAGACACGCGAAGAGGGATTAAGGGGGTTAGCTAAAGTATTCAATAAGCTTCCATCTTTCTTCTTACAAGCATTAAGTATGCATTAAGTGATCTAAGAGGAGTGACTCACATTCTCACTGCAAAGTGTTGTAGGCTTCCATTCTCTTCAATTTTTCTAAGTCTACTCAATTGGTAAATCTACTCTACATAGCCTGTAATGCATAGATTTCATTTTCTGAATAATTTGTTGTATTGCTAGTTGGCTTGGTGTTGGAGACTGAGACCAAGTAAAGACAAGTAATATACAATTGGAGTGGAAGTCGTCTACTTGTGTTGTGATTATAAAGGTCCCTTAGAACTATAATCTAGAAGAGAGTGAAGGTTCTAATTGTACTATTGTTGAAATAGTAGAACCCAAGGCGCAACGGAGTGTGTTTTGGAAGAGTGGAGTATGGATGGTTATCCCAAACTACTATAATTTCTTGTATCTTCTTTGTGTGATTTTACTTTCTTTATTTACTCTCTGTTTTTTCATTCAAGGGAACAAAACTCATAAGGGGTTAGAGTTTTAAATACGAAAGAACTTTAAAGAATCCAATTCACCTCTCCCCTCTTGAGTTTTGCCCTAAATTCGAAATCAACAACATATTCACCATACACTTATAATACAAATAACGACATAGAGGATAAAAGATAAAACCCAAACAATTAACCATTTTTGTTATTAAAAATATTAAATTGTAAATTTATGCTGATAAAGTTAAACTTCAAAGATATGTTAAAACATTAAATATTTTTTAATTCGTTTACATAAATCACATCTCAATTTATATTACAATCAAACTCCAGAATTTCTATAATTACTTAGAGGGAAATCACACGCTCTCAATTATTGAGAAAAAGATCATAGACTCTTGAATTGTCAAGAGGGATAGCGAAAGATTTTAAACTCACATCCCCTCGAGTGCATGTCAATGGTTTTAATACGCAAAAAATGCCTGAGTGTCTTAAAACATTAAATATTAACCTGCCAAGAAAGGTAACATGATAGAAATAAATAGCCATAATTTTGGAAGATAGCCTAACATTCATATTTATTTATTTATTAACAGAATAAAGAGCAAGACATTTGTAACCGAGGAAAAGGCACAAAAAAAGGTGCCCTAGTGAGCCCCTCAAACCATAGGAAAAATAAAACCATCATAAAGCTCAAATGGAGGCATGGTCATTGCCTAACAACTTATGCTACATTTGTTAACGACTACAGTGGTATTTCATGGTTTTTTCTCCAAGACTTTTTCTCATAAATGATTTGACATCTTCGTTATCTAACAATTTTAACTTTGGTAGCTTTACTACTGTACTTTAATCAATTTTCTTTAACTATCTTATTTATTCTAAATTTACCCTATAATATGATATCATTATCATTCCCACCAAAATTCATGTCACCAATAGAACCCTTAGGTAGAAATAGAACACATACTAGCTAAGTTTGAGTTAAGGGAGGTTGAACCTGGATTTTGTATTTCTCAAAGGCAGCTTGCTCTGTTCTACATCTTGACCTTCAAAAATGTCAACTAGTATATTTTTCCCACCTTCCATAACCCATTTGAATGCCTTTGATTCATTGAAAATCACATCTCTGCATAAGAACACTTTCTGAATTGCTGAATTGTATATCTTGTATGCCTTTATATTTTCACTCTAGCCAATGAAAATATACTTCTCGCCTTTGTCATCAAGCTTCTTTTTTTCTCATTCGTAATACGAGAATATGCTACACAATAAAAAAAATTTCAAGTGACTAACATTTGACTAGTTGTAACATAAAATGCGTCACACCATGTTTAACTTGAGACTCATTTACAAACTACCAAGAACTTTCTCATCTTTTCAATGTGGTATTCTTTTTTAGGCTATTGCAATTCCCCATCCCATCCAACCACATCCAATGCACTCCTTGACTATCTCAAGGCCATGGAGAGTAAGATCCCTCAAGAGCTTGACACTATTAACCTCTCTATCATGGACATGCATACTCGACAGGATAAGATAGAACAAGAACTTAAATCTATCAAATATGCCCTTGCCTTAATTTTCTGTTTTAAATGTTAGAAATAGTTGTTTCATATCATGTGAAGCACATAGAAGTTACTTCCATATTTAAATTCATAGAATTCATCATTTTGAAACAGTGACTAAGCATTTGGCTCATCATTCATATAATTCACTGCTATTTTGAAGTTTAATATGAGTTTTGTAAGATTTCTATTGCAAAGATTAATGCCTACTGCAACGTCGTAATTTTAACCTCATGAATTATATTAAATTATTTGATTCCTTATTTGTGTTTCTAACGGTTCTCTAAGAATTTGCAACTGCCTTCCATGACAGATTTGTTGGCTCCCGGTTTCTTTCCTATTGTTTATATTTTTCATTTTAGTCATAGATCATAAAAATATATGTCAACTTACCATACGAATTACATTAATTGATTCGATTCCTTTCTATGTGTTTGTATAGGTTCTCTATGAATTTTGCAACTACCTTCCATGATAGTCATTTATTGGCTCCCAGTTTCTTTCCTCTTGTTTATATTTTTTCAATTTAGCCATGGATCATAAAAACATATGTCAACTTGCTAATGTTTAAGTCTTTTGACACTTGCTACTTCATTAATCCTTGAAATTTCATGTAAGAGACTATTTAACCATGAACTTTGTTGTCAGTAACTCTAACAAGAATTATCAGAGGTCTTCAAGCCATTAAATCCTTGATTTAGTATTAATTTATGTTACAATTCAATTGAACCACTCAACACACATTTTCAAATTTAATTGATTTTCTTCATTTAAATACTTCCCAAAGCCTACATTTGCCCAAAATAACATGTTTTGTTCCTCATTTATAGAAAACTTAATCTTTTTAATATTTCATATACTTTTCCAAGATTTTACAACATTTTCAAAACGATATGGGTGAAGTTTCTACTTTCATGAACTCTCTTGTAGTAGATCTTCCCACCACAGCTCTTAACACCCAAGATACATGTTAGTATATTGTGTTCTATATGAATACATGAGTTCTTAGTTTTTTGGCTTTGAATTGAATTAAATTTGATGGAACATCTAATTGTTTTGGCTGCATTACTCTAGTTGATATATTTTTGTTTAAAATTTTCAAAACTCAAGATGGGATGTTGCATGATTGGTCAAGCCAATGCAACCTGGTTTCGCTGTTAGTTTATTAAAGAGATGGTCATCACTTTATGTAAAAATTCAATATTCATTGGTACACATTAAGTACTTATCATGTTTTATTTTACATATGTATTTTCTTTGCTTTGCCTTTGAATTGGATTATCTTCTTTATCATTTTCAACTGTTTGTAAACTTTCCTCCAACTAGGCTAAATCCATAGTTCTCATTCATTCTAGAACTTGCAACATAGTATTTAATGTTGAAGCATTTTTCTAGGCATTAGGTCTTATTAATTACAGGAATAAGGAAATTTCCATCATGTGTTTGATATAGTCCTCAAAGAGCATAAAATTATTTCTCTTGTTGGCATTAACTTGAACCTTTAGAAATTCATATTCTAAATGCTTATTGTATTATTTTAACCATAGATTAATACCTTACATATAAAATTCAAATCAAATATCAACTTTGGTCAAGTTGGTGCTTACTTGGCTACGTTGAAGCAACTTTAAATAAGCTTGGTAACTGGATTCCTCACAGTTACTGCTAGTTGATAAGTATTACAATATTTTGCAATTTGGTTCATTAGAATTGGTTTCAAGTCAAGAATTGGTTTAAGGGTTCTTTTGTATAGGATATGTTTAATAAAATTTCTGCTTTGTTTCAATTGAATTGATCTGTTTGTGAGGATTCTTGTTAATTCCTCCTTTTTTATTCACTTTAACATCTTTCACAACTCTAATAAGGCATGAATGGCATGCTCCCACAGTTCATTTTAAAGGTTTTTAACATTTTCAAGTGTTTCATATATATATATATATTAAATTTTACTGAAATATGAAACTGTGGTATTAAATTTTTGTTTACTCTCGTTCTCTCTACTTTCATACTTCACACACATCATATTATATCTAAATATGAATTTAGAATGACAAATTATATGCTTGTACCCTATTTTTTGTTTTAGGTGATGATTTGTATTGAACTTCATTAAAATAACTGTCTAGTAGAAACTTCTTTGTTTGTATGCAATTTTGCATTCCAATAGTCCTTACACACGTCCATTAACATGAAATAGCTATTAAACCGTTTGGAAATTGCTAAAATGTCTCAAGCGTAAAAGTTAAATTACGGCTAGACTTACGCACTACACTTGGAATTATGGAATTTTGTTGTTTGAAATTTGTTTAAAGGTTATGGACAACGCATGACTTAATATGATGGCATTCGGGAAGCTGTTTTAGTGGGCAAGCATTGCTATAAAATTTATACATTTGCTTGTTTGAATGAAATGAATGCATTGTGTGTGTGTACCAAAACTAGTTCAATGATTGGGAAAATTATGTGATGATATGCCATGGCTAATTCTGGCTTAAGTCCTTTGTCTGCATGTCATAAATTATATCATTGATCTATAGGGTGCCTGCTTGTGCTTCAATTTTCATGTGCATTTTTTAATTTACTAAGGCAACAAGTTTTGATGTCTTTGTGAAACAATTCAACAAACTTTTGAAATCTGCGTGTTGTTTGTTTCAAAGGCGTTGCTTCTTCCGTTAGCTTTCCATGCATTTGTAATCTTCATTCCAAAGCACTGCTTCAACCCAGGATCTTGAAGAACAAGAGAGAAGTAGAGGAAGATCAGGAAGGAGTTGATTATTTCTTGTCTGCAATCCATATTTTCGGTGACGACGATGTGAGGGATTTTAGTTTTATAGTTTTCTCTACCGTTGTCCATTTTTCTGTTCAAATTTCAAATTCGTCATATCCCTTCCCTATTTCTAGCAACGTTTAAGTAGGGGATTTCCATTTTAAACTTATATCTTACATACACCTTCTTATTTCAATCTTATCTTCAGTATTTCTGGTGGGACAGCTCAATCTCCTACGTGACAGTTGATGCAACCACTACGTTAAGAGTATCTCTATCGTTTAAGCATTCGCCTTCCGAAATCGAGTAATTATTGATAAGGCTGTTGGAGTTATCAACGCCCCTAATCCTATTTTGAGGTTGAGCACTATTGTTGAAATCTTTTAAAGAATTCATGGCGTAAGGAACCAATCTGATCTACGGAAGTTCTAATTATTTTTAAAAAAATGTAGTTGTAATTTTTAAGAAATATTGTGTTAAAACTCTTTTGATTCAATTGAAGTGTGAATATGGATATTAAATTCAATATGATTTGGAGTGCTATCTTCGGGTTGTCGTACAAATTTTGCAAATGAAAGTGTTCTGAATTTGTTGGACGTGCTTGGGCAATGGCTTAAGCATTCAAAATAGGTCATTAATTCTTCATAGTCGTTACAATTCACTGGGTCCATTGTCATGTTCTACAGACAATAAATTTATGTATTTTTCTGCACATAATTGGGATGATGATCGAAAATGCTGAAATTCAAATAACTTATTCGGAATATATTGTAATGCAAGTGTCTTCTCATTACACTATTGAATTTGGGCAATTCCATGGTAATTGGGAGTTGGGATAGTTTAAATCAAATGCATTGTTGTTGGATGTATTTCAATTCTGAAATGGTCATGTTCTATATATGAATGAAGAGTTTAAATCTCAAATGGGAATTATAAAATTGGTGGTCTTTGCGAAAATGTTATAAAAATTGTTAAAATATTTTGGATGTAGATTGTTGGTTTTTGTATGCATACTGCTGAATTGGGGATTTCTTTATGGATGTATGTGTTATTTTCATCATGTAAACAGAATTTCAATAGACAATTGAAATGAATAGAAATTTTATAGACAGATGACAAACACAACTAGGGATTCACTTCGACCTGGAAAAATTAAAATGAAAGTTCATGGATTGGATGAAAGGATTGGCAGCAAACATGTAATGTGGGCCAATTCTGGGGTGCAAATGGTGTCTAAATGTTGTACGTGGTGCATAACTAAGAAACCTAATAAGAATCAGTAAAGGTGGATTAGTCATTATACACGTGTACCTATCGTCAAGTTTTTACCTTAAAAACACGTGGCAACATACTACTTGCCAATCCTCCATTCACGTTTTTCGGTGTTGTATTTGCAATGTGATGGAGACAACCTGTTTATGCTATATATTTTTCAAGAAAATGTCAAGAATAGCTGTGTTGAATATGTTTGTGCTATGATATCCACTGTGTATATGACCCCAGAGATTTCTTTACAAGCTGCGCTTATAAGTAGTGTATTTCTCATTGGTCTCGCCAGTTTCGAGCCTTAGTACAGGTATACGAATGGTGTTCTAGAATTTCGTTCTTTTTGTCTTTTGTAGTCGGCTGTATAATTTCATAACAAAGTCTCAATCCTTTCCTACTGCTATTATAAATATATGTTATCAAACAATTATAATTCATACGTTTTGAAAATTTGAGAATGTGTAGTGAATGCTAGATTACAGGAGAGGAGTGCACTATTGGGTGGGAGAAAAGATGACCTTCGAGAAATGTCAATTACTTAAAAGGTAAACATCAGTGGCCTTGTATTGTAGTTAATCTGAATCTTCCTTGCTGAATGTGGTGATCCTGCTTTGATTCAATTAACCTATATATAATCTACTGTCCGTGTCAACAATGCAAAGTGGGCTTTGTATTATCCTAAATGTTGTAATCCTAAATGTCCGTTGAATTTAGAATGATCATTTTTCTTCTAATTATTACAAAATTGCGTTTCAACCACATTTCACTTGTGTCCCAATGAGTTTAAGAGATGGATGCAATAAATAATTACTGTCAACATTCATGTATCGCTAGAATATGTCCAACTCTTGGGTGTTGTAAAAATATTGATAATGGATTTATATATTTTTTTTGTATTTACAACCATTGTCTTAACATATGTATTTCGTTCATAAAATCTCAATATCTCAATATAAAGGAAGCCCATTCAAGGATCAGATGGAGACATATGGACCAAAGAACGGTTTGGGTGATGGACATGAAGGACATGGCCAGAATGAAGCTAAGAATATCAAACCATGTGTAGGCCAAGAATTTGAATGTGAAGACCGAGCATGGGAATGCTACAATTTATATGGCAAATAGATGAGATTTAGCATCCGCAAGGGTCAGCGTCGCATTATCTCGTCTACCGGTGATGTGGTTTGGAGACGATTTGTATGCTCTAAGAAGGGTTATTCTAGAAGTATACATTGCAACGATTCTAATGAACAGTTAGTGAATAAAACAGGCAAACAGAACTAATCGAATTGAGTAGGATGTGCTGCAGAGATGGTTGTGTCGCGTAAGAGGGAAGGGTCCTGGCTGGTCGTCCATTTTGTTGATCAACACTGTCATGCTCTAGCGACTATGGAGGAATGTTTGTATCTTAGATCACACAGAAAGGTCGACCAAGACACCGTCGTCTCTTAGATGACTGTAGGACTGTTGGCATTGGTCCTTCTAAAGCATATGACTTGGCTGCTGCTATCGAACGGTGTGGTGTCGGGAAAAACTTCATCGAGTGTGATGCACAATGCATTTGGACTATTTACTAGCAAAGTAACATGCAGATCCTACTTTGTTTGTTGCCGATAGAGGAATGAAAATGGTCAACTAACGCATATCTTCTGGGCTGATGGAAGATCTAGAGTTGATTTTAAAGTATTGAATGACATTCTTTTCTTCGATATGACATACAGAATGAACCGGTACAAGATGCCATTCACACCATTCATCGGAATGAATCACCATAAACAAATCATTGTCTTCAGTTATGCACTCATGAGCAATGAGTCTTCTGAATCATATACATGGTTATTCAATCAATTCAAGGTTGTAGTCGGAGCGGATAGTCTAGTGGCAATTATCACAGATCAAGATGCATCCATTACATCAACAATTATTGCGGTCTTTCCCGAAGCAGTCCATAAATTCTGTTTGTGGCATATCTTACGGAAAATCCCTGAAAAGTTATGAGGTGTCTACAATGAATAGTCCAAGTTGAAAGTTGAATTTGAGCAGCTAATATACCAGATAGGTAGCATAGATGAATTTGAAGTGCGGTGGCCACGATTCCTTCAATCATTTGGACTACAAAGCAATATCTGGTTATCCTCTTTGTATGACATACGAGAAAAATGGGTTCCTCTATTTCAGAGTGGTACTCAATTCATGGGCATGTGCACTAATCAAAGAAGCAAGGCCTTTTATTCAATTTTGGATGGATATATAACTCAACATACTTGTCTGTAGGATTTTGTGAAACAATTTGACAAATTTTTGACCAGGCGTCATCAAGATGAGGTGTTAGAAGATAAAAGAACCCGTGAGTCACCTTTTATGCCTAAGACATCAATGACTATGGAAAAGAGCATTTTCGAACAATACACATATGAATTTTACAGAGACACACAAGTTCAAAGGTGGGAAAGTAATGCGTACAATACAACGGAGCTTGGGGCGGATGAGGAGAACGTCATTTATGAAGTGAATAATCCAAGCAAACATCGTGAAGGCCGCATAATTGAGTTCAATATTCTTCTCAACTTTGGGACATGCACGTGTTTGATATGGAGTCAACTGGAATTGTTTGCCAACATTTAGAAGCTTTGATGCAAACGCTGCATATACAAGAGATACCTCCCAGCTTCATTTTTCATCACATGTGTAGAGACCCTAGAAGAGGCATTGTGTTACCCAAATTGCAACCACATAGTTCGACTATAGTCGAGGACTAGCTCATGGCATATTTCCGTCACATTCATATATTAGTAGTTGGCAAAAGACATATTCCTCACCATGCTTATCGTCGAGCAGAACAATTATTGAATGAGGTTCAATATATGATTAAGGTGTATTATGGTAATCCTGTTATTACTCCTAACAAAGGTGTGGACAATGCTATGGATATGGATGGAGATTATTCAAGTGAAGACCTCAAGAACCCCCCTCTTCGACGAGGAAAAGGCCGACTAGAAGGGAGCACGATACAACGTCGTCTAAAGCAAAAAATACATAATGAATGAATTAACCAACCTTTGTATCAATGCATGAATTTATTTTTTGAATGTTATTTTTACGGTGAAATAGATTAACATCGATATTATGTAAGTAAGTACGTTAATATAAATGATCAACTACGTAAACTGCTTGTGTTCTTTATGGATACTGTTATACATATGCTGGCATCGTAATATCATTGATTAAATTGCCTAAATGATGTAGTCAGACATTCAACTGTAATGTATGCTATATCACCGTACTCATTTGCTTAATCTTATTCTCGTCTCGTCTGCCTAGTGTTTGACTACACCTTCATATTTTCATTATATCCTCTTGTTTTTTATTTTGTACAGGTAAAAGATTTCGGATCAGGTTGAATATAGACAGAGATGGTGGGGCCCCATCTAAGCCTAGGAAGAAAAGATTAGAGTCATCGTGTAGCCTGAAAGCGATGCATACTATAGTACATGAGCTGTCAGAAGATCAATGTGCTGTTGTGAAAACTCTCAGATTTGGAGGACTTTTATCCTTGGAGTGTAGTAAGTAGTGCCCTTAGCTGATTCGATGACTTGTGGATAAATATGATGTTCACACATGCATGTTCAAGTTTAACAATGATATCTTCTTCGTAACGGAGCGCGATGTGAAGCTAATTCTAAGACTCTCTACCCATGGCGAATCAGTGGAGCCCCTCAAATCTCGTACGAGTATTTAAGCTCTTCGCGATAAATATGAATTAACAAAGAGGACAAGTGTACTGCATGTCAATCGCTTCCTTCCTGTAATACAAGAGGGTCAATGCGACGATAAATTTTGACAGGCTTTTACACTGTAGGTGCTCGGCACATTTTTATGCCCCATTTCAAATGGCCGAACTCGAGATTTTTATTTACATCATGTCATAGATCCAACTGACATTCATAGGTTTTCTTGGGGCCGTCACGATGAACAAGGCGCTTAAGTACTACATTAAGAAAAGGAAGCAAACTATTAGATGTTGTGTTGCGCTCTTACAGGTTGGCGCATATTGGATTCTTATAAAAGTTGTAATATAAATCTTTTTCAGATTCACATGATCATTGACCTTTGTCAGTGTATTTACACGTATGGTTCTTTGCACATGCTGCACATGATGCGTTGTCACCAGCTGGGACGCATGTTGCCCTACCTCTGATTAACTATTGGGATAATGAATAAACCTCTGAGATTGATGAAAACTTGAGGTCCATAGGATATGAAAATGCTCAGGTATGTGATTTTTAAACTTATCAAACCAAATCCATATGAATGTCCTTAACGAATATTTATGCATTCAAATCCGGAGAATGAAAAGTTAAAATGTATTACTTTACTAGGTGAATGCCGAAATATTGATGAATGTTACGCATGCACAACTTCACCAACTCATGGATTCTTCCATGCCTACGAAAGAAGTTTTCAAAGGAAAAGCATCACTAGTTTATGAGGGATCGGACCCCTTTAAAACTAAGGATCATATGCAATGTAAACGAGAGGATGCCGCTCATTTTCAGTCAATGGCTGAGTCATCCTACCACAAGCGCGCCAATTGTCCATTGCTGGTTCGACACACTCTTCACCAACTAAGGGGTCTTACGGCTGACGCGAAGGGGACCAAACACACTTTATTTAATAATGAAGGAGGAAAAAACCAAGCTCCAACCAAAGAAGATGAGTACCTCGATTATGATTGGCCTACCCTCTATGAGGAATCATGCACTTGGGAATAGACAGGTAGTATGAATGCTAAGACTACTACGCTAGAAGCAACATGTAAGGTCCATCTCGAGACAGACATAAAGCGGTTAAGTGCAAAGGTTGATGAGTTATCAAACGTTGTTATGGTATGAACCTAGTTGACAACTTGTCATTACCATGCGAATAGCTATTATTGTAGGTCATCTCTCTTATAGGTTTACTATGAACATTGGAATGGACAAAAGACATAGGCCTCTACATATGTTGCTGATCTAAGTAGTGATACCACTCGCACTACTATAAAGGTAAGTGGTGATACCACTAGCACTATTGTTGATGTTGTGTGTAGCTTCCTTTGGTCATATTGTTCATCTACCTAAGTTAAATGTATATATTACAAGAAAAGTTGACACTTTATATTTCTTGATAGACATTGAAAGAATTATTCCTCCGAATGGACTGGTCATGGGCAACTCTCATGATACTATATCCAGATCGATCACGGCAGGTATGAGAACAACATACTCAAGATGGTATATGTTGTCTGGATTATTGTAAAAAAAATTGTTTAATTATATCTACATGTAGGAGGGCTTGGTCGGGCTAAGTAGACTGTCCAACAAGGTTCTGGAACAAAGGATACTTCATTCGTGCCCTATAGTGTTTTGTCGGGAGCTAGAGAACCTTCTACATCTCAACCCAAAGAGGACAAGGAGCAATTGCGCAGTCTGTCCGATGAAAAGGAGGCACGCTTTGCTTTCCATGGCGCAGAGCCAGAGGTTATAATGATCGAGGAGGAAAACAAAAGCCCAGGGATAGCTGAGCATGAGGGAAACCAACTGCAGCGATTGGGTCGTGGGCAACGAAAAAGAAGAAGTCTAGCTAGTTGACCAGTCCTTACACCTCGATCAGTGCACACAAGCTGTCACGTAAAATAAAAGATCGCATCGGCAAACCAGGTTCAGTCATTTTTTAGTACTTCAAAATCTACGTACTTGAATACATGATAACTGTTTTATTTTTTATCGTCCTCTATATTTTCATATGAAATAATTTTCACTGCAGCAGTGTCATAATGTCCATGTATATTTCATTTAATTACTCCAATTGTATGGTCGCAGCTTGTTACCAGAAAGACAGATCGTTCTACCCCATGGATCGAAATTTGACCAATGCTGAGAATAGGCTTGTAAATTTTGCATTCGACTGTGGCAAGGAAAAGAGGTTTCAACTAATGCTCATATCGCATACCTATCCTTTTTTCTCATGTCTTGGATTATCAATGTATAAATACTTACAAACGTTATTCATTTATCAGTGAATGTGTCTTTTCCATGGGTCCATTTCTTTTTACTCATAGTACCTTCCGTAGTTTAGCACCTTCACAAAAGGTGTCCACTCATATAAGTTATTTATATATATTTATTTGTTTGACTACATTCTTCCAATGACATCCTTCTGAATTGAGTGTTGATTTCTTTAAACATGATTGAGAGTTTGCGTTGTTTTTGGTTGTTGAAGGTTTTTGACACATACACCAGCCTCCTAATGCGACAACAAGCAGAGAAAAGGGCTAGTCCACCGGGTCGATATTATATGGACTCTAGATTTGCGGTATATCAATTTTAACTGCATTAAAATGTCTATCTATCTGTATATTCCCATGCATTATCAATATCACTGACTCAATATGATGCATGACATGATCATGCTCCTATTTTGTATAGTTATATGCTTCGAGAGGACGATGTTCCAATAGGCATATTAAAGGATGAAGTGAACACTTTGCATCTTCCAACTGCTAACTGAGTTAGGATATCGAAGAATTTTAACACACTTACTCTTTTTCACCATTGCCGATGACATGTCATGTTTATGATATTCACTTAGAAAATTTTCTTCAATAGGTCCTCATCCCAATTTACCATGAAGATCATTAGATCGCATATGCAGTTGACATGAAACAAAAGTGTATATATTACATGAACTCGCTAAAGTTTTCTAATTGCGTAAACAAAAGTGTATATATTACATGGACTCGCTAAAGCTTTCTAATTGAGTACGGAACAACTTTATGGCTTCGCAACTGGTATGATTACAATACTCCTCATTTATTAATTTTTTATTTCTCAATCACCACAATATAAGCTGAAAAATGCATATGAACCTTTGTTCTATTATAGTAGGTTTCTTCTTTGACTAGTTTGTTCTCAAGCATTGGGCATATAGAGGATTTCCCATTATATAAGCGGGCATCCATTGTTGATCTGCCATTACAGACTAACTTGTGAGTGCTACACATTAATGTTATTGGAGTTTGTGTGGTGGGGAATATAGGTTGCACCTCGATATATATTAGTGCTTCTCCAAATCCCTAAGTCACCTACGTATATATTTTCTTAGTAGTATGTTGATTAGAATAAAATCATGAAAACAATGTGAGACTCTTAACTCACAAGTTATGTGACATTCATATATCTATTATTACAGTTTTGACTGTGGCGTATTCCGCATGTGCAATGTGTCGTATTTTAATGGACCAGGAACGCTACGTTATAGTCAGGTAAGATGGACTGTATACGTACATACGTTTTGGTATTAGTAATATTAGCTTATATTCATGTACAAGATTGATACAACCTATTCACAACATATGTTGTTTAGCATGTTGGCAACAAAGCCTCAGGAATAAGGTAAAATTATTGTTGGTAGGCACAAAAGATGGACCATATATTTCCATTTCAACTCAAATTTTCCTAGAGCACTCGATATTGTTGTGACTATTTTTGCTCTTCTCATCAATGCAAGCAGATATTGATGCAACACGGCAGGTGATAGCGCTCACATGTTAGATAGCCCACATAACAAAGTAAGGAACCAAGTTATGCAGATGACATATCGCTTCAATAGACGGAGGTCATGAAGGATTAACACTTAATTTTGTATATGAACATGTTCACCTTCCAGATTTGAATGTACAAATGTTTGTCTTCGTCATGTTAAGCATACTTAAATATATTATGGCATGTATGAGAGAGCTGGACTCGAAAGTTTATCACCTAAAATAGATTATGTTGACATATAGATGACCATGTACCATATACTGTACACATGAACTATTTAGCGCATTTCACACAACGTATGCCTTTATGATTGATGAATTAAGAAAATATGTTTGATGCGTAGTACATGAATGAACTATTGCCCTCACATATTTTATGATGATGAAATTATCATTCCCAGCAAATGCAGGTATGCAACCAGAGTACCCCCGTGATTAATGATCAGTCAGATATAGGCGTCGCCCCAATTTATTGCAACTCTTGACGACGCTTATTAATTTCTATCAATAATTACGGTTTCTTTACATGATAAATTCTTAGAAATTTTCACTGCGAGCGATAATGATGATTCGTATAGACACCATGAGCATTATTTATTATCATGCACAATAAAGATATTATACGTTGAAAAGTTTTGTTTGTGTGGGCTAAACACATACCTCACCTTGTAAACTTTAAAAAATCCATTGACAACACTTATTTTTTTCTTTTTTCTGTATATACTTATTTCATCAATGTGTATTTAATACTTAAATCAAGTTGTACCAATTTAGTAATAGGCGTATAATTGTTTTGAAATTTGTAAATATCTATGTGTATATGCATTTAAAATACCATTACCTTTAAAATAGTCAGTAAACGAATACATGCCTCAAAAAATAGTAAAAGTCCTACTACGTATATAATTTGTTCAGATGTTATGTACAGAGATGCATTAGGAAATTAGATTGACAAATTAAAATAGCTTCTCTTGACAATAGTGCTAGCACATATATTCATTTGAAAATAACAGTCACTTCTTCCTCAAAAGATATCCAAAAAATGTATATATTGTCTAGACAACACCTCCTCGAGACCAAGTATTATTGGCTGTCCTTGTGGATATTGCGTGCATGTTATATTTGTCAATTAAAATTATCTTCGCAATGTGATGCCGAAAGAGAAGAGCCATACTCTGGAGAAATGCAAAAGACATTAAAATATCATTGATTTAAGAAATACAGGGCTTCTAAAAAGTGTACATGTTTGCTTACTGGATCGAGAGGTACTGAATACTCACCTGTATACCTCTCCATAAGCATAAGAATATGACTATGACAACAAAACCTGGATAATTTAAATATGCACATTTGTGGATGGTCGTTAATAAGAAATGTGAAAGTAAAAAATTATCTTAAATGTAACACAGCCAGTAAATCACAACTTACTCATCTAGGGGCACAAGTGGTTCCCATGACACGAACCTTTTTAAAGAACAGAGAGTCGCGGCGATCATTGTACATGAATTTTAATTTCCTTAGCATATCCGCCCAAGAGATAAAGTGGGTCACCAGAAAAGGAATCTCATGTATAGTGCTACATTTACTGAAATATACTCTGGCAAAATAATTCGACAAACACTGACCGTGGATCCATATACCGCCTTGAAGCAATCTGTCGTTTTGTTAGAGCACAGATCTAAGAAATGCGCCTCAGCACAGCGCATGTCGTATGCCATTGCAACCTAATGATCACCGTTACACAAAATAGGTATGAATAACTACATAATCATGACATGAAATCTCATTAAAATTAGATAAGGAGGCTAGGCTATTATTAGCCATTGAAAGTCGGTACTAATCCATGAACAATCAAGGAGATGATATCCATGAAGGGACACTGAGAATTCAGGCTCCAAGTGCTCCTTAAATCCTGAAAAATACAGCCTTTGAAAATTTGAAATTAATATGTATTCCAGCATACGTACCACATTAATAAAAAATACATATCTGCCTACAATATTCACCGCAAGAGGTGTTAAAGTAATGTCTCCGTCTAGGATAGTCAAATTCTTGTTGCCGATAATTCAAGACCAACATGTAAGCATCCAGTAATTAATGTTCGAAGAATGCATTAGGTCATCCTGCACTCAAATCGTTATGCAAAGAAAAAAGAGTAGATCACATACGTAACTCACATCTGGATGGATGCATGGGGTTTCAATTGTACGGAATTCCAATCTTGTCACTGTCACAAATCCTAACGCAAACAACTTTTCGTCATCGAAGCCGGCACCCGATGTGAGAGCTCATTGCTTGATTATGGATTCCTCAACCGTCGGACAAGATACAAGTATTCTCATAGAGTTTCTGTGGATGCAAAATTCTGCGTTTTTTTTCTGTACATATCATATACTGAGTCCAATGTTATGACTAGGGTACATAATAATAATAATAATGGAGCACTGAAGTATGCATGCACATACCTTATCAAGAATTCTCCGAATATTTGCAATAGTATCTTTATCACGACCTGACGATGTCAAAACCAAAGGCGAGTCACCTACATTAGGTGAGTTCTTCCATGCAGGAGTTAATTTGCTGCTTGATCCGGGCCATATGTCAGGGATGTCGTAAGAAGGCTTTGATTCCCTAAGTGGAGTCCTTAAATCGATACTATTCTTATGTGTGCAACTCATCCAATTGCTTAACTTCTGGATTTCAACCCGAACTAATTTGAATAATTACTGTTACTAAGACAATAATTGAAATATTAAACTCGGTTCTATAGCAGAGACAATATAATCAGGAACAATATGAATATTTTGTAAGCTATGGTGCACTACATTTAATCCTTTTTTGGTTGCCGCGTCCCTTCGAATGCTTTCGTCCAACTGCACTTGTTATACCTGGTTCATCTTAAATCGTGAAGTATCAATATGGTGAATATAATATGGCAATTTCAATTAGCTTATTCTTTATATAAACTAATTACCATAGTTGGGGTGTGTTTAGTTGGAGGTAAAACTTTTGATAAAAAGTTTTTGTGGTAGAAGTTATCAAATTGATAGAAAATGATGTGATAAAATAGGAATAATGATGAGGAATAAAGAGAATAAAGTTAAAATAGATAGATTAGTTGTATGGGTAGTTGTGTAGGAATGATTGAAAGGTAAAGTAGTTTGTATAGAAAAATGTAAAAATTAGTTAAAATATAGAGTAGTTATGGATAGTGAAAAGTTTTGGATTGAAAAGTTTTGGTTGATATGTTTTAGCCCCAAACAAACACACCCTTGATGTAGTAAAAAAATAACATAATTAATACATTCAAGATACAATCGCAATGCATGATCTTTCACCATATTCATTTATAATTCGAATTTCATTTTATTCTATTGAGGCTAAGATTTTATAATTCACAACACATGCAATCAAAAAATCGTTGGTAATTATAACTCAATAACTAATCAAAATGGTGAAATAACCAACATGAAATCTTCAAAGAAGTGTGAACTTGCATCTTTACTTTCCTTGTAACTAGTGCTTATTGAGAAATGTGCGAAATCCAGCGAACATGTGGGTACCTGGATAGTCCGCTGAATACATGACACTTCTTCTTCAAGTAGGCAGATGTCTTCACGTTTCATTCTTCGACTTCAATTTCAGCTCTACACTAGCGAAGGTATCGCTTAAATGCCCATACCTTATCACACTTGATATTAGCAAGCAAAAGTCTAGTATGACTACCCATCTGTCATCTATGCTTTAGAATCACACCCTTCTACTCTGCATTCGCTTCTCTTTAGGCAACAGATGCAGCAGTAGTCATTCTCTATTATGGACGATCTAATCTTTTTGAGCTACAAGATAAAGAAAGACCAACATCAGCTTACCGAAAGAAGGAATCGAGGATTGATTGTTAGATGGAGATATTTGGCTGGCAAGGTAGAGATATTCCCAAGACCTGTCAGGCAGGGAGACGGCAAGGGAGACTTTTTATATCATCGTTGACTGCTTTCTCACGCTGCCTTGGACGAAAAGAAGGAGATTCTCCAGTCGAAGGGACCCGGGAAACTGAATTAAATGCATGAAAACGCAAACTCTAGGGTAAGCCTGCGCAACAGTGAAAATGTAAGGCATGTGGTGAATGGTGTGAAAATTAGAAGATTCAAAGACAACCAACCCACTCATTAATTACTTGTAAACCTTACCCCCACATTTGTAACAGAAAATGCCAATTAATCAATGAAACCACTCATGCTAGTATAATTAAAGAGAAGTGATGTTGAGAATTTCACATATAAAGATATCTCACGTACACTACTTCAAATAACTCATTAACAACAATTTTCATCCTTTTCTTCCCATACAACTGGTCTAGCTAATTGTATTTAACATTCGAATCATGCATTACAATGTTTTTGACGTATATATTTAATTAAAGGGTTAATTTCAAATATATCCACTACGCTTGCCCTTAATTTCAAATATACCCACTAAGTTTGATCATTTTTACATAAACCCACTAAGTATGAGTGAAATTTTAATATACCTATATCATCACGCATAATTAAAAATCCCTGTTATTCACCATATGAAATGTCCAAAATGTCTCTTATTATTTAATAATAATAGTCATTCAACTATGATAGAAGTTAAATAATATAATGGAAATATATCTAATGTGAGGGAAAAGTTTGACAAAATGAGAATCAACGGTTTGGATATTGCACAAAATACAATAAATGTTAGACGGAAGCAAAAGGCTCTAAGAATTTTCCGTCTCACGTAGAAGGAAAATTCGAATTTTCTTCTCCATCTGATGCAAGCAAAAGGCTTAAGGACTTCATGGTCATCACGCAAAAGGAATTCTCTAGCAAATATGTTGATTGGTAAAAGCCAAAAGGTTCAGGACTTCTCAATTTGTCATCACGCAAAACAAAATTCTCCAGCAACAGGCCTAATTCGCAAAAGCAAAAAAGCTCATTACTTGTAGCACCCTGACCGGCGAGCGCGCCACACCGTGTCATAGTACCTTACTCCAGGATCTTTTTAGATGATGAAATTTATGAATGAAACCAAAGTTTCATTGCTTATACTAGCGGAAGCTTTTCCTAATTTGTCAGGAAATCAGCCTGAATCTTTTTCGTTTCTTTTCCTCTCTTTAAAAGTCATATTGATTCTATTTCCTTAACTAAAATCCGGCAGCATGCCGTCTATCCTACAAATGTGTTTGGGCACTAATCATTAAACTACTCATAATTATATAAATGCAATAATTAAATGCCTAAAATTTAATATCCAAGCTCATAATCTCAATTTATTAGTTGGGTTTTTCCCCAACTTCCCTTTACTTTCATTTATCTAACTTATAACTTATCATTCCATCATCATTCATATGCATTATACTTTTTTAAATAATAATTATACCCCATTTACTATAGTCAAATTCATCATATATGTTCCTGCCTAAATTTAACTTTCATTTAGGCTTATTTGAAATTCTTAAGTATATTTATTTAATAATTACAACTTTGCTTAACCACAACTCTTTTATCACAAATAAATTATATATCATGATCCTAAAATTAAAATTAATCATTCAAGAGCCATCTTTAAACCCAAAGTTATCACCCATATATTGTCCAACTTTGGCTAGTTAGATTGGAGAGTTTTAAGCTTTAAATTTAAGGGGATTTTACTCCCTTTCATTTTCACATGATTTATATACAACAAGTTTAATATTTTTAACCCTCCAACCATTCACATACTTATTATACAATTGTCACTTATTTATTCTTTTTTTTCACATTTGTTTGATGCCAAAATTATATAAAAATTCACCCCGTACATATTTAATTAAAAGAAACCTCATACCTCCATACAAATTTCCTAGCTACCCAATTTCATTTATCATATATATCAGATAATTTTGGCTTCAAAATTTACACATTTTGATCTAAATCTATATTTAAATATTATTAAATTACTAAATTTAATATTTACAAGCAACAACACATACCCGTAACAGATACACCCATCTGTTCTCATTTTTTACCACCCATTTCCACATTCGAACGGGTTCAAAATTATTTATAAAACATCCTATATATGAATAATACAAAAGCCCTATGCCTAGGCCACGTTTTTAGGGCTTTCCTATATTTAAGATATGATGGACATTTTGAATTTCCTTTCCTACCCAAGATTATAAATATATTTTTTGCAAATAATATATCCCAACACTATTTAAATAGCCTATACAGAAATTTGGAGTAGAAATCTTAAAATTTTCAACTCTTGGATTTTCGAATTCATATATAGGATTCAATTTTCACATTCCATATGCATTGTTTGGCTCCTAAAATGAAGATCTACACGAATCTGTCAAAACCTCCATGATTCCTACTAGGGGTGTAAATCGGGTCGGGTTGACTCGGGTTGGCACAAATACAACCCTAACCCACCTTGTAAAATCACAACCCAACCCTACTTTCAACCCTACTTTTCACATCTTAACCCAACCCTATTTCAACCCACCTCAAATCGGTTCGGTTCGGGTTAGAAATCGGGCTAATAGATTACACATGTTATCAATGCTAGTTAAAGTTTTGTTCACCTAAATTTCTAAAATAATAAAAATAATGATAATTATAAAAACAATAAGTACCAATAAAAGTTCTACATAGCTCAAAAGTGGAGGATAAGTTTAGTAATTGATTCGTTTTTTTGTTTTTGTATTTTTGAGCAATCGGTGTCTTTTGCAAGTCAAAAAGTGAAAGCCAAGTAAAATTATTACAGTAAATTATGCAAAATAGAAAAATGAATATTATAGTCTTACTTACCTTCTTAGTTGGCTTCCAATCAAAGCTACAAACATCTTAAGTTCTCAGTTGACCTGTTATGTTATTCTAAATCACCAATGCGAGCAAATATCTAAACAACCTATTTACGATGCAATATAACCAAATAATCCAAACACAATTTCACAACTAATTAACCAAATATATTTCCAAACTAAATAAATTCAAACAACATTTGACAACCAAATAGTCAAACGAATTTCCAAACTCAACACAATTTTATTTAAATATCTAAGCAATATGAATGAAATACACTCTCATAAATATATGTAAATACATATCTTATGAAATCGGGTCGGGTCGGGTCGACCGACCCCTAACCCAACCCAACCCATTTTTAAAATCGGGTCGGGTTGAACCCATTTTTTAAAACCAAATTTCCAAAACCTCAACCCAACCATGGTATAAATCGGTTCGGGTTGATGCGGGCTCGGGTTGAACCCAACCCTATTTACACCCCTAATTCCTACCTATTTTAGGAAGAAATTTTAAAACCCTAAGTCACCATAGCTATGGATCCGAATTTCCTCCTCCTTTCTCATGATTTCATATGCATACATATAAATTTATATGAATCTAGCAAAAGCCTCATGCTTTGAACATGATTTAGGAAAGATTTCTAAAAAAATCATAAAAACCCATCTTTCTTACCTCTGGTCGATGACGGGATGAACGGAAATGGTGGCAGCAGCGACAACGGGCAGCTCGCTCCTCCTCTCCTCCTCTTCTTCTCCCTTCTTCTCTTCTCCTTCCTCTTCTCCTCTTCTTCTTCTTGTCTTTCTTTTTTTTTTCTCCTCTCTCTTCTCCCCTCTCGTTTTTCCCTCTTTGTTCGTGCATGGGAGAAAAGAGGCTGCCTTTTGGTGGCCCCACTTAAGGTAGTCCGCATGTACACATGTGCAGCTACCCCTCATACTATATATTTTTTAAATTTTTTTCTTGTAAATATCCATATTAAATATATGCCATAAACCATAATATTTTAAATTTTATAACTTATACCCACCATATGCATTTAAACTATTAAATCATGGCCATTCATTAATTTAAATGATTTAAATCAATTGATTACTTAGATTAAATTATTTGACTGAATTTCATTAATAAATCTAAAATTAAATAATATATCTTATTATTATTCCATACAACATTAACACTCAAATTCATCATTACTTATTTATTAATTCTCCTTTTTCTTACTTTATAATTTTAGGTCATTAATAAAATTCTAATTTATTAATTTCGCGGCCCAAAATTTTCATATATGTATGTCATGTACTTATGGGTTGAAATCTAAAAATTGCGGGTATCACAGTACTTCTCCATTTCTCTGTCCGATTTTCTTTATCGAGACGGCTCCAAGACTTCTCCATTTTTCTTTCCGAATTTCTTTATCGAGACGGCAATACATCCACTCAAAAAAGTGCGCCAAAGAGAAAATGACAAATTGTAAATTCGAATATTTTGATTCCCTCCAAAACGTGCTTTTATGTAACCGCTTATTCAATAATCCTTTCAAGAGCATGAAAAATTAATAAATTTAATTTTAATAATTCCTTGGGTAAATGGTATAAGATGCCAAATACGATTGGTGTAGATAATTTTATTGGTTCTAAAAAATAGAGTTATCTGTTCAAATTAATTAATAGAATAATATTCAAATTAATAACACAAAGAATTTTGGAAATAAATTTAGATTTAGAATACTTAAATTATTAATATGAAACACATTTATACAAGAGATTTTAAAATATAAATTTTAAAATAACAATATAGAAAATGTCTACACCATAAATTTGAAGATATGAGCTTTAAAATTATTACGGAGATTTTTTGTACAATAAATTTACCAATTTTAAAATTTAAAATGTTTATATGAACAATGTTTCTACAACGAATTTATATATATTTTAAATATTTATACAAAAAATAATTCTACAAAAATTTCGAAATCTAAATTTCGAATAATCATAAGAAGAACATTTCTATAGCAAAATTGTAACTGTAAATTTTGGAATAAATACATTAAGAACATTTACATAGTAAATGTAAAAATATAAATTATAAACTAATTATATGGAGAACGTTGCTATAAAAATACATTGAATTATTACTATAAATTTACTAATGTAAATTATAAAATATTAATTTCACAGCATGTTTTCTAACGTTGGTTGTTGTGGTCTTATTACTATTGTTGCATGTAATATATTATATAAATAGTAGTGCATATCATATATGTTTTTCATGACTTAAACTCATAAATAATTTTGACAATATATGTGTTAGTCCAAATTAAACCCAATTTTAAATCTTTTCCTATTTATTTATATATGGGTTAGAGTGGACAAGTGTCAAGCTGAAAATAAATTAATTTTCATCCAATTTATTTTTTGAGTGATAGATTTTGTATTGTACTACAATATGGATGCTATCTTTTCTATGTCATTTTCCATACAAAATATTCTTTCATGCAAAAAATAATAATTTTAGTTTTAATAATTCATTGGACTAATGGTATAGCAAGCCAAATGAAATTAGCGTGGATAATTTTATTGGCACAAAAATATAGAGTTATTTTTTACATATTATTTAATAAAATCTGTATTCAAATTTATTATATATAATTTTTTAAAAATAAATTTAAATATAAAATTCTTAAAATACAAATATAAAGCACAAATATACAAGAAATTTAAAAACTTAATATTTTAAATAAGTACATAGAAAAGTTTACACCATTCATTTGAAGATATGATTTTTAAAATCATCATATGGAGAACTCTTATATAATATATTTAGAATTTAAAATTTAAAATTTTTAGATGAAAAATTATTCTACAAAATTTCTAAATCTAAATATTAAACTAATTTGAAGAATAACATTTCTATAGCAAAATTTAAATTGTAAACTTTACATTAAATACATGAAGAACATTTATATAATGTATTTAAATATATAAATCTCAAACTAATTATGTGGAGAATGATGCTATAAAAATTTTCTGAATTATTACAATAAATTTTTCATCACAAATTATAAACCAATGCATTTATAGCAATAGTTTTTTAATGGTGGTAGTGGTAGTTCTACTATTATTAATGCATGTAATCTATTATCTAAATACTAATATATATTAGTAGATTTTTCATGGCCTGAACTCCAAAATAATTTTGACGATATATGTTTCAATCTAGATTGAACTACGAAATAATTTCATCTATTATTTTTGGGTCAAATAAATAATGCTTTATCTTGAAATTCGAATGATTGGAAACAAAAAAGAAACTATAAAAATATTAGAAAGTTTAGCATTTAACAAATTTTAATCTAATTATTAAATCGTGGATTTCTGCTTCATTAAGAATATCTTGATTTTTTATATTAGAGATGGATCAAATGTACAAAAGGTAAAGTGATTGGTGGATGAGCTTTGATCCTAAAATGCAAAGTAGTCAAGTATGATGTGTACTTTTAAAAAATCCAAAACCATGTTTTGTTCAGTCTTAGACCCGACCGGTTGAAACAAACCAACCATTAAGGGCTCCTAATTAAAATTATTTTTTTGATAAATAATTTAAATTCAACATTACATAAAATTCTCACTTAACTTTTATACAAATTCTTTACTTTTTGAGGTAATGGTACGATGTGACAAATAAAATTCATGCTGTTAATTTATTTTTTGATTTATTTCATTTATTTACGTTTATCTCGTTGTAAATTCGTGCCCTTAATTTATTTTTTGATTTATTTCATTTGTTTACTTTTATGCCGCTGTAAATTTTATATGATTTACACAAAAAAGTAAATAAATCAAAGTAAATCGTTTTAAATAAAAGTAAACCGTAAATGAATGAAAAAGTAAATAATGGGTGGTCTCAAAATTTATAATTTTTCTAGTAAACTAAAGTAAATTGTTTAAATTTGTGTCATTTTATTCTAAGTTTAATGGTACGAGATGACGAATTATTGTAAATCATAGGAGACACAAACAAGGTGACAACGGTCATTTATTTACTTTTTGAGACCACCTATTACAAATTAAATTCCTCCTATGAGAAATAATAAAAATAAATGATACTTAAAAATAATCACAAAAGTATTATAGTATCTATTCATTTTTTAGTCACAATATGGGGTTAAAAAAAATTTGTGCATAATGAGTGTGACGGGTTTTATGCTGACTATGATTAATATACGTGCTTATTATAAAAATATATAACATATACAAATTTCTACCTTTCTAGTAAATAAAAGTGTAAATAATTATTATTGAGTTATTAAATATATTAATTAGATAAAGGATCCAATTATTGGATTTATTTAACATTTAATATGAATCTATATTTTATTATTTAATATTATTAATATCTTTCGTATTACATTTACGGATAATATATTTGGTATAGATTTTATGAACAATCTATAAAATCCATCAAATCAGTTCATAATAAATTGATAACTATATAAAAATCATAAATCATGTATATATTATTTCATGATTTTTCATTATTCTTGTAAAATCTGTATTGCCCATCTAATTTGTGAAAATGAAATGTCATCAATCCTATTTCAGGTGTTAGAACTGTATAACTGGTTTATGTTATCAGACGAGTGCGTAGCAAAATCATATATTCTATACAACTCGTAAAATATATAAAATTTATCAATTGCATATATGTTGTTTCTGTGATACTTGAATAACATGTAAAATTTATTTCATGGAAAAAATGAATAAAGATTACCAGTATAACACATCATCCCCATGAATTGCATAAAACTGTAAAATCCGTAAAATCCGTAAAATCTATAAAATCGGTCAAACATGCTAAATTATATCATTCGTTCAAATTTATTTTTTAAAATAAATCTATTCTGAAATTTTAGGTGTACATTACCGATTATAATTTATAATGAATATCATACAATCTAACGTCATGGATCACTCATCAACTATAGTACTTTATTAAAATCATATGATTAACCATAGAAATACATGCACCCCAAAGTACTATAATTAATCTCACCTACCCATACTCACACTTTACCCACAATGATACTCTCATGGTACAAAATTACCATATTACCCTCATTTGCATTTTATGCAAAAATGTAAACGTTTGCACACTCACCTGCCTCTATAAATAGGGGTGTGTAGAGAAATGGAGGGAGTCATAAAAATTAGATCTTGTAGTATTTTTTTCTGTTAAAAGCTTGTTTCCTTTTGTTTGAGTATATCAGTGTAGTATTACAATAACTTTTCTTTTATTTTTAATTTTATAATTTTATTGTTAAAATATATTGAGTAGCTTTCTTTTATTTCTATACATATCTTTTGGCTCATGTAGATGTGTTCATATAATTTTTTAAAAAAAAATTAGACTCATTTAGATTCAGTCTTCTTCGCTAACTAAATAAATAATCTCTCTTGCGGGTTTGATCTATTTTGTAGCAAGTAATTTGCATTTTTGAGTAAATTTTATTAGGTGCCGAATAAAATTTTGTGCAAGTATTTTATTTGGTTCTTAATAATTTCAATCCTACTTTTTTTTACAAAATAAACTTACATGTCGATTAACTTTTGTTTACATATTATGATAATTTTTTGGGAATTAAAATTTTTTTAGGTCTACAGCATGGGTTGAGAAAAATAATTGTAAAATGCACCGCATTAATGGTTTTCAAACTTAAAATTTAGGCCGTTGACTATATTTCTAGAAAAAAGTAAACATTAACTTATTCTTCTAAATCGATATATTTATTATATGTATTTATTGCAAAAAATTATAGCATAGAATGTTTATTTTGTACCTATTTAATAAATAAAAATATAAATTAAGATAATACGATAACAAAATGATTAAATCAAAATTTAATAGAATTCTAAAATGTGTTATTTAATTTTTTGTAAAACATCAGTATTACTTGATAGCTAATACATTTAACACAGATCATATGAATAATCTATAAAATCCATTAGATCAGTTCATCAGAATTTGAATAATTTGTAAAAATCATAAAACATGTAGACATGAGTTCATGATTTTCTAGCATTCCTATAAAATCTATATTTTCCATATAATTTTTAAAAATAAAATATCATCAATCTTAGTTAAGATGCCAAAAACTATATAACCTATATATATCATTAAACGACTACACAGGAAAACAATATATTTTGTAAAATTTGTAAAATATCTAAAAACTGTCAATTATGCATACACATTTTTTGCTATACTTGAATAACCTGTAAAATACATTTAACAGAAAAAAACGAAGATAGATAACCTATATAACTCATCATCCTCATGAATTGCATATAACCTGTAAAATCCATAAAATCTGTAAAATCAATCAAACAGGCTAAATTACTTCGTTCATTCAGTTATATTTTTTGATAAGTCTAATTTATTGTTCGAAAATTTGAGCATAAATTGTCTATTATCATTTATAATGATTATGTTACACATTAGATATCTCGGATCGCTCATTATCACTACCATTTTATTAAAAGCATATGATTTACTATAAGAAAACATGTACCACGATTTATTATAAGTCATCTCACCTACCCATACTCACATTTCACCTTCAATCATACTCACATGTGTGAAATGACTATATTGCCCCCATTTGCATTTTAACCAAAAATAAAAACGTTTCACTGGCACCTCCCCCTTATGATTTTCACAGACGATTCAAATTCAAATGAACTGATTTGATGAGTTTTACAAATTCTTGTGAACTAATCTGATGGATTTTACAGATTATTCGTATAATCGGTGTTGAACATATTATCTATCAAATGATAATAAATTTTTAAAAATTTTAAATAACACTTTTTAAAAGCATATTAAAAATCCATTAAAATAACTTTTTGACTGCATTATCTGGTTAAGTTCTTAATGTATAATTTTAATTTACATTTTTATTTATTTAATGGATACAGAATGAGTTGTTGTGCAACTTTTTAAAAAATTAGTAAATGACCAAAATTTTGAGTGTCGAACATTGATAATGAGATGCATTTTATGAATGAGACCGGTTTCTGTGCAAACGTTTTTATCTTGGCTGAATGTACACATGCTCCATCTGCCGTTGATTTGAAATGCACAGCTGGGATGCAATAACTGTTCAAAGGGCAAAGCGGGAATGCCCAAAAGGCCTATTTGCGTGTGAGCCCCAACCCATGGGAAGCATTTCCACCATTTTTTCCAGGGGAAGTTGCATCTCTGTCGTTCGTTTGAGCTAGACGGCTACGATTTGTTTGGGTATTTTGGGTAGTCAAAAAATCGAAGGGAACGCACGGACTCTTGTTGTTTACTCGCACCTGTCCTCTCATTCCATTCTTCTTCCTCCCTCTTCACGCTAGGTCTCCTCCCTATTCAGATTACATTTTCTTCCGCCGTTCGGATTACTTCTTACCATCTTATGATTAAGGTCATCCGATTTTTGCTTGGCTGTCCATATGGATTATCATGGATTTTTTATTTTTTCAGTACTGAAATTTTAGTTTCCATTTTTTTTTGCAACTAGTTGAATATGATGGCATGATTTAGCTTGATTCAGATGGGTATTTCAAACCCGGCTTTCGAATTTGGTATGGATTGCTAATGGTTGCAGGGGTTGGCAGTTCGAGACTTCACGTCGATGGCTTGATGCAAGTTGATCGATGTAGAGGCTGAGAACAGAGAGTCCATGAATGGGTGGTCGGAGGCAAGGACAAGAGAATCAACAACAGTAGTTGTCATTGGCAAAGAGAAGGAAGAAGGAAGTTGGAGGTAGCGGAGAAAGGAGACGGATTGACAGACCCGAAGAGGAGAAGGGGAGATGATATCGGTGTAGTCGTGGAAAAGGCTTCGAAGAGGGTGAGGATGACCAATGATGAGGAAGGAGACTAGAGAGATTATTTTTTCAGCACTGCAGTTTTAGTTTCCATTTTTTTCAATTCGATGAATACGATGGCATGATTTACATTGATTCGGATGGGTTTTTCAAACCCGATTTCGAATGGGGCATGGATGGCTGCTGCCATTGTCGTGACCATGGCTGTCGGTGACGGTTTGGATGTCGTATATGGAGCCATGATGTCGACCGTGCAAAGGCTGGCGGGTGGTGATGGGTCACGGTGGTTGGCAGCAAGGGTTTCGCAGGTTTGGGGGAAGAAGATGGACTTTAGTGAAATTTACAGAAAACCCCATGGCCGAAGACATTTCGCAAATGGGGTCAGGCTAGAAAATTTTGCAAAGTAGCCCCCAGCCTGCATCTCTTCTCCACCGGGTTTAGGCCTATGTCCAAAGCCTGGCAAGCTCCAGCACTGTACAGTCCGGGCCATCAGGCCCAAGTGACGCCCATCTTGGCCTGAATTTTATTATATGTTTATTTTATTTAAAGTAAAATTTATTTTTATTTAAATTTTATTATTTTAGCTTGGATTTTGATCAAAAATAAAATTTAATATTTTTTATCATTAAACGAAATTTAATGTTGACATAAAATTCATTAACAAAAATTCTTTTTGTCTAATGAAATTGTTCTAATTCTCTATTTGTAATTTTAACTGAGTAAATTTTGATGCAATTGACACCTCAATCTTTCTTCTCATCCTATTCTAAGTAAATTTTGATTCAAAATATTATTATTTATATTAATAGCAACAAATTATGTAAAATATTATAAGCAATATATCTTTTAAATTTAATAAATTAAAAATGATATATATATATATAATTATAACAAACTTTGCCAAAGTTCACTACGGTTTGAACAAACAGTTAGGCCAGCTAAACCTGAACAAGAGTTAGCAACGGTTCAATTTACAAGTTAGTTTTGATAGCATTGCTTAAAATAATGTGAAGTTTCAAGCAACCCAAAAATTAAAATTGCTTCCTCAATTTGAATAAAATAAATTTAAAGATAAAATATACTTATTAAATTATAGAACCAAAAATCTAATATTCTTTAATCCGTGGGCGGGCATTGCCAAAATATTTTGAAACTATGGGCCGACAGACTTCATGCCTCCATTTGGTCTTTAATCAACTAAACGGGCCAAGAGACTTCATCCACTCGTGTAAGCATTGAATTTATGACTTTATATACATTTTAATTATACATTTACATGATATAATAATTGTTATTAATTTTTAAAAAATAAGTTTTAATCATTAATATATTTTCAAATTTTATTTAATAAAAATATATAATAAATTATTTAAGATAATTTTAATATTTTCTAATTTATAATATAGAAATGTGACAACTTATTCACCAGAAAGGATAAGAAATTAGCTAATTCAAAGTACATTTGGAGCACAATATAATTAATGTCCTTGGACTCTACAAAATAGCTTAATATAAATTGAAGCATTTTTTTGTAAAAATGGGTATAACTTATTTCAAACTTATTTAATTTTATCAATTTTCCTCCCAATCGTTCCATATATGTATATTTAAGTAATACCAATGCACCTACCACCAAATTACTCTATAATGAATAGTGAGCATACTTAATTTAAAATACTTAAACATTTTAGTACTTTTATAATCTTCATTTCAAATTAGTTTACAAAATTTTTATTTAATGTATTTTTCAGATTAAAAATAATTTTTAGGATTATTTTTATTGGCTTAATTATTGGCCATAAGTGGTGTTGACATAGGCAACCATAGGAGATGATTTGGGGCTGACAAATAACCAAAATTGGTGCTCCAACTATGAGTTAAAAAGTATTTTAAAATTTTTGAAGTATTTAATCATGCAAAAATGATTTTTTTGATATATAATAATTTTTTTTATTTTAATTCAATTCAAAATAATTTGAACGATATACGAGAATTCAACATTTTAATTTTAATTAAAATTGGTATATGTTTTTAACTTATTTTTACTAAATTTACCTTCAACTTTAAGGTACATAGATGTTAGAACTAAAAAGCAAAGATTGTGTACTAGTAGATGGTAACGTGATAACGCACCCTTGTGTATGAGCATTAACATGAAATTATATCCCATGGGAGCTCTTTCTTAATTGTAATCATATAATTAAAAAAGCACAAGTAGTATAAATTTGATATTATTAAAATAATTTGAATATTTTTTATTTATATACAATTTCAATGTAATTTCACTTAAACACTGTGTGAAAAATGATACAAAATAACTACATGTGTTGCAATTTTTATAAAGTTTCTATTCAATACAAATTTTTGTTAAATTAATAATTGAATATTGATTTAATTTGTTTAAATTAATACCTATTGTTGTTTAAAATTTATTATTTTAACTTGAATTATAATCAAAGATAAAAAAAATTAATGTTGATATAAACTTTATTTTGATTTGCAAAAATTTTACAACAAAAGAGGATGAGCGATATAATTTTTACTATTAAAAATGTAAATATATTTTGTTTAAATTTAACACCTACAGGTAAGAAATTTAAAATATTATTAACTAATATATATATATAATATTTAATTATAAACTCAAACACTATATGATTTTTCTGTAAAAATGTTCTAGTATTAATTCATAAGGTCTAAATTATTTGATTGAATCCGGTGAACCAAATTATTTCGTACTTTTGTGATAAGTGGACTACATTGTAGTGATCTTCATTTCAAATTAATTTATAAGATTTCTATTTAATACAAATATTAATTTAATACATAATTTTGTCTTGATTTAATGCAATTATAATTAATATGTATTTTTTAAAATTTATTAATTTCAAATTGAAATCAGCAACTGAAGAGATGAGTGAATCCTAAGGGTTACCGCATATTTAACTCTTTATCTTGAAAAAATATTACAATTAAAATTATTTAGACATCAAATAAATTATTAAGTATATATATTTTGCAAAATACACAGATTAAGTAAAATATTCAAAAATTATAAAAAATTAGATGCTGTTTGATTATAAAAAATTATAAAAAATTATTTGAAATAAATAATTTATCATCATTAAAAAATATTTATTTTGCAAGATATATATTTTAATTAATACTTTTCATATGGATTTAAATTAATTTTTAATTTTATTTAAATGAATGTTTTGTTTCTCTAAAATATATATGTGTCCCGCGGGCGTCCAAAAATGAATATTTTGTTTTCTAAAATATATATATGTGTCCCGCGGGTCTTCAAAAATGAATATTTAGTTTTCTAAAATATATATATATGTCCCGCGGGCCTCCAAAAATGAATATATTATTTTCTAAAAATATATATGTATCCCGCGGGCCTCCAAAAATAAATATTTTATTTTCTAAAAATATATATGTGTCCTGCGGGCCCACAAAAATGAATATTTTGTTTTATAAAAATATATATGTGTCCTGCGGGCCTCCAAAAATGAATGTTTTGTTTTCTAAATGTATATATGTGTCCCGCGGGCGTCCAAAAATGAATATTTTGTTTTCTAAAAATATATGTGTGTCCCGCGGGCCTCCGAAAATGAATGTTTTATTTTTTTAAAATATATAAATGTCTCACGGGCCTCAAAAAATGAATATTTTGTTTTATATAAAAATATATATGTGGCCCGCGGGCCTCCAAAAATGAATGTTTTGTTTTTTTAAATATATAAATGTCCTACGGGCCTCAAAAAATAAATATTTTGTTTTTATAAAAATATATACGTGTCCCGCAGGCGTCCAAAAATGAATATTTTATTTTCTATAAATATATATTTGTCCCGCGAGCCTCCAAAAATGAATGTTTTGTTAATTTAAAATATACATGTGTCCCACGGGCCTCAAAAAATGAATATTTTGTTTTTATAAAAATATATACGTATCCCGTGGGCGTCCAAAAATGAATATAATGTTTTATAAAAATTTAAATGTGTCCCGCGGGCTTCAAAAAATGAATGTATTGTTTTTATAAAATATATAAATGTCCCACGGATCTCAAAAAATGAATATCTTATTTTTATTAAAATGTATACGTGTCCCGTGGGTGTCCAAAAATGAATATAATGTTTTATAAAAATTTAAATGTGTCCCGCGGGCCTCAAAAAATGAATGTATTGTTTTTTATAAAATATATAAACGTCCCACGGCTCTCGAAAAATGAATATTTTGTTTTTATAAAAATATATACGTATCCCGTGGGCGTCCAAAAATGAATATAATGTTTCATAAAAATTTAAATGTGTCCCGCGGGCCACAAAAAATGAATGTATTGTTTTTAATAAAATATATAAACGTCCCACGGCTCTCGAAAAATGAATATTTTGTTTTTATAAAAATATATACGTATCCCGTGGGCGTCCAAAAATGAATATAATGTTTTATAAAAATTTAAATGTGTCCCGCGGGCTTCAAAAAATGAATGTATTGATTTTATAAAATATATAAATGTCCCACGGATCTCAAAAAATGAATATCTTATTTTTATAAAAATGTATACGTGTCCCGTGGGCGTCCAAAAATGAATATAATGTTTTATAAAAATATATACGTATCCCGCGGGCGTCCAAAAATGAATATATTATTTTTTTAAAATATATAAATGTCCCACGGGCCAAAAAAAATGAATATTTTGTTTTTATAAAAAAATATACGTGTCCCGCGGGCGTCCAAAAATGAATATATTATTTTTTAAAAATATATAAATGTCCCACGGGCCTCAAAAAATGAGTATTTTGTTTTTATAAAAATATATACGTGTCCCGCGGGCGTCCAAAATTGAATATAATGTTTTATAAAAATTTAAATGTGTCCCACGGGCCTCCAAAAATAAATGTATTGATTTTTAAAAATATATAAATGTCCTACGATCCTTAACAAATGAATTTTTTTTTTACAAAAAGAATCATGTGTCCCGCGGGCATCCAAAATATATATAATATTTTTTACTATTTTATTTCTTTATATAAATTTTTATTTCATTAAATCAAGTGGAGTTAATATTTTTAATTATAATTTAATATATTTATTTGGGTTCCAAATTTGGTTTTGAAGACATATATGATCTTATAAGGGCCTTAAGATTATATTAGAGGTGTTAAATTACGATTAACTTATTAATTTCAAAAATTAGATACTGTTAGATGATGTTAGATGCGGTTAGATGTGGTTAGATGCTGTTAGATTCCGTTAGATGCTGTTAGATGCCGTTAGATGTCGTTAGACGCTGTTAGATTAAGTTGGATTTCTTTAAATCATATTAACTGGGTTTCAAATTCAGAAATTAAGGTCTAAATGACCTTATAAGGGGCCTAGGATCATATTACAGGTGTTAAATTAGGATTAACTTATTAATTTCAAAAATTAGATGCTGTTAGATGCTGTTAGATTCCGTTAGATGCTGTTAGATGCCGTTAGATGCCGTTAGACGCTGTTAGATTAAGTTGGATTTCTTTAAATCATATTAACTGGGTTTCAAATTCAGAAATTAAGGTCTAAATGACCTTATAAGGGGCCTAGGATCATATTACAAGTGTTAAATTAGGATTAACTTATTAATTTCAAAAATTAGATGCGGTTAGATGCTGTTAGATGCTGTTAGATGTTGTTAGATGCCGTTAGATGCTGTTAGATGCTGTTAGATGCTGTTAGATGTTGTTAGATGCCGTTAGATGCTGTTAGATGCTGTTAGATGCCATTAGATGCCGTTAGATGCTGTTAGATGCTGTTAGATGCCATTAGATGTCGTTAGACGCTGTTAGATTAAGTTGGATTTCTTTAAATCATATTATATGGGTTTAACATTCTGTAATTAAGGTCTAAATGACCTTATAAGGGGCCTAGAATCATATTAATGGTGTTAAATTAGGATTAACATATTAATTTCAAAAATTAGATGCTGTTAGATGCTGTTAGATGCTGTTAGATGCCGTTAGATGTCGTTAGACGCTGTTAGATTAAGTTGGATTTCTTTAAATTATATTAACTAGGTTTCAAATTCTGTAATTAAGATCTAAATGACCTTATAAGGGGCCTAGGATCATATTACAGGTGTTAAATTAGGATTAACTTATTAATTTCAAAAATTAGATGCTGTTAGATGCTGTTAGATTCCGTTAGATGCTGTTAGATGCTGTTAGATTCCGTTAGATGCTGTTAGATGCTGTTAGATGCCGTTAGATGCCGTTAGACGCTGTTAGATTAAGTTGGATTTCTTTAAATCATATTAACTGGGTTTCAAATTCAGAAATTAAGGTCTAAATGACCTTATAAGGGGCCTAGGATCATATTACAGGTGTTAAATTATGATTAACTTATTAATTTCAAAAATTAGATGCTGTTAGATGCTGTTAGACGCTGTTAAATGTTGTTAGACGCTGTTAGACGCTGTTAGACGCTGTTAGATTATGATGATTTTATTAAATCATATAATATGAGTTTCAAATTCTGAATTTATGGTCTAAATGACATTATAAGGGACCTAGGATTATATTACAGGTGTTAAATTATGATTAACTTATTAATTTTAAAAATTAGATGCTGTTAGATGCTGTTAGATGCCGTTAGATCCGATTTTATTCAGAAAATAATAAAATATTAATAAATTTTCAAAAATTCGAGAAAAATAAAAGAACTTGTTATTTTTGAGAGTACCATGATTACATTAACTTTAAATAATATGAAATAACTTCTAATAAAATTTATATTTTCTAACTTTACTAATTATAATGAAATCTTTTTAAAAAATAATTTTTTGTACAAAAAATTTTTTAGAAATTTTCAAATGATGAGAAATTATGTCCACATACATTTTAATATTTCATCTAGCAAATGAATGGAATAGATTGAGATTTTGTATATATATAATACAAATTTTATCAAAAAACCAAACATACTCACGTTTTTAAGTTATTATACTCTCACTGTAAAATTACCAAAATGCCCAGCTTCCTTTTTTTTACCCAAGGGAAGTGCTTCCTATGGGTTGGGACTCTTTGCGTGTAGGTAATTTTCAGTGGCTTATCAAGGAAGCTGTGGCTTCGTTCCTTTCTTCTTTCGGGGGAACGATGCTGGAACTTCAAGCTTGGACCAGATACAACGACGTGGTAGATTTCATGCAGGAAGTGATACGATCCGATGAAAATGGCAGCGGATTGTCTTGTGATGGTGGAATCTGGTTCATGTGGCCGATTTTACAACAGCCAAGCAACAACTTTATGCAAGTGCGGACGGGATTGGAATTTGGAGCGGGACGCTGCTAGTGTAGAAGAAGGGCATTTGCTTATTGGATTTTGCAGGGGGCTAGATCTACAGCAGATCCAGTGCTTGCTGATGGATTTTATGCACATTGATGGTTTGGATCGTGGCCATATCTGCAACAATGTCTGCCTTCAATCATCGAATTTGTTGCCAGATTCATGGAATCCTGCACAAATCTGCTAGAATGGGAAAAGGACTGTTAGCAGTTGGGGTTGACGACGGCAGTAGCATCAGCCATGGCCGCTCGAGTTGGGGAAGATGATGAAGTTCGGTATTTTGTGATGCACAAAAATTCCGTGCACATGTAGTTTTGCTTGCAAGATCTAGATCGTCGAAATCTTCATGTGATTTGTTCCGATATTTTTACGAAGTCCACTAATTATTTAAAATTCATCAAATGGAGGGTTTTATAAAGAATATAATTATGAAAACTTTTTGCATAAAACTACCTATTAATTAATTCTCATTTAAAAGAGAATTATAATTATTTTTGGAAGAACTTTAGCACAATGGTTGATTGTCTTTTGCTACGAGAAATTGTGCACAATTTGTGGCCTTTCATGGAATCGAGATTTGCTGTTCTTCTGGCTGACGAGATCGTGGCTAATCTCGTGTGTTAGAAGCTTAGATTCGAGACAAAAAACACGGCAAAATGGTTAATAAATTCTACTGCTGATTTTTCTAAGATTTGAAAATGAATCACAGCTGACCTTCAAGGAATTTTGCTTGAATCTGACGAAGGAATTTAAATCGAACTTCACGATTTCTGATTGCCAGCAATTCAGATGGTTTGGATCTGCTTGTAGGTGTTTCTTTTTGCAGAATCTAAGATGGGATATCAATTGGTGGAGACAGTGGGTTCGCGGCGGCCATGAAAATTCTGCTTGGGAGAAGACGCATAATTAGGATACTCTAGCAGTGTACAATTATTAGTGCACATATAACTTTGTTATGACAATTTAAACTGTTGCCATGTCTTGAAATTTTACCCCACTAATCTCAAAAAATCATTAATCTTCTCCAAATAATGGAATAATAATAATAATAATAATTAATTTTTCTTAAATTTTTTCATAAAATCCTTATGAAAATGCAATTTTATTGAAATAAAGGGGTAAAAAATGAATTAAATGGGAAATATATAACTTATCAGTGTACATTTAACTTACCATAATTTTTCGTGAAATTTAAAATTTAAAATGAATCATCGTTATTAAATTATTTTATGAAAAATAATATCAAAATTATTTGTAAAATAAGGTTTATTATTATTAAAAATAAACAATAGGAGTTTAATTTGCAAAATTATAATGCGTAGAGCTTATTTCATAAAAGTGCAAAACAAATTACTTAAAATTATGAGGCCTTGATTTCATTATGTAAAAACTCAAAGAATAATAAAATACTATTGTATTTTAAAATACACCTCGTTAACGATATTCAATATTTTAAATTTAGGTCGCTGACTATATTTATAAAAAAGCTGCATATAAACTCATTTTCCCAAATTGATAGTTGTATTATATGTATTTATTATAAAAAAATATAAAGCATAATGTTTGTTTTATGCTTATTTAATAAATCAAAATGTAAATAAACAACATGAATCCAAATTAAACCCATTTTTAAGTCTTTTCCTATTTATTTATATATGGGTTAGAGTAGGCTTGGATCAAGTTGAAAATAAATTTATTTTCATCCAATTTATTTTTCGAGTGATAGATTTTGTATGGTACTGCAATATGGATGCTTTCTTTTCCATGTCATTTTCCATACAAAATATTCTTTCAAGCAAAAAATAATAATTTTAGTTTTAATAATTCATTGGGCCAATGGTATAGCAAGCTAAATGAAATTGGCGTGGATAATTTTGTTAGCACAAAAACATAGAGTTATTTTAACATATTATTTAATAAAATTTGTATACAAATTTATTACATAGAATTTTTTTTAAATTTTTTAAGTCTACAGTATGGGCCGAGAAAAATAATTGTAAAATGCACCGCATTAATGGTTTTCAAACTTAAAATTTAGGTCGTCAACTATATTTCTAGAAACAAATGCACATTAACCTATTCTTCTAAATCGATAGATTTATTATGAGTCCGGTTTCAGTGAAAACGTTTGCAATTGGGTTGAACGTGAAAATGCCTAATCTGCCGTCCATTTAAAACTTGCGGTTGAGATTTACAAGGGCAAAATTGGAATAGATTTTTTATTACATGCGTGTAGAGAGAGAGAGACTGAAGCCTCCCGTTTTTCCCTCCAAATCAACACCGCACAACCCGTTCCCGATTACTCTCAATCCACCTCCTTTCTCCTCTCCCTCGGCGAAGCCCTATCCTTAGAATCAGAAACCCTAGAGTTCGTCGCCGGCAAGCCCCTCGTCCTCCTTAAATGGCCCGGCAAAGACCCCTCCCTCCCCTCCATCCTCCTCAACTCTCACACCAACGTCGTCCCCGCCGAGCCCGCCAAGTGGACCCACCCTCCCTTCTCCGGTCACCTCGATGGCGACGGCCGAATCCACGCCCGCGGCTCGCAGGATATGAAGTGTGTCGGTATGCAATATCTGGAAGCCGTTCGCCGCCTGAAGAGCTCCGGCTTCCAGCCGATCAGGACGGTGTATCTGTCGTTCATGCCGGACGAGGAGATCGGCGGGCATGACGGAGTGGGGCTGTTTGTGGAGTCGGAGCGGTTCAAGGAGATGAATGTTGGGATTGTTCTGAATGAAGGGCTTGCATCGACGAATGAGAAGTATCGGGTATTCTATGGCGAGAGAAGCCCCTGGTGGCTTGTGATAAAGGCGGTTGGGGCGCCTGGGCATGGATCGAAGCTCTACGACAACAGCGCTATGGAGAACTTGATGAAGAGCATTGAGAGTGTGAGGCGGTTCCGCGCATCGCAGTTCGATATGGTGAAGGCAGGGCTGAAGGCCGAAGGTGAAGTCATTTCTGTGAATATGGTGTTCTTGAAGGCTGGAACACCATCTCCAACTGTAAGAATCTGTTACTTTCTCCTCGTCTCTGTGCTCAAAGCAAGAAGTCATATATTGTGGGTGATTGATATTTGATATGTGTCATCTTGGTATACTTTTCTGATGGGGTTTCGAGTACTTCCTCTTTGCTATTGTTTTGTTGAAATGTGTTTCTCCTTGGACAACTTTACGGAAATTTTTTTTGACAAATGGGTTTGGCTCGAGTCTTCATATTTACTCTGTTTTTCGAGGGGCTCTCTCGTTAAGACTGTATTCGTTTTACTCTGCTTTTTGTGGGGCTCTTTTGTTAGACTGTATTCATTTTACTCTTCTTTTTGTGGGGCTCTTTCGTTAGACTGTATTCATCAGGATAGCAGGTCGGTCGAATTGAATTCCCACTAAAGATAAAAAAAAATTGCAACACCCAGTTTCATTGGCTTGAAAGATTCATGTACTGTTAGAAGGCATATCAAATAAGAATTTAGCCTATGATGAGCTTGATGGTATCTGATTCCAACGTGTCTTTGTTTAAAAAACAGCAGTAACTTAGACTTTATGCGTTTCGTGTTGATGGTTGTTATTAAAGGAACTTGGTTACTGCTTTTATCCCTTTTTACGGTCTAGCTTTAGCTTGTATGATCGTAGTTTTTTCCTGCTGGAATGGTTTAGGGCGATTAATGACTAACAACACTTCTTCTTGCAGGGTTTTGTAATGAATCTGCAGCCGTCTGAAGCTGAGGCTGGTTTTGATGTACGGATCCCTCCAAATGCTGACGAACAATCGTTGGAGAAGCGTATTGCTGAAGAATGGGCGCCTTCCTCTCGTAATATGTCATTCGTGGTATTTAACTCATTTTCTTGAGGAGGCAAGGAGTTGGTCTCTTAATGGCCGATAGTCAAATTTCAAATTGCCTTTGCCTATTCTTCCTCTCTCCTGAAGTTTACACTTTACACATGTATTTTGCGTATAAAATGTCGTCAAGAATTCTATGTTGGAGGATATCCTTTTTCAGTGGTCAAAACTTGTAAGAATTTCAAGTTAGGAGAATGCAGGCTTGTCATATTAACAGAGAAAATTGCAAATGTAGCTTCTTTAGAGCATTCCATTGACCACCTGAATTTTTTTTTTGTTTCGCCATTCTTTCGCACTATTTCGCAAACACTGTTTGCATGGTCAGAAATCAAGGTGTACTTTGAGTTTATTTTTAAGAAGTGAGGTATGTGGAAGATTGAATTGATTGATTCAGTTGTGGAACCTTACTTACCAATTATTTTTTTTATGGATGTTTATTTTTGTATCAAACAAAAAAATTGGATAGAAGTCATTAAACAAGATATGATAATGTTAGAGATTACTAAAAACATGGTTCATGATTGTAAAAAATGACATAACAGGATTCACAGGTGGTAAACAGCTTATGATGATGAGGAAGAGGAGATTCAAGACTGCATGATATAACGTGTTTGAAAGGAACAGAAGCTTTCTTTTAGTTTAATGTTGTGGAATAACCACACGTACAGTCATCTAACTAGGTTCTGGTGTGAACAGATCAAGCAGAAGGTTTCTGTGCTTAACATGTTTGGAAAGCCACCTATCACAATGACTGACAGTTCAAACCCATGGTGGACACTACTGGAGGAAGCAGTACCAAAAGCGAGTGGGGAGCTCAATGAGCCAGAGATTTTTCCAGCTTCAACTGATTCGCGGTACTTCCGTGAACGAGGGTTACACGCGATTGGCTTCTCTCCGATGGCAAACACCCCTATCCTACTCCATGACCATAATGAGGTATGCTGACACCAGAACTGCAGGAGTGCATATTCAAAGTACCCGCTTTTATGCAGATATGACTTCTTGCAGCTTGTTTGGCATGATTTCTCACAAAATTTTGCATGCTCACACTATTATAGTACATCATTTTTATATACTTCTAACCTTCTTTTCTTTGTCCGCAGTTCTTGAGCAAAGCAGAGTACTCGAAAGGAATCGAGATGTATGAATCAATCATTGAATCATATGCCTCTTATCTTGAGACCTCTGGAACTAATCATAAAGATGAGTTGTGAGACTGCTTGACCATGTTCTTTCAGGCAGAAATAATGTCTTCAATGTATATCCTATTGTAACACTTCTAATGTCAACAACTTCCCGTGTAATTTTCTCAGCGGACTAGAGTTTCACCTGTACTGCTGTGGGGCATGGATCAGAGCATGGCTTTTTTTTTTAATGCCAAGGTGCATGGCCGAAATGACACACCGAAATAACATTGACAGATGCCAGTCATGTAGCCATGTACCCTTCCATATACAACTTGGAAACCATCTATTATCTGCTTTTATGAGTTGCTTAGCAAGAAAGTAAAGTAGTAATTGTTTTGGGCTAGGAATTGACTTGAAAATGATGCCGAAAAAGTAAATTATTAATCTGTGACTGGCCGTACTGTGCCAGGCTTCTTGAAGTTGAGAGAATTTTCAGAAGAACGATTCCCTGCGCATGTGGGCATCTCGATCTTTCGGAAGACAATTTTTAACCGAAGAACAAATTCGTGTCGTGATTGTGGGCCTCCATCTTGTCCTTATTAATAGATATGCCATTGCGAAATTTCTACGGTTTTTAGTCTTCAACAGAGGAGACCTTCCCAACGAAAAAAAATTATAATAATAATAAATAAGAGGAGACCTTAACCATAATCCATTGATAGAACGTTGCCTCAAAACAGTGCATCAGGCTTAATTGAACTGGGATCTAAAGAGAACTAGATGTAAGCATTGAATGCAGAAACACTTGAATCATGTAGAAGTTAGAATTATAGTGTACATGAATTGCATTTAAATGCTGCCAGCAAGTGCCTAGAAAGGGAGCTTCTCTCTAATATACTTAATTTCAAATATATCTATAATGTTTTTAAACTTTTAAAAATAGCTACTATATTCTCATTTAATTTCAAAGACACACATTCTGTTTTTAACTAGTAGTTTAATTTTTGTAAATGCCTAAAATATCCTCATTATAGAATAAAAAATGATAAAATGAAATAGATAGAACAATGAAATTAGTGCTTTCTCAATTTAGAGCTTACATGCACTTAGAACATTCATGAGTTATGATATTTAGTTTTTCTAATCTCGTCTTAAATTTGAAAGGCATGTTAGTTATTTTACATATTAACTAAAGTTGTTAACTTATGAAATTGATATTTTTAAGATTAAATGCAAATATAATGTATACATTTGAAAGTTTAAAAATATCGTAGATATATTTGAAATTGAAGTCAAACACAGAATTTGGGAAAAGCCCAGCGGGGAAAAAAAGGGTCCGCATCAGCCGTTTTGACTGGCGCATCAGCCGGAATATGGTGCTCCGGCGGTGCACAATTGCGTGTACTTATGCAGCGGGCAAAAACGTAGATTTTAATATTTAAGTTTTGTCAAAATAAGCTTGCTGAGATTTTTAATTTACTTTTTAGCCCTTTTTGAATTTATTTATTATTATTATTATTTTTTATCTTAAAATGTTTTGACAGTTTGCTTTATAACCATAGTTTAGATTATATTTATAATTTTATGCATGATTTTCCAAATTAGATGGTTTTATAATTTTGCCCAAATTATACTAATATGCTAATACATATTTTAACATTAAAATTTTCTAGGGGATTGTGTCATAATTTTATATTTTTAAGAATCTTGCAAAATGACCCATTTCATAGCAAAATTAGAGATTTTATGAAAAATGTAATTTTCATGAAATTTTACTTAAAACATGCATTTAATTAACATTTTAATATTTAATAGTGTGAATTTAATATGAAAATAAATGAAAATTTTTAGACTTATCACTTATTTAATAAATCAAAATGTAAATAAACAACATGAATCCAAATTAAACCCATTTTTAAGTCTTTTCCTATTTATTTATATATGGGTTAGAGTAGGCTTGGATCAAGTTGAAAATAAATTTATTTTCATCCAATTTATTTTTCGGGTGATATATTTTGTATGGTACTAAAATATGGATGTTGTCTTTTCCATGTCATTTTCCATACAAAATATTCTTTCAAGCAAAAAATAATAATTTTAGTTTTAATAATTCATTGGGCCAATGGTATAGCAAGCTAAATGAAATTCACATGGATAATTTTGTTGGCACAAAAAACGTAGAGTTATTTTAACATATTATTTAATAAAATCTGTATACAAATTTATTACATAGAATTTAAAAAAAAAATTTTAAGTCTACAGCATGGGCTGAGAAAAATAATTGTAAAATGCACCGCATTAATGGTTTTCAAACTTAAAATTTAGGCCATCGACTATATTTCTAGAAAAAATGCACATTAACCTATTCTTCTAAATCGATAGATTTATTATATGTATTTATTGGAAAAAATTATAGCATAGAATGTTTATTTTGTATCTATTTAATAAATAAAAATGTAAATTAAGATAATACGATAACAAAATAATTAAATTAAAATTTAATAGAATTCTAAAATGTGTTACTTAATTTTTTAAAAAAACATCGGTATTACTTGATAGCTAATACATTTAATATAGATTATATGAATAATCTGTAAAATCCATTAGATCAGTTCATCAAAATTTGAATAATTGGTAAAAATCATAAAACATGTAGACCTGAGTTCATGATTTTCTAGTATTCCTATAAAATCTGTATTTTCCATATAATTTTTAAAAATAAAATATCATCAATCTTAGTTAAGATGTCAAAACTATATAACTTGTATATATCATTGAATGACTAAACAGGAAAACAATATATTCTGTAAAATTTGTCAAATATCTAAAAACTGTCAATTACGTATGCACATTTTCTGTTATATTTGAATAACCTGTAAAATACATTTAACAGAAAAAAACGAAGATAGATAACCTATATAACTCATTATCCTCATGAATTGCATATAAACTGTAAAATCTATAAAATCTATAAAATCTATAAAATCAATCAAACAAGCGAAATTACTTCGTTCATTCAGTTATATTTTTTGATAAATCTAATTTATTGTTCCAAAATTTGGGCATAAATTGTCTATTATCATTTATGATGATTATGTTACACATTAGACGTCTCGGATCATTCATGATCACGACCATTTTATTAAAAGCATATGATTTACTATAAGAAAATATGTACCACAATTTATTATAAGTTGTCTTACCTACCCATACTCACGTTTTACCTTCAATCATACTCACATGTGTGAAATGACTATATTGCCCCCATTTGCATTTTACCCAAAAATAAAAATGTTTTCACTTGAGCCTGTCCCATTTATTATATGTATTTATTGCAAAAAATTATAACATAGAATGTTTATTTTGTATCTATTTAATAAATAAAAATATAAATTAAGATAATACGATAACAAAATAATTAAATTAAAATTTAATAGAATTCTAAAATGTGTTACTTAATTTTTTAAAAAACATTGGTATTACTTGATAGTTAATACATTTAATACAGATTATATGAATAATCTATAAAATTCATTAGATCAGTTCATCAAAATTTGAATAATTGGTAAAAATCATAAAACATGCAGACATGAGTTCATGATTTTCTAGTATTCTTATAAAATCTGTATTTTTCATATAATTTTTAAAAATAAAATATCATCAATCTTAGTTAAGATGTCAAAAACTATATAACTTGTATATATCATTAAACGACTAAACAGGAAAACAATATATTTTGTAAAATTTGTCAAATATCTAAAAACTATCAATTACGTATGCACATTTTCTGCTATATTTGAATAACCTGTAAAATACATTTAACAGAAAAAAACGAAGATAGATAATCTATATAACTCATCATCCTCATGAATTACATATAAACTGTAAAATCTATAAAATCTATAAACTCCATAAAATCTGTAAAATCAATCAAATAAGCGAAATTACTTCGTTCATTCAGTTATATTTTTTGATAAATCTAATTTATTGTTCCAAAATTTGGGCATAAATTGTCTATTATCATTTATGATGATTATGTTACACATTAGACGTCTCGGATCATTCATGATTACAACCATTTTATTAAAAGCATATGATTTACTATAAGAAAACATGTACCACGATTTATTATAAGTTGTTTCACCTACCCATACTCACGTTTCACCTTCAATCATACTCACATGTGTGAAATGACTATATTGCCCCCATTTGCATTTTACACAAAAATAAAAACGTTTTCACTTGAGTCTGTCCCTTTATGAATACGTTGCTTAGCCTGTGTTATAGACTGCGAAATAATTTGTACTCCTAAAAAATATATTATGCATCAAATAAATTATTTATATAAATTGTATTAATATACAAAGTTAACAAGCACTAAATTACAAGTGGTATCAGAGTTAGACTGACGTCTGTTTGGCTCAAGACACGAGAGAAAGTGTTAAGTGGTGAGAAAATCCCAAATTGTTAAAAGGCTTAAAGAGTTCTTGGTTTACGTGTGTGAGAATAGGCTTTTTAACTTGGTTAGGCATTCTAGGATAGAATCAGCCCATTGGAATTGAATCTACATCAAGCTATGTAGGACCACAAGACTATGATATGGTGGAGTGCAGAAATAAGATGGATGGACCACAGATGACAAGTGAAGGCCTGAATCAAGAAAGCAAGTAGAATAATGCAGAAGGTTATTGGATCACGGCCTATGGGAAGCAAATGTCTAAGCCCAACACATGTGCTTGTTCTTGAAAGGAGAAGCGAGCAGTGAAACAACAGTGAAAGTGAGTACGCCAGCAATTTATGTGCAAACTGCAAGTAGATATAAGGCTATGATGGACGCAAGAAAGAAGGGAGCTTTCCAAACATGGTGAGCTGCTGAGTAAAATAGTGGATTGCTCAGGATAGAAGCTAGATCACATTGGATGCAGGAAAGGGAAACAGATGAATGAGACTACTGGGAACCAAGGTGCTCAGATCAAGAACAGATGGCTTACGTGGATACATATGAAAATCAGAAAAGAGGACTCAGGGGAAAGGCAGGACAGTAAAGGCACTGAATGGGCTGGTAGAGGCTCTAATATTCTTAATCAAACTTGTAGCCGTTACTCTCTAAAGGAAGTAATTAAAGGTCTGACTGGGGGTTGATCAAAACCTCATGCAGCCACTTGGCTAACTCTCAAAGAACCAAATAATGTAGCCAATCATCAAAACATACTGTCGAGCATGACAAATGAGGAAGAACCAAAATAGCAGGTGGACAATAATGAGAAATACGGTCAGGAAAGAATGACAGGGAGTTTGGCCTTGGAAGATACAGAGACACAGACTGTTACAAACCAAACTTCACCAAAGAAGAGATGGAGAATCAGGGGAAAAGAAGAAGAGCTGCACAAAACCAGATTAGATGAGAGTATTTCAATGAAGAGACATTCCAATTGTTGACACCTACCTTAAATGTTTTCAAACTCAAGAGAAATAATGGACTTGTTTTGTGGATTTATGTTTGCATATTAACTTATGTATTTACAAGCCCAAAATTTGTGTGAGGAGCATTTCAAAAATGGGCCTCCAATGCCTTCAAGTCCACTCTGGAAGTGAAGAATATTTTTCTCGAGCCAAATGGGTAAAGACAACGTGACAAACAAATTATTAACATTTTATGAAATTATGAAAGGTCCAAATACATTTGACGAAGTGAAAATATGGAGATTTGAGTCACTCCAAAAGGAAAATGAAAGCTTCAAGATTCAAGCTACCAAGTGAAGAACCAAGCTATTGAAATAATCAAAGAACATCAATAAAGTTGGGCCCTATCCACAATAAAGGTAAAAAAGTGAAGGTCATGACATAAACAAGGACACAAAATTAACAAATGGGAAAAGGTTTACTTACTAGCCAATCAAAACCATGGGCCCCATTATGATTTTTCAGAATTATCTACAAAATTACTAAGAAGGAACCCCTTGAGTTGAAATTTTGCAAAATCGTAACGATGGGTACATGCAAAAGTATTACCAAAGCCCATTAACATGGAATTTTCTAAAACTCAAAAAGCTATAAAAAGACCTCCTCCTTCGTCACTCGGCTTCCAACCTTTCCACTCAGAAAATCCCATAACTGGGCTTCCAACCAATCCACCCTAAAAAAGGCGCCCCTGCATCACATTTCATTTGTCTTCCTTTGAGCACGGGACGGGGATTATTACAGTCCCCGGATTGTCCCTGTACGATGGTCCGCGACGGTAAGGTCGTATACTTGGAATATTATAGCATGCGCAAGGTAGCATACAGTCGCCGTTGCAAAACCGCCTTTGTTTTCCATAGTTTCGGTCGCCTCATCCAGCACAACTGGATTTGTGCTGTCGTCGTTATCAAGTGCATAGCATGCATATTTCAGGTCAGCACGTCATCTCCCTTGCATTAGTCTGTTTTTCAAAAATAAATAAATAAATACATTTCAGAGCAAATAACTTGATTGGTTTTTGGCATGTATCTCGGGCATTATTAGCCGGCCCATCAAAAATCATTTGCATATTTCAAGTCCTACACTCCATGCCCAAATCCATGTTTTGAATCCTACGTACTAATCAATTGGACCGCCCAAAATCACGCTACCATCATCAAATGCATAATATCCATATTTAGTTGTCACGCCGCCGTTTCCTTTTTTTAAAAAAGAAAAACTGCAAACATAAATCATGTCATTTTCATTAGCTAATTCTTTTTTTAAAAAAAAAAGAAAAAAGAAAAAAGAAAAAGTAAAACACTTTAGTTTCAAATTAGTTAATGTGATTGGGCTATAAATATGCGTGTGCATATATATACACAACATGCATCTCATTTATAATTAACTAGCCCATCCAAAAATTTTATTCGGGTGATTTGCAAATCTACTCATATAATTTGACACTAATTGCAAATATACTTATATTGTTTCACGAATTAAACGCATAACCACACGCTCACTTTCCCGTTAGCCACGGTTAATGCATGGCTGATATTTTATAAAATGACAAAAATAACCCTCTAAGTGCACGTCATAGGGGATCACGTGCAATGCATGAAGAAGAGGAACTCCCACAATGAAATTCAGTCCCATCAGCTTAGTTATCGGATCCTCACCCTCCTCGACCTACATTTTATTTACCAAACGTATATACGCATATCCGGATGCTGCCAAGTTAAATCGTCAGGCAAGTCCTCCTCCCGGCGCCGAACGGTATCATCTTCACCTCCTGACTCCCTGTTATATCCACGCCCTCTGCTATCAGAAACTGCTCTGCTTGAACTTCAGTTGATCCTCCCACACATCCTTATCCACCTTGATCTCTAATGCTGTGAAATTAATGATGGTGTTCTTCCACAAACTTCCTCTTCCTTCTCACAGACAGAAAGACACCCATGTATATACAAAAAGGCACAATCACCGGCAACCTAATTACTAGAAACTCTGATCAATTTTTGGGTTTTCTCCATGGGAGCTTAGGAAGGCAAGATAGATCAAGGAGTCGAGCTTCGCCATTCACTTTCAAGATCCATCCCAAAATGTAATGATATGAGGTAATCACAGTCGTTATTGAAGAGAAACTGATATTCTTGCACGATCGACAGAAGGTCTATGACCATGGAAATGAGAGGGCAACTGGGTTTGAATTCGTTGATTAGGCACATCGTCATGTTGAGTTAGTTCTCCAAACCATCATATTCCGGGAAAATTGCACAATAGACCCTCTAACTATGCGTATTGGCATTTTAGACCTCGACGTTTGCGTATTAGCATTTTAAACCCCCGAAAGTTTCGACATTTGCATTTTAACCCTCGCACCCTCACGACGTCAACAAAGCAGCATCTGTCTGTCCAAAATGATGAAAAAAGACAAAAATACCCTCGTGCCTATGTTTTAAATACAGGACTTAAGCTTTTGACATTGACATGCCTGTGGTCAATGATGAGAGAGCAGTTCGCGTAATCTAGAAGGACCAGGAGAAATGCCGATAATGATTGTCAGCACACGCTCATCTTCTTTCCTCCTGCTTTTCATGATCATGGAGTTTCAAAAAATGAAAAAGATAAAAGAGACGCGGCCGCATTTTTAATTGTCGTTTTCTCCCCATGTGCTACTCGCCCCAGGGCAATTCCAACACGCAAAACCTTCCATCTTTCCTTCATATTTCCTAATCATCCTCGTTATTTTTAATGTAAGGCTGGTTGATTTTCGGCTTTGTTTTTCTTTTGCAAGAAAGAAAGAAAGAAAAATTGAACGGACACCGATCGAGAGAGAAAATGTGTAGTTCCAATTTCAAATTCTTCAATCCCCACCTTCAAATACCCCACCAAACTTCAAATCCAGCCATGCAAACCCCCTCCTCTAATGCCCATCTCATCCCATGGAAAGTTCCAACTCCCCCACCTTCCATCTTCTCCTTGCTTTTTAGACCATGGAATGCCACCCGCGCCTAAGAAATGGCAATGTATCTGTATAGAAGGGTAGAACTTCAACTCTTCTCTCTGCAACCGGAAGCTCATCGATGCTTGATTCTACATCAAAGGGCCGCACATCGACTTACCCGCCGGTGCAGCCGCCGGTGCAGCCGCCGATTGTGGAGTGTGTGTCCCCTTGAGATGCCCATGGCCATGGCACCCACACCTCATCAACAACAGCTGGAAAATCTGTTCCAGAAGCTAGTGTGCTTGGGGTTGGAGTAGGCGATGCCCGAGGGACAGCAAGGAAGAGGTTCAGGAGCTGTTCACATGGTTTCCATCTCCTTGTAAGTTTTTAAAAATGCTCCCTACCCATCTCTCATGTCGGGAGATGCTTCCTATTTCGAGCAGATTCCAAGATCTGTCCAAACCTTCCAATTCCAAACAGCTGTTGCAAAACCCAAGATCTCACGAGCTTGCAAAAATACAAGTCCATTATTCAATGGCAATTGCTATAACCAACCCACAATATCGATACTCTCGCCACTCATCAAACATCCCCGGACAAAACAATTCATGAATCAAACTCGTGGGGGTCCCATCTAGCAGTTTTCGGGGTGGTGGAAATATCAATTCCATTTTTTTAAGAAGCAGCCCTCTTCTGACTTCCCATTTCCCTCGTATAACTCTCCGGCCTTCTTTCTTCCATTGCAACGAAATAAGAATGGAAGAAGAGAAGTAGAAAAGAGGAACGAATTAAGGAAATCGAGTTGCAGAATGCAGCCACTTTTCCTGCTGCTTTTCTTCTATGTTCCACTGCCAATTCTTCATTAGGATTGGAATCGAGGCCCAATGACTCGGCTGCTCTGCTATCCATAAAATATAGCCTGATCAATCCGCTGGATTGTCTAGCGAATTGGAAAATATCCCCAAGAGAGGAAAGCCCAGAGACCCAGCTGCCTTACTGTAATTGGACCGGCGTTACATGCAACGCCGCCGGCGCCGTCGAGAAGCTCGACCTCGGCAACATGAACCTCAACGGCAGCATCTCCGACGACATCCAACGCCTCGACAGCCTTTCGTTCCTCAACATCAGCTGCAACTCCTCTTCGCCACTCCCCAAGTCGCTCTCCAGCCTCATCGCATAGAGGAACCTCGACGTGAGCCAGAATTTCTGCGTGGGGCCTTTCCCCATGAGCCTCGATGCTTCGATTGGATTGCAGAGCATCAATGCATCCGACAACGATTTCACCGGCCCGCTTCCTTACAACCTCCGAAGTTCACCTCCGAAGTTCGCAAGTATCGACGACCGAAGCATGATAAAGCATGGGTGACCAGTTCCAACTGCAAGAAGTGCCACAACGCGATTCAAAAGCTTAAGCCCTGTATTTAAAGCATAGGCACGAGGGTATTTTTGTCTTTTTTCATCATTTCGGACGGACAGATGCTGCTTTGTTGAAGCCGTGAGGGTGCGAGGGTTAAAATGCAAAGGTCAAAACTTTCGGGGGTTTAAAATGCTAATACGCAAACGTCGGGGTCTAAAATGTCAATACGCATAGTTAGAGGGTCTATGGCGCAATTTTCCCTCATATTCCACCCAAACATTCGTTGGAATGCCACTTATGAGGCTAATGTTCTTGAAGCTTCTTGTTTTGTTGTCGAAGTAAGCTACAAGCATGGCTACAAGGATCTCAAGCCGTTGAAATCGACTCCAATATGGTTGCTTTTGACGTCGCCAATGTCTAGACCACAAACGGTGCTCGACGGTGACAACGTGGCTTGAGGAATTGCCGTCGTTGGTGGCATTTGAGATGCCTAGAAACTGCCCTGCATCACCTCTGGGCTTATAAATTAAATACATGTAGATAAATAAGTGTATAAAGAAAAAACATACAAAATTTTTTTAATGAATTTTTTGAGAAGAAATAAGTTATTACTTAGCCTAGGCTAACAAGATCATTTCTTTTAAATAATGTGGCAAGTTTTTTTAAAATAACAAATTTCTTCTTACTATTTCTTTTAAAAGGGGGTAATGGCATTCATAGTAGTGGGTGAGTTTGCGTTTGTTTTGTATTTAGTATATCATTTTATTAAAATTCTATAATATTTAATTAGGGAGTTTTTTCTTAGTTTTATCAAAGATCGTTTTGTTGGAAATATAGCTAAATCTATGTTTCGATGATTAACAAATCAATTTGAGTATGTCTTGGCTACTAACAAGTTTGTGAAATGTTTAAGGAATATACATTTTGAAGAAAGTCAAGTTAGGAAGGCCAAGTCGATCCCCAAGTCGACTCCATGATCGACTTCAAACATGCAAAACGTCCAGAGCTGAAATGGGAAGAAGACCAAGTGAAGTCGCAGGTCAAGTCGACTCCACATGCGACTTGGGTAGCCAAGTCGCAGACGAAGTCGACCTCGCTATCGACTTCAGTCGTGCAATTTCTTCCAGAGTTGAAAGTTGGGACACGGAGCTGCCAAGTCGCAGGCCAAGTCGACTCCAGTTGCGACTTGGGTGAAGTCGCGAACGAAGTCTACCCCGAAGTGCGACTTGAGGTTTTGGAGATTCAAATATACTGATTCAAGCTGCTTTCAAAGATCAAAGATGCAGTTTTAAGCTCCTTTCCAAGAACAACTTAAGATATCTCAAGACTAAAATCAACATGAGTCTCTCAAGTCCAAGACAAGAACTTCAAGCATGCTTCAAACAGTCAAGTCTTCAAGAACAAACTCCAAAGCAAGCAGGCTCTTCAAAGATTCAGGCTAAATAAAAGGAAATGAAAGAACCAAGTTCCAAAGTTCAGAAAATCAACTGCCGAGGTGAAGTCGCACCCTAAGTCGACTCCACCTGCGACTTGGGTCAAGTCTGAAGCCAAGTCGACCCGACCTGGAACTTGAAGTCGCTACAGGAAGTGAAGTCGCGAAGCCAAGTCGACTCCATACTGCGACTTGGGTGAAGTCGCAAAGCCAAGTCGACTTCATGATCGACTTCAATCGAGGAAAAACTTCCAGCGTTGAAAACTGAAGACCGGAGTCCGCGAAGTCGCACCCGAAGTCGACTCCATATGCGACTTGGGTGAAGTCGCACCCGAAGTCGACTCCACATGTGACTTGGGTCGCAACGGTCGGATTTATTTTCGAACGTTGGCGCATTAAATGCGCGCCACCTACTCACTAACGTTCGGATTCCCTCCAAAATTATAAATAGCATTCATGGTGAACGAGGGAAGTAGTTGGAAAACATTAAGTGAGCATAACTCCTATCTACAAGAGCATTAAAGTGATCAAGCCAATCAAGAGAGGAAGAATTGTGCTTCAAGTTGCAAGAGCTACATTCAGAAACTTCAAAGCCATCATCTACAAGTTCTTCCCTGCGCTAAATCGTTTCTACACACCTGTAAAGTGTAGTTTACTTTCATTGATTACTTGTTTGTGTTGAACTTGATTTAGCTTGCGTAGCTAAGATCAAGTGGTAGCAAAGTAGTGTGTGATTGGAGTGTGACTCATCACCTACTTGTGCTAAGTGTTTGATGCCCCCTAGAGCTAGAATCTAGAAGAGAGCAAGAGGCTCTAGTTGTATATGCCCCCTAGAGCTTAGAATCTAGAAGAGAGCAAGAGGCTCTAATTGTATTGAGAGAATACAATAGTGGAACCCAAGTCACAAGGTGTGTGAGCTTGGAAGAGTGGAGTAGGGAGGTTGCCCGAACCACTATAAAAATTCTTGTCTACTTGTTTTTATTTCTGCTCTCTACATTACTTTGCTTTCCATTCTGTTTCTTCATTCAAGGGGACTAGATTAATCCGGGGTAAAGTTTCTATTTGAGTTATAAATTTTTAAGAACCCAATTCACCCCTCCCCTCCCCTCTTGGGTTTTGCCATCAATTCGGGACCCAACACATTTTATAATTTGTGTTAATGATGTTATCATATTATAATTATCGATAAAATATATGACCATCTATGCAATTTTTTTATATTTATAATAATATTTGTGAATATGGGTAGAAGTTTCGTGCTTGAAATTACCTATAGATTTTAGACTTTTTCCAAATATACTTATTATGTTTGACTTTAATATAACATTTTTAAATTTTCAAATATACTTACTATGTTTGCCTTTAAACCCAAATACACTCATTCTATGTGTTAATGTCATTAGTTAATATGTGAAATTGCTAATATAATCATCAAATTTAAGGCAGAATAAAAAAGAATTAATGTCATAACTCACTGATGATCTAATTGCACGTACGCTTTCAATTTAAAGAGCCCTAATTTTATTTTATTTCATCTTTTATTTTTTATAATAGAGGTATTTTGGTCTTGTATAAAAAGTTAACTTGCGTTTTTTGACGAAATGAGTATCCTTTATATTAAATGCAAATGTAGCAGATATATTTAAAATTTTAAAAGTGTTATAGAGGAATAATCCTGTTAATCCAGACTAAGTAAATATCTCGCTTAGTCCACCTTAAAAAACTCATTTACAATAATTTTTTTTATTTTTCTTCATACACTTATTTATCTAAGTCGATTTAACATATAACTAAGCTTTACTAATTTTGGATATATGTAAATATTTTTCTTTTGATTTTTAAAGATAAGGGTATTTTAAATACATATATACACATGGATGTTTAAAAATCTTAAAAAGATTTCCAAATATACCGACTACGGTTAATGTTAATTTCGGATATACCTACTACGTTTTAGAAATCTCAGATATACCTATTATGTTTGCATATATTCTTAAAAATGTCCACTCCATTAAAGGCCGTTAAGTGTGTTAATGGTTATCCCTCTAAATGTTGGTTACAATTTCCTAAATGCCGAAAATATCCCTGGTGTAAAATAATAAAAGATGAAATAAAATAAAATGAGAATAAAATTATAGCTCTCCATATTTAAAACTCTTTTGCAATTAGGGTAGTGGTGAGTTATGATATTCAAAATTTTGAATCTAACCTTAAATTCGATGGGCATACTGGTAATTTTATAAATAGACTATCGACATTAATTAACGTCTGTAATGAAGTAGGCATTTTTGGGATTACATATAAATGTAGTGATTATATTTAGAATTAAGGTCAAATGTAGTGGATATATTTGGAAAAAACCTGAAAAATTATATAAATATATCAAAAAAGGTAAAAACTTGGTTTATATATTAAATACACTTAGATAAACAAAAGTATGAAGAAAAAAGTAAAAAAAAAGTTATTGTAAATAAAAATTTTGAAGCGAGCTAAGTGGAGTATTTATTTAGCCGAAGCTAACATGATCACTCCTTAGTGTTGTAGATATATTTATTATTAAAGTTAAATGCCAAGAGAATTGGCGTGTTTCAAAGTAGATGAAACTTTTAATGAAAAGTTGTCAAATTATGTCATATGATAAAGACAATGATGAGGAGTAAATACGATACAGTTAAAGTAAATAAAATAGTTGTGTAGGTAGTTGTGTAAAAATGATCAAAAAAATAAAGTAGTTATATAGAAAAATATGATGAAATAATTAAAAAAATAGGATAGAAATGAAAATAGAAAAATTTTAAATTGAAAAATTTTAATCACAAAATTTTTATATATTATCAAACACGCCCTATATTTAGAAAAAGCCCCTAATTTAATACGAAGCGCTTTAAAAAATAGTGTTCTTAAAAGCAAGATTTTTCAGACCGTTGTCGCTATCATGTATGAAAATATTTTACTTGTGATGTATGAAAAAATAGTTTTTCATTGTCGTGTATGAAGAAAAAAACGGAAGCGCGGTGCAGCTGATAAGGGCAAAAAGTCATTGAGCTGGAAAGCGGCAATCGGCACAAATCCATGACCATTTTCCCTTTTCTTCCTCGCCGCTCGGCTCCCTACGCTCCCTACCCATCAATAGCCGAAGAAACATGCAAAGGTAAGTCTCTCTTCCTCTCCCATTCTCTTGGCCGTTTCCCATCTCTCTCTTTCTATTGATTAATTCCCCAAAATCAACATCTCTCTCTTTCTATTGATTAAATCAACATCTCTCTCTCTCTCTCCCTCTCCCTCTCCCATTCTCTCCTCCTTTTCCCCATCTCTCTCTTTCTAATGATTAATACCCCAAATCAACATCTCTCCCTTTCAGTTCTGAGGACTACGCAAAGCAGACAAGCACCGGCGGCGGCGGAGGGACTACTCGCGTCCATGTGACGGCCTTAGATGGCCTTGTCAACGTCAACTCCCTCTTCACCATCGCCGTCTTCGTCGGCGTCTCCCTCACCACCCCAGGCCAGCGCAGCCTCGAGGAGAGCAGGGCCTGCGACGCCGGCCCCGACATCGGCAAGAAGCTCCTCGTCTTCGAGGTCGTCTCTTTCAGTTTCTTCCTCTTTTCCAGCCTCGTCGCGCAGGGCCTCAAGGTCGCATTAAATCTCCTCAACTCCAAGGACGCCGACGACGCCATCCGAGCCATCATCAACAAGAAAGTCCTCCGCCTCGGCATGCTTGCCTCCGCCGTCGGCTCCGTTATGGGATGCCTTTTCCTCGTTCTCTCTATGATCAACGTCATCCAGATCCGCCTCGGAATGCTCTCCTGCGGTAGCAAATCCGCCGTCCAGGCCGCCGCCACCCTCATCACTCTCGTCGGGGCCGCTATCTTGAGCTATACATCCACCGCCATCTACGCTTTCACTCGATAAATCTTGCAATTGCTTGTCGACGGCGGCGGGAACCAACTTTCTAGGGTTTCACTTTCTCTTGCTTTTTTCTTCTTCAAATTGTGCGGTATGTCCGTGACGTATGTCTGTAGCTTAGGTTAATCATTTTGTTAAATATTGTCTCCGGTATATATTGATTTTTGGTCCTTCAACAGATTTCGTGGTTAACGTCAGCCTAAGTTTGTCTTTTTATTTTTATTTTTTCATTTTTGTTTTCATTACGTTTCACTCAAGCAAATAGACTCACAACTAATTTTTATCATTCTTTACTATTGATTAAAAAATGTATTGTGATTCCTGATGAGTAAGATAAAATCCATTTAAATTATTAATTTAGAGTGCTAAGGAGTTTGGTCAAATTACGGGAAATGCCTGAGTCTATTTTCTGATTTCCAGGCATGCATGAAACATAAGGTAAGAAATTTTTTTTTTTTTTTTGACAAAAGAAATATTATTTTTTAAGTTTATCTATCAGCATGTGTTAATGATGTTCTTGATCCACTCATCCAAACATGTGTTCATGTTGATTATATTTCAGGGTTTTTTTTTTTTTGGGATGGAGTTTATATTTAAGTTTGACGCCTGATCGTTTCATGCAGGACGCACGGCTTGCCAAAAAATTTATTTTTTTATTTTTTTTCATAGATAAGTAAATTTAAGTGTATTTTTGACTGGGAGATATTTTATACATTGAAGGCCTGAGACATTCTTACAAATTTGGAGACACTTGCTCCACCAAATAATCCGGAAGACACAGCTTCCCATCACTAAACGGGAGACACCGCTCCCACCACCAACTAGGAGACACAGCTCCTACTATCATTTTTCCGTTTTAGAGATTTGATCCGTGGACTGATGGCAACCATGCCATCATGAGTTACCGCTGTGCCTTTATAAATTAAATTTTACCATTTTTTGATGTTTTAAGTATTCTTTTGGATTTTTAAACAAAGTTGGTATTTTCGTAATTTTATGAGATTTAAAAATTATGAAAATGTCACTGTGTTTAAAAATTAAAAAAATATTTAAAAAATTCAAAAATAGTAAAATTTGGTTTATAAGTTTAATATACTTAGATTTACTTACTCATAAAAAAAATAAAATAAATAAATTTTTAGACCGGACGTCCGCGCCTCTTTAAGCTGTGGGATGTGTTATTGTCAGCTGATGGGGCTTGTTTTGTCTATTCCATGGCGTGTAAGCTTTTTGTGGGGATGAGTGGGCACGCAAACAAAGGGGTCAATGCGAAGACCTTACTTTGTGAGTTGGCAAATAATTTGATGTTTTGTTTCTAAACACGTAATTCTGCTTATCATAATTTATTTCGAGATTTTGTTTAGAAAAATCCCTCACACGTTTATAACATTTGCCCTTAATTTTGTATAGATTCATAATATTTTATAAATTTCTCTTGTACTCATAACATTTAATCATAAATTCTTTTCAATCCCATGTCATTAATATAATCGTTATCTACCCTATTGAAGACAATTTTTCTCATTTAAAATTTTCTAATTGTGACAATTTAACCTTAATGGGACTCAATTGATGGGACTCAATTGATGATAATAAATCATTAATAGATAATACTAAACAATTTAAGAGTCATATTAAGTTTGAATTATTTTAATTAGAAAATCCTTAAAAGGGCACAATTATCTTTTCACTGGGATAAATAATGATTGTATTAACGGCATGGGTTTAATGAAAATATACGGTGAAATGTTATGAGTATAACAGGAATGTGTGAAACGTTGTTGGTATATTTAGAATTAGGTGCAAACATTATGGGTATACTAGAAATTATGTGTAAATGTTGTGAGTATAAAATGAATTCTCCATTTCGTTTATTAATATTTCTATTCTTGAAGCGAAATAATTTGACAAGTTTAGCAAAATTTTCTTTTTCCCAGTGGATAATAATTCAAACTATTCAATGGTGTGGGCTTCCATGCAGCCCCTTCTTTTATTTAATTTTTTTTTTTCCAAATTTACATCATTCATCATGTTTATTCCTTCAAGTTTCTTTATTATTCAAAAATCAAATATGTTTGCTAGCGGAGCTTAGCTTAGTTGGTTCCCAAGTTAGGTATTTCACCATCCCTATGTGTGGGATCTTTGCGGGAGCTTGATTTCCTATATGGAGAGCTTTCCTTAAGGATAATGTTAGGAAATTTATAAGGATTTAGATTTGTAAGGAAATTTATGAGAATCAGTCAGTTTGAATTGTAAAATTAGATGACAAAAATAATTTTTTTAAAGTATAACATTCCAACTGGAACAATAAAAAATTACATGTATTGAAAACTTTTATATATCATACATTTTTAAATAATTCTAATAATTATATTCAATGTTAAAAAGATGATATTTTCAACAAAGGTGTGTTTGTTTTTCTATAACTTTTCAATCTAAAGTTTTTCCTTCTTTACAGCTACCTCATGTTTTAAAATTGTTTTTCACGTTTCTCCGTACAAACTACTTTACTTTTCAATCATTCTTATACAACTATTCATACAATTAACTTATGTATTTTAATTTTATTTTATTTATTCGTCATTATTATTCTTATCTTATCGCATTATTTTCTTTCATTTCAAAAAATTTTCATACAAGAGTTTTATCACTTTCCAAACAAAAATATAATTTTTCAATTAAAATTATTTTTGATAGCATGTCTTAAACAAAATAAATGGTTTAGATTTGAAAAAATTGTAAAGAAAGAAAATGGCTATATGAAAGTTGCATGCTATTAGGCTATATTGAATCACTACCCTCTCACATAATTACTCTATTTATTTCAATTTTATCACTATTATATCATATTATTTTTATACTCTTCGGAAATATTTTCTTTCCAACTCCCCCACCTACTCATTATCGAACGTTAGTTACCAAATGGTGCCTTAAATAGGCTACCAAAAACATTACTTGATAAAGCAACTATCGCACAATGCATGAAGCCCATCCGATTTGGCTACAAATCTACAGTACATACATCTAATAATATAGTTGTGTGTAAGCGAAATGAAGAATGGGATGGTAGAATGCATGATCAAAGTAGGCATCATATCATATTATTGTTTATTAGATTGTCGGGGTAGATTCTTGGAGCAAAACCCAACTTAAATTACTCTAATACTAAAACTTGAATAAAGAAAGAAAGAAAGCTGATGCATCCATACTTCTCGGACAATGACAAAGACTATCTAGCATGCATCATCATTGTCGTTGTCATCATTTCTTCTTGAATAACACATGGGAAACCATCCATTCTTCTCCATTGCGGTATCCAAAAAGCTCACTTCCAGCTATGCAGAAGACTCGCCAGTAATTAATCAGCTTCTCAGTATTCTCCTTCCCAGCAATCGGCTCCATTATTTCCTTCCCCTTGTCTCTGTTATCATCCAGCTTCTTCAACCACTCTTCCCTATAACAAAAACATGTAATGGAAGTTCTCTTATCCTTCTTATCCATTGTCCATCCAATAAGGAAATTAAACTGTAAGAAGAAAAGAAAATAAGAAATGATCCTTCTCCTACGATGATTGTGCAAAATGCTTCCCGTTTAGAGTCCAATGATCGACCACAGAAACATCATCCTGCAAAAATGTAAGTGTAGACGCAGAGGTTAAATGCTATCAAATACCAAGAGAAATGAAGAAATCTAATCGGTTTCTTTGTTGGATTAGAAATATGGACTAAAATATTTGGGAACGTAAGGAAAAATATATGCATAAGTTGCTAAGAGTAGACATTCATCTCACATTCCATTTCACCTGAAAATAGAGAAAAAACGAGGCTGATGGCATCGTCAATGTCCCTGAAGGAAAGACATACTCTGTGTACCAGTCATCTTTGTCGATAGGCTACAAGATAATTGCTCACAGGCATGAATGGACAAAGCATGATTTATGTAATTTCAACAGAACTTTCATGCATAAACACTGAGAGAAACACTGAAATACAAGAAAATATGTTAGAAGCATACCTCATATTGGTAAGCAAGTGTCCTGTGACACAAGTGCTCAATGAAAAGAAGGCCATCAGCTTCCATCCATTTGGATATTTTCCTTAGCAGTAGTTGAAAGTTTTTCATATGCTATTAAAAGTTGAATGAAATCAAGAAGCAGATGTCACAAAGGCATGTGCCAAACAGTAAATTCTATTTAGGATATGATAATAAATTTCTTACCTCAAATAGTTCGATAACAATTATTCTATCAAAGGTAGCTTCCATTTCATGTTCTGCTATGTCTGCTAGTATTACTTCAACATTTGAAAGTTGAAGTTCCCTAAAAGTAAGGCAGCAAATTGTGCTATCAATAAAACTATCCAACATGGCTTGCAGAAATAAGAAATCACACTGGTGCATAGATAGAAAACAAACAACAATTATATTAGTATATACTCACAAATCTTACATTGCTTGAATACTTGTAGTGCATAGGCATTTTGTCCAGGAAAACATTTCTTGAATTAACTAATGATTTTGAGGTATTCTTCAAAGTCAGGCCCAAATCCATTAAATTTGGGATGAAGTTTATAATTTTGATGTCATATGCATCACACTTCCCTTTTCAAGTCTTCATCCAAACAAGAAATGCATATTTTTATTTTTGAAAGCATTAGATATTCATGCATCACAGGTCCACAAGCAGGAAATAGTTTTGGGATTCCTGCAATTGTTCTGAAAAGGACAACAAAAATAATCAAGATGACATAAGACTAATTAATGGCATGACCAGACTTACTTGCACTTGTCCTTTATGAAGTCTTTCTGCGAAACCGAATTAGTGATGGCTGTCACGTGGCAATTCTTATACTTTTGGGCAACATGCAAAGTAACTGCTCCTTGTCCACATCCAAGATCAAGCACTCTCTGACCATCTATTACCTGTGCCCTTTCGCAGTATAAATCAAGCATTTCCATTTCAGCCTCGTCCAAGCTCGTTGTCTTGTCTTTGAAATAACAACAACTGTCAAACAAATTATCACAATGTAGTTCAAAATTTTCAACAATTAATTTGGGTTTAGGATGATCAAGTATTATTACTTTCATTATAACTATTAATAAGTTGCAAAACAAAGTAAGTTATCATTGTCCGATTGGGGTAACTATCTATTCATGATGCTGAAAATCATGATCGAAAACTTATGTATGGGTCCTCAGTTGACGACGGAATGCTGATGAGAACTCTACTATTTTAGCCAACTTTTATGATGTTGAAGTTAACTCTACCCTTTATATTTAGAATCATTTATTTTACTAAAAAATCAAATTTTATCCAAATCAATGATGTGCATCGTCTCTCTTAAGAAATGTGTAAAATCAACATAATAACATTGTTTAGTTTATATATCAATTTCAAAACAATTACTTCAATATCTAAACTATTTAAAACATTTTTTGTTTATAAAATCTTACAAATTACTATAACATTTTAAAAGATTCATGGATGGATGGATGGATTTTCATGTTTTCTTAATTTACATACATTAGTTCTTCCTATGTAAAAGCATTTCCATGTAATCCCTTCGAATTTTGAGATTTTGATTCTTGATGAAAAATCTAATTCATTCACTGTATTTAAATCATTTGTTTAGCTAGAAGACCAAGTTTTATCCAATCAAAAATGTGCAACGGCATCATGTGGATTTGCTTCCTTCTTGCGATAAGATTTTTGCACTTCTTCAAACCCTAGAGTTTCGGCAAGGCTTCAAGTGGGTGTAAAGGGAGGGCGAACTGCAAAAATTAGTCGAGTGGAGCTTAGAGGAGCTGAAAGGCAATAGTTGGAAAAGAAATTAGCCACGAAGACTAATCCAAAGCACCAAAATGATGGATGATGACCTGGATTTTCTGGCGGAGGAACTAGCAATTATAAAGATAAATGATCAGATCTGCAGGAAAATCAAAGTAAGGGAATAACCGGCAGTTTTATGCATAATCAGGGCCTCAAAGAACTACAATAAAGAAGTCTTTAAATCCACTACGAAGCATTTGTGGAAGACTAAAGGTAAAATGTTATTCACCAATGTGGAAGAACATCTCTACCTAATTCAATTTGAGAGAATAGAAGTGATGCATGCGGTCCTGGAGGGTCGCCCATGGCTGTTTGACTAGCATCTTGTCATTCCGAATGAGATTAAGGAACCCATGGCTAAGAAAGATCTAGCTCTACACGTCACCCTTTTGGATTCAAATCGACAATGTCCCATATCTTCTAGACAAGGAAGCTTTGGGGTATCTGATTGGGAATTCTTTTGCTCACTATTATAAGGTGCGAATGTTAGAACAGAACCTCAAAATTAGAGGTGAACTAGATGTCATGAGGTTGCTGAGAAAGGGAATTCACATCCAAGAGGAAATGCAAGAAAAGAAATGGATTAGTTTTCAGTATGATAAGTTGCCAAATTTCTGCTTCTCATGTGGTAGAATGGGTCATGAATTCAGAGAATTCTCTTTTACAAAAAGAGAGCCAACCCATAGGAAGCGGTTCCTCGAATTTTCTCATGGGAAGTTTTCTATCCACCGTTCATTTTGGATGGACGGTTGAGATTTCTAAGGTTAGTTTCGGCATCATAAATATTCGTAAGGATGTGTCGATTTTGGATGGAGTACACGCATTCGCACGAGCGCTTCTTCTCTTCCCCTTTCTCCCTTCCTTCTACCGCAGCTAGGGCTCAAAATCTTCATGGCCGTCCAAACGTCTCCGGTGATACGTATTCTGTAATTTCATAATAGGGCTGTGAGATTTAATTGGCAATCAGTGAATATGGCTGCCAAATATGAGTTTATCACTAGTTGCAATCGATGAGAGGAAGCTGGTGGATTCTATGCTTGGCAAGTGGTTCAACACTTAGCATCGCTGGGCGGATGCTGTTTTACTGTCATGGTCGGCTGCAAAATATTGACGAGATGATGTTGGATGTGATCTTAGATTTGAAAAGGAGGCAGCGAAATTTCCTTGGCTGTTTTAGTGTCGAAAATTTAATGAAAAATTATTGCTGCATTTTTTTATTTTTCGCTGAAAGTATGTCACGATTTAGTTGGTTCCGTGGCCGGAATCTGTGGCTGCGTTGGCGAACAGATGGGCGCCATGGTTGCTTCTCCGATTTGGGATGGTGGAGCACCGAATTGGTGCTTTGGTAGTGCACACAAAATTGATACACATGCGCACCCGTTAATTGATCTACAATGTATCGATTTAATATAATTATTTTAATTGGATATTAATATTTCTAATTTAATTTTAAGCTTATAATTTGTATAATTTAATGGAGTTATATTGTTTTATTCATGTTAACTGATTTTACCCATGTTAATTTAATAAACTAATGAATATATCTCGAGGCGGTTTTTGTTCTTCATATTAAATATACGTGTATATATGTTGATTTACTTAGTTAAAATATAAAGTTTATACATTAATCTAATAGGATAATAAATATATTTTTTATTTTTTGAATCAATTTTAATTTCATTGAATATATATGATTTTATTTTACTATCGAATACAAATTGGCCTATTTTATGCCCATATTTCAAAGTGAAGGTGAGTTATTGTAGATGTTTAATTTATCCCATCTAAGTATTATGTTAATTTTATTATATTAATTTGCCTCAAATTAATTTAATAAACTAGTAAATATTTTAAATTATTTTTGAGACTATTTAATTCTTTCAAAATGCACCTACAATAGTTGTTTCTAACATAAATCACAATCGTTATATTAATACGCTAAATTTGTAATATAAACTGTAATATATTATTTTATAATTTTAATAAATTTTGTTATAAAATTTCTATTAAACATAGTTATTTGCTAAATTGATTATTTAACCAATCACAAAAAGTAACATACATTTATATATTACATCTAAATTGCAGTTATATATAATTTATTACAATTTTACTTTTATAGTGTCATATATATAATAATTATTACAGTTTTATATATTTACGTAAATTTCTATTTCATTTAATTTAAATTAGTTAATATTTTTAATTATAGCTTTATATTTATTTAGTTTTTAATTATTTAATACAAAGTTTTCATAGAAATTACCTAAACGAATAAAAGAATTTCTAGGATAATATAAACGATGTTAAATATAATAAGTGGATTAAATTTTTTATAAACTATCAAGATCAGGATCATATAAAAGAGATGTTTTATAGAGGTGGGCCCAAGAGATTTAGTAAAAGAGAGGTTTACATACTATACTTTTTTGTAACAATATTTATAGACTTTAATTTTTATTATTAAATAATTTAGATATTTTTTAAATGTAATTAAAATTAATTTTTATATGTTTATATTATTAAATCTAAATTACAGTTACATATTTATTTATAATTTTATTTTATTTTATTTAAATTAATTACCAAAAATTACATGTTATTTGATGCGATTAGATGCGGTTAGACGTTATTAGATTAAGGTGAATTTTATTAAATTATATTATTTGGATTTTAAATTCCGTAATTAAGGTATAAATGATCTTATAATGGGCATAGGATCATATCACAGGTGTTAAATTAGGATTAAATTATTAATTTTAAAAATTAAATGCGGTTAGATGCGATTAGATACGGTTAGATATTGTTAGATTCGGTTAAATGCGTATTAACTAGATATTAACTAAATTAATTTAGTTAATCAAAAATACAATATCACAATAAAGAATTATGCAGATGCAAATTACGTTAACCAAAATAATTATTTCTATGTAGTTTAAAAATATATTTGTTCATCAATTTAAAATATTTAACTTTTAAATTAAGCTAATTGTGTGTATTTGAAAAATTATATATTTTTAATTAGAGAAATATATATTTATTAAAATTTTATTTTATTTTATTTAAACTAGCATTTATTTCTAACAACATCTTCATATATTTATTTAATTTTTATTTTATTTAATTCAAAATCAAGGTTTGCATATTTCTAAAATGAATTACTTAGTATATATCTTTTGCCAAATACATAAATTTATATAGATTATTGTTTAAACTATTCAAAATAGATGTGTGAAAAGTATAAATAGAAAAATTACAAATCTGTTATATGTAAGACTAAATAATAAGATAAGACAAAATATTAATAAATTTAAGTAAATATTTAATTTTATTTAATTTAATATTTTCTACCTACATAATTTTTTATTAAAGAAATTTTACGCAGCCGCTTTTATGAGCAATATACGCAATCCAATGCCATGAGACTTTGCTATTTTTTTTATCTTGAGTTTGAGAGAAGCTGACATGAGTAGATACAATTTTAATTAAAAAATTAAAGTATAAATAATTGTATAGAGAATATTTCTTAATATTCTCGGAATCATTCTCCAAGTGCTCACTTTAAAAAAATCAATACAAAAATGAAATAAATTTTAAATTGGTCAAATTTTATGTGCGAATATATGTTTTAAATTATTCATTTACATGATATAATCATTGAATCTATGATTGTACATACATTTTAAATCATATGTTTACATAATATAATCATTATTACTAATTTTTAAAAATAAATTTTAATCATTAATATATTTTTAAAGTTTTTAATATGAAATATAAAAATATATTATTTAAGATAATTTTAATATTTGCTAATTTATAATATAGAAATGTGACAACTTATTCACTTGGAAGGATAGGAAATTAGCTAACTCTAATTTCATTCGACTAACTCTAATTTCATTCAAAGCTCAATATAATTAACATCGTTAGATTTTTGAAAATAGCTCAATATAAATTTAAGCATTTTTGTTTGTAAAAATGGGAATAACTTATTTCAAACCTAGTTAATTTTATCATTTTTCCTCATAACATTCCATGTCTATATTTGAGCAATACCAAAACACCCATAACCGGAGTGCTCTGAAATGAATAATGAGCATACTTAATTTAAAATACCTAATATTTTTGTATTTTTATAATCTTCACTTCAAATTAATTGACAAATTTTTATTTATTTTTCACATTAAAAATAAAATTTTGAATTATTTATCTTGGGCTTCATTATTGGCCATTGGTGGTGTTGAAATACATATTTGTCAAATATTTGTACCATAACTTTGTTCTAAAAAGTAAGTTGGATTATTTGATTAATTCATTTTTCATAGAGCTTCAATTCAAATTAATTGAATTCAACAAAATTAGAGATAATATTGGGTGAATTTTTGTAAAGTTTTTATTTAACAGAAATGACAATAATTGATAGCTTTTTTGTGACTACCCATCATTTCAATTCATACTTGTTATACTAAAATGAATAAATAAAAGTTAAGTAATAAAAATATTAATGGAATAGTTTATTTTATATTTTGCATTTCTTCATTTTTCAAAAAAGCAATTATTTTATTTTATATTATTTATTTTTATGTTTGAATGCATGTTTGTATGTTGAAATTATATTACAGATAATGCACATAAAAAGCTTATTAGCTTAAAAGTCCCAAAAAGTCAAATATATTTATTCAGAACATTTAAAAATACTTAATTATTAAACCAGTACCAAAAAGTCATATATATTTATATTATCAAATGTTAATTATAGTAATATAATTTAAATAAATATAATTTATACAATTTTATTTTTAAAAGTCAATATAATAATTATAGTTTTATATATTTATTTAAATTTTATTTTATTCAATTTAAATTAATTACATATTTAATTGAATAATAATTTATTATTAATTTGTAAAATACATAGATTAGGTAAAAAATTCATAAATTATAAAAAAATTAGATTCGGTTAGACACGGTTAGACACAGTTAGACGCGGTTAGACACGGTTAGACTCGGTTAGACACGGTTAGACGCAGTTAGACACAGTTAGATTATGGTGATTTTATTAAATCCTATTATTTGGGTTCCAAATTTGGTTGTTAAGATATAAATGGTCTTATAAGGGCCCTAGGATCATATTACAGGTGTTAAATTAGGATTAAATTATTAATTTCAAAAATTAGACACGGTTAGATACGGTTAGACGTGGTTAGACACGGTTAGACTCGGTTAGACACGGTTAGACACGATTAGACACAGTTAGATTATGGTGATTTTATTAAATCATATTATTTGGGTTTCAAATTTGGTTATTAAGATATAAATGACCTTATAAGGGCCTTAGGATCATATTACAGGTGTTAAATTAGGATTAAATTATTAATTTCAAAAATTAGACACGGTTAGACATGGTTAGACACGGTTAGACACGGTTAGACTCAGTTAGACACGGTTAGACACGGTTAGACACGGTTAGACACAGTTAGACACAGTTAGATTGTGGTGATTTTATTAAATCGTGTTATTTGGGTTTCAAATTTGGTTGTTAAGATATAAATGACCTTATAAGAGCCCTAGAATCATATTACAAGTGTTAAATTAGGACTAAATTATTAATTTCAAAAATTATACTCGGTTAGACACGGTTAGCACAGTTAGACACAGTTAGATTATGATTATTTTATTAAATCATATTATTTGGGTTTCAAATTTGATTGTTAAGATATAAATGGCCTTATAAGGGCCCTATGATCATATTACAGTTGTTAAATTAAGATTAAATTATTAATTTTAAAAATTAGACACGGTTAGACGCTGTTAGACAGGTTCGACACAGTTAGACACGGTTAGATTATGGTGATTAATTAAATCATATTATTTGGGTTTCAAATTTGGTTGTTAAGATATAAATGACCTTATAAGGGTCCTAGAATCATATTACAGGTGTTAAATTAGGATTAAATTATTAAATTCAAAAATTAGACATGGTTAGACATGGTTAGACACGATTAGAATCTATTAGACAGGGTTAGACACGGTTAGACGCTGTTAGACACGGTTAGATTCTATTATATTCAGAAAATAAAAAAATATTAATAAAATTTCAAAAATCAAGAAAAATATAAGAAATTGTTATTATCGAGAGTACCTTAATTACATTAACTTTAAATAATATAACATAACTCTTAATAAAAATTATATTTTCCAACTTTACCAATTATAATGAAATTTTATTAAAAAATTATTTTTTGTACACTAATATTTTAAAAAAATTGTCAAATAATGAAAAATTATGTTTACATACATTTTACTAATTGATCTATCAAATGAATGGAATAGATTCGGATTTTGTATGTATATAATATAAAATTTATCAAAAAACCAAACATACTCACGTTTTTTAAAAAATATACTCACGATGTAAAATTACCATATTGCCCCTGCTTCCTTTTTTTTCTCATGGAAAGTGCTTCCCATGGGTTAGCCCTCTTACAAAAATATAGGGGAAGGAATTGGAGGAAGAGTTACTATATGGGAGTTTTCTTCAAACATGCTTCAAAGGGATAGAAATACAAAGGGAATTAAAGAAGATAGGTATAGCGAAACCCGGGAAATACATTGGAGGTTGCCAAAAGAGGATCGAATGGAGACGCAAATGGAATCCGGAAATAATCAATAAGGAATGACATAACATGTTAGCAATAATGGGGTTCTTTCAAACAAGAAAATAAAAGAGAGGAGGATGGTGTATAAGTAGGAGTGAAAATCAAGGCGGGTCGGGCAGATTAGGGTGTGGCCAACTTTAACGCTACATTTAAAAAATCCTATTTGACTTTACTTTTTATATTGGGTTGAGGACAAGGTCGATCTGATCCTCAACCTTCTTTAATAGGTTTCTGGACAAATTTCGATTTGGTTTCAAGTTGGTATTGGGACAACAGGTCGGGTTGAAAAAGTGGGTCAAAGTTTAAAATTTGAATCAATATAAACTCATTTCTATTATAAATTTTAAGGTTAAATGATTTAATATTTTATTATTTAATGAGTAAAACACTATTGTCATAACAAAGCATTAGTAAAATTTTTTTAATAATTTCATTTACAATTTAACCTTTATAAATATGTGCATCAACCTTAAAAAGAACATTGATTTAAATTTTCAATTACAATTAAAATTGCAAAATAATAATATTCATTCTTATAAGATATAAAGAATATAGATTATATATTTTATTTCATTGATAAATATGTGAATGAGATAACTTGGACAACATATATGCAATTAAGAAATAAAAATTTATCCATATAAACAAGTTATAAAATTAAGCATACATCAACATAAGTCATGTTACATTAACAATTCATAAAGTTAAATATGTTTATCTAACAAAACAACGTCACGTAAGTGATATAATTTATAAAAATAATTTACATTTTGCAAATTGGGATGGGTTAAGACGGGTCGGGACATGGTCCATCCATCCCACCTCTTAGAAGTGAAACATGAGTTTAAAATCCTGACCTGTCCCATCCCACCAAGTCAAAATTCTTACTTCGACCCTCCGTAAAATCGAGACGGGGCGGGGTAGGTCACGAGTTGACCCAACCCTATTTTCACTCATAGTATTAACAGATCTAACTAATTGCTGGCAACCTAATACCAGGGATATGGGCAGAACGGAAGATATAAACATGGGAAAGTCAAGGGGATCAATTGGGGTGAGCGTGCAGCAAAGGAAGGAATAAGAGAGAATTTAGGGAATGTAGAGAAGGGAACTCAACTAAAGGGAAGGAGGAGAGGGACAAGGGGCCGGTTAAAGGAATGAGTACATAGAAGAGATTTGTCAGTTATACAGGAGAAAATGCAGAAAAAGGGGACAAGCAGTATGACGTTGTCCCTCTCCTCCCTGAGATGCACAAAACAGGGGAAACATGGAGACTGCTCAGGTATTTGAAGAATTAAAGTAGTATGCCTTGGTTGTTAGTGGGTGATTTTAATGAAGTGGAAGGTATTTCGGAGGTTAACAGCAGGCATATTTGAGTAGAGAATCAAATGACACAATTTAGAGATGCAACAGATGAATGTGAAAATTGAAAGACCTGGGTTTTATTGGGCCAGCCTATACGTGGAGAAATAATAGCGGGGAGCAGCTAAAGTTGAAGCTAGACTAGATAGAGCCTTAGTCTCAACGAACTGGTTGAACATCTTCCCCTTGGCTCAAAACATTCATTGTGCTATTACAGTCTTCGACCATAATCCTCTACCCATTAATTTTAAGACTTCACTATGTCTTAGAAAACCGCCCAGACGTTTCAGGTTTGAAGCTTTTTGGAGCAAAGATGAGCAGGCTAATCAAATTATCCAAAAATATTGGAATGTAGGATTGGGGAAGCAAAATATCAGTTGGTAATCTAAATTACCGACTAATAAAATGTTGTTCAGAACTGCAAAGCTAGAATTACAAAAGCAGAGGCAACATATACAGGAAAATTCGTGAATTGCAAGATCAACTTTAACATTTACAAGGCCTTCACCCATCAGATGAAAGAGATGGAGAAATCAAAGCTGCTGAAGATCAGATAAATAATTTGTTGGACTAGGAGATTATTTGGCAACAAAGATTCAGGATCAATTGACTTCAACATGGGGAAAGAAATACCAAAATTTTCCACCAAACAACTTCAAAGAGAAGATCCAGAAACTTCGTAAGCATGTTGAGGGATGACAATAATAACCAAGTAACTAAACAGAAGGAGAAAGAGCGACTCACAACGGCCTATTTCAAATAGATATTTACTACTAAAGATCTTAGAGTACTTAAACAGAGTTACCACGAAAATTCAGCAATGCATCTTGGAGAAAGACAACAATCAGCTGGTAGCTCCTCTGACCAAACCTAAAGTATTGAAAGCCATCAAGCAAATGACCCCTTGGAAAGCATAGGGTCCTGACGGATGGCTTGCTGGTTTTTTTAGCAATACGAGGAGAATATAGGTGACAATCTCTCTAATGCATGCAGGAATCTAATGGTTAGTAGGAATCTCTGGACTCGGAGGAATCTGATGAGAAGAATCAATAGAATAGATATTGTTCTGGTTCCAAAAAAGACAACGTCAAGCAGATTGGGGGAGTTTTATTCAATTAGTATATGTAATGTAACCTACAAAATATTTGCTAAGATATTAGCCAATAGATTAAAGGTCTGTCTCCCAAAGATTATCTCTGCAAACCAAAGTGCATTCATTTCAGGGCGACTGATCTCAGATAATAAAATAATTACCAATGAAGCCTTGCATACTCTGAGTACAAGAAAGAAGGGTCAACTGGAGAAAGTTGCTGTGAAACTTGCCTAGCAATGAAGAGAATGAGATTTAGTGGTTTATGTATAGAATGGATATTCATGTGCATCTCAACTATCAATTATTGGGTTGCAATAAATGGCTTCAAAACTCACTCTTTTGTAGCTAATAGAGGACTGAGGCAAGGGACCCATTGTCACCATATCTATTTCTAATTTGTGTTGAGGGTCTTTACTCCCTTTTGCATGATGCCCAAACAGAAAAGCAAATTAGTGAGATGAAAATTGGCAAAGATGGGGCCGTATATCCCATTTATTTTTTGAGTATGGCGCACTATTATTTTGCCAAAGCTTGAAAAGAAGAAATTCAGAATCTATTGAGCATTCTAAAGATGTCTGGTGAATGTATAGGATAGCGGGTCAATATGGAGAAGACAACCTTTTTCTTTAGTAGCAACACGAAGGATTCAACAAAAACTGAAGTAGAAAGGCTATTTGGTGCTCAAGGTAGGAAAATTCAAATATATTTGGGTCTATATGCATGGGTTGGGAGATCAAGAATAAAGGTCTTTCAAAGTCTGAAGGAAAGGATATAGACGAAAATCCAGGGATGGAAACGAAAGTTCTTATTTTGTGAGGGTAAAGAAGTACTAATTAAGCAATTGCATAGGCTATTCCAAACTACATGATGAGCTTATGCCTCCCACTGAAGAAGTTTTGTGAAGACATCAATGCATTGATCAATAAGTTTTGGTGGGGAGAAAAGAAAAAAAGAGAGATAAATTGGGTAGCTGGGGAAAAGATGTGCAATCCAGAAGTGAGTGGGGAAAGGGGCTTCAGAGAGTTCAGTAATTTTAATATGTCTCTCTGGATGAAATAGACCTGGAGATTGGAGACTCAAAAAGACACTCTTTGCTTTAAAATTTTGGAAATACTTTAGAGGTAAGAACTATTGGAATTGTAAGGTTCAAGGTGACTCGTCACACATCTGGAGAAGCATCATGGTAGCTAGAAAGTTTCTAAAACTAGGATGTACGTGGTGTATCGATAATGGGAGTCGAGTGAATTTTCCTCAAGACAAGTGGATAGAAATTGTTGGGATTTTAGGCTATCCCCTTTTGTGTAGATTAAACAGGAATAATTTATCTTAGACAACAAATATCACAAATAATAAATAACCAAACCCACAGAAAAACACACCACAATTTTACGTGGAAAACCCCTTCTTTAATAAAGGGGAAAAACCACGGGACCCAGTCCAGGCAAAACTTCCACTATAAAATAATGGGATTACAAAGCAATGTCTTCTCTAGTTAAAACTAGAGGATTTCATCATCACAATAAGGATGGATTTCAACATAGAAATTAATCAAGGATGGATCTCACCAAATCTGAGATGCCGGCAGAATTTTATCTCTTAATGGCCGGAAGAGATAACTGCCGTAGAAGCCTTGAGCATGTGAGGATAGAATCCTCCCTCGTCGGAGCTGCTGCTGCTGCTGCCGCTGCTCTGCTGGACGGAGACTCCGAAAGCCGCCTTTTTTTTTTTTCTCGTTGTGTAATGTCGACGGAGGTTTTATAATGCGAATGAATTCTCTCTCTCTCACGCGTTTTCTTTCGCGCCGAAAGCAAGAGGAGAATGAAGCCAAAGGTAGGTGAAGAAATTTGCAAGTAAAGACAAAATGGGTGGGGCCCCCCACTTGACTTTACGTGGGAGGAAACCCACCTAACAAATCTCCCCCTTCCGACTACGTAAAGGGCTCTAGCAAACTTGTCATCTCTCTGCATACCCTTAGCTTTTCGCTAGTTACAGTTTTTGTCATCATATCTGATCCGTTGTCATCTGTGTGAATTTTCTCAAGTTGCAACATCTTCAACTCTAAGATATCACGAATCCAACAATAACGCACCTGAATATGCTTAGATCTTGAATGAAAAGTAGGATTCTTGCTGAGATGAATAGCACTCTGACTGTCACAGTATATGATGTACTTTTCCTGAGTCATTCCCAATTCTTTGAGAAATTTCTTCATCCATAGAAGCTCTTTGCTTGCTTCTGTTATAGCAATGTACTCTGCCTCAGTAGTAGACAACGCAACACACTTCTGCAATTTTGATTGCCATGACACTGCTCCCCCTGCAAATGTTACCAAGTAACCTGAAGTGGACTTTCTGGTATCTACATCACCAGCCCAGTCCGCATCTGTGTAAACTTTAAGCTCAGGTCTATCAGAACCAAAACATAGACAGGCTTTGGAGGTACCTTTAAGATATCTGAGGATCCACTTCACTGCTTCCCAATGCTCTTTTCCTGGATTTGAAAGAAACCGACTTACTACTCCAACTGCGAAGGCGATGTCTGGTCTTGTGCACACCATTGCATACATTAAGCTACCGACAGCAGATGAATAAGGAATTATTTTCATCTGTTCCTTCTCTTCTTCACTTGTAGGACATTGATGAGAGCCTAACTTGAAATGACCTGCAAGTGGAGTACAAACAGGTTTCGCCTCGCCCATGTTGAACCTTTCTAACACCTTTTTAATATAGCTTTCTTGTGATAGCCAAAGCCTTTTGTTCTTCCTATCACGAACAATTTTCATGCCAAGTATTCTGTTAGCCGGTCCCAAATCCTTCATAGCAAAGGATTTATTCAACTGCAGTTTTAATCTCTGAATCTTGTTAGTATCATGACCAACAATCAACATATCATCCACATATAACAGAAGAATAATAAAATCATTAGTGGAGAATTTTCTGATAAATACACATGGATCAGACATACTTTTACTGTACCCGTGCTGTCTCATAAAGAACTGAAATTTTGTGTACCACTGTCTTGGTGCCTGCTTCAGTCCATATAGGCTCTTTGTTAATTTACACACAAAATCCTCCTTTCCTTTGACCTTGTAACCTTCAGGTTGCTCCATATATACCTCTTCCTCCAAATCACCATGAAGAAATGCTGTCTTTACATCAAGCTGCTCAATCTCCAGATCCAAGCTAGCTGCCAAGCTTAGAACAACTCTAATTGAATTCATCTTCACCACGGGTGAGAAGATCTCATGAAAGTCAATACCTTTTGTTTGACCAAATCCCTTCACAACCAATCTTGCCTTGTATTTTGGCCGTGAGCTATTTTCATCTGTTTTCAATCTGAAAACCCACTTGTTCTTGAGTGCTCTTTTGCCTGCAGGTAACTTTACTAATTCATACGTATGGTTTTCATGCAAGGAATTCATCTCTTCTTGCATGGCGTCCATCCATTCTTCACTGCATTCATGGGACACTGCCTCCTGATAACTTTGAGGTTCACCTTCATCAGTAAGCATCACATATTCATGAGGAGGATACTTTTCTGATGGCCGACGTTGTCGTACAGACCTTCTCAATTGATTATCAACTAACGGATGTGGAGCAGCTTGCTCATCTGGTTGCTCTGGTGTAGCATTTGGTATATCTCCCCCATTTCCTGTATGCGCAACAGGTGGAGTACACGACCTCAAATCAACTGGGCCTTCTTCTGGAGACTTTGCCTTTTCAGTTTTCTCAAAGTCTTCGATTGTTTGATCTTCGAAGAAGATTACATCCCTGCTTCTAATAATCTTCTTGTCAATAAGATCCCATAATCTATAACCAAATTCTTCATGTGCATAGCCGAGGAAGATACACTGTTTAGTTTTACTGTCCAACTTGGATCTTTCATCCTTAGAAATGTGAACAAATGCCCTGCAACCAAATACCCGTAAGTGTTCATATGAAATATCTTTTCCTCTCCATACCTTTTCTGGAATTTCACCGTCCAAAGGAGCTGAAGGAGATAGGTTAATCAAATCAACTGCAGTTCTCATTGCCTCACCCCAGAAGGACTTTGATAATTTTGCATGAGAGAGCATACACCTGACTCTTTCGCAAATACTTCTGTTCATTCTCTCTGCCACACCGTTCTGTTGAGGCGTCTTGGGAACTGTCTTCTCAAGTCTGATACCACGTTCACTGCAGTATCTTTCAAACGGTCCTCTGTATTCACCACCATTGTCGGCACGAACGCATTTTAATCTTTTTCCTGTTTCTCTTTCAACAGTAGTTTGGAAGTGCTTGAAGATACTTAGAACCTCATCTTTGGCCTTTATTGCATAGGCCCATACTTTCCTGGAATGATCATCAATGAAAGTAACAAAGTATATAGCACCACCAAGAGTTCTATCACCCATAGAACACACATCAGTATGCACCAGATCAAGTATATCATGCTTTCTATGTGGAGGGAATTTATGAAATGCAACTCTATGTTGTTTTCCAACTAAACAATCAATGCATGATTTCAGAGGTAAACCTTTAGGCAAATATTGCTTTTTAGCAAGAATATTCAAACCTTTCTCGCTCATGTGGCCAAGTCGCTTGTGCCATAGCTCTGAGGAGGATTCATGCTCCACCGCATTCACTTCTCCCTTAGCAATCTTCATATAAGATCTGTAAAGAGTGTCAGTCTTATTTCCCTTAGCGAAAATAAGAGAACCTTTCGTCAGTTTCCATTTGCTACCACCAAATTGATGACAGTATCCATCATTATCTAACTGTCCTGCAGAGATTAAATTGAATCGAAGTTCTGGAACATGCTTGACACTTTTCAACACCAGTTTGCATCCCATGTCTGTCTCTAGCCAAACATCACCAATACCTTGAATCTTGCATCTGCCATCATTTCCCATCCTTACATAGCCAAAATCTCCGCTAGTGTAAGATGAGAAGAACTCTTTACATGGAGTAACGTGTGAAGAAGCTGCAGAATCTATTACCCATGTAGGCACATCATTGGCAAAGCAATTAACATCACAAGCTATGACAACATCATCTTCGAATGCAACTGCTGCTTTTTCTGTGTCATCTTTCTTTTCTTCATTTTTCTTTTTATATTCTTCCTCTCTTTTCAACTTTCTGCATTCTCTAATTACATGTCCAGGCTTACCACAATGATAGCATTTGACTCCTCTTGACTTTGATCTCCTTCTCGATTGATCACGATTCCATTTAGACTTGTCATGATCATTATTGCGAGAATATCTGTGCTGATTTCTCCCTCTGTTTTCTGTAACTAGTGCTTCAGAATTGACGGATGTACCTTGTTCTCTCCGTCTTGCCTCTTCATTAAACATGCTGTCTTTCACCACATCCATTGATACAACACCATTAGGAGCAGAGTTACTGAGTGAAATTACCAAGGTTTCCCAACTGTCTGGCAAGGAACTCAACAAAAGTAATGCCTGCACTTCATCAGCAAATATAATTTTCATGCTGGATAAATCATTTAAAGCTTCTTGGAAATTGCTCAAATGCTCAGCAACTTTTTGTCCATCTTTATACTTCATATTAACAAGCCTTTTAATTAGAAAAGCCTTATTTACAGCTGATTTGCGTTCATATAGGCTTTCTAATGTTTCCCATAACTTGAATGCATCAGTTTCCTTAGCAACATGGTGAAAAACACTCTGATCAACCCATTGGCGGATATGCCCAACAACTTTTCTATTTAGCACATCCCAATCATCTTGAGTTTTATCCACGGGCTTCACTCCTTTCACTTTAATAGGCAGATAAAGTTCTTTGCAATACAAAATATCTTCCATCCTTGTTTTCCATATTGAGTAATTTGATGATGTGAGTTTGACCATTGTGAATGAAGTTTCTTCCATCTAATCCACACAAGAAATTATGTAAAACAGACCAGGCTCTGATACCACTTGTTGGGATTTTAGGCTATCCCCTTTTGTGTAGATTAAACAGGAATAATTTATCTTAGACAACAAATATCACAAATAATAAATAACCAAACCCACAGAAAAACACACCACAATTTTACGTGGAAAACCCCTTCTTTAATAAAGGGGAAAAACCACGGGACCCAGTCCAGGCAAAACTTCCACTATAAAATAATGGGATTACAAAGCAATGTCTTCTCTAGTTAAAACTAGAGGATTTCATCATCACAATAAGGATGGATTTCAACATAGAAATTAATCAAGGATGGATCTCACCAAATCTGAGATGCCGGCAGAATTTTATCTCTTAATGGCCGGAAGAGATAACTGCCGTAGAAGCCTTGAGCATGTGAGGATAGAATCCTCCCTCGTCGGAGCTGCTGCTGCTGCTGCCGCTGCTCTGCTGGACGGAGACTCCGAAAGCCGCCTTTTTTTTTTTTTCTCGTTGTGTAATGTCGACGGAGGTTTTATAATGCGAATGAATTCTCTCTCTCTCACGCGTTTTCTTTCGCGCCGAAAGCAAGAGGAGAATGAAGCCAAAGGTAGGTGAAGAAATTTGCAAGTAAAGACAAAATGGGTGGGGCCCCCCACTTGACTTTACGTGGGAGGAAACCCACCTAACAGAAATGCAGCTTACCAAGGCTAGCCCACTTTCTAAGGGTATTCTTGAAGATGTAAAGGTAAGAAATTTATTAAACAGAATACTAGAAAATGAGATATTGAGAAGATAAAATTTGTAGTTGGGGAGATTGGCTGGGATATTGTGAAATGGATTCTCATCCCAAACCAAGATGCAGATGACAATATCTTTTGGAAGGAGGAAAAGAATGGAAGATTCAGTGTCAAATCTACTTACAGGTTAATCCCTAATAATTCTATGATGAGTCAGATAAGCAATATTACTTCAGAATCCTCTTAACTAGAAGTCTTAAATTACTATGGAAAACCAAACTACTTCCAAAGATACTGATATTTAGGTGGAAACTTATCAAAGATGTGTTGCCCACTAATACCAACCTTCAGAGAAGACTTATCCACTAAATGCCAGGTGAGATCTATGCTTGAATGATATAGAAGATCTGTTCCATCGATTTTGGCTATGCCGAAAAACCAAGGGGACCTTAGACATGCAGCTGGTCAAGAAGTTTCAGGAGAAAATTTTCAACAATACCATTGAATTGTGGATTGGTCAATACCAATACTAATATTCTGGATTGGTACAGAAGGTACATTCATCAGTTTGAATCTTCCTGTCTTATGCAGAAGTGGAAGTCGAATTGCCAAATTTTCCATGCCAAATGGATACCTGCTCTCCAAGGCATGCTAAAGCTCAATCTGGATGCGAGTACGAATAGTAAAGAAAAGGTATGTGCAGTTGGAACCGTTCTGAGGAATTCAGATGGTGAACTGGTAGCGGCCAAACACTTGACATGGAGGGGAGAGGCTGATCCTTTGTAGATTGAAACCTATGCAATGTTTTTTTGTTATAAACTGGTTAAATCAGTTATCTTACAGACAAATCATTTGCAAAACCGATTCTCTTCTTTTGTACAACATGTTATCAAAAGATGGAGAGATTTTATCTCTTATTTTACGCCAAAAAGAGAATTAAATAGTTAAGCGGGTTTTTTGTTAGTTGCGATTTCACGCATGTAACACGCATATGCAACTCTGCATCACATAACACTACAGAGTTGGTACTACAAATGGGTTGTGGGATACATACATGATAGGGTTAACTTCTCCATTATATTTTGAGAGCTTGATGAGCAGACTCCTACTTTCTTGTTAATGATAGTGAAGCCTTCCCTCCTCCATTTAGCCATATGGCTAAATGGTGGGTGGTTGATTTGACATGAAAAAACGTGCATCAACCATATTTTTTGAAAAATATATATTCTATATAAAATATAAAAAAATCTTCAAATCTTTTTACACATGTATTACAAATATAAAAATACTTTATAGAATCACTTATCCATATAGAAATGATATTTTAGATATCTTAGATGTTGAAAATAAAACTTTAAAATTGATATTTATCGTTATGCTATTTTATTACGTTGATTTTACTCATTTGTAAATGGCGCCCATGCACAGTGATATTGGATAAATGAAAGGATTTCTAAGATACTATCAACGATGCTAGATATAACAGATGGATAAATTTTCCATCAATTATCAAGATATTAAAAATGGAATCAGTTACATAGAAAAGAGGTTTTATAAAAGCATTTCGATACGCATAATTATATTTTTCCACAGTAGGCACGACCCACTCAAGTTCCGATTAAAAAATTTACTCTATCTATTGTATTTAACATGATTTATAGTATCTTAAAAACCCTTTTACTTGTCCAGTATCACTATGGTCTCTGCATGGGCATCATCTACAAATGTGTAAGATTAACTTAATATAACAATTTAATATTAAAGATCAATTTTAAAGTTGTATTTGTAACATCTAAACTATCTAAAATATTATTTCTATGTGAATAAATGATAGAATAAAATATTATTATATTCTAATACATATATGAATAAATGTAAACATTTTTTTAATTTACACATAAATATATCTATTTTTGAGCAAATATAGCCTATTAATAATTTTTTTTAGATAAAACTTAGTCTCTTGGATAAATGTTGATGTTAAATATAATGAGTGGATTGAATTTTCTATCAAATATCAAAAATTTAAAATTTGAAGAAGTTATATGGAACTACTTCTATATAACCTAGTTACCTAAAAATAAACTTGATATATATACATAAACATAATAAATGGATTATATGTGGCGCCCCGAACCGAGACGTCACTTCCTTACCTCAAGATCTATCGATTGGTAAATGTGAATCAGGATTGTTGCCCTGATCACGCGGCGGGTTTTTAATTGGAATATGTCCAGAATTTTTTTTCGATTATTCATCTGTCATCATTCATAATCTTGACATAACAATCATCATACATTGCGACATTTCACTTGTAATAAAAATCATCATTTCATTCATAGCACCTTTATATGTCTGTCGTTATATACTGAATTATTGTATAAATCATACTTTCATACATTCAGTCATTAATTCACATGGAACTTAGAACTCTAGCTAAGTTCGGATATACATAAACACATAGTATCTTTTCATGCCTTCCTGCCGTGAAAGTTTTCTTAACTTAGGCATCACAATTTACATCCATACATCCATACATTCAACCATTGAATCATTTTTAGAACTTAATATTCTCATTAAGTTCACATACACATTAGCTTACCTTAGCATATTTATGCTTTTTCATTCCTCATAGCCTTCAAGGCTATCATCATATACCTTCCTCCATGTCTGAGGTTCGCAACCTTCTGAGTCTCCTCAGTACCTGTCTAAGGGTTTGGAAAACAAAACGCGAGTGACAACTCAGTAAGCAAGCATTTTAGGGCAAGGCTTCTTGAAAACCTTTTTCATAAACATTGGGAATACCTTGTTCCTGAGGACATGCATATGTCCTAAAATACCATCATGAAATCCTTTATTATAAGGACAATTTCAAGTCCTTGAATGCTTTCATAAAGCATTCATTCTTAAAATCATTTACAAGTCGCGCCTGGGCTTGTTTAGGCAAAACATATACATTTTACCTTTAATGATGAGTTTCCATTAATCTTATATGAACATTTTTAATGTTCAAAGCCATTACATGAAATCAATCGATTGCCGGTGGACATTTTACGTCCAAAACCTCATAAATACTTAGGCAACGGAGACATCTCATGTCTCAAAACATCATTAACATAAACCATCATAAAATTCCTTAGCCAAGAGACATTTTATGTCTCAAAACATCATTAACATAAGCCCTCATAAAATCCTTTAGCCAAGAGACATTTCATGTCTCAAAACATCATTCACATAAGCCATCATAAAATCAAGAGACATTTCATGTCTCAAAACATCATTCGCATAAGCCATCATAAAATCAAGAGACATTTCATATCTCAAAACATCATTTACATAACCTTATTTGCAATGGACATTCATATGTCCTTAAACATCAATCACATAAGCCTTTCTCGGCAAAGGACATTCTTATGTCCAAAAACATTCTTTATTTAGGCTCTCTTACAAATGAACATAAATCCTTTTCATAATTCCCCGTCTTGGGGCTTGTTTATAGCAAACAAGGCAAACCATTTTCATGAATGCATTTGCATAAACACATTTCCTTTAATTCTTGTTATTTACACTTTTGTGTAAAACCCCCTTTCTTTTAGGGTAACCATTTCATAAAAATCCCTTTAGGATATTTTCATAAAATCATATTTTCATAACCCAATCTTTGGGCTTTTCAGAAATAAAACATAAGCAAATGCATTTCTCTCCATCCAGTAGTGACACTTAACAAGTGATCATGCTACCTTTTGGAAGAGAATCCTTAACAACACGCTAGCCAGGCGGCTGTTCACTTATCCTGCTCCCATCTCAGGGAGGGCGCCGCTGGCACTCCTGTCATCCCTTAGCGACTTGGCCTTATGTAGAGTGGGCCCCGGTCATCCCAACCGTGCTCTACGACCAGCCTATTCCTTGTACCGGTGCACCGTACGTTATCCTGACGAACCGCAGTCCGTTTTGGTTTGAAGAACCACAGGCCGCAACCCATGTTCTTTTAAACCGGGATCACAGACCGCAGCCTGCATCCATATGCACAAAAATCTTAGACCGAAGTCTATATTTTACAATTATTTTCAAAAACACATCACAGACCGCAGTCTGTGTCAACTTGTAAGCGAGCGCACCCACGTTAACAAGTTGTTATTTGAAATCCAGTTTTAGGATGACCTTCCTTAAATTCTTTCAAAAACGTTTTGAGTAAAGTATTTTGATAAACATTTGAAACCTTTGAGAACCCATACATCTTAAAATCCTTTTAATCAAAAGAATTTCAAATCCTTTGGATTTTCATAAATAAAACATATTTTTTTCTAATATTTTCTTGGTTTCTATTTCAGGACCTTTTGTTTACAAAAGTTATGCAATTACGCTATCCCCTTGTCCTTCACCTAAAAATTTAATAATGTCCACATATCAATCATTTTCACATAGAGAAAAATTGCAGTCTTTTGCATGCCATCAAGCAACCTGAAATTAAACCATTTTATGAAATCAACCATAGGAGGTTGGTCATCCATAAATCCCTTTCAACACATCCGTAGAAACATTTTTCCAACATTTTCAACATAGATTTCCTTATCCAAAGGAAACCAAAACTGTTCAAATATCATTTCAAAACATGTGGACTATGTCCAAAACGTAATTTAATATTGAATTATCTTGACCTAGTAAAACAAATCTTTTTCATCATTGTTTAGCGCGAGTTATTGTAAAAATAACTCAAAACCCATTTACAATCAATATTTTGTGAAAAAGGGTAAAATTCCCTTTTTCTTATAAAATGCTGTTGAACAATATCATATAGAACTTGCTTCCTCAAAAGCAAATTCTTAAAACCATCGATATCAAACATGAAATCCTTAAAACATTAGCATAAAGAACTTGCTTACTCTTAAGCAAAATTTCTCAATTCCATTAGCATGAAGCATTCCCATCCTTGGCAACACTTAGGATAAGTTATTTATTTTAAGAAGTGTCGCTTGCTTCCCATGAAGCAAACCTTGAGACTTTTCATTAAAGTCATCAATTTTCAAAGCTTATGGCTTTGCATTAAAGCCGTCATATTCAAAACTTGTGCTTGCCCATTCGTAAAAACATAAGCATAAACATAGACATTTCAATCATATCAATCACATAGAAAGAAAATGCATTTTAGAAAGTTTGCTTGCTTACCTGAGATCGCCATAATCCCTTTTCCTTCCATTCTTTTCCTTGCCTACATGAACATAATATGGTTTTTCATACATTTCTTGTCATTGCATTCCATTTAGTTTTCCAACCCATTTTCATTAGCATATATCCTTCATAATTCATCATACACATATATGGCTTAATTTGTATATATTAGCACCGTTTTCACACATTTGGCTATCACACATCATAGCCTATACATATAACATGCACATAACCCTCAAAATTAGGGTATTCATTCCAATATCATAAAAATTCATTCCATATGCATCATTCATAGATTTATTAAGCTTACTTTGCAATTTTTCCCATTTTTTCCAAAAATACACATACGGGTGTTTCTTCTACGTACCTAGCATTGCCTAAACTTCATAATTCAAATCCAAACTTTTGGATTAATAACATGTCATTCCAAACAGATCCATAAACATGTATTTCATCTCATTTTCATGCATTTTTGCATAAAATCATTTTTTCATAAGTCATTCATCACCCGTTTATCATTATCCCTTCACATAAGCTCATTTAGCACTTAACCATGATGCATTTCTTAAAATTTCTTAACTCAGAAATTTAACCCATTTTCCAGCGGGTTAATTAACCTTTAATACCACTTTACTTAATTTATTTTTATGAGGTTTAAATCCATTTTCCATAGGTTTCCAAAACAGTTAGTTTGGAACCCACTTTTAACCCGTTTAACGTGTCCTTTGACACATAACCTTAGGTCATTATATAAATTCGAAATTTCAGCATATAATTGCACTTTTATTGATCCATATTTAATGATTTAACACATAAATCAATTTGGATCATTTATACATAGGTTTCATATTTCTTTTTGATTTTTTTCTCAAACTAACCACATATGCTGAAATCAGGCGTGCTGAAATATTAAAATATTGAATTAATATCAAATCAAGTATTTTTGATCTGAAATGTCTACCATACCTTAATAACTTCATCAATTAATTTTCATGAAATTTACAGCACGAAATATTAACATTACATATTTATTTGGGGAATTTTACCTTGCTGAACAGTAAACTCCATTTCCTGTCAGCTTGAATGACGTTATTTATGGGGTCTATTTACACCAATAAAAACCTCATTTTTAATTTTTTCATGTTATACCCCATATGTCATGTATATCCTGTAAAATTTTCAGCCCGAAAAACCTTGTAGAAAATTTATTAAAAATCATTTTCTACAGATGATCCTGTAACCCGTTTTACCCTGTTTGGGCTAATATTCACGGATTTTTAATTTCCAACATACATATCCTTTTAAGCTGAAAATTTGGTCGTTCCTTAATCATAGCATGAGTATTGTTCTCAAAAAGTTTCATGATAAAAATCATCCATTTACTGTTCCGACCATAATTTACTTTTCAGCATCATTTACTTTCCAGATTTGATGCACAAAAATCAAATAATCATATACTTACTTGACCAAATGAGAAATCTCTCCTTTTCCCCCTTCTTTTCCCTTGGTTTCCTCTTCTCCTTTGCTGGAAAAAATATTTGTGGGTTGCTGGTTCCCTAGGGACGTTTTCCACACTTAGAAAATTTTCCACAACTTCATTTCATTTCAACGTGCAATACCTATTCATGTTGCTGGAATTTCCAGCAGTGGGGCCCACATTTTTCTGCAATTCCACATTCCTTCAATGCTCCTCTATCTACTTTATGAGGTGGACTAATAGGGGCCAAGTAAAATTGCAACTTTTACTATTTTACAAATTGAAAAATCTGCATCATCTTTGACCGTCCAATTGTCCTTCTTTACTTCGCCCTTAAGCAACTTGTTACTTGCTCTCCAAGAAAGCCATTTCTCATGATAATTAGCTTAATCCATTCCATTCACCTCATAGATTTCATAATTTTATTCCATCGTTTCAAATTTCATCTCAATCCGACGTTTCTACGTCGAGTTATGACCACTTGAATATATCTTTTGGATTTGGGAATAAAAATAATTAATTATCACCCTAATCCCATCATGATTCCCTTAATCCAATCCATTCGACATAAACATCTCATAATTTCATTCAACCGTTTCAAATTTCAACCAATCCGAGTTTTCTAGCTCCCGATATAGCCGTTTGAAATTAACGGTTGAAATGAGCATATACTTAAAAAAAATTCAAAATTCTCATTTCATCAAGAATTTTTATAATCTTTTCATTTCATAATACCAAGCCTAATATTAAAAATTTTCGTTTCAAATTTCACTTGAATCTGCCTTTTAGGCGTTGAGTTATGAATTTTCTAATATTTTCCTTCATACTTGACAATTTCCATCATTATTTCCATAATTCATTTTAAATCACGAAAAATGATTTTTCATGATATTATTGCACACTTAAATCACAAATAATTCATTCTAAACTCATTATCTCATTTAGGCTCAAAATGCTTAATCACATTATTAATGCTAACCCATAACCCTAATTGCCATAATTAGCAAAAGTCATAAAATACCTTCATAATTCCATGATTCATAAATAATCATCAAATACATGTTCAATGCATACATATGGCTTACTTGAGTTAGGGTTTCACATTATATTTAAAATCAAAAGTGAAAAAAATATAGGATATAGTGGCTTTGACGTGTCCATTGGGGTACAACTTGGTACTGGGTCGAACTGAACCCACCCGACCTAATGTGGTATCAAAACCAAGTTTGGGTTTTATTTCTGAAATTTTTTTCAAATTAGACTCGGTTTCAACTCGATCTTGAGAAAACACAAAACTAATACCAAGTTTGCATCAACCTAGTACCAAAACCCGATCCGGTCCGAACTCGATATTCTTCATAATTTATTAAAATAATTATATTTATTTATGCATTAAGTATTTCAATTATAATTGTCATAAAAATTATTCCATATAATCATAACCTAATTAAACTGTAAAACGTTTATTCTGAAACCTAAATGTTATATACATTTGTCCATAAAAGTTGAATGTATTGCATATATATTAACTTTATTTGCAAATAATTATGAATATACTAACTCTTTAAAATTATTGCATATATACTGATTAACTATGAGATATAGAATAAAAATACTAACTCTTTAAAATTATTGCATATATAATAATTAACTACGAGATTACAAGTTTCAATTTCATTAAACTTTAAATAGGGATTTCGTGTAATCTTATTTATTTTTCTTACTTTGATTATTTTGTGTAAGTTCATTGTGTTTATTGTATTTATAATTATCTTTTAATTAAAAAATCAACGTTCATCAAAACTAAGATATGTCATATAAATATATTCGCGGGTAAATTATTCATATGTGAATGCAATAATGTTTAAAAAATTCGTTATTTCTATTAATAATTTTAACTTCTATTGGTCTGAAAGTAACCCAAATTTCAACCCGAAACTAATGCAAACCTGGTCTAAACCCTACCCGAACCCGAACCCGAACTCTAATATTATGGTTTGGTTTCACTTTACCCAGTACAAGCCGACCCAAAGTTGCACCTTACGCATCCATGAAACCCAGTTGGATTAGATAATTAGTCTTTTTTATAAATAATTTTCTTATTAATTTTTTTAAAAAATTATTCCTACCTTAAAGCCATTGATTTAGTTTCATTGTTTCGTAGTTGGGGCCCGAGGACATTCGGTAAAGTCCACGTGTGAGAAACGGTGGGGAAGGTATGACTATTCCCATTTTTCAACCGATGATTTAATAACTAAACAATGCTAATTTTTTCAACTTTATTTCTATGCTCCAATTATTTTTTCTTTTAACTACTCTATTTAATCCAATTTTACTCTCATTATTTTATATTGATCACATAACTTTTAAAATGTTTCGTTTGTTACACCCAATCCATACCAAAATTCCATTTACATTTATGTTATCAAACGTCCCCTTATGTTCTATTCAGGACTAATTGTGTGGGACAAAACACTTTAATCTCTAAAAACGTGCATGCTTTCTCAAGAAAGGCTTTTGGCATCTTCACCTAAAAGCACCATTATTCTACTCTTTTCTCTTAAAACAAGAGAATTAAAGCTTTTATTGTAAACTGAAATTATTCTATTATATAAAACAAGATAGAACTTTTTTTATGGTGTTGCCCACCTTGGATAAACAAGCACCTAGTGGAGGTGTGCTTTAGTGGTAGGAAACAAGGCCACTATTTCTACCCAACATTTGAATCCTATATCTTCTACTAACATGACATATGCCCATGTCAGCTGCTTGGGCATTCAAATGATGACAAATAAGGTAGAACTTGTATAAAGTTCTATAAGGAGATTGGATGTGAAGAAATTATTATGTATTAGGAAATGATTGGATGTGAAGATATTATTATGTATTAGGAAATGAGAAATTATATTTAAAATGAGAGAAGTGGTAATGAAAATGGAAAAAAATAAAGTCATTACGTATTGAAAATGAAAACTACGAAAAATTGGAGAATAAAAAATTTCATTCTATATCATCTTATTATATCCAAATGGATGATCCAATCTAAGTTCAATTTCTAACAATACTAAAACTGCAAACTATTAACAACCCAACTTTTACTTTGGCTAATCACGATCTTAGTTTTCTAGCAACCAAAAATTTAACCTTTAGTAATAAAATTTTGATTGCAAAAAGTAACAAAATTTTCCACTGGGGTTGCCTTAGATCATTACTCTTCTTATAAGTGATTTTCTCATTAAGTTTTTTAATATGTTTTGAAAGTGATAAACTTTTAGATGAAAATGAAGAAGAGTAAAGATAATAAAATTAAAATAAATATATTTGTTATATGGAAAGTCGTGTAGAAAATAAGATAGTTGTAGATGAATATGTAAAAAAAAATAATTAAAAAATAGGATAGTTATGAAGAGTAAAGAGTTTTAGCTTAAATTTTTTTTAGTATTATTGCCAAACACACCCTTGTTTTAAAAAAATTACTAGCTTCATCGTTTTGGAGGCAATACATTCCAATTTCCAACAAAAGAGACGTAGATCTCAACTCACCTTGATTTGAGCGTCTTCCCAAGCATCAACTTGAGGAAGGAAATTGGCGCTTCATACACTTGAGCATCCAGCCGATCAGACTCTGTAGCAATGCTCTTGCGCCTTAAAGCTACAAATAACAAAGGTCCCAATTATCAAACCAGAAGGATATCTGTAACATTTATTGCGTATATAATTTTCTTACTTGAAATATTCGAATATATAAAAATTTACCCAACTCTAATAAATCCTTTTGTCCTTTCTATATATGACTTTGTATGATTTTTTAATATTTGGCTTTCTTTTTTTTTTCGCCCTTGAAGGAAAACTACAGTCCATAAGATTATCCAATATAAGTTGAAATATTAGGGATGCAGTCGCGAACCGCCTTCAGGTAGTTGGTGACGACGCTGGCCCAAGTGTCCTGTTTCATGGGATCGAACCTATCCCCGAAAACTTTTGTGACGTTTTTGGTAAGATAGGTTACAAAAAGAATTGCTCAGAGCGTATTGCTGGATATAAAAAAATTACTATTATCCAAAATTTTGTTAGGTTTCATATCATGATTGTTATTGTTTAGAACTAACCAGTGTTTTAAGAACCAGGCGGTTGGACCGGTCAGACCGTGAACCGGTCATGTCCTGGTTCACTAGTTTTTCCGATTCAACCGCAATTTGACCGTTAGCTTACACCAGTTGAACCAGAAAAACCGAAAACAAGTCACAAAATCAGTTCATTGTCTGGTTTGATTTTCAAAACATTGGAACTAACCCAAGTGCCTTATATTAAACAAGTACGGTACGGATCATTCACTACCAATCGAAAATGCTCCCGTTTTAACTGGTCTTAATACCCATTTTTTGTTTTTTTTAAAAAAATTTAAAAATCTATTAATATAGATTATGGAATCCATAAACCAAAATTTATCATTTTTGATGTGTATATATTTTTAAAAAATTTAAACAAAGACATATTATGGTCATTTTAAATTCAAAAAGATATATATATCTTCAAAAATGATAAAACTGGATTTATGAATTATATACAATTATAGTTTTATTTAAAAATTTTAAAAAATTAAAAACGAATATTTGGACTTGTCAAAAAGGGGCGTTTTCGACTCGTTATAAATGGTGGACGCTAAAATACGTACGGGTTTTCATGAGTGTTGGAGTACACATTAGCTAACGCGGATTATAACAATGTGTACACTATTCATGTGCAACGGTATGTAGTAGTGATTAGTAGATTAAGCTGTATAACATGCTAACCAATCCTTCTCTTGTATCACTACTGTTGCGCGCTGTACGCACTGCTTCAATTCACGTCCATCTTAAATCTATTTCTATCTTATTTGCTCTTTCTTCAAGATGTCTTTCTTGGTGCCCGATCCAGTGCACGCGATGCTCTCACCCCATTTTTTATTTAGGCACCAATATGTGGGGTCCATGCTTATTATAAAATAAAAATTTTAAATTTTATTTAATATTTATTTTAAAATATTCATTAAAAATATAAAATAAAATAAAAAATTATAAAATTAATGCATTGAATTTAATGCTCGTGGCAAAAAATCAAAACAAAAAAGGGTCAGTGCACGAGCTGCGTTGGATCCAGACTCAATTCTTATAGCTCTCATGTGTCAAAGAAATTGATTTGAAATTGAAATTGAACCAAACTTAGCTTAAGGAGGGGATAAGGTCGAGTAAGACTTGAAACTAATTTACAAGAAAAGATAAAGCAAGGCTTTCAGTTTTGACTAAGAACCAAATACATTAAGGGGGCGTTTGGCAATTTGCAAAAGTTGTCAAGTTAAAACTTTTCAATCTAAAATTTTTCACTCGTCATAACTACTTCTTTTTTAATTATTTTTTACACAGCTTTCTATACAACAACTTTACTTTTCAATCATTTCTACACAACTACCAATACAACTAACCTATTTATTTTAAATTTATTCTCTTTACTTCTCATCATTACCCTTACAATACAATATCATTTTCTACTAATTTAACAACTTTTACATAAAAAACTTTTCATCAAAAGTTTTACAACTTCCCAAACATACCCTAAGTTGCACCCTCAGTTGTATAGTTTAGATATAGCACATAGTATATGCATTATCAGTTAATGTACACGTAACTCGTAACCAGTCCTATACGCCTGCATTCAGGTTCAATGCAACCGGGTTTACTTCACCCATGTTTTATATTTTTTTGAAATTTTTTCATAAAACTGTTAAAAAGTTTATTTAATATGTATATCATTTTTTATTATTTTTGGAGATTTTTAGATTTTTTTAGATTTTTAAAAATTAGTGGTAAAAATAACAAAAAATCTCCGAAAATGGTAAAAATGACACACATGTTAAATACATTTAGATTATCAATTGTGTAAAAAAATAAAAAATAAATAAATAAAAGGGCGTATGCACCAAATGCATGCAACTCAACCATTCTTTACAATATTGGAATATGAGAGAGAGAGACATAGTACACTTAGTTAACTTAAGGACTTCAGCAAGCCGCCCTTCGTAGGTGGGCCTGTAACCCCATTGGAGACGTTTTGCATGTTGGATCTTGATGAGCCTCCTCAGCTCTTCATCTGGGACAAGACCCTGTTCCACTCTCATCACCACCTCCTCAACGCCTGCCTTATTTTTTGCACCATCCATGGAATACGAATGACTGGAAGATACACTCTCCGATCTCTCCAATTTCAAATGGAGAACAGCCCTTCAGCGTTTGAAGTAGGTTTTTTAGATACATGTAAATAACGTGCGACAGCTTCGCTCCACTCTGCTCAGCTCATGCAGCAGCAGCAGCTGCCTCTTCTCTGCATTCAATTCTACTGCTAACAGGGATGGCGATTCACTATTTTAATTAATTTGCGCTTGTTTTCTAGGCTGATCTGGCTCGATTCAATTGCTAGGGTTTAGATTCTTTTCCTTTCAGAGATTTTTTTAAAAAATTTTATTTTTTATGAAAGCCCACGATCATTCAATGGTTGGGATGTCATTCCAAAGCTTTTATTAATGCCCACACGGTAAGGGTGGTTCATCATTCAATGACTGTATCATCTGAATTGACGCAGAATAGTGATGTATGGGACTTCTCAATCTCGTAAATCACAACGGTTGAAATATAAAATATTTAAGAATCATGATTTTGTACATCTTGGTGCATTTAGCTTAAATGAACCAGGTGCATAACCTTTTTTAATTTTTTAAAATTTTCTTTTTGAAATTCGCATTTAGTCCCAAGCATAAATATCTCATATATATATAAATAGTTTTTACGTTTTTCATATTTTAAATATATTATTTTGAATTTTAAATATTAAATGGCATTTCTCATGTGTCAGCACCTAAGAAATGCCTTTTTCAATTGTTCAGATTCAAAATAAAATATTAAAAGTAATAAGAAATATATAAAAGTTACATATATGGAACATTCATGCTTGGGTCGCTTAAATATATAAAAAAAAATAGAAAATATAAATAAATAGTGTATTGCATCCGTGCACACTTACCAAGTGCACTAAAGCTAATCACATCTAAATCCGCTAGATCATTTCTCAATATTTAAAGGATATATCAAAAATAATTTTGTTAATATCATTTGCTTTATAATGATGCAAATCATCTCAATCAAAGTAGGGCGAGCCATTTCATCTTAAAATATGTAATGAAATGCAAAATATGAAAAATACTTAAGTCTATTTGTATATGCATTAGAATGTGATGACAAGTTATAAAATCATTCACGTGCAGAAAAGAATAATTTAGATCGTTCATATTAAGCTTAAAAATTAATATATAAATAAATAAATTTATTAAGTTGATTTGGTACACCTATCAAAAAAGTTGATTTAGTACTCTACTGCATAGTGACAATGCATTGCATATTTGATTTGGATAAAACTTGATTTCTTAGTCAAATACAATGAAAGGAGTAGCTTTTAATTTAATTATCAATTGGTTTTTAGGTGTTATGTCTTGTACTTTATGTATTGGTTTTGCATAAGGGTTCGCATCTCCAAGCATGTGGTGAATGTATAAAAATTCACATTGATTTTGTGAGTACATGAGAGCCTTCTATAATAGGATATTAGTTAAGAACTTAGTGAAGCATTGAAGAAGAGCTAAAAAGATACTATGAGTCATTATATCGTCCTTAGGACATCCCGTCAATGTATGTAAGGTATCTTGAAAGTGAATACAAGTCATTCTATTTGTGGAATATATTTATTAAAGTTAATTTATAACTCTTTTGTGATTTTTCACCTTTTTTTATTAAAGGACTTCTTACATAAGTCTTTGTGTCTTATGTGTTTGATCCTGTTGTTATTTATTCATTCTAATTGAATATATCTACTTCCACAACGAATGATATTAAAGTAGATCACATTCCATAACAACTGTTATTAGAGCTATGGTTAAGCGCTTGTGATTTGGGAAGTAAATTGTGGTAGGTCAATGGACAAAGATCATAATAATTAATGATTGACTGAATACTACTAGAAATGCTACTAACATGTCCAACTGGTGATAGTTGGGTTGTAGGAATGCTAATTGTGGGTGCTAATGGAGCAAAGAAGGCTAATGGTTAGAAATGTTTTCTTTGAGATTTAGGCTACTAGAATCTATGACGAGGAAAGATGGCTTGGCAGAGAAGGACGTAAAGTAGTAAGTTTGTGACATCTGTTAGCAATGAAGATCAATAGCTTTGATGGGTGGATTGTTAATTATTTGTTCGTTAGAGTTGAAGAAAAAAGAGTCAACAACTATTCTTAGATTTTTTTCTAATGATCTCATAATGAGGAGGCAATGTTGTTGTTCATGTCTAATTAGCAATTCAATTGTCGTTGATGGGTGATATGGACAACATTAGCAACTTTTGGTGGTGTGCAACTAGGGCATAATTTTTTAGAAGAAGATGCACTAGATGTTGTGCCTCTAAAGTGTCTTTAAAGTAGAGTTGTGATCTATGACCAGATCGGTCATAATAGTCCCTTTTATATCTTAAATTTTTTTAATAAAATTATTAATTTAGTTGCATGTTACCTATAATTTAAATTTTATCAATTTTGAATATGTCCATATAGTTTTTATATTTTTAAACATAAGAGTATTATGCCACCATACTCCTGTGTTTAAAAATATAAGGGCATGTTTGGCGAAACTTAAAATTTTTTAATCTAAAATTTTTCACTCTCAACAACCACCTTATTTTTAATCATTTTCACATCTTTCTATACAATTACTATACTTTTCAATTATTTCTACATCACTACCTATATAGCTAACCTATTTATTTAACTTTATTCTTTTTGCTCATCATCATTATCCTTATTATATCACATCATTTTCTATCGATTCAAAAACTTTTACACCAAGAACTTTTTATCAAAAGATTTTTAAACAAAATCAACTTAGTTTTTATTCATAATGAGATTTTCTATGTGGTAAACATGTCTTAATGTGAATAGGCGAAAGCTGGGCTTAAAGCACAGAAGATAAACATAATTGCAAAAATAGAAAACTTGATATAGGAAGATTATATGGCCAACTATTTAATTATGGTAGGTAATATAAAAGGTGAACTTAGTAAAAAATAAGTTAAAGTGTTATACAACCTTACATGAATAGTTGTATAGCTAAGTCAAATGGTTGGCTCTTCTAAGTTTTTGAAAAGGAAAGAAAGTTGAGTTCCAAAGAAGGAAAGGTGGAGAAAAAGGGTGTTAAAAGCTTGTCAAGAAGATCAAAGCTATTATTGAAAACCAAATCAATAAGCTTTTATTTCGTTTGTTTTTTGTCTTATTTTATGAATTTAACGGTTATTGTTGTGACTTTTTACACATCTTTGGAATTCGTAGAAGTGGTACTTGGCCAATTTCTTATTCTTGTTGCTATTGTTTAGTTGGCTTAATCCAAGAGAAGAAAGGTAAATTGCGTTATTAAAATTTCTTTTATTTGAAATCTACCCTTTTGCATCAATTCTCATTGAATTAAACTTGCTAGATGTTAGAGAGCTAATAGAATGCTGTAAACGAGTAAGATAGGAGTACAAACAATAAGAGACATAAAATTCTATGATGGTTCAAGCAACTCTTATCCTCCTCTCTTCCAAGTACATAACCCTTTGTATCCTAGGTTCCACAATAATAATACGATATAACTTAGAGTCAAATATCTCTTCTAGGTTATAGCTCTAGGGGGATTTTTACACAAACCACCAGCTATTGGTGAATACCGCTCTAACCAAACTCAGCTTGTGCTAATCACTTAACCTTAGTGTGAAGGCCAAGTATTTTATAATGAATTTTGTTTGACCATGAGACAATTTATAAATATATAACTAGAAGTTAATAATGTTAATGATAAGCATATTGTGAGTGTGTTTGGCAATGAGAAGAACACGTCAAGCTAAAAATTTTCACTCTACATAATACTCTATTTTAAAATTATTTTTCACATCTTCTTATACAACTACCCAACTTTCTAATCATTTCTACACAACTACCCATATAATTAACCTATCTATTTTAACCTTATTCTTTTTACACCTCATCATTATGTCTGTCATATCACATCATTTTCTATCAATTTAACAATTTTAAACTAAAAATTTTTATTAAATTTTTTTATCACTTTCCAAATACACCTTATATATGGATGCGACACATGAGAGACATATCAGGCGTGCATGCATGTGTTGTGTCCTTGGCATATTGGTCTATATAAGATCTAATTCATGAGTTACAAGATATGATTTATAAGTTATGCACATGTATATTTGTGTGGCTATACCTACTTGGTTATGATATGATTTGTTGAGTATTGATTTAAAGCCATATAACTGATGTGTCATTTGGGCGCTATGGTAAAGAGGTATTCACAATCTCTCCGCAAGTATGTGGGTCATAGATATAGTATATAAAATATCGATTCACAGAGAATTCAGAACTTAAGACGTTGGATTTAAATACTTTCTAACCAAATCAGATAAGGAGAAGAAATAATAAAAAAAGGGAAAATTGATCTTTAGAAACAATACCCACTACATTGAACCATGCAACGTCGTAAATCCTAGATAATGGGTTTAGCCTAACATGTTTATAATCAAAATCAAACACAAAATAATAATATATCTAATCTTCATCATTAATAAGATAATTAAAATCAAAAGAAAGAAAGAAAGGGAAAGTTTATTGATCGGAAGCCTTGATGGTGCCTTGACCGCTCTAAGCAACTCACCGCCTCGTTCCTTGTCTCATGCTTCACGCCTTCTCTCACTCTCTAGTCTTCAACCTAAGTTTTAGGGACATTTTAGGATGTTCTGAGACATGCATAAGTGTTGTTTATATAGAGCTCCTCAAAGGATTTGCACAAAACCATCGCAATTGTAGAAAGTTCTTAGGTCTTAGAACTTGCATAAACATTATGTATGAATTGTGGAACTCCATGTGACTAGACTAAGAAGAATTCAAGTTTCATGTGAAACATGTTTAAACCTATGTTGATCATTGTTTTATCTCCTCTTGATTCTTCTAAAACATCGATTTGAATGGTTTTTTGTCCTCGTGCTTCAAATTTTTCAAAATACGTTGTATTGTACTGATTTTACCTAACATTGCGCTAAACAATCAAACATGAGTGATTTATTCTAAACGAAGTTAAATCAATCAAAATACCACTCAAATTATTCTTCTTAATTAATATTCAAAATATAATATAAAAATGAGTCAACAAATACCTCCACACTTGAACCTTTGCTTGTCCTCAAGAAAATACAAAAGCATCAAATCACACAATTTCAGAAATTAGCCTTTCAAAAAATTTGAACAAAAAGTATATATAATTCAAAAGTAAGTGAGACTATTTAATCAAAAACTTTGAAACATATCACTTGTCAAAATCCCAAATCAAAAAAATCCTTCTCACTTGACTAACACTGTACACATTGTTATCTTTTCTGCTTTCAATCAATAAGAGTTTAAAAACTTCCGCAATATAAACTCCTATTTCTCAGATATCCTCCCCTTTTTATCTAATTGTTCAATATATACATTTAATCATTTAATTAATGGTAGTAACAAAGAAAATAATCTCATATACATTTCATCAAATCCTGGCGTCAAAATTTTCTTCACCAACTCACTTGACTAGATTATAGAATCGTGAGGACTTCAAGCCTATTCTTACCCTTAGTTTAGGATTTTTTTTTTTTTAAAATTTTTTCAATCCAAGTCCAGTAGTAAGTCCCTTCACCATATTTCAGGGAATCTAGGGAATAGTTTTTCACAAACAATTCCTCTCACCATATGCCAAGGTATCTAGAGATTTATTTTTATTATTGCATAAGCCATGTGGTTAACCTCATTCCCATTATGCTTTTCAGCTCAAAATTCAAATTGAAATTCGATTCAATTTAAATGTGAGAATTAATGATCAGAAAGAAATTCTAAGCTCAAGGGGTGAACAATAGTAATGTTTTCAAAAATAGGCTCATCAGACAAATGAATGCCTTAATCATGTTTCATAAACAAGTCAAGTTGAGTGTTAGCTTTGAAAATCTTTTGACTAAATGAGATTTTCATGTACATGGAAAAAACTACTTCATTTAATTCATCAAGTACGCGTATTAGAAATAATTTTGAAAAATTAGAGAGAATCACTCAAAGCTTGAAAGAAAGCAAAATTGGTGCCTGAGCATATCAGATTTATCAAGTGATCAAAGACAAAAATATGGATATTTTCAACAGGTACACACTAAAAAACAAATTCGACATCTTATTAGAGTTTGATTATTTGCCTAACTGAATGTATTTGAAAGTCCAAGTATCATCTACTTAAAGGACTAACAAGAGTTCAAAGTGGGGTCTAAATCAATCTAGGCTCAACACTCATGCATATTTTCAACAATTCAGCAAAAATTCAAAAAAAATAAAATTTGGCACAATATTCATTCAACATAGTATTCTTTCAATCAAAGGGGTAGTCAAAGACATAATGAAACGCATTCACCCCCATACTTAAAATTAACATTATCTTCAATGTTAAGAATAGTTCATTTAATCAAACATGTTTATTGATTCAAGCGAGTGTTTTTAGTGATATTTATCAACTTCCCTGTTAATTTGTGGAGGCTTTCAAATTACATTCTTTCTGAGTGAGTTCGCTCAAAACACCAAATGAAAACTTCAAATTAAAAAAATATCAAAATTCTAAAAGCAAAAGTACTAGAAAGAAACTAATACTTCGCTAATTAAACCTGGGTTTGCCTCCACAGAAGCGCTAAGTTTGACGTCTTTATCCGGACTAGTTGGATTCTGCATGCATGTAAAACTTAGACTATCACCAAACATGATGTTCAATAACTCCTTTAGCAGCATCATCTTGTCATAATCACCTGTCAAATCGTAGATGTTGTTAATATCTAAAAAGGGGTCTAAATAAAAATCATTAATATGCATCTTTTCAGGATCTATGTATTGTTCAACAGCTCTCTGCTAAAAATAAATGATGGCTTGTGTAGCTCGAATGACATGGATGACTTTTTTGTCTTTGTTTCTTCGAATGGGTTGATCATTATCCTCCTCTAATTGCTTTTAACTTGCATTTTCTCAATATTTGATTGATTTTGTATTTTCTCTTTGTCATCATGCTGCACTTCATCTTTTATCTGATTCTTATTATTCAAAATATCTTCATGACATGCCTCATTTTGCGCTGCTCTTATTTATCTACATGCATCTCATCCTCTACTTGATCCTCATCATTCAAGATGATTTCACAATAATCTTCAGAAAAATTCGTAGAGTCCATACATGGTTGACTAAGAGGTTCGTCAGAATTTTCATCTAGATGGCTGACTTGTTGTACTACTTTTTCTCCTGGAATCAAAAGAGACTTTTAATTTGATCAAGTTCTTGATTAAATTGAAGAAGTTTTTTTTATTCATTTTGTTAATAATGGATTTCATAGGCTGTGGTGAGACTGTTGGTGGAATTGAGGGAGAAAAATTTTTCAACATATTTTCAAAATTGATTCATATTATTGAGGTAGAAAGCATTTTTGTTCAGATGTAAAGGTATGATCATTGGATCAAGAAATGTTTGAATATGCATGCCCATTATGATTGTAAGTGCTTAAAAAAGGGTTTTCAACATGATAAAAGTTGTTGTAGTTATAACAACTTTGCTGATCATGTCCCCAGTCTTGTTGATATGATGCATTTATCATTGAAGTCCCTTCTCTATTATGAATTGTACTGGTCCACTATTTCAAATTCTCAACTGTCCTATCGTCATGAAAAGATCTAGCACTCATTCTATCATCATACCACTGATTAAAGTATGCTATCTAATAACTTTCTAGAAAAAGAAAAAAAGAAAAACAAATGAAAATTTCTCTTCAAAAAGAATATAAACAAAAGAGATAGAATAGAAGAGGAAAGAAAAAGAAAAGAAAATTATCTGAAAAGAAAATATACAAAGAGAGTAGAAAAAGAGAAGAAAGGAAGAAAATGAAAGTTTCTAAACTCAAAGTCTTAAATAATGTTGAATTCTCCTGCAACGACACCAAAATACTTGTTTGCAATCTCTCCGCAAATACACGGGTCATAGATTGTAGTATATAAAATATCGATCCACAAGGAATTCAGGACTTAAGATTGTTGGTCCCGAATTAATGGCAAAACCCAAAAGGGGAGGGGTGAATTGGGTTCTTAAAAATTCCTCGGTAAAATTAAAACTTAACCCCTTATAAACTTAATCCCCTTGATTGAAACTGATAGAGAGCAATGAAGTAAAACAACAGGCAAGATTTATAGTGGTTCGGGCAACCTCTCCCTACTCCACTCTTCCAAGCTCACACACCGTTGTGACTTGGGTTCCACTATGTATTCCGCGAATACACTTAGAGACTCCGCTCTCTTCTAGATTCCAGCTCTAGGGGGCATACACAAACAGAGCCTATGCTCTCTTCTAGATTCTAGCTCTAGGGGGCTTGTACACTTGATATAAGTAGGTGATGAGTTCAACTCCAATCACAACTCTACTTGCAACGTCTTGGTTTGTTACAATACACTCAAACCAAGACCAATAACAAAGAGTAATGAAAATAAGGAAGATCTACACTTTACAGAGTTGTGTAGGCAAGATTGAGCTTGAGGAAGAACTTGAAGAAGCAACCGGTTGTATGTCGTTGAAGCTACTTGCAACTTGAAGCTCTTTCTTCCTTTGAAAATGTATAAATCACTCAAATTTAGAGAAAAGCAAATGGGAGCTCTTGTTTGCACTTCTTTTCTCTCTTTAGACAATGTAGTGTGTTGATTCTCGTTTGCTTGAGTGTCTATTTATAGAATGGGGAAGATTTGAACGTTATAGAAGTGGTTGGAGCGCAATAAATGTTCCAACGTTCAAAAATTCGAACGTTGGTTCCCCAAGTCGCAGGTGGAGTCGACTTCGTCTGCGACTTGGCTTCCCAAGTCGCAACTGGAGTCGACTTCGTTTGCGACTTCAGTTCCAAGTCTGAGATTAGGTCGACTTGGTTTCAGACTTGACCTCAAGTCGATCTTGGAGTCGACTTGGTTTGCGACTTGACCTGTTCTTGTGCTGAAATTTGTTTGGTCCTTGCTTGATTTCTTCTAGCTTGCTTAGCTTTCCTTCTTGAATCATTTACTTCTGAAATGGCTTCTAATATTTGCAAAACTCCTTGAAGAACTTGTCTTAGTTGCTTTTGATAGTAGTCTTCATGACTTGAACTTCTTCATCTTCACCTATGTTCGAAGCTGTGCCTTGGACTTGAGAGACTTGAGTTGATAGTGAGCTTGTACCCTTGATTTGGATTTGAAAAATCCCAAGTTGATCATGAAAATGAGCTTGAGTCTGTATTTTGGACATTGAAGAACTCAAGTCGATCTCGGGGTAGACTTCATCTGCGACTTCACCCAAGTTGCACCTGGAGTCGACTTCGTCTGCGACTTCGGCATTTTTGTGCCCCAAAATCAGCTCTGGAGTATTTTTTCCGTCTCAAGTCGATGTTGGAGTCGACGTCGTTTGCGACTTGGCTACCCAAGTCGCAAGTGGAGTCGACTTGGTCTGCGACTTCACCTGCTTTTCTTTCTATTTTGAATTTTGTTGTGTGGTCTGTTTTGGAGTCGAATATGGAGTCGACTTTGGGATCGACTTCACCCTAAGTCGAAGTCCAAGTCGACTTGGATATCGACTTGGCTAATTCATTCCTTAAATCATTAAGAAAAGTCATCAGTAATCACCTTATACTCAGTTTTAACTTTGTTAATCATCGAAACTCATGCTTTGGTCAATTTTGTTTTGCTTTAAACATTGTTTCCAACAATCTCCCCCTTTTTGATGATTGACAAAACTAAATTGAGCTTGTACCTTTCAAGATAATCATATTCATATAGTTTTCAAAACAGATCATAACTTTCAAACAGAGTATAGTAAATATGAAACATATAGCAAGCATGAAACACATATATGAGCATAAACAATTTCATAAATCAATACAGATTACACTGTAAAGTAAAAATGAAACCTAGATACAAACTACCCGACCCAAAATGCTCTAAAAACTCTCAAAAACAACTCTATTCATATTCTATCTCCCCCTTTTTGTCAATCTTTCAAAAATGGTTCAATCACCAAGGATTTGGTGAATTGAAATTGAGAAATGTGATATGACGATTGAATGGGTTTGATAGGACGAACATGAGCAGAGGAATAGAAGGAGGAAACTGGAGCAGGAGTCGGATCTCTATGAACTGATCCTGAATCGAATGGATCAAGTTCAGGTATGGGTCGATTTTTGTGACGCCCTGATGCAAGATGGTATCGAATGGTACGCATTTCCCGATCGATTCGATCTTGTCGGGAATGCATATCATTGATAGCAGTGAGAACCTCAGTCACGAGACTGGTCATTCGATCCTCTTGATGACCAATTTCCTCTCGTAGAGCAGATATCTCTTCTTTGATGCTCTGTAATGTGACCTCTTGAGATGACGGTGGAGGCGCCCGATCAGGTGCAACAGATCCCTGTGGAGAGTAGGATCTGTGCGTCATAGGAGATACTGGCTCCTCGGGAACGTCTCGGGGTGGAGCAGATGGTGCCTCGGGAGGCTGCTCCCCCTCAGTCTGTGCATGGCCTTCTTGCTCACGAGCTGGTTCGCCCAGCTTTTCTCGTATCCTGTCATCCCTAAACTGCTCCAGATTTATCTTCATTCGTTGGAGAAATGCCTTATTAATGGCATTTGTGGTTTTAAGGACTTCAAATGGTTCCCCTTCAATATCCACCTCGAAGTATTCTAGGATCCTCGTGATCCAAGTCCCGTAGGGTAGAACACCTTTCGGATTATCCTTTCTGCATGCCAAGGCTTCTAGGAATAATCTGGGAAGACTGATCTTAACCTTGTTGACCAATTTCCATAGAATCATGGCCTCCTGTGGGTTGAGCTAATTCCTTCCGCCGCCTTTCGGATAGATGCAGTGAGCAATGAGTAAGCGGAGGACTCTCAGCCATGGAGAAAGATCCATGTAGTGTAGGAACTTGGTTCCTGCATGATACTTGTTATTCTTGGTTAGCTCATTGTAGATTTTCTCCACTGTAAGATCCCGGGGAAGTGATTCTTCTTCGGATGGAACTTCGAGAATTCTTCCTATTCTCTGTATTGCTTCATTCTGATCTGGGTTATTCATAGTCCCAAAATACATCTCTGTTCCTTTGACAAATGTTGAAAAATTGTTATCATCACACAGATAATAGAACATTCTTGTCAGATCGGGATATACCCTTTCATCTGTCTTTAACAACTGTATCCATCCTTGAAAATCCAATAACTCTTCTATATCGAATTCATAATCGTTGAGAAATTTGAAATCGATAATCTTTGGAATGAATACCTTTCTCTCGTAGAAGTGCTTATAGAAGCGACTGTGTTGAAGCTCTGTTCTGAAGTATGTTGTGGGCATTTTCAGGACTTGCCCTTTTGTGATCGGGATTCTTCCTGAATTTGAGCTTTGAGGTTGACTTTCCGACCTCGGAGCTCAACTTGATGATTGGGTAGCGGTTTGAAATCTAACCCTTCGACCCGTTGAGGTTGAAGGTTCCTCTCTGGCTCGTTTCGCAGGAGTCCTCTGTCTCCTAGGAATTTCTTCATCTGTATTTGACCTTGAAGGTCTAGGCACGGGTCTTTGTGTTGGTTTGGAGACTGCTAGCTTTGGGAGTCTTGGTTTTGGAGCCATTGGTTTGGGAATTTAGAAAGCTTAGAAAGACTATGAAATAAAATGGGAGAAAAGGAAGACTGGGCAGTGTAAAAGAGAGAGAAACGGAGAGGCTGTTGGAAAAGGAGAGAGAGAGAGAGCACTGGCCGGAGATTCAAAATCGCCGGGAGAGAAGAGAAAAGTCGCTGGAAATGGCGGGAGAAAGAGGAGGAAGAAGAAAGAAAGAGGAGGAAGAAGAAAAAGAGAAGGGGGAAGGCGAGCCGTCGCGCGCGCGGAGTCGACTTCGCTTCTCCCAAGTTGACTTCACTGGAGTCGACTTGACTTTTCTGGAGTCGACTTGACTCATCGACTTGGCTCCTTTTAGATCAGATTTGTCTAATTCTTCTTAGTTTAATTCTATCATCCCCATATCATTTCTAATTTTATAAAATGATTCATTTTCTAGAGGTTTGGTAAAGATATCAGCAATTTGATCTTCAGTTTTCACATATTCTAAGCAAATATCATGATTCTCAACATGTTCTCTAATAAAATGATGTCTTACATCTATATGCTTTGTTCGTGAATGCAGTACAGGATTCTTAGTCAAACATATAGCACTTTTATTATCACATTTAATAGGAATATTGAAATAATCAATGTCATAATCTTTTAATTGTTGTTTCATCCAAAGTAGTTGGGCACAACAGCTTCCGGCGGCTATATATTCGGCTTCCGCAGTAGATAGGGCAACACTGGTTTGTTTCCTTGAGTACCATGAAACCAACATATTTCCAAGAAATTGACAAGTTCCACTGGTACTTTTTCTATCTACTTTGTAACCGGCAAAATCTGCATCCGAATAGCCGATTAAATCAAATGTTGACCCTTTTGGATACCATAGTCCAAGATTGATAGTATTTATCAAATATTTAAAAATTATTTTTACAGCCAATAGATGTGATTCTTTAGGACATGCTTGAAATCTAGAGCACATACAAACACTGAATAAAATATCTGGTCTAGAAGCAGTTAAATATAACAATGATCCTATCATGCTTCTATAGAGCTTTTGATCGATACATTTACCATTTTCGTCTGTGTCGATCTTGATCGTAGAACTCATTGGTGTATTTGCTCCTTTACCATTTTGCATTCCAAATTTCTTGAGCATTTTTTTGACATATTTGGACTGATTTAAGAATATCCCTTCTGTTTGCTGCTTGATTTGTAGTCCAAGAAAGAAATTTAATTCTCCCATCATGCTCATTTCAAATTCGCTCTGCATGATCTTAGAAAATTCTTGGCATAAAGTTTCATCAGTAGCTCCAAATATTATATCATCTACATAAATTTGTACAATTAAAATATTTTTACTTTTATATTTAATGAACAAAGTAGTATCAACTTTCCCTCTTTGAAACTCATGATCAATCAAAAATTTATTCAACCTTTCATACTAAGCTCTTGGAGCTTGTTTTAATCCATATAACGCTTTGGTCAATTTATAAACATATTTCGATTGATCCTTTTCTTCAAATCCTGGGGGTTGTTCAACATATACTTCTTCATTCAAATATCCGTTCAGAAATGCACTTTTTACATCCATTTGAAACAATTTAAAATTCATATGAGAAGCAAATGCTAGTAAGATACGTATGGCTTCTAATCTAGCCACAGGTGCATATGATTCTTCAAAATCAATCCCTTCTTCCTGGGAATACCCTTTGGCTACTAATCTAGCCTTGTTTCTAATTACAAGTCCGCTTTCGTCCAATTTGTTTCTAAATATCCATTTGGTACCAATAATGGTATGACCATTTGGTCTAGGGACTAAATGTCATACATCATTTCTTTCAAATTGATTTAGCTCTTCTTGCATTGCAATAACCCAGCTTTCATCATTAAGAGCTTGTTCAATGGTAGTTGGTTCGATTTTGGACACAAAAGCATATTGTCCACAAATGTTTTGTTTTGATCTTCTAGTTTTTACTCCTTCATACACATTTCCAATGACTTGCTCAATTGGATGGACATTTTTGAACTTTAAATCATTTGGAGGTTTGTAAGAGTCATTACCTTCACTTACCTCTTCCTCCATGAGATTTTCTGGCTTGAGCTCGATTTTCTTTGGTTGTTCTTTTCCTTTTGTTTCACCTGCATCACTTAATTCATCCTCCTTTCTAGGAGTTTGGTTAAACTCATCAAAGACAACATGTATCGACTCTTCTACAACTTGGTTTCGTTTATTGAATACTCTATATGCTTTGCTATTTGATGAGTAACCAAGGAATATTGCCTCATCACTTTTAGCATCTAGTTTTCCCAAGTTGGTTTTTCCATTGTTCAAAACATAGCATGTGCATCCAAAAGCATGAAAATAAGAGATATTTGATTTTCTTCCTTTCCATAGCTCATATGGGGTCTTTTTCAAGATTGCTCTAATGGTAACTCGATTCAAAACATGACAAGCTGTATTTACAGCTTCACCCCAAAATTTCTTGGATAGTTTGCTCTCATTTAGCATTGTTCTAGCCATCTCTTGTATAGTTCTGTTTTTCCTTTCAACTACTCCATTTTGTTGTGGAGTTCTTGGTGCAGAAAATGTGTGATGAATTCCTTTTTCATTACATAGTTCTATGAATCGTTTGTTTTCAAATTCACCACCATGATCACTTCTTATAGTTATAATAGTACTTTGTTTTTCATTTTGCACCAAATTTACAAAAGTTGCAAACATAGAGAAGGCTTCATCTTTGCTAGCTAAGAGAATTATCCATGTGAATCTTGAAAAATCATCAACAATTACAAATACATATTTCTTTCCACCAATGGTTAAAATATCGGATGGCCCATATAGATCCATGTGTAGCAATTCAAGTGTCCTAGTGGTGGAAATTTCCTTTTTGGTAAAGAAAGACATCTTAGGTTGTTTTGATAATTGACATGCCTTGCAAATTTTATCCTTGTCATGTTTCAATTTTGGTAATCCTTCTACCAAACTCTTTTTCCATAGGGTCTTTATATTTCCCATGTTTATATGTCCAAGCCTTTTATGCCAAACCCATGGATCATTATCAATGGCCATTAGACATTGACCATCTAGTTCATCAAGTGAAACCAAATATACATTTCCATATCTTTTTCCACTAAACATGATATGTTTTCCATCAAATACATTACATATAGATGATTCAAACACAACCTTGTATCCTTTATCACATAATTGACTAATGCTCATTAGATTATGCTTGAGTCCTTCAACAAACAAAACATCTTCCATGCATGCATTTGAAATACTATATATGTTTCCCTTACCTTTAATTTTACCTTTCTCATTATTACCAAAGGCAACTGTTCCATCGTTGCAAGGCTTAAGTTTATGAAATAAATTTCTTTCTCCGGTCATATGCCTTGAACAACCACTGTCCATGAACCATACATTGTTTGCCTTTGCCTTAAGACATATCTGAAAAATAAACAAGTAAATCTTATCTCTTTGGTACCCATTTTATGGGTCCGTTTGGGTTAGTTAACCTTTGAAGTTTGAGTTGATCCAACTTTGATCCCATAAAACCAATGCATTTTGGCATCCAAACCAATTTAGCACCTCGGTTTTGCAGTTTTCTTAGTTTACATTGATATATCTTATGTCCAAACTTGTTGCAGAAGTTACAAGCTCCCGGAAGTCTAGAAATAGGGAGTCATTTGGTAATTTGTTCATTAGTTGGTCTTTTTGTCCAAACTGTTTGATTTATTTTAGTAAAATTGGTTTTGAAATTATTTCTTGGAGCGTTAGTTTCAGTTTGTTCAAGTGCATTGTACCCAAGTCCTTTCTTACAAATTTGAGTTGCCATTTTCAAGAACATTTTTACATTTTCTCCTGGATTAGAGAACTTGGCAAGAGATTCATTTAATGATTTATTCTCATTTTTAAGTTTTTCTAATTCATTTTCTAAGGTATTCTTTTCATATTTTAACTTGTCTAATTTTTCAGCAAGTTTACCATTTACAATTATTATTGCATCACATTGTCTTTTCTTAATTGTAAACTTGTTTCCTAATTTCTTTATTTCTTCATATAGTGAATCATAAGCTTGTTGAAGTTCTTCTAATTCAGCACATTTAAGACATTCATTTGTAGAGAAATCTGAAAAGGATTTCTGTTTGGAGGTTACCTCTTGACTACTCGTGCAGTCCGTTGAAGTGACTTGATCCTCCAAGGTTTCCATTGCAGCAAAGCATATGTCGGTGTTTGCTATGCAACAGATTCTTGCACAATCTACTTCGCATTCTTCACTCGAGGAGCTATTCGTTGTAGATTCTTCATCATTTACATACATGCCTCTTCCTTTATTTCTTTGAAATCTTTTGTTGTCGCCTCGATCTTTTCTTTGTTCTTTTGCCTTGTTTTCTTCAGGCGTTGGACATTGGGCTTGCATGTGTCCCGAACCGCCGCATCGGTAACATTTTGTTGTTTCTTTCTTTTTCTCTTTGGAACTTATTTCTTTAAAATTTTTGAAATTTCTGCCTTTCCTCACAAATTTTCTGAATCGTTTTGTGAGTAGGGCAATCTCATCGTCATTTTGTGAAAATGAAGTATCGTCTGAATCTTGTGCGGCTTTTAAGGCAACTGCTCTTTTGCCTTTGTGATGATCTTCATTTCTTTTCTTAATTAGCTCATGTGACATTAATGAGCTAATTAGGTTTTCTAGCTTCAATGTGTTGAGGTTCTTAGCTTCTTCTATCGCAGTAATCTTTGGAGTCCAAGATTCCGGTAGAGCCCTTAAAATCTTCATAACCTGTTCAGATTCAGATATATCCTTTCCAAGACCTTTCAAAGCATTAGTAATTTTTGAGAATCTAGCAAACACTTCAGAAATATTTTCTGTTTCTAACATTCTAAAATTTTCTAATTCTCCAATCAAAATGTTTCTTCTCGTCCCTTGGACTTGAGAAGTTCCTTCATAGATGGAGGTTAATGTATCCCATATATCTTTGGCGGTTAAACAAGAGGATACTCTATCATATTCAGATGCCGTGAGAGCACAAAATAGAGAATTCATGACCTTAACATTGCTCTTGACGGTTCTTACTTCCTCTTCGGTCCACTTGGAAGTTCTTTCATCTGTAGGCAAAGTTACACCATCTTGGATTGCAATCCAAGAATCCATGTCGGTAGCCATAATGAGTTGCTTCATACGAAGCTTTCAATAGCCGAAATTGTTCTCATCAAACAATGGTGGCCTAGTAAATGATTGGCCTTCGGCAAACGCGGGAACGGAAGTAGATTGGGATGCCATGTCAATAAGATCTCTTTGGTAACTCAAAGACCTGCTATGATACCACTTGTTGGTCCCGAGTTAATGGCAAAACCCAAGAGGGGAGGGGTGAATTGGGTTCTTAAAAATTCCTCGGTAAAATTAAAACTTAACCCCTTGTAAACTTAATCCCCTTGATTGAAACTGATAGAGAGCAATGAAGTAAAGAGAGCAATGAAGTAAAACAACAGGCAAGATTTATAGTGGTTCGGGCAACCTCTCCCTACTCCACTCTTCCAAGCTCACACACCGTTGTGACTTGGGTTCCACTATGTATTCCGTAAATACACTTAGAGACTCCGCTCTCTTCTAGATTCCAGCTCTAGGGGGCATACACAAACAGAGCCTATGCTCTCTTCTAGATTCTAGCTCTAGGGGGCTTGTACACTTGATACAAGTTGGTGATGAGTTCAACTCCAATCACAACTCTACTTGCAACGTCTTGGTTTGTTACAATACACTCAAACCAAGACCAATAACAAAGAGTAATGAAAATAAGGAAGATCTACACTTTACAGAGTTGTGTAGGCAAGATTGAGCTTGAGGAAGAACTTGAAGCAGCAACCGGTTGTATGTCGTTGAAGCTACTTGCAACTTGAAGCTCTTTCTTCCTTTGAAAATGTATAAATCACTCAAATTTAGAGAAAAGCAAATGAGAGCTCTTGTTTGCACTTCTTTTCTCTCTTTAGACAATGTAGTGTGTTGATTCTCGTTTGCTTGAGTGTCTATTTATAGAATGGGGAAGATTTGAACGTTATAGAAGTGGTTGGTGCGCAATAAATGTTCCAACGTTCAAAAATTCGAACGTTGGTTCCCCAAGTCGCAGGTGGAGTCGACTTCGTCTGCGACTTGGCTTCCCAAGTCGCAACTGGAGTCGACTTGGTTTGCGACTTCAGTTCCAAGTCTGAGATTAGGTCGACTTGGTTTCAGACTTGACCTCAAGTCGATCTTGGAGTCGACTTGGTTTGCGACTTGACCTGTTCTTGTGCTGAAATTTGTTTGGTCCTTGCTTGATTTCTTCTAGCTTGCTTAGCTTTCCTTCTTGAATCATTTACTTCTGAAATGGCTTCTAATATTTGCAAAACTCCTTGAAGAACTTGTCTTAGTTTCTTTTGATAGTAGTCTTCATGACTTGAACTTCTTCATCTTCACCTACGTTCGAAGCTGTGCCTTGGACTTGAGAGACTTGAGTTGATTGTGAGCTTGTACCCTTGATTTGGATTTGAAAAATCACAAGTTGATCTTGAAAATGAGCTTGAGTCTGTATTTTGGACATTGAAGAACTCAAGTCGATCTCGGGGTCGACTTCATCTGCGACTTCACCCAAGTTGCACCTGGAGTCGACTTCGTCTGCGACTTCGGCATTTTTGTACCCCAAAATCAGCTCTGGAGTGTTTTTCCCGTCTCAAGTCGATGTTGGAGTCGACTTCGTTTGCGACTTGGCTACCCAAGTCGCAAGTGGAGTCGACTTGGTCTGCGACTTCACCTGTTTTTCTTTATATTTTGAATTTTGCTGTGTGGTTTGTTTTGGAGTCGAATATGGAGTCGACTTTGGGATCGACTTCACCCTAAGTCGAAGTCCAAGTCGACTTGGATATCGACTTGGCTAATTCATTCCTTAAATCATTAAGCAAAGTCATCAGTAATCACCTTATACTCAATTTTAACTTTGTTAATCATCGAAACTCATGCTTTGGTCAATTTTGTTTTGCTTTAAACATTGTTTCCAACAAAGATGTTGGATTTAGACACTTTCTAACCAAATAAGATAAGAAGAAGAAAGAATAGGAAAAAGGGAATGTTGATCTGTAAAATTTAGAATAGGGATTAAAAACCAAGGATTGAGAGCACCTAAGATTTAGAATTTCACATACGTCTTTTGCAATGGATACGTGAAGTGCTTACTTAATCTGGATATTATGTGTTAAAGGAAAACTATCTCTATATTATTCTTGTACCTTCTCTCGAAACCTATAAGGCGTAACTTAATCTTCTAACCACCGATTCTCATGGAAATAAATCAATTAGAATCCATTAAGTTATGTGGAAGTTTATAAAAATTCCTCAAGGTCATCATGTTTATTCTTATGGTTTTAGAATTTCAGGTTTAATATCTTGATTTTCGTATATTAGACTTCCACCTCTCGGTTCCATCACTTAATATATGGGAATCATTGCCAAAGTGTAGGCCTTCACACTGACCAAATATTAAATCACAAGATATTAAATTAATACAAAATACGTTAAATAATTAAACCATAATATCTATTACATTGGACATATACTACATCCTAAACCCTAGATAACGAGTTTAGCCTAGCATGTTTATCATCAAAATCAAACACAAAATAATAATGTATTTAATCTCCATAATAAACAAGACAATTAAAATCAAAAGAAAGAAAGAAAGGAAAACTTATTGATTGGAAGCCTTGACGGTGCCTCGAAAGCTCCAAGCAACTTGCGGCCTCGCTCCTTGCCTCATGCTTTACATCTTCTCTAGTTCTGTGGACTTCAACCCAAGCTCTAGGAACGTTTTAGGATGCTCTGGGATATGTACAAGTGATGTTTATATAGAATTTTTAAAAGAACTTGCGCAAAACCATCGTAATTGCAAAGTAATTGCATAACTCTATTAGACTTAGAAAGTGCTTAGGTCTTAGAAGACTAGACCTAAGAAGAACTCAAGTCTCCTATGAAAAATGTTTTAACCTGTGTTGGTCATTGTTTTACCTCTTCTTGATTCTTCTAAATCATCAACTTGAATGAGATTTTTTCCTCAACTTCAAATCTTCTCAAAATAGGTTGTATTGTACTGATTTAACTTGACATTGCGCTAATCAATCAATCATGAGTGATTTGTATAAAATGAAGTTAAATCAATTAAAATATCACTCAAATCATCTTAATCACTTAAATTCTTCTTAATTAATATTCAAAATATATAATACAAAATTGAATCAACAAAAGGGCAGCAACGTCAAGGAAATTTTAAATTGATAAAGTTATATAGGATGGAAAAAAAACTAATGGTAAGTTAGTATTTTGGTAAGAGGAAACATGAATTGTGCTTTGCGGACATTTATATAATTCGTGTTTCAGCCTGACCCGTGTAACTAGCAAGAATCATATAGAAGAGATGTGCGACCATTTCACCCTCTTCTTCTGCTTCTTCTCCTCTTCCTTCCTTCTTCTTGTAGCCCTCAACTTAATCTTAGACTTTCACAAGAACACTCAAACTACTTCAAAGATCATTAATTTACATTAAAGGAGCTTGAAATGTTGGAGATTTAAGTTAGAGTTGCTGATTTTGAGAAGAATCTTGATCCAAGTAAGTAGATGAGTTTTTCTTCTTGAATCCATAGTAGAATCTTGATTCTTATCATATTGTAGCATGTGTGAGGTGAACCCACTCTTACAATTTGTGGACGATGTTGGAAACATATGGAAAATAAGCTAAGTTTATGTTTTGATGATTAACAAATCAATTTGAGTAAGTTTTGGTCACTAACATGTTTGTGGAAATGATTGAAGGATATACAAATGAAGAAAATAAAGCATGACAGGTCAAGTCGAAGTCCAAGTCGACTCAGGCATCGACTTAGGCCAAGTCGATCCCCAAGTCGACTCCAGCAGCGACTTCAAAATGTCATTTCCTTCCAGAGTTGAAATCGAGAATAAGAGTTATCAAAGTCGCATCCTAAGTCGACTCCGCTTGCGACTTGAGGTGCAATCACAGACCAAGTCGACTCCGGCATCGACTTCAGACTTAACTTTCTATCCAGAGTTGAAATCGGGGACGAGAGCTGCCGAAGTCGCATCCAAAGTCGACTCCGCATGCGACTTGGGTGAAGTCGCAAACCAAGTCGACTCCAGCTTCGACTGCAGTGCGGAACTTGCAGATCAAAACGACTCAGTGCTATACTCAAGTGAAGATAATCGACTTGGATCAAATGAAGATCAAATGAAGACCAAAGCAAGCAGGGTTGCATGAATCCATCATGTTGGATCATGAACACATACTCGGACATTTTCCATTCACTCCAAGACTCAAGTACTCAAGAATTCAAGAAAAGGAATCCAAGGTTTTCAAGATAAATAATCATACAGTATTCCAAGAGATATAAATTAAGGGAACGACATCAATATGAAGAAAATCGAGTGATCAAAGTTATCTCTGAAGATTTCAAGTTCAACTAGCAAGCTGAAGGAGTGAAGTCGCACCCGAAGTCAACTTCACCTGTGACTTGGGTCAAGTCGAGGACCAAGTCGACCCAGACTGGAACTTGAAGTAGTTGCGGATAGCCGAAGTCGCACCCGAAGTCGACTCCATTTGCGACTTTGGCGAAGTCACACCCAAAGTCGACTCCACCTGCGACTTGGGTCACAACGATCAAAAATTTATCGAACGTTGGCGCATTAAATGCGCGCCACCTACTTCCAAACGTTCGGATTCCCTCACAAATTATATAAGGCATTCAATATGAACGTAGAGGGTAGCTGAGAATTCATTGAATGAGAATAACTCTCATCTCTAAGAGCATTAAGTGATCAAGCCAACATCTAGAAGAAGAATTTTGCTTACAAACTGCCAAAAGCTGCTTGCTGAATCATTAAGCCTACATTACAAGTTCTTCTCTGCGCCAAATCTGCCTCTACATACTAGTAATGTGTAGAATTTTTTTTTCATTTTTTCTTGTTGTTTTGAACTTGATTTAGTTTGGGTAACTAAGATCAAGTGTAAGCAAAGTAGTGTGTGATTGGAGTGGAACTCGTCACCTACTTGTGCTGTGAATTGTTGATGCCCCCTAGAGCTGGAATCTAGAAGAGAGCAGTGACTCTAGTTGTATTTGTGAAATACATAGTGGAACCCAAGTCACAAGAGGTGTGAGCTTGGAAGAGTGGAGCAGGGAAGGTTGCCCGAACCACTAAAAAATCTTGGTTGTTGATTTTTATTTATGCTCTCAGCACTATTCTGTTTTCCATTTGTTTCTTCATAAAGGGGACTAGATTAATCCGGGGTAAAGTTTTTGTTTAAGTTAAAATTTTTTAAATACTCAATTCACCCCTCCCCTCTTGAGTAATTGTCATTAACTCGGGACCAACAAGTGGTATCAGAGCAGGTCTTTGAGTTTTACCAAAGAGATCTTTTGATATGACATCCCAATCGACTTCCGTTCCTGCATTTACCGAAGACAATCTTTTACTAGGCCACCATTGTTTGATGGGAACAATTTCGGCTATTGGAAGCTACGTATGAAACAACTCATCATGGCTAGAGATATGGACTCTTGGATTGCAATTCAAGACGGTGTAACCTTGCCTATTGATGAAAGAGCTTTCAAATGGACCGATGAGGAAGTAAAAACTGTTAAGAGCAACGCTAAAGCTATGAATTCACTGTTTTGTACTCTTACCGCTTCCGAATATGATAGAGTATCCTCTTGTTTAACTGCAAAAGAGATATGAGATACATTAACATTTATCTATGAAGGAATTTCTCAAGTCCAAGGGACAAGGAGAAATATTTTGATTGGAGAGTTGGAAAGCTTTAAAATGCTAGAAACAGAAAATATTTCTGAAATATTTGCTAGATTCTCTAAAATTACTAATGCTTTGAAAGGTCATGGAAAAGCTATTTCCGAATCTGAACAGGTCATGAAAATCTTAAGAGCTCTACCGGAATCTTGGACTCCAAAGATTACTGCAATAGAAGAAGCCAAGGACCTAAACACATTAAAGCTAGAAGATCTTATTAGCTCATTAATGTCACATGAGCTAATCAAGAAAAGAAATGAAGATCACCACAAAGGAAAGAGAGCAATTGCACTAAAAGTCACCCATAACTCGGATGAGTTCACCTCCTCATCTCACAACGACGATGAAGATATTGCTCTACTTACACGCAAATTTCGAAAGTTCGTGAGAAAAGAAAAGAACTTCAAAGATTTCAAAAGGAGACCACGAAAAGAGAAGAAGAAGGAGGCTACAAAGTGTTATAGATACGGTGGTATGGGAAATATGCAAGCTTAATGTCCTACACCAGAAGAAAGATCAAAGGATCATCAAGAAAGGAAGGAAAGATATGAAAGCCGAAGATTCCAAAAGCCTAAGAGAAGAGGAATGTACGTGAATGAAGAAACGTCATCAACAAGTAGCTCCTCAACCGATGATTTTGAAGCAACAAATTGTGCAAGAATTTGCTGCATGGCTCGGATTGAACATGAAGAAGTTTTGAACACAACGGAAGTTTTGGAAGAGAAAATCATCTCAACAAAATACACAAGTAATGAAGAGGTAACTTCCAAATTAAGTCATTCTCAATCTACTTATTCTTCTATTCAAGAATGTCTCAAATGTGCTGAATTAGAGGAATTACAACATGCATATGATTCATTATATGAGGAAATCAAAAAATTAGGAAACAAGTTATCACTAAAGAGATAACAATGCAATTCTATTATTATTATAAATGAAAAACTAGCAGAAAATACAACAAAACTGAAAGAAGAAAATGAACTACTATTGAAAGAAGTTGAAAAATTGAAAAAGGAGAATGAATCCTTAAATGAATCATTAACAAAGTTCTCTAATCCAGGAAAAAGTGTGAACATGTTTCTGAACATGATATCTCAAAACAATAAAAGAGGTCTTGGATACTCCACATTTGAGCAAGGAGAAAGTAGCAAATTAAGTGTGCCAATACTTGAGAAAAATCAAACTAAAACTGCACCTATTTACAAACCTAAAAGGAAACAAGTTGTTTGGACTAAAAGGCCAACTTTTAAACTACTACATATTTGGAGGCCTACTCCTAGACTACCAATGGCTTGCAATTTTTGCAACAAGATGGGTCACAAAATTCATAGATGTAACTTTAAGCAATTGTATGACAATGGTGCAAAATTAGTTTGGGTTCCAAGAAACACAAGATTTGGGCTTTCAAGAATAGAACAACAAAGATTAAATCAGTTTGCTAACCCAAATGGACCCATAAAATGGGTACCAAAGAGATAAGATTTATTTGCTTATTTTTCAGGTATGTTTCAAGGCAAAGGCAAGCAACGTTTGGTTCATGGATAATGATTGCTCAAGGCATATGACTGGAGAAAGAAATTTATTTCACAAACTCAAGTCTTGCAACGATAGAACTGTTGCCTTTGGAAACAATGAGAAAGGTAAAATTAAAGGTAAAGGAAATATTTATAGTATTTCAAATGCATGTATGGAGGATGTGTTGTTTGTTGAAGGACTCAAGCACAATCTAATGAGTATTAGCCAATTATGTGATAAAGGATACAAGGTTGTGTTTGAATCATCTATATGTAATGTATTTGATGGAGAACATATCATGTTAAGTGAAAAAAGACATGGAAATATATATTTAGTTTCACTTGATGAACTAGATGGTCAATATCCAATGACCATTGACAATGATCCATGGGTTTGGCATAAGAAGCTTGGGCATGTAAATATGTCAAACATCAAGACCCTATGGAAAAAGAATTTGGTGGAAGGATTGCCAAAACTGAAATATGACAAAGATAAAATTTGCAAGGCATGTCAACTATCAAAACAACCTAAAATGTCATTCTCTACCAAAAAGGAGATTTCCACCACTAGGCCACTTGAATTGCTACACATGGATCTATATGGGTCATCCAACATTTTAACCATTGGTGGAAAGAAGTATGTGTTTGTAATAGTTGATGATTTTTCAAGATTCACATGGGTAATTCTCTTAGCTAGCAAAGATGAAGCTTTTTCTATGTTTGCAACTTTTGTAAACTTGGTGCAAAATGAAAAATAAAGTACTATTATGACTATTAGAAGTGATCATGGTGGTGAGTTTGAAAATAAACGATTCATAGAATTATGTAATGGAAAAGGAATTCACCACACATTTTTCGCACCAAGAACTCCACAACAAAATGAAGTGGTTGAAAGGAAAAATAGAACTATACAAGAGATGACTAGAACAATGCTAAATGAGAGTAAATTATCCAAGAAATTTTGGGATGAAGCTGTAAGTACAGCTTGTCATGTGTTGAACCGAGTTACCATTAGAGCAATCTTGAAAAAGACCCCATATGAGCTATGGAAAGGTAGAAAACCAAATATTTCATATTTTCATGCCTTTGGTTGCACATGTTATGTTTTGAACAATAGAAAAACCAACTTAAAAAAACTGGATGCTAAGAGTGATGAGACAATATTCCTTGGTTACTCATCAAATAGCAAAGCATATAGAGTCTTCAATAAAAGGAACCAAGTTGTAGAAGAGTCAATACATGTTATTTTTGATGAATTTAATCCATGCTCCAAAAGAAAAGATAATTTAAGTGATTCAGATGATGTCACAAGTAATCTTGAAAAATTGCATGTGGAAAAGCAAAAAGAATCTACGGAGAAAAAGGTAAGTGAAGATAATAATTCCTATAAACCTCCAACTGATTTAAAGTTAAAAAATGGCCATCCAATTGAGCAAGTTATAGGGAATGTCTATGAAGGTGTAAAGACTAGAAGGTCAAAACAAAACATTTGTGGACAATACGCTTTTGTATCCAAAATTGAACCATCCACTATTGACCAAGCTCTTGATGATGAAAACTGGATCATAGCAATGCAAGAGGAATTAAATCAATTTGAAAGAAACCAAGTTTGGCATTTCGTTCCAAGACCAAAAGACTATATTGTCATTGGCACAAAATGGGTCTTTAGGAACAAATTATATGAAAGTGGACTTCTGGTGAGAAACAAAGCTAGACTTGTGGCAAAAGGATACTCATAAGAAGAAGGAATAGAATTTGAGGAATCCTATACACCGGTTGCTAGATTGGAAGTCATTCGTATTTTACTAGCTTTTGCATCACACATGAACTTTAAATTGTTTCAAATGGATGTTAAAAGTGCATTTTTGAATGGGTATATAAATGAAGAGGTGTATGTTAAACAACCACCTGGATTTGAGGAGAAAGATCAATCTAAATTTGTATACAAATTAACCAAGGCACTATATGGATTAAAACAAGCTCCAAGGGCTTGGTATGAAAGATTAAGCAAATTTTTGATTGATCATGACTTCCAAAAGGGAAAGGTAGACACCACTTTGTTTATCAAGTATAAAGAAAAAGATATCTTGATTATTCAAATTTCTGTTGATGATATTATTTTTTGTGCTACTAATGAGATTCTTTGTCAAGAATTTTCTGAATATGCAAAAAGAATTTGAGATGAATATGATGGTGGAGCTGAATTTCTTCCTTGGACTACAAATTAAGCAATCAAGTGAAGGGATCTTCATAAACCAGTCCAAGTATATCAAAGAAATGTTAAAGAAGTTTGGCATAGAAAATAGCAAAGGGGCAAACATGCCTATGAGCTCAAACATTAAAATCGACAAGACGAGAAAGGCAAACCAATTGATTTAAAGTTATATAAAAGCATGATAGGCTCTTTATTATATTTAACTGCTTCTAGACCCGATATACTGTTTAGTATTTGCATGTGCTCTAGATTTCAATCATGTCCAAAAGAATCACACTTGGTAGCTGTAAAAAGAATCTTCAGATACTTAGTAGATACTACCAACATAGGACTTTGGTATCCAAAGGGCTCTAATTTTGATCTAATCGGTTACTCGGATGCGGATTTTTCCGGTTACAAGGTAGATAGAAAAAGCACTAATAGAACATGTCAGTTTCTCGGGAACATATTGGTTTCATGGTTTTCAAGAAAATAAACTAGTGTTGCTCTATCCACCGCGAAAGCCGAATATATTGCCGCCGGGAGCTGTTGTGCCCAATCACTTTGGATGAAACAACAACTTAGGGACTATGACATGAATTTTAAAGATATACCTATTAGATGTGATAATACTAGTGTAATATGTTTAACTAAAAATCCAGTATTGCATTCGAGGACCAAGCACATAGACCTTAGACATCATTTTATTAGAGAACATGTAGAAAATCATGATATATGTTTGGAATATGTAAGAACAGAAGATCAAATTGCAGATATATTCACCAAACCTCTAGCAAAAGAACCATTTTATAAAATTTGAAATGATATGGGAATGCTTGAATTAACTTAGAAAAGCACAAGTTGAGGGGGAGCACGGGTTCAGGGGGAGCAACCCCACCATTTTCAAAGGATTAACCCGCTCCATCTCTATTTTTTGATAAATTGACAAAAAGGGGGAGAAGAGATTAGGATTTGAGTCTCGGTCTTAAATGATTTGAGTCTCGGTCTGAAATGTTTGTATGAATGATTTTAATTTATGATGTATTGAAAGTGAAATATGTATGTTAAACTCATATTTTTAACTTGTGATTTATTAGAAATGAAAATGTTAAATTTCAAAATGCACAAATAGTATGTTTTAAAGACATTGAAAGGTATATACTCAAATCGGTTTTGTTAATCATAAAAAAGGGGGAGATTGTTGGAAACATGTGGAAAATAAGCCAACTTTATGTTTTGATGATTAACAAATCAATTTGAGTAAGTTTTGGTCACTAACATGTTTGTGGAAATGATTGAAGGATATATAAATGAAGAAAATAAAGCATGACAGGTCAAGTCGAATTCCAAGTCGACTCAGGCATCGACTTAGGCCAAGTCGACTCCAGCAGTGACTTCAAAATGTCATTTCCTTCAAGAGTTGAAATCGAGAATGAGAGCTTCCGAAATCGCATCCCAAGTCGACTCCGCTTGCGACTTGAGGTGAAGTCGCAGACCAAGTCGACTCCGGCATCGACTTCAGACTTAACTTTCTGTCCAGATTTGAAATCGGAGACGAGAGCTGCCAAAGTCCCATCCAAAGTCGACTCCGCATGCGACTTGGGTGAAGTCGCAAACCAAGTCGACTCCAGCTTCGACTTCAGCGCGGAACTTGCAGATCAAAACGACTCAGTGCTATACTCAAGTGAAGATAATCGACTTGGATCAAATGAAGATCAAATGAAGACCAAAGCAAGCAGGGTTGCATGAATCCATCATGTTGGATCATGAACACATACTCGGACATTTTCCATTCACTCCAAGACTCAAGTACTCAAGAATTCAAGAAAAGGAATCCAAGGTTTTCAAGATAAATAATCATACAGTATTCCAAGAGATATAAATTAAGGGAATGACATCAATATGAAGAAAATCAAGTGATCAAAGTTATCTCTGAAGATTTCAAGTTCAACTAGCAAGCTGAAGGAGTGAAGTCGCACCCGAAGTCGACTTCACCTGCGACTTGGGTCAAGTCGACGACTAAGCCGACCCAGACTGGAACTTGAAGTAGTTGGGACAGCCGAAGTTGCACCCGAAGTCAACTCCATCTGCGACTTGGGCGAAGTCGCACCCGAAGTCGACTCCACCTGCGACTTGGGTCGCAACGGTCGGAAATTTATCGAACGTTAGCGCATTAAATGCGCGCCACCTACTTCCAAACGTTCGGATTCCCTCACAAATTATATAAGGCATTCAATATGAATGTAGAGGGTAGCTGAGAATTCATTGAATGAGCATAACTCCATCTCTAAGAGCATTAAGTGATCAAGCCAACATCTAGAAGAAGAACTTTGCTTCCAAACTGCCAAAAGCTGCTTGCTGAATCATTAAGCCTACACTACAAGTTCTTCTCTGCGCCAAATCTGCCTCTACACACCAGTAACGTGTAAAAACTTTTGTTTCATTTTTTCTTGTTGTTTTGAACTTGATTTAGTTTGGGTAACTAAGATCAGGTGTAAGCAAAATAGTGTGTGATTGGAGTGGAACTCGTCACCTACTTGTGCTGTGAATTGTTGATTCCCCCTAAAGCTGGAATCTAGAAGAGAGCAGTGGCTCTAGTTATATTTGTGAAATATATAGTGGAACCCAAGTCACAAGAGGTGTGAGTTTGAAAGAGTGGAGTAAGGAAGGTTGCCCGAACCACTATAAAATCTTGCTTGTTGATTTTTATTTCTACTCTCAACACTATTCTGCTTTCCATTTGTTTCTTCATAAAGGGGACTAGATTAATCCGGGGTAAAGTTTCTGTTTATGTTTAAATTTTTTAAATACCCAATTCACCCCTCCCCTCTTGGGTACTTGTCATTAACTCGGGACCAACAGACGAGACGATCTAGGATGTGAAGGGAGATGAGGCTAGACAAAACGTAGAGAAATTTGGAGTTATTAGATGATTCTCATGGGATAGTTAGCATATAAGCATTTTTTTTTTATCATAGATAGCAACTTGGGTAAGGTACCCGTAGGTATCCACTGACCCAACCCTAACTAGGATAGAGTTTGGTAGAAAATTTTATCCATGGATACGGGCAGGGTAGAAATCATTATCTAACTCCCTAAATAGGGTAAGAGTTGGGCACATGTCGGGTACCTGGGACCAACCCGAATAGGTACTCACATGAGTATCTTATTATGTAAATAACTACAAATATGTGTATATAAATAAATACATAATAGTTTCTATCCCCCATTAACCAATAAATAATTGTTGGTTTAATTTTCTTATTTAATTTTTTTATAAATTATATAAGGTTTGTATTTATAATAGCGAATGATCATAACATGAATGTAGATGACGATGTTAATGTGATTATTATATGGATAACGAGGTTACAAAGAACATGAAAATATATATAAATAATAACAAAATGAAATTAGTTATAACTTGTAAAGTCTTAAATGTAAATGAGTATTGCTTTATATTATTTAAAACAATACAATTTTTTTCATATGTTGTCATTATTTATTATAGAAACCGATTTGGAACCGGAACTAGAATTGACCCTATCGATAATAGGTAGGGTAGAGTATGGTAGAAACTGACCCTGTAAGCAAGCAAGGTAGGATAAGTTTTTAAAAATAGGGTATAGGTAGGGTAGACTACTACCCGAATCGAACTGACCCTAATCATAGGAGAGCATAATGACTTGATAGTTAACTATAAACAACTAGTACTAATCTTTATAGTGCCTATCACATATTTGATGAAATGCCAATTTGAAAAATTATATTTTAAATTGAGAAACATACTTTGAAATGTTGGTGACATAGGTATAATTTGTGATATTGGTTCTTGTGATTATTTTGCCATAGTTCTCGGAATGGTTTTGTGTTGTATTAAATTAAAGCACATAGGCATGGGCTTTGTGGCATTGTGTTATGTAATCTTTCGAGAAAAGCTATGTTAGTGGTTGGTATAGTTATATAAGGTTATTCATGGCTATTGATTGCATGAGAAAAGGGTTATTCATGGTTCTTGATTGATATGAGAGGAGGTTTGTGAGTGGTCTGTTAAAGGCATGTGATTATATGTATATATTCTTAGGTATGGGTATTGGTTCCATACCCTATCCATGGTAATTTCGTAGTTGGCTTTCTTCATCATTATCATTGTATGTGCATCGTTGGTCTTATTTAATTCTATTTTGCACTAATTGCTATATACTTACTGAATCTATTTAGACTTATGTGATTTATCATTATTCTTTTGGACCATAGGTTGAGTGAGGCATCTCGAGATGAGACTAGAGGAAACACAATCCCAGAGACTCAACACAATGGATTAGGGCTTGTGTTTTTTTCTTTTTTGATATTTTGGACTTTATGTTTCTATTTGGTAATAATGAATGCAGTTGCTTGGTTTATTTATACTTTTGTATTTTGGACTTTTATATAATTAATATGTATATATGATAATCTTTCAGATTAGCCTATTATAATTAATGATGAAATACACGAACTTTATTGCTATATAAATGATCCAGGTTGAGTGTACATGAATACAAAATTTTTAATATTAAAGCTTTACGATGTAAGTATATAAATGAAGAACTTTTCCAAAATATACCTATTATATTTTACTATAATTTCAAAATATACCCATTACATTTCAAAAATCCTAGATATACCCACTATATTTTCACATAATCCTAGATATGCCTACTTCATCACCAACCGTTACATTAAGTAACAGAGGTGCTACGAAATGACTGTCAAATTTTCATAAATGCCTAGAGTATTTAAATGGTGGAGATCTCAACCTAATTTGAATTAGCCAGCTAGGTTTTCTCTTGTTGCCATTTTCTACAATTACTAGTGGCAATTAGCCATTTGAAGATTAACATGATGGGCCCAAGCTGCAAATCTACTAAGTGAGGAAGACTCAAGCATGATTGGAGCTTGTAGAGAAGTTATTGGAAATTGATTTGAGATAGTTGGCTATTGTTATGCTATTTATTGCAAAGAGATGGCAGATCATTGTTGTCATATGTATTACAAATGGCAATTGCAACTTCAAGATTCCGATTAGCCAAATTCGATGGTGCCACTACTTGAGCTTAAGAAGATAGAGATTTGAAGCAGAAATTTATAGATGTTTGGCTCGAATTTGTGATGGTGTATAGTTTCATGAATAGAAACTATGACCATGGTCAAATGGGGAAGATAGAGCATGTGATTTCAATGTTCTACAGTGTAACTTGATTATTGCACATGAGACCTACTTTGCATGATCTGAACCATCAAAGTAACCTCTTCACTTGTCCATCCCTTTGATTGCTAAAGTCACATTCTTGACAAATTGAGAGAGAAAAAAATCCTAGCCTACTTATGTGTTTGTACAACATGAGTGGCAAAATAGATGTTGTTACAAAATTATAATGTGATGTTTATACAATAAAAAGAAATAAGGTTGGTGGCAATTATCTGAGCATGCTCTCAGCCTTTTCTTTGTACGTGAAATTCAAGATTCCATATCGATTGATAAGATTGTCCATATGAGTGGTGTTTTGCCTTAGATGCCCTAAGATGGTCAAATTACATATGCTTTTATTCTTCGGGTCTGGTTCAATGCACCCGGGAGCATTGCTCCCGTGCGCATATACCTATTTTTTAAAATTTTTTCAAAATTTTTTCATGAACTTGTTAATATAAGTGTATTTAACATGTGTATCAATTTTTACCATTTCTAGATATTTTTAGACATTTATTTCGGATTTTTAAAAATGAGTGGCATTTTAGTAATTCACTAGTTAACCAAGCTCTTACTGCGTCTGATTCCCATCTAGATATTGTATTTTTCCATAATTGTGGGTTGTTTAAGTAAATTGTTAGTATGCTACCTCCTTGATATGCTGGTGGTAAGTTTATTTTTTCTACTGGGTTAATTTTTCCTTTTCCTATTCTCTGTTTTTCGACATTTTCTTCTTTTAGTTGAGTAGGTTGCCTAATTGGTCTTTGAAGTTCATCTTCTTTTCCAGATATTGGTGGATTATCTAATCTAAATCTTTTATTTACACTTGTCATACTACTTTCGCCTACTGTATCTGCCATTTTTAATTCTTCTAAATATTCATTTAGTTCATTTGGATCTTTTATTATTGATTTAAAATTAAAGTTCTTGTTTGATCTATTATTATAAGCTAGTTCTAGGTCATATTTTTCTGTTATTTCTGAATATGGTATTTCTAATTCTATAAATACTACATCTTGTAATTGTTCGTAAGTTTTTATTTTATTAAAATCGATTTTATTCATTCTGATTGTGTGCTTGATATTTCTTCATCTTCTAATCCTGTAATGTCTTTATATTGGTAATCTCTAAATCTAAAGGCTATTGTTCCATCTAAATTTTCGTACATAATATTTGTACTAGGTATTAATGTTTTATTTTGTACAAAATTTTCTAATTTCCATTCTTTTCCTGAATTTTCTAATGCGTCTATTTTTATTCCGGGTAACGCTTTTACTCCTTTACTTATCATTATTTTTTCTAATTCATTTGTGTTTAATCTATATTTTACATTATAATGTTTTAGCTCCACTACCGCTATTGTGTAATCCTTGCACTCCAATTATTACTAATCCTAAATGTGTTTCTCTATATGATTTCCTTTTTATTTTATTTCTATCTTCCGTTGTTATTAAAGGAATACTTACTTGTTCATTTGAATCTATACAACTAACTTCTTGTTCTGTCACTGTTTTTATTATAGCGCTTTTAGCTATTATGTTATCTTTTCCGTATATTTTTTAGATAATCTTTGGATCAATCGCAATCAACCCTCTTACCATAATATATTAAAAATTCTAGCCTCGCATCTTTCAGAAATCAATTCCAAAAATCTTACAATTACAACCTCACAGCTTTCTTTTAGATCTCAGTCAGTTTCTGTTCCTAGTAACCCTACTCTTGAAGCATATCTTCGACTTGAGCATGAGAAAAAAGAAAAAGAGTCAGAAATAGAATGGTTAAAAAGAGAATTGGAAGAAGAAAAGCAGAAAAATAAGCAGTTAGAAGTTGTACAAAAAGAGTATGTATATGAAGCAATGAAAAATTGGAAAAATCATAGAAGTTCGTTTCCTCCGAAATTAGAAGAAGTAAAAGGACAGATATTAAAAATATGGAGAGAAAATAAGATTAAAGAGAAAATAGCAGTCCAAGCAGCATTAAGATTTTTAGCAAAAAATCAAGAACATGTGCCAAATGATATGACATTGATGCTTAAGACCTTTCAAAAAGAAGTACATGAGAATGAGCCTCATTGCCAATGCAATACAAGATTTTTTATTTACAGATTTTTTAATTATCATTGTATGATCTATTCCATAATTATTTATGCAATTGCTACATACTTCTATTTTGCATATAAGACATTGATATTTGTTTGAATAAGAAGAGAAGTTACCACAGTCTTTACACTCTTTTGTAAAACTTCCTTTTCCCCATTCTAAAATATGACTTGTATTATTATTGCAACTCATAGTATTTTGTTTGAATCCCAATTTTCTAAAGCTTTAATTAATGATTATTCTTCTATATCACTACTATTATTTGAATCTGTTTCTATTATACTATAAATTGTTTCATTATCCTCATTAGATACACTTAAAATGTCTTCTCGTATATCTGCTACTACCATGGCTCTATTTCTATTTTGATTTTTAAAATTTTTACATTTATTTGCTAAATGATCTGGGCTACCACATATGTAACAATGACATTTTCTTATATTTTCTTTACTGGGTTTTTTAACATTTTTATTTTTATCTGTTTTATTTGTAAAACTTCTTCTTAATTTATATTTCTTTTGTTTTATGTCTTTCTTATCTTGAAATGTTTGACTTGTATAAATATTTTTACAGAATTTATAATGTTGTTTTTTAACTTGTTTTTGTATAGTGTACTGCCTACATTTCTCTTGTAATTTATAGTAGGTATAAATTTTCTGAAAAGCTCAATTACTCGTCTTTTAGCATAAAATATTATACTAACAATTTTTATTGCAGGAAATTGAAGACAGAAATTAGAATGTAGCCATTCTTAAAATGGTGAAAATTAGTAATGTAGCCGAGGGTAATTCGGTGAAATCATAGAATGTAGTCAGAAATTAGTTCTGACGAAATGATTTATACTAACAAACATTATAATGTAGTCAGATACTAGATCTGACGAAATGGGTTTTATTTTGCAGATGGCAAGAAATAATCAACCCTTCCACCCACTTCACCTCAATCCTTTTCAGAATAGCCAGTTTCCTATACATCCTACCTTAAACCTTCCTATAATACCTACAACATCTAATCTTCATTTCAGAGTCCCTTCACATTTGTGTCTTAGTCCAGAAGATCATATTCTTTTAGATAATCTTTGGATTAATCGCAATCAACCCTCTTACCATAATATATTAAAAATTCTAGCCTCGCATCTTTCAGAAATCAATTCCAAAAATCTTACAATTACAACCTCACAGCTTTCTTTTAGACCTCAGTCAGTTTCTGTTCTAGTAACCCTACTCTTGAAGCATATCTTCGACTTGAGCATGAGAAAAAAGAAAAAGAGTCAGAAATAGAATAGTTAAAAAGAGAATTGGAAGAAGAAAAGCAGAAAAATAAGCAGTTAGAAGTTGTACAAAAAGAGTATGTATATGAAGCAATGAAAAATTGGGAAAATCATAGAAGTTCGTTTCCTCCGAAATTAGAAGAAGTAAAAAGACAGATATTAAAAATATGGGGAGAAAATAAGATTAAAGAGCAAATAGCAGTCCAAGCAGCATTAAGATTTTTAGCAAAAAATCAAGAACATGTGCCAAATGGTATGGCATTGATGCTTAAGACCTTTCAAAAAGAAGTACATGAGAATGAGCCTCATTGCCAATGCAATACAGGATTTTTTTTACAGATGCTCAGTAGATTTATCAAGATTCAGAAGGATAAATTTAGCTATTGATAATGAAGTAGTTCATTTCGATCTAAAGAAATTATGGAGCCATGGAGTTTTAGCATGAATTATTGTTACTCATGAAGAGCAGTTAGTACAGTTAGAATAATTATCTTGGAGACTAGCATCAGTAGTAAGACATATGATAAGTATCAGAAATTGTATCAGCGGTTTTGTTAATATTGAGATCCAAACCATCCCTCCAAGCTTTCACAAGATACCAGTACCAGCAAAGCACTACATTCTGATTAGAAGCATTAACAGAGCATCACCACTTCAGACCAGAACTAGCAATGAAGATTTCAGCATAGCAGAAGTAGCAACCACCGGCACAGCCGAAAGAATCAAAGTATGGAGAGAATTCGAGTATGCTAGTGATTACAACAGGATTTATTCAGCCTTTTCTTATTTAGCAGCCGAAGAACCACATCTTAAGATCTTTGCAATCAGTAACAATTACCCAGGTCATGGTTTTTCTAGTAACTATTTATTCAATAAGGGAGCAGTAGATCATCTTCGACACATTCGAGTAGAAAGACATGCAGTTGAGATAGGAGACTTCCATTGTTCGTCAGTGCCAGATTGTCCAAATAGCCCTCATTCAAGTATCTCAGGACACAGTGAAGACGAAGTAGAAGCTCACAACTTAGCAAATAGAATGGAACCGTAATTCCAACAGTAACAGTTTGAGATTCTCCACCTGTCAAGCACAGGAGATATTCGGGAAGCGTCGATTGTGGCAGGAGCACAAGACCCGACAAAGGACAGACGCATTGTCACCTTTCGGTGATAGTTATCTTCTTTATGTATTTACTTTAAGTCATTTCAGATTTCTTTTTGCGATACGTTGCAGCTTTCTTTTAGGCAATGTATCTGTAATTATTGTCCTTGAGATAATATCGAATCTCCTTTTACTGTACGCTATCTCTGTGCGTTCATCTTTTTACTGTGAAAGATGTGATTTTATCGCAAATAGTAAAAGTTAGTACGCAATAGCTATAGTAAAAGAGTTAAGATAGAATCTCTTTTTAATTTGGTTTCGAGTCCGTTAAGCGCATTCTTCACATCCGACATCTATATAATGAAGTCATTGTAACACAGACCCACACAGAAAGAGATAAGAAGACGTGCTTAACGAAAGTCCAGCAAGAAGTCCCGAAGTGTTTGTTGTAAGTATTTCTTATGAATACATTTGTGTTTATAACTTTAAGCATGGAGTAGTAGTAAAAAGGGGCATCTTCGGATCCCTGACCTCTTTGTGATGTAATTATTTTCAGTTTTATTTGTATGAAGATGAGGAATAATCTGAATATATGAAAGATGTTTGGTTTGAAAATCGTTTTGGTATAATTTGTCTATACTTCGAGTAGACCCTATCCTTTGAGATAGTCTGTAAATTCCGCTTTCAGAGACGTGTGTCGTCCATTAGGGTTGGAATTTTCTATTTCAAAGAAGGATGCAAAAGAAGGGATGGATGAATTATGCTAAGCAAACAGTAAAACTAAAAGAAGTAATATATAAAGACAACCCTCATCCAAAAACAAATAAATACTACAAAACTACTATCATCAGAAAAAGAGAAGTCATATCCGAACAGCCCATCCAATCTAAAAAACTCCACTTAAGTTATACTCAAAAAACACAACCTAGGACCACTCTGATGTTTTCAATCTTGAAAAATATAGCTTATATAGCTAAAATTCTAGCAAAAACAATAACAGAGAAAAATCAAATAATAAAAAATAATGCAGATATGTATAACAGATTGTTAGAAAGAAAATAGAATTTAGACGAAGAAGTTCTTGAATTAAAACAAGAAATAGAAGCATTTAAATCAAAGCTAGAAAAAATGAAAAATTCCGCAAAAGACTTAACCACCCAGTAACTTAGCATTACAAAGGCGAGACAATAGCAGATAATCAACTTATTTAAAAATGAATTGGTTCGACGCACATGATATAATAGATGAAGTAAAAGGATTAATGGATCGAATGCATAGTTGTGAGATAAGAACCATAATAATAAGCAAATTAGAAGAAATAATTTCAAACTTAAAACAAAACTATTGATATAATAGATAGATTAAATCAAATAGAAGAACTAGCTAGCGATAAATTGGTTAGAAAGATAGAAGAAATTCGAACATTAATCAATATAGAAGTAGCAGAATTAGAAGTAATAAGAAATCACATAAATAATCTTCATTTTAGAACCAGAAGTCGTACATAAAACCCCTTCATTTTTTAAGTAAAACGAGCCATCCGCCCCCCTAATGGTATCAGAGCATTAATATATGAATTCAACAGAAAAATTTGAATATAGAGTAAAAATGGTAATAGGAACAAAAGTAATATTAGAACCAAAAAATTACAAAAATATAAACACAAAAATATCAGGATATAAACAATTTCATAATAACTTAATTAACCAATATCTCCAGGAGAAAAACCTTAGAAAACAATTTAAAGAAAAAGAAGAATATAAAGTGTTAAAACGTTTACCAAAACTTGATAAACTTGAAAATAATGAATGGATAGATAAATACTATGACAAATAATCCAGATTTAAACTACCATACTGAAATAATAAATAACATATATATATCACAACTAGATAATAGAGTTTGTATCTGTTCTTTTAGAAATTTAATTAGAAGAACAATTAGACAAATGGAAAATGATTTAGTATACATTGCAAATAATAGTACTCGAAGAAATTTTCAATTAAAAATCAATTTATATAAAGTTATTGAAAACTAGTTATCAACAGTAATAGAAATACAATACCCGTAATGGAAAAAATTGAATATTTGGATTTAGCCATTAAAAAACAAAATAAAAAGACAATAATATTAGAAAAATTTGAAGTAAAGTGTAATTTTTCAGACGAAAATAGAAAACACCTAATAAAATTACTAAAATGCCACTGATTTTTAAAAATCCGAAATAAATGTCTAAAAATCTCTAAAAATGGTAAAAATTGATACGCATGTTAAATACACTTAGATTAACATTTCTGTAAAAAAAATTTAAAAAAATAAAAAAATGGGTGACGTACACCCGGGAGCATTGAGACGGGTGCATTGAACCAGTCTCCTTTATTCTCGAATGACTAATACTAAAAAGTGAAGGTGATTAAGCACTACGATGCTAGCATGTCAGCGATGATGCCTTGCTTTAGGTAGTCCACCCAATCCCTAGCCTTTTCACAACTAGCAAATTCAAGTCATGTCTCATCCTAACCATGAACAAATTGTACTCCTCTATGGCCATGGGATTTATCTCAGACACTATCTCTTCGGTCCTTAAAACTACCACGTCATTTTAATCTACGCGCTCATTTCTTATGGTCCTCGACTTGAAGTTCATTATCATGCTTATATACATGTCTAGGTCCTTAAAACTACCAAGGGAAGGAACCTTATCATGCTTATATACATGTCTAGGTGCTGCGACATGTCGGTAGCAAGGGTGAGGGTCTCTCTATCGTCCTCCCCACTTTAAAAAAGACAACGAAGCAGTGATAGAAGTGATCTATGAGGACACCGATGGTGCAGGGGGCATTGCCAAGGATTCTCTGGTTTATCACTAGTGCTAACGGGTTAGTTTCCATCCCTCTATCCACCCTTTCAGTTCAACCTTAGATCATGTGCATCTTCATAATTTCATATATTTTCTAAAGCCATTTTCTCATGCCATGATAGAGTGGGCATATATGGGATAACGTGCAAATGTAATGAGTATATCTGAGATTTTTAAAACTTAGTGGATATATTTCGAATTATGGTCAAATGTAATGAGTATATTTAGGAAAAAAACCATAAATGAATGAATGCAGAACTAATTGTTAAATCATTAGAATAGAAATAGGTTGTATAAGTGCAAAAAATTTATATTCTATGTTGCCCCTTATAGGTTATGGAAAATCCTGCTGAATTTTCCTTTTATAGGTTATGAGAAGATGTTGCTAAATTTTTCTTAGACCACGTGATACCATTAGTTAGTTATTGGAGATTTATAGGTAACAAGGTGTCATAATTGGTCTCCAACATTAAGCCAATTAACAACTCATAAATAAATTTTTAATAAAAAAGTACATTATATAGAGTTTGTGTAGATAAATGAGGTGAGTAAGCTCTTAATGGTTATAGGATTATTGAACTTTCAAGTTTAAAAACTTGAACTTGAGAGCTTATCTATGGATTTCTTTATATGAAGCTCTTAATGTTTGTAGATGGGAAGGTGAAGACTAAAGGTGTCTTCGGCTGAGCTAAAAAAAATGTCAACCAAAATTTTTCATTGTTCATAACTACCTTATTTTTAAATTATTTTTTTCACATTCTCCTACACAAACTACCTTACTTTTCAATCATTTTCATGCAACTACTCATATAACTAACATATCTATTTTAACTTTATTTTCTTTACACATCATTATTACCCCTTATTTTCTTTACACATCATTATTACCCCAATCATATCATATAATTTTCTATAAATTTGATAACTTTTACCTCAAAAATTTTTACCCCAACCAAATAAAAATCAAGTAAATTCTCTAACTAACCCTTATCGCTATTCAAGACATATTTAAAGCCTCCGAGGAATACTATTCATTTGGTCATAGATGGTGCACAATAAATTCGCTAATGTTTGAATTTTACTAATCATTATGATTGAAGTCCTAGCTAGAGTTGACTTGGAGTTCGACTTCACTGTTGAGGTTGACTTGAGATGAGACTTTGAACTTTGGTGATTTTTGAGCGTAGATCATATACTTGAATATCCTCCAAGTCACAGTGAGATCAACTTGGGGTGTGATTTCGCGAAGGTTGTATGTAAAGTATACTTGGATTGTGATTTTAGACTTTCGTGTACTCCAAATTTTTGTCCTCTCTCTTGATTCATCTCCAAGTTGCATATGAAGTTGAACTTGGATTGTGACTTCACCCAAGTTTCAAGTTGAGGTTGACTTGGAGTGTAACTTTGCATTCCACTGAGATCCAAAAATTTGTTTCTTCTCTTGGTTCATCTTCAAATTACATGTGAGGTTGACTTAGATTGTGATTTCATCCAAGTCGGAAGTTGAGATCAATTAGAATTTGGAACTTTGCATAATAGTGAAATTTGAGGCCTTGTTTCTTTTCTTGATCATTCACAAAGTTGTAGACAAGTCCAACTCAGGATGCGACTTTACCCAAGTCACAAATCAAATTTAACTCAGGGTGTGTCTTTACAGTGAAGTCCAAAACTTTGGGTCTTCATGTTTTTTTAAGTCACTGTTGAAGTCAACTTGAGGTTAGACTTCATCAGGGTCACATTATGAGTCGACTCAAGTTTGCGACTTCACTTCTAAACTTAAAAATTTTCTTCTAATATACACTCAGGTTGCTCTTTGGGGTCGACTTGAGTTGCTACTTTGCCTATTTTGCACTAGTATATTCCTTAACATTCTTCTTGAATCTTTGGTTTTTAATTTTAATCATGTATACACTTAATACAAGACATGGCGTAGCTTTATTTTATTTTAATTAAGTTGTTAATCATCAAAAGCATCATTGATTTGTAATTTACCACAATCAGGTTCACAATTCTAGGGTTGAGGATATAGTGTGTAAACCATTTGTGACTTTAGCTTTTTTTTTAATTGTTGAGGATATTTTGCTTTGATATTTTTGTGGATTAATGACTTATTTTTGAACTTGTATCACACATAGGATATTGTCATCTACCAAGTGAAGAATTGAGAAATGCAATTTGATATAAGATAGTCAAAAATTAAACTTAAAATTCTTAATCTCTAAGGAATTTTATAAAATAAACACATATCTTAATGTGATTTTAATTAGTCTAATACCATGAAAATATATTTTTATTTTGGTGAAAATATATTTTTTCATGCCTTTGAAAGAAAATGTTAGATTAAATTAGGACCATTCTCCTTTATCACAAATCATCCCAAAATTGAATAAATTAGTTATCAGTCCTGGAGAGTTGAGATGTGAAACCCTTGACACTAGATTTCTTTCAACCTTGGTAAACACCTTCTTTGATAGCCTAGATTTATTTTACTTGTTTTAAGCATATACTTTAATTTCATCCTAATTTAATCAAAATTATTATAATTTGATACTGATCCAAATAACTATCATATGTTTATACTATTTGCTAAGATTTGTGCACTTGTAGCATTTCCTAACAACTAATGTTAAGGATATATGGAGAGCACATGGAGTTAGATTGTTTTTTCTGAGTTTCAAACTAGATGATAACTTGTATCTTAAGAATGTAATGACATGTAGTGGTAGTGAGAGCCTAAAAATCTTCAGAATGTGATAGTACTGAAAAGGAAATGAAGACTAAATTTTGGGGTTGCTAAGCTCATTTTTTAGACTAGACAGTGAGTTTAAATTTAACAATGAAAAAGTTAGAACATATTAATTGATTTTTTTTCACCTATGAACATTGTTTAAGAAAGAAAGCCCACTAAAAGAAAATCAATATTTTACACCATACTTTTAGTAACGCTTAACACTTATCGTTGCAAAAAATACAAATTAGAGTCATAAATAATTATTTCCATTAAAAATGATCATTTAACAATAATAATATAATGGATTTTGTAGAAAAAGAGTAACCTTTTACAAATATAAAATTTAGCAACTACTTCAAAAAGTTGTTGCTCAAATCCCTTTCTGTTCTGATAGAAGCTAATGCCCAATCAACTAATCTCAAGCCTTGGATCTCTTATAGATGTACATACTTATACATCCAGATATTGACTCGTTCAAACCTTTTCTAATTGTCTTTGTATGTAAATTGATATATATATGGGATATATTCAGGTGTAGCAACACCCAAATTCCCGTGCAGGCGCGCTGCCCGTTTAATCCAGCCCGTTGGAGTTGGCACATCAAATTCTGACCGTTCTCATCCTCCCGCAAGTAGGCCGTAGGTATATAGCGTGCTGAGTATGCGTGTATGGTAGGGAGGTAGCTGCAGCTGCAGTTTTCAAGACCGAGCGGTTTTCAATGTAGGAGAAGACGTGCTCGAGACGTGCGCCTGTGCTGGATTCGGCTGGATTCGAGGGAGAGTGAACGACGCGGTAGTCGGGAGACGAAGGAGGGAGAGAATGGCGACAAAAGAGAGGAAGGGAGATTCGCAGCGGAAATCGTACGAACACTGCCGAATCCTTCCAATGTTGCCGGAGTCGCCATTACTAGGAACGACGAGTAAAATGGGAGGGAACGGTGAGGGTTTGGCAAGAGCATTTGGAAAACTTCGACGGAGAGGTTGAGAGAACGGCGATCGGAAAGGAGAGGAAGGAAGAACGGTGCCCCCTTGCAAGGACCAACACTGCCCCCATAGCGTTGCGGTCGGCACAAACGCTGTCAGCTAGTCGCCGGAGAAGAGGAACACGGGAAGAGAAGTCACCGGAGCAAAGGAAGGAGAAGGGTATCGGTGGTAAGGACCTCATTGTTTATTATTCGAAATCCCGATTTGACATACTGTAAATCATCAAATCATGTAAATATGCAACTGTTATTTCAAATTCTGCTCTATTAGAGTGCACATTAGTAATTTAAAGTTGAAATTAATGTGGAATTACACTATAGTAGAGTTCAAATTAGTTTAGATGCTAATCTGTAATATACTGCAGATTAACATAGAAATTATTGGATCGGAGACATAAATAAGCATGTAAAGATTGGAAATTTAAGTAAATTTCCAAAAACAGCTCACTAATTCCAGCTTAATCTCATTTATCCTTTTGAATTTTTTGATAAGAATTCCATTTACAAAGACAGCTCACTAATTTCTATCATAACCTCATCAATAGCATGTTACTGCCTAAATGAATTCATAGCCAGTGCCACAATTTTGTTTGCTGACAATTTTAGTGCTAAATAATGATATCATTAAGTTTTTGAATCTTTGAAAAACCTATCAATATTTTTACAATTTAGGAAATGATAGTTGTTGAGCATGTTATGTGCTATTATGAGCATGCTGAATTTCTATCATAACCTCATCAATAGCATGTTACTGCCTAAATAAATTCATAGCCAGTGCCACAATTTTATTTGCTGACAATTTTAGTGCTAAATAATGATATCATTAAGTTTTTGAATCTTTGGAAAATCTATCAATATTTTTACAATTAAGAAAATGATAGTTGCTGAGCATGCTATGTGCTACTATGAATATGCTGAATTTCTATCATAACCTCATCAATAGCATGTTACTGCCTAAATGAATTCATAGTCAGTGCCACAATTTTATTTGCTGACAATTTTAGTGCTAAATAATGATATCATTAAGTTTTTGAATCTTTGGAAAACCTATAAATATTTTTACAATTTAGGAAATGATAGTTGCTGAGCATGCTATGTGCTACTACGAGCATGTTGAATTTCTATCATAACCTCATCAATAGCATGTTACTGCCTAAATGAATTCATAGTCAGTGTCACAATTTTGTTTGCTGACAATTTTAGAGCTAAATAATGATATCATTAAGTTTTTGAATCTTTAGAAAACCTATCAATATTTTTACAATTTAGGAAATGATAGTTGCTGAGCATGCTATGTGCTACTATGAGCATGCTGAATTTCTATCATAACCTCATCAATAGCATGTTACTGCCTAAATGAATTCATAGCCAGTGCCACAATTTTGCTTGCTGACAATTTTAGTGCTAAATAATGATATCATTAAGTTTTTGAATCTTTGGAAAACCTATCAATATTTTTACAATTAAGAAAATGATAGTTGCTGAGCATGCTATGTGCTACTATGAGCATGCTGAATTTCTATCATAACCTCATCAATAGCATGTTACTACCTAAATGAATTCATAGCCAGTGCCACATTTTTGTTTGCTGACAATTTAGTGCTAAATAATGATATCATTAAGTTTTTGAATCTTAGGGAAACCTATCAATATTTTTACAATTAAGGAAATGATAGTTGTTGAGCATGCTATGTGCTACTATGAGCATGCTGAATTTCTATCATAACCTCATCAATAGCATGTTCTGCCTAAATGAATTCATAGCCAGTGTCATATTTAGTGTATTCACAAATTTGTCAAGGAACTCCAAACTTAATCCTTCATGCCATATTTAAGGTATGCTATATGTTGAGTCAGCATGCTATGTTGAGTGACAAGGGTTTTCAAGTCTCCACCGTTTTTGCGCTAGTGACTGCTGTGTAGCCAGTGTCATGTTTATTGTTTTCACAAATACCTCAATGAATTCCAAACCAATCTTTCATGCCATATTTGATGTACGCTATATGTTGAGTCAGCATGCTAATTGAGTGCCTTTAACTACGGATCCGACTTATTTTATAATCAAGCAAGAATTTGTTTCATTTGTATATATTTTGGTAACCATTTGCACTATTATTTTGTGCGTATTGGCTACTCAACATGCTTATTGTCTACTCAGCATGAACCGGATCACATGAAGTACATTCATTCTCTTTAGATCACTTTCTTATCAGTTTTATTGTATGGATAAATTCAAGAATTACATGATGACATTGAAATATGATTGTTGACTATGGATTGTTTCAGGCGATGTGATTTTGCGCTGAACATTGTTTGATTGATTAACAATTCAGCATGCTAATGTGAAGTGGGAAGAAATAATAAATAATGCATCACAAGTTTTTAATGATCCTTTATTGATTTGTCTTCTAATCTTCAGGATGAAGGTGAAGAGAATAGATTATGGTGAGGACATGAAGCAATGCCAGACCAGAAAATAATGCAGTTGCTAAACGTCGAGGAGGGTCGTCATGCTCTAATCAACCTGAACAGAAATAGAAAACCCAAGTTCATGAGGAAAACAGTAGGGAGCATGGAGTTCCTGAAGTTCCTAAACGTCGAGAAGTAGGACTGTCAGGTATAAATCAGCCCAAAAGGAAACAGAAAGCTCAAGTTCATGAGTAAGGTAGTAGTGAGAAGACATTATACTTTCAGGACGTGCGGACATCGTTGATATATAAGGAAAAGTTTCAATCAAGACCAGTAATAAATGGTCGTCCACTCCGCATTGATGACTTCAGCAATTTCTCATTCTCAAAGTGGCTTGTGGATTGTGGATTATTCGAATTTGTGATACTTGAGGAGGATATTTACCCTGATCTGGTAAGGATGTTCTACTGTAACATGAATAAAGAGGTCATTACGTATGTCAAGGGAGTGCAGACACCGATGAATGATCAAATACCGAAGGATGTATTCGACATACCTCTTTGGACAGGTGATGATCCCCCGCAGATCACTAAGGAGGAGTCATTTACCATGTTGAGCGGAGACAAAGAGAAAGGAAAGGAGGCCGTCAGGTTAACTAGTCGAGAGTTGCTCACTCTGAAAATGAAATTGTTGCACTACGTGACTGTGAACAACATCTTCCCGAGAGCTGGATCTGTATCCGAAGTGTCAATTCATGATGCCTACATCTTATGCGCACATGAAAAGGAGATGCAACTCACTGCCCCCGTAGAGATTTTTGACCACATGCTAACGTGTCGAAAGCGGAAGAATGGAGCTTTGCCGTATAGGATGGCTATAACTAGAATTTTAAAGCATTTTGGGGTGAATTTATCTGGAGAGGATGTGACAAAGCATAACATATCAAACAAAATTGATTGCAGTTTGATCGGGAGGTTGAGATATGCGCTTAACATTGAGACAAATGAGTGGCTTCCTATTTCACCAAAGGAGGCACAGTTGCGCAGACAGACAGAGGTGCCGAGTACTAGTGAGCAGGCGACAACACCACCAGAGCAAGACATCAATGATGATGAAGAAGAGCGACATGACCATGTTGGTGTTCATTCATCCCCGAAGGAATGGGTTGTAAGGGAATGTATGCCACCAGGCCTGGAAAGTAGATTAGAGGAGATATTGAGTGCAAAGATCGAGGAGATGAAGAGAGAAATCAAGTCTCACATCTCCCAGCTTATGTCTTCATACATGATCCCACCCAGAGTCACTCCAACAAACTTTACCCCCGCAGTAGATGTCGATTTCACTCCTACATTTGTGGAGGTAACACCTACTTCTGGTACTGCCACCCCTACATCTGTTATCGCCACCCCCCACATCTATTATTGTCACTCCCATTGTCACTCATTCCACCACTCCTGGATTTCCCCTGCTGTGTATACCTCCACCGAAGTATTGTTATCAACGTCCATATCTCCGCATAGTGCAGCCGTGTCACTTGCTCGTTCCAATGAGCCACAATCGTCACCCTCCTTTGTGGACCTACCAACTACAGACAATGTCTGCGTCGATGCTTCATATTCTGGGAATATAGCACGTCTTGCTAGAGCAATGAAGCAAGTCCTTGAGCACGTCAATCGCATTGATAAGAGACTTGTTGGTGTTGAGAATGTGTTGCCGAGAGATGGCAATGAAGGAAAGTGACAACGTAAAGTTGTGTACCTGCATTACTTGTTTTGATCACTCCATGTTGTTTCTTGCATGTTTTTAAGTTTGGTACATTAGAAGATTTGTTATTAGCCTACTTTCTTGATACTTTTTGTATTTATAACTTTTATGTTGGAGGACATATGTTAGTAAGGAACTTTCTTTCTTTGTGTTTTTGAATGTTTATACTTTGAATTCAAGTCATGCTTAGATCGCAGATTGTGAATGGTGTTGCTTGTCAGGTCAATGGTTGGAATGGATTTACAGGTCACTGTGAATAGTGTTGCTTGTTAAGTCAATGGTTGGAATAGATTTACAGGTCATTGTGAATGGTGTTGCTTGTCAGGTCAATGGTTGGAATGGATTTATAGGTCATTGTGAATGGTGTTGCTTGTCAGGTCAATGGTTAGAATATGTAGTGTTCAGTACTTTACATGTTGTGCTAATTTTCATGTGAGGGGTTGCATCAGCATGCTATATGCTTTATACGGTGTTCATTGATATGACAACAGGTTGTGTGTTTGTGAATATCTTCTGTTAAGCGTGATATAGAAATATTTCTCAAGTGAGTGTGTAAAATGGAATGTACAGGTGAATATTCTGAAATAGAATGGAATGTGCAGGTCATGTTGAAATGAGAGTCAGCACACTGACTGGCCAATGAGTGTGCCATGTCCTATAAAGTTGTTGCCTGTGAAAATTGAAGGTGCAGGTCATTTGTTTGTTTGTATGCACAATCAAGAATACTATATACACAGGTGGATATTCTGAAATGGAATGGAATGTGCAGGTCATGTTGAACTGAGAGTCAGCACACTGACTGGCCAATGAGCGTGCCATGTCCTGTAAAGTTGATGTCTGTGAAAATTGAAGGTGCAGGTCATCTGTTTGTTTGTATGCACAATTAAGGATACTTATACACAGGTGGATATTCTGAAATGGAATGGAATGGAATGTGCAGGTCATCTGTTTGTTTGTATGCACAATCAAGGATACTATATACACAGGTGGATATTCTGAAATGGAATGGAATGTGCAGGTTATCTGTTTGTTTGTATGCACAATCAAGGATACTATATACACAGGTGAATATTCTGAAATGGAATGGAATGTGCAGGTCATGTTGAACTGAGAGTCAGCACGCTGATTGGCCAATGAGCGTGCCATGTCCTGTTAAACTGAGAGTCAGCACGCTGACTAGTTAATCAGATTCAAAGACGTCTGTATCCTCGGTATTGTGAATCAAAAACACTTCTGTTTCTTTCATTGTGTACATGTGAATACAACATTCTTACAACTCATTTCCTTTCCATACGAAAAATACATTTCCATTTGAGTCATTGTATATATGTAAATACAAATGAATACAACTCCTTTCCTTTCCATACCAAAAATACACTTCAATCTGGAAATGTTCATTGAAATTACAATAGGTCATAATTTCTATAAATGAAACCCGAACGTAGGTCGTGTTGTTGCTTATCTATCTATGCATACACCCATTGCTTCATTACCATCCTGCATTGCCAATAAAATAATCGAAATGCATATGTAGTTCATTCACAACTTTACACACACAACCAATGATAGTGTATAAGAGCGATAGTACCAAATGCACAAAAGCATTGGTGGAGCCCACACCAGCCTAAAAGTCATGCATGCACTAATCTGTAGAAAGTAGAAGAATTAGCTTAAGGGAATGAAAGATATAAAAATTATGAAGATTGTATAAGTGTATTAGGTTTTGATTGGTTAAATTAAATATGATATCATCATACCATATTGCCCTCAATTCTTCTTATGTAATTTTGAACAATTTCGTCTATCGTGTCCAACAACGAACTTCTTGCATCCGCGGCACAATCGGCCAGTGCGCTCTATAGCCTTTTCAACAGACGATTTTAATCGCTTGCTTGACCGTCCATTTCGCTGCACAATATTTGGGTAGTCAATTGTAGGAGTTGGGACAGGCTGTACATTGTCGCTAATTGAAGGTTGAATTTCTTCTGTGATGTTATCATCCCCATCATCCCCATCTACATGGCTGCTATCTTCAAAATTCGCACCTTTGCTTCCACCATTCAGGTTCTGTTGATGCTCATTCAAACATCCAGCTAACTTTTGTGACTGTATATATTCTCTCAAAGTTGATATAAGAGTGTCTAAAGATGTAGTTCCTATCTGAAAAGTAGCCCAACTCGAAGTCATTTCCTCTAAGATGAAATTTAACTTTGGAAGTGTCAAATGCCGACGCACCATTGGTGAATTTGTAGCATCACATTTCTCTGTAAATAGTGGAGCTTCAACATTCTCTTTTGAACGTTGTGACCAACGACGAAGTAAATGACTAACGGGCATAGTGATGATGTCACGCCACTGGAATATGGATAATATATGCCGATAAACAATCCCATGCCAGTCAAATAGTCGACATGAACATGTTGCAAATTGCATATCTTCACACCAGGTAACTGTTCTCCTATAGGTGGGGTCTTTATACTTGTATACTTCGTAGATCACATGACTCCCATCCATGACCTCTGACTTATGATTAAAATAATTTGACTCCTCTACTTCTTCTTGAAATTCTAAAAATATCTCTCTAGTATATAATTTGGCAATTTGATCCTCAATAACAAATTTAGTTATCAAAACAGGAGTACCATACGTACTTTTACAATCAGCATCCTTCTCATCTTCTCTCGTCTTTTTAACTGCATGTTCATATGCCTCCACGAACTCAAGTAATTGAGCGGTTGGTCCAACAAAATGGTTGAAAAAGTCATTCATACTTTCAGACCATTGCGTAGTGCTCATCCCTGCCAAGAAAATACTTCTTGTATAAGCTGAAATCCACTTATCCCTCACACTGTACATTTGTTGGAGCCATGCATGGTCACTCAAATCATAATCATCCATTAATTTTGACCAACTAGATTCGAAGACGTCTGTATCCTCGGCATTGTAAATCAACTTGTACAACCTATCTTTAAATTCAGGATATTTTTCATTGGCAGATTGCAATTTCTTAGGAAATTTCTTATGTATATGCCATGAACAAAAAATATGCTTTGTGGTTGGAAAGACTATGGATATGGCCTTTGCAATTGCTGGATCTGGATCTGTGACAATGGCTTTGGGTGGTACACCACTCATAGCATGAAACCATGTTCTAAATAACCATGTGAAGTTCTCCTCACTCTCACAACATAAAAGGCCTCCACCAAGTAAAACTGACTGCTTATGGTGATTAACTCCAACAAATGGGCCAAAAGGCATGTCATATTTATTTGTTCGATAAGTTGTGTCGAAATAAATAACATCATTGAAAACTTGATAATCCTTTTTGGATTCCCCATCTACCCAAAAATATGACATCAACCGATGGTGCTCGTCGACCTGAATTTCATAAAAGTAATCTGCCTTCGCCGCAAATTGCTTCTAAAAGTACTCTAGTAAAGCTGATGCGCTTCCACCATACCTTGACATCCGTCTTGATCTTAAGGCATTATGAAGGTCAACCTCCGTGAATCCTAGCTGATCACGACCCCCAACCTCTTCTATCATGAATTGCAGTGATCTAGATACTCCAATGCCAACCCTCCGTGAATCCTAGCTGATCACGACCCCCAACCTCTTTTATCATGAATTGCGGTGATCTAGATACTCCAATGCCAACCCTCCGTGAATCCTAGCTGATCACGACCCCCAACCTCTTTTATCATGAATTGCAGTGATCTAGATACTCCAATGCCAACCCTGCAGAGATCTTCGACTATATTGAGTTGTGAAGCCGGCACACTCTGATGGGATCGCAGACAATGAGACTTTTTGGGGGTCTCCAACCTATGAGAGTGCTCTTTCTTGAAACTCATAAACATCCATTTCGAAGTGTTCCTTACGAGCTTGATGGTTAGTGACGCAAGGCATCCACATCTAGTGATGTCCATCTATTTTCTCTTCTTCCTAGCAATTTCTACATTCCTTCTATGTTCTTCTCTTGAGCATTTCAGAATGCGGTAACATATCCGCTTATCTAATTTAGATCTTCTAACATCGCTTTTTCTTATACTGAAGTCACAACATCTTCCATATAAATTGTAGAAAGAATATGCATCTTCTTCGCTATCAAACTCTTGCCCAATAGAAGGAATTAACTCAGCAGGTGCATTGGGAGTAAAGGTAATCACACATGGTGGGCTCTGTATGCTTTCATCAACTAACGTACTATCTACTGTGAGTCCCACTGTGGGCAATGGAGACTTACTTTTGTCTACATCCGTAGATGATGTCATTTAATAAAAACCTAATAAACCACATTTCATAGACAATAAAGTAATTCAACTTGCGAGGAATAGAATACGTTAATAAATGGTGCAGAATTCTGATTTCAGCATACTCATTACGCCATATTATTAGCATCCTAACAATTCCATATAGCATGCCAAATGCATTTTCTGGAACATAACAGATTGTATAATGATAGGATAACTATACAACTAGATGTTCATAATTTGCATAATGATACAAAAACTACAAAACTACACCTACTATACAAAGTGCAGATATCTATTAGAATAATATATGATTCAAAAATTAGTATGCTAATGTCATTGTTGGACATATTAATTCGATAAATCTATTTAATTATTTAATATGCACTCCAAAACTAGTGATAAATAAATAATATTTGATCCATTTCTTATCCGATACTAACTTGTAAATAACGGATTTCTATATACACATACATTTGTGCAATTGACATCTCATATAGTAATCAAATTCTATACAAAGTTTATTAAATCACTTTTTCTCGAAATTTTTAGTTATCAGCATGCTAACTGTAGGATATGCATGGAACAAGCACATGTCAAGATGTAATTTGCAAAATTTTGGGTCATCTATTTCTGGTTATTAGTATACTAAAACATGGATCAGCATGCCAAAGTATGGATTTTGGTACTGAAAATCATCTGTTTATGATGACATTAGTTTTTGTCCTGTTGATTAAGCATGTTATACATGCAATGTGTAAAGTTCTGGATCAACTTGTTTGTGATTTTCAGTTATACATTAGTCATAAAAAAACACTGTAGTAACAGATAAATCACGTAATAGTTATACATTATGTGATTTAACAGACAAATCACGTAAAAATTATAAATCACATAATAGTTGAGATTTAAATCACATAATAAATTTTAATAGCCTTAATGAAATTATGAATAAATTTTTTAGGTCCTTTTTTAAAATCATTTAAATCATTTTAAATTTCTAAGCTCCTGATGAGGTATATTTTGATTAATATATATGATTTTCCATGTAAAAAAAAAAAAAAAAAGTTGAAAGGGCAAAATGGGAAAACTCCTCTGCGACACGTCTGCCATGGCGGAGACGCTACAACCTCCGTCTCCGATACTACCCGCCGTGGCCGATACACGATCCTGAACCGCCGGGAACCGCCAACGACAGCCTCCCGCAAACCGCTTGGGATTCCGTTGGCGGATTGGAGCCGCAGCAAAAGCGGTCTCTAGAGACTCTCTCCTCCAAGGGCGTCTTCTGGAAATGCCCCGACGAATCCTCGTCGTCGGTCTCGTACTCCGTCTTTTGCCTGGCCCACGGCGGGGACGTGAAGGCGGACGGTAACTGCCTCTTCACGGCCGCGAAACGGGCGATGGGATTGAAGATCGGCGTGTGTGATATCAGGAATGGGACGGTCAAGAGGTTCCTGGAAGAGTATGGATCAGAAGGCGAGGATCGGCGGATCGACGACGCAATTCGTTACCTTTACTCGCCGGATCTGAAAGCTGGGTGGGGTATACATGTGGTGCAGTAGGTGAAGCTGCTGGCAAGGAGGAGAGCGATGAGAACTCGAAGAGGGTTTTCGTATCCGAAAATCCAGTTGCAGAGAGAGAAACACAGTGAGAAAACGAAGAGGAAGGAATACTTCATCGGAGAGGCCGAGGACTTGGAGCGGAAAATGGCAGAAGTTGGCTCCGGAGGTTTCCGGACAATCCGATTTCTTCGACGGCTTGCCGGATGATCTTGTCGTCTGCGTCCTCTACAAGCTCAGTTCTTCCGCTGCTTCTCCTTCAGATTTCGTCACTCTGCGCCGATGCTGGCAACATCGAGGCCTGTTATACTCTCGGCATGATCCGATTCTACTGCTTACAAAACCGAGGAAGCGGGGCATTGCTGATGGCTAAAGCGGCAATTGGTTCCCTCGCCCCAGTTCTCTACTCTCTCGCTGTCATCCAGTTCAATAGCAGCGGCGGCTAGGGAGATCGCCAGACACGCGAGGCTGAGGATTTGGAAACAAACCCATCTGGTGCACCGCCTGGGAATCTTCTTCTGGGCAACGTACATCTCCACTGGGAAATATACAATGAGTGGCCAGAATCCCAATGTGCCCAACAGGCCCACCACGTCGTTGAAGAAGGGCAGCAGCATCGAAATGACGGTGGTGGCGATCACGAAGAGGGTCCGCCACACCAGCCGGAATATGTTGAGCTTGTACGGCCGGGACATCGCCGGGATCGGGATGGAAATCTCCTTGGTGATGAATTCGCTCTCGGGCCATCACTCCGCCAACCACTTCTCCACGAACGCGAATAGAGGCTGGCAGAAGACCTGGTAGGCGCCAACGAGGTGGGCGACGATGGCGGCGTTGGCGATGTCGAGCAGCCAGTAGGGGTCGTAGGAGCCGCGGCCGGTGAGGAGGTTGGCGGGGGCGGCATCGCCGAAGGCGGCGTAGCCCATGCAGCCACAGAGCATGTAGAAGATGGTGGTGATGGCGACGCTGAGGACGGTAGCTTTCTTCATGGTTTTTGCCTCTGACGGTGGAGATTTAACGGTGTCCTGAATCTCGATGAGGATGACGGAGTAGGAGTAGGCGAAGGCGATGTCGCCCAGCACTTGGAAGCTCCGCCAGATCTTCTGGGTCTCCGTCACGACGCCCACGCTGATGCCGGTGAGGCTCCCTTTGAAAGCCCACCAGTTCTCTACGACTTTGGCGATCCCCAGGCCTAGGCCGATGGTAGCGTAGGTGAAGGACATGACGGCTATCAAACTCCGTGGACCGGACGCCATGACCAACTTCACCGCTCCTCCAGTCGATGCCTCGTCGGAGGTTAATCAGACCACTATTTCCGGAGAGGACTCCTCCGACGAGTGCCAGAACCTCTCCTCGCCCACTTTCGTACTCCGTTTCTGCTCGCCGCCGGCTTCCGAAGAGGCGGACGAACAAAACTGGCAGCAGCGATGAGAGTCGGTCTCGGCCGTCGAGTTTTGGCCCGATCGGGGCCTTCATTAACTTATGGCGATCCCGCGTTGCCGCTGACCCGCAGTTCCCTTTCAAGGTCCCGATGGATGAGCCCCGGCGTCATTGGCGGGGCTTATTCTCTTTCAGGGCGGCGAACATTTGACTCCGGAAGAGAGATGCCGATTGACTTGGAGGACGGTTCATTGAATGATCCCGATTGGATTTCCGAGGGTCGGAGGAGGACAAGGAACGGGCCATCTCCGAAGGCATATGAGGAGGCCGCAGAGCCTTTGCGTGCGGTTCCTATCAGTATGCGGAACCCAAAGAAAGAAAAAATGGCGGGGAGAAGGATATTCCGCGGAGATGTGCTCTACGCGAAAGCAGTTCCGCGGGAAAGCGTTTCCGGTGCAGTTCCGCGGGAAAGCGGTTCCACGTGCAGTTCTGCGGGGAAGCAGTTCCGCGTGAATCCGGTTCCGCGGGAGCTTCTGGTTCCGCGGGAGCTTGGCCAAAGTCCTATAAATAGGACTTGAACTTCTCATTTGGGACAACGGAGAACGGGAGAGAACTTCGAGCGGAGAACGAAGACGAGCTCTCCCGCGCTCAAAGAAGAGAGAACGTGAGTTCTCCATATTTTTTATTTTTTTATTTTTTTTTTCTTTTCTTTTAGCTAAAAAAAAAAGAGAGAGTTTCTTTCTTATATATATATAAATATATAAATATATACATATATATTATTTTCAAAAACTACTTTTCCCAACGTGGATACTCCCCGACTGGCGGGTTGAATTGACACACGGGTTAAGTATATTTTATCCTTTTAAAAATAAAATAAAAAATATATATGTGTATATTATATATATATAAATATATACATATATATTATTTTCGAAAACTACTTTTCCCAACGTGGATACTCCCCGACTGGCGGGTTGAATTGACACACGGGTTAAGTATATTTTCTCATTTAAAAATAAAATAAAAATATATATGTGTATATTATATATATATAAATATACATATACATATATATTATTTTCAAAAAAAAAAAACTACTTTTTCCAACGTGGATACTCCCCGACTGGCGGGTTGAATTGACACACGGGTTAAGTATATTTTCTCCTTTAAAAATAAAATAAAAATATATAGGTGTATATTATATTATATATATATACATATATATATTATTTTTGAAAACTACTTTTCCCAACGTGGATACTCCCCGACTGGCGGGTTGAATTGACACACGGGTTAAGTAGATTTTATCCTTTAAAAATAAAATAAAAATATATATGTGTATATTATATATATATAAATATATACATATATATTATTTTCAAAAACTACTTTTCCCAACGTGGATACTCCCCAACTGGCGGGTTGAATTGACACACGGGTTAAGTTAATTTTCTCCTTTAAAAATATATATGTGTATGTTATATATATATTATTTTCAAAAACTACTTTTCCCAACGTGGATACTCCCCGACTGGCGGGTTGAATTGACACACGGGTTAAGTATATTTTCTCCTTCAAAAATATATATGTGTATATTATATATATATATATATATATCTATATATACCTATATATTCAAAGGCATCCAAAAACAAAGATTTTGATTTCTAAAATTATATAAATGCCCCGCAGGCCTCCAAAAATGAATATCTTGTCCCGCGGGCCTTCAAAAAAAAAAAATATGTATTTTCCCCACGGGCCCCAAAATATATATATATTTTTTAAACTTTCAAAAAATATATATATATTATAAAAAAAAAATTTCATATACTTTTGTCTGAGTAGATACTCCCCAAACAGTGGGTTAAGTTGACACGCAAGGCTAAGTACCTTTCTATTATATATATACATATATATATATATCAAAAAAAAAAAAAATGATGACCTCTTCACTCAATCCGAGCCTTAATGTCCGAGCAAGCCCAAGATGGCTAAAAACTCTTCAAAAAGCTCATGATGGCCCAAAACTCTCCAAAATGCCCAAGATGGCCCAAAAATCTCCAAAAAGCCCAAGATGGCTCAAAACTCTCCAAAAAGCCCAAGATGGCCCAAAACCCTCCAAAAAGCCTCAATAGGTTCAAAACTCTCCAAAAAGCCCAAGATGGCTCAAAACTCTCCAAAAAGCCCAAGATGGCTCAAAACTCTCCAAAAAGCCCAAGATGGCTCAAAAATCTCCACAAAGCCCAAGAAGGCCCAAACTCTTTTCAACAAGCCCAGTTGGGCCCAAACCTTTTTAATTGGTCAAAAATGACCCAAACATACTTTTTAAATTCGGTTGAATCCATTTCTTGATAAAACCACCCAATTGTTCAATCCAGAGGCTGAATGCGGGAGACGCTGGTTTCTTGTACAAGTACAGAAGCTGAAAGCGGGACACGCTGGTCTGCTATGTAAATCCAGAAGCTAAGAGCGCACTTAGTTTGCTGTGTAGGGTCACTAGTGTAGCCGACGGGCCCCTCACTAGTTCCCAAACCGAGTCATCGCTGGTCGACGGGCTAAGCGTAAACTCACATTTAAGACATGACGCGTGGCGTCATGTACCTCACATTTAAGTCATGACGCGTGGCGTCATGAACCTCATACTTAAAGATATGGCGCGTGGCGTCATATACCTCACATTCGAGTCACGGCGCGGGGCGAAGTGTACTCATTTATCTTTATATTTTTGTTAGACACGATTTTTCGTGCACTTGTAAAGACGTAAAAGGATCTTCTACGCACTTCATTATTATTAAGCATTTTTTTTATGGACCATTGTATTCAGCTCTTTTAATCAAGGGTTTTCTCGTTAGAGATGTAAAATCAGAATGTGGAACACAATGCAAAATATTTCTGTGATGTATTTTTCGGACTCGGTTAAAGAATTGGATGCTTTAAAATTTTGCTGGGAAATTAATTAAGCATTTATTCTCAAAGCCGCAAGGAAAACAATTTTACATTCAACCAAGAAATCAATGAATTTTGAATTAAATATATTTTTCTCACGAGGCCGGAACAGCTCCAACATTTATTAAATCTACAATTACTAAGCACGAACATTTTTAAAATCTACAATGAACACAAAGACTACCTTTCTGGATTTTACACCTGTTAAATTTGTGGTAGAAAATCAGCTTGCTGAATTTTTTTTTCTTGAGAAATTTGTTAAATCTGCAATTGTTTCTGCTGCATCTCTCTCCCGTTCCACTTTTTTCAGCCAACAGAATTTTTACTCTGCCTGAGAATGTCTTCACGTGGGAGAACTCATCGTCTTCGGGTGGGAGCAAATGACACAAGATCGCTGCCTAAGAACGTCTCCACTGCCCGCATGGCAGCTGCACGAAATGACATGTTAGAGAGAAGCCGTCATTCCAGCCGCGCACGCCTGAACGCTCCCATGTTGCAGTTTGTACAATTGCAGGCTTGCATTAATTGACCACGCTGCCGTTTTTCCCACAGCTGGAGAGAGGAGGATGGCTCCATACACGCATGTGCGCTGACTACACGCAGCAGCTGCGGGCTACACGCGAGCTTCTCGCACGGCCGAACGAGCGGCCAGGATCTTCCTCGCTGCAACGGACGGCTGGATCGCACCACTGCATGGGAATTCGGGTGCACCTGAATATATCCCTATATATTTATATGATGATAAGTTTTTGCCTAGCCAAAGTTCACTATATCCAAATATGAAGAAAGACTAAAGAAAGATGTGCTTCATCCATTTGAAAGTTTGAATTGAAAGTTTGAAAGTTGAATTAAAGAATAATGCAGTAGTCAACACCTGTATAGTCAAGTAGTTTAACGTTAGTGTGTGTGGAAGTAAGGTCTTGGTTTTGATTTTGGGCTAGATCGATAGTCTCCATTAACATTAAAAAAGCAGTAAGAAGGACTAAAATCTAACAATATATGGGATGAGTTTATCAAAACTAAAAAGAAGCGGGAATTACAATATATAAGAATAAAAGAACAAGGAACCCATTTTAAGATGGCAGTCATTTTAGTCAATTCATCCTATAGCTGACTGGGGATGACTTTTGACCGTGGGGGATATAGGATGGTAATTATGAGTAAAGAGAATAAACATAAAATATATAAGATAATTATATAAAAATATCTAAAATAATTTGAAGATAAATATAATAATAGAAAATTAGAATAATTCAATAATTATAAATGCCAAATTATATCCATAAATATTTATGGATTAACTAGAAATTTTTGCTCTTATTTGATTAACTATTTATTTGACAATCACAAGAAGTTACTAATCTGAAAAAAATTTCACTATTCATAAATTCTCTGTTTTTTAATATTTTTCATATATTTCTATATAACTATCTTATTTTTTAACTAATTTTCTACAACTACTCATACAACTTCACTGTCTATTTTAACTTTTGTGAACTTTTATGAAAGTTACTTTTTGATTATTTTGATGATGATAAAAGATATGTTTTGTGTCATTGATTTTGATTTTGTAAAATTATATTTTGGGATCTTAAATTGGATTTTAAAAAGTGTGGGTGTTTGCGGAATTATCATTTTTAGTTTATAACACAAATTGTGATAAGATTAAGCTTGAGGGTGTGTTTGTCAATTAACAAAAAATGTCAAGTTAAAACTTTTCAATCTAAAACTTTTCACTCTCCATAATTATCATATTTTTTTAATCATTTTTCACATTTTCCTATACAACTACCTTACTTTTCAATCATTTTTACACAACTATCCACATAACTAACCTATCTATTTTAACTTTATTCTCTTTACTACTCATCATTACCGCTATCATATCACATCATTTGACAACTTTTACTCTCCAAAACTTTTCATCAAAAGTTTTATTCATTACCAAACACACCCTAAAATTAATGTATGACTTAAAAATGGAATATGCTTGTGGAATGCTTGGAATAATCTTAGAATATGTTCACTTAATAACTTCACTTAGAATAATCATAGAATCTGATTTTTGAGATGTACTTAATCTATAATTAAGATTGATTTATTCATTTATGATTATCTTGAGTGGATTAACGTGATTACATTTTTCCAAAATTCGTATTTTGCAAAGATAGGGAAAATGTAGACTTTTTGGTTCAGCTTTCATGCTGTCTTAACTGGAGTAAGCAAAAGGTCACCTTTTGGACAGAAAAGTCAATCTTTTAGAGGCCGCAAAAACACATATTTGGAGAAGTTTTGATATACATGGAAACCTCTTGAGTTATCATCTAGAGCACATTTTAAGTGATCAAGAAGCTATAGAAGGAGAACTTGGGAGAGCTATCAAAAAATTAAACAAATTATTGAAGGTGTTGCTATTGAGCATTTAAAGCTACAAAGTATTAATCAATTGAAGAGTTGCTACTCTTGCAAATGTGTTAAACTGGTTTGCTTTTTAATTAAAGCTTTATTTTTTATATTACTTTGGTGTTAATGGTGATCAAATTAAGAAAAAGTTAATCAAAGTGTTAATTATTTCACGAGCTTATCTAGAGCTTATTATCAATCCAGAAGACAGTTGAATAAACTGTATTATTATAACTCGTTGTATTAAAGTTGACTAGTAGAACCCAAGTTGTCGTGTTTGGATAGTGGAGTAGGATAGGGAGATATGAATCACTACATGTATTCTGGTCTTTGTAGTTTGATTTTATTACCGCGGTTTGTATTCTTTTACTTAATTCATATTATTTTACCAAAGTTATTTAAGTAGCCATAACACGGGTCCAACAACTTTATTCTCTTTACTCATTATTAGTATGCATGTCATATCATCTCATTTTTTTTTCAAAAACTTTTACAACAAAACGTTTTTCAAAAGTTATCGACACCCAAACACAAGGTGTGTTTAGGAAGTAATAAAAATTTTGAATGATAAATTTTTGTGCAAAAGTTTTTGCATTGATAGAAATTGATGAAAATATAATATGGGTAATGATGAAAAGTAAAAAGAAATAAAATTAAAATAGATAGGTTAATTGTATGAGTAGTTGTGTAAAAATGATTGAAAATAGTATAGTTGTATAGGAAGATGTGAAAAATAATTTAAAATAAGATATTTATGGAGAGTGAAAAGTTTTAATCCGAAACCTTTTTATTATAAACGAATACACCTGCATTGAAAAAAAATTTCCAAACTTTTCCATGCAAGTCAGCTATTTTGCAATCATTTATTCGTATATTTCCATATAATTACCTTTTATTTATTTATTTTACTTATAATTATTATCCTATATTATCATATTTATTTTAAGAACTTTTCTGCATTTTTAAGTATCCTGCAAATTATTTTTTAAATTGTTGGTAAACTAGCAACGCCGGAAAACTGATCCCATGCACCTAGGTGCAAATACCCATTTTTTAAATTTTTTGCAAACTTTTATAGAACTGTTAATCTTAGTGTATTTAACATGTATATCTATTTTTATTATTTTTAAAGATTTTTAGTTTTTGTAGATTTTTTTAAAATCAGTAGTATTTTCGTAATACACTTAGATTAACAGTTATGTAAATTTTTTTAAAAATAAATAGATTTCATACACCTAGGTGCATAGAGCCTAAATGCACCCAGGTGCAGTGTTATTAAAACCGGACCGGACCGGCCGGTCGGACCGGTCCCATGGCCGGTTCGATCCGATACGGTTCGGTTCGATTACCAGAAACCGCTCAAACCGGTGAACCGGCGGTCGAACCGTATTTACCGGTTCGATCGGGTTCGACCGGTCGATTAATAAAATAATGATAATTAAATATATATATTTTTTAAAAAAAACCGGAATGCGTGCCCTGACTGCCTGCCTGACGCCTTCGTCTTCTTCCCCATTTCGACGAAACCCTAGCGCTGCGGCGCTGCCTCGCGCCCGCGCCCGCCTGCCCCGGTCGAGTCCTCGGCGGTCATCTCCGGTCGTTAATCTTCCTCTTCGCCGGCGCCAGCAGGATCCCGCCTCCCGGCACTCCCGCATCCCTCTGCCCTGTCTCCGTCGCCTGCACGATCCCGCCACCCACGCAGTCCGCCGGCCCCGCAGTCCACCACCCACGCAGTGCGTCACCCACAGCGCCGGCGCCAGCAGGATCCCGCATCCCGCCACCCACGCAGTCCGCCGGCCCTCATCTTCCTCGCCGGGCAACGCTGCTGCCCACGCACGCCGTCCGTCTCTGGTCGCCGTCCGTCTCCGGTCCTGCGCCGTCCATCTCCGGTCGTCTGTCTCTGGTCGCCGTTTGCTTCGCCGTCGCCGTCTCGCTGCCTCGCCGTCCGTCTCTGCCTCTCTGCCTGCGTACGGTATTCTTAGTTTCAAATCTACAAATTTAAAATTTTAACATATTTTAATTTTTAAAATGTTTAGTATTCTTAATTTTAAAATGTTTAGTATTCTACTATTCTTAGTTTTAAAAAATTAAAAATATAAATATAAAATACCAAATATATTTTAAAAATACCAGATTTTAGTTTTACAACATGAAAATAATCAAATATATTTTAGTTAAATAATTTTATGAAAATAACCTAAGTACATAATTACATATTGCAATCCTAGCTCAAGGTGTAAATTTAATAATATTGCTAACAAATTAACAAATTAACTATAGTTAATAAAATATTATAATTAATTAAATGATATCGCATCTTGCATAAATAACTAAATATGCAACCACTATTTCAATTAACTGTATGGTTGATGCACTCTTGCATGATTTGAGGATAGAAGGTCAAATGACAAATGATAAATATGAATAGTTGATTATAAGGAATATACTATTAAGTTTATCAAAATATTTAATTATTTATTTAAAATTTTAAAAATTTTAATATTTATTACATCATAAATATGTCATGCTGACGTCACCGGTTCGAACCGGTTTGATTAACCGGACCAGTTCTTTTACCGGTTCAATCACCGGTTCGGTTCTGACAACATTGCCCAGGTGCATAGAATTGGAAACTAGCAACAATGACATGTATGGAAAGGAAGTTGATTTTGTGCTCCCGGGTGCAAATACTCTTTTTAATTTTTTTGAAATTTTTTACAAGATTGTTAATCTAAATGTCTTTAACTTGTGTATCAATTTTTACTAATTTTGAAGATTTTTAGATTTTTATTTTTTATTTTTTAAAATCAGTGACATTTTGTAATTTAAAATGACTGAAAATGCTACTGATTTTTAAAATAAAAAAAAATAATTATATAAAAATCTCCAAAAATGGTAAAAATTGATATACATATTAAATACATTTAGATTAAAAATCTTGTAAAAAAATTCAAAAAATATAAAAAAATAGGTTAAATCAAGTGCACCTAGGTGCATAAATTCAGTTTTCGTATGGTAATATTTTTTCGAGTATTTTTTACAATGTGATAACTGATATTACAATCAAGTGCATTCACAACCTCCAAACAATGGAGAGGCATTCTTGTAAATACCACGACACCCGGAGAAATTTGTAAATATTCCCATCCAGAGAAAAGTTGTAAGTAACCCCGCCAAAGGAGCACTTCGGGTAAACCCGCCCACAATCGCGGGACTTGAAGATAGAAACCCGTTGTCCGCGCTGGCGAGAAACGGGCTCATCGCGATGCTTCTGGCGTCGTGGCGTACGAAAATATCTTAAATGCAAATGACCCGTATCTTTTTCATTAATCCCAATCAATTAACAATCATAAGGCAATGATTTGAGTTCTCGGCGTCAATGGTCTGAATATGGCTGCAACTTCCATTTCCCAATCTATCACGCGTTGCTCATGTGCTTCCTCCATCAATCGCGAAACATCCAAACCCACATCAATCTCCTGCCAGAAGCAAGCAATCACCACCACCAGCTTTTTCCGTAAAAGAACTACTGCAAAACTAACTCCCGTCGTCTTCTCCGATCTCTCATGCAATCAACATGGCAACGGCGCTGTCGCAGACTCCCTCGCTTCAGCGCTCCAGCGATGCGCCGCCGCTCTCTCTTTAAGCGGTGGAGCTCAAATCCATGCCCGCATTGTTTCCCATGGCCTCGCCTCCGATGTCTACCTCTCCAGCCTGCTTCTCCACTTCTATGCCTCCTGCCGCCTTCCCGATGCTGCCCGCTCCGTCTTCGACGCTGTCCCTCCGCCCCAACTCAACCTCTTCTTCTACAACGTCATGCTCCGAGCTTACGTCGACTCCCGCCGCTGCGAGGATGCCCTTCGTCTGTTCGCCCAAATGCTTCTCTCCGGCTTCGCTCCCAATCGCTTCAGCTTCCCTTTCGTCTTCAAGGCTTGCGCCTTGCTCGGCCTGCTTCGCCTGGGGCGCGAGGTCCATGGCATGCTGGTCGTCGCTGGTCTCCAGTATGATGTTTATGCGGCCAGTGCTCTGCTGGACATGTACTTAAAGTGCAGGTCCTGGCCTCATGCTTGCAAGTTGTTTGAAAGAATTCCGCACAGGAATGTGGTGACTTGGAATTCGATGATTTGCGCATTGGCAGCGGATGGGCTTTGGGAACATGCTTTGGAAGTCATCGGTGTCATTGGGGATGAAATTGGTGTGTGTAGCTGGAATTCACTCATTGCTGGATGCGTTCGACATGGTGATGGGGAGCTGACACTGGAGATGCTTGGTTTGATGTTGGAATCCGCTGCTTTAGTCAAGCCCAATTCAGCTACATTCAACACCCTACTCCCCCTGATCTCCGAATTAGGGTCCTTAGCTAGGCTGAAGGAGCTCCACGCAGTAGCGACTCGGCAGTTTGCATTAAGCAATGGGTATGACTTCATTTGCAGAGAGAGGCTGCTCTGTGCTATGGTGGATGGCTATGCCTACAATGGCTGTATGGTTTATGCTTGTCGACTATTTGAGATGATCAGCTCTAAACGATCCCATTCATGGATCTCAATCATCTCAGGATTTATCACTTGTTGTCAGCCAAAGATAGCGTTTGATGTGTTCCGCCAGATGGCTATGCAGCAAGGCAGCCAATTGGATATGATCCCCAAGGTTTCTTTAACGCTGCTGCTTCCTGAGTGTAGCACTTCATCCTTAGCTGGTTTGGAAATCCATGGTCATGCTTGCAGAAATGGCTTGGACACTGATTTATCAGTGAACAATGCTCTTATCTCCATGTATGCCAGGAGAGGCAACATTAGTCTGTCTGAGAGAATCTTCACAAGAATGCCTGAGAAAGATGTTGTTTCGTGGAACACCATGTTTTCCAGCTATGCCTGCAACCATGACTTTGAGCGGGCTTTCAGAGTATTCCATAAGATGAAGGAAGGGGATACCAAACCTGATGAGTTCACAGTGGCATCAATACTTAGTGGATGTGGACACACAGAAGCCCTTCGACAAGGTACAGGAATACATGGCTATATGGTCAAGAGTGGATTCTCTGTGGATTACTTGGTTGTCCAAAATGCGCTTCTGGACATGTATGCAAAGTGTGGGTGTGTAGAAGAAGCAGAGAAGGTGTTCCATTCTATGGAGTTCAGGGATATTGTGTCGTGGAGCACCATGATCTCATGTTATGGAAAGCCTTCATGCTCTTTGAAAAGATGCAAGACGAAGGATTGAAACCTAACCCCATCACGTTCATTGCCCTCTTATCAGCCTGCAGCCATGCAGGCTTGGTCGTTGAAGGCCTACATTGTTTCCAAACCATGTCTACTAAGCATGGGCTAGCCCCTGAAATTGAACACTATACCTGCATTGTTGATAACCTATGCAGAGCTGGGCACCTGGACTTTGCTTACCAACTGATCAAGAGCATGCCCATGGAACCTGATGACTACATTGGGAGCGCGCTGCTGAGTGGCTGTAGGATCCACAGAAATGCGGTCCTGGCTGAAGTTGCGGCTAGGCATCTGATGGAATTGGACCCCAACCATTCTGGGTACTGGGTGCTACTCTCCAATGTCTATGCTGATGCAAAAAGATGGGATAATGTGGCAAAGGTTCGAGCTGTTATGAAAACTGATGGCGTTAGAAAGTTCCCTGGCTGTAGTTGATTGATGTTGGTGGTGAGCTTCATTTGTTTTATACCGCAGACAAGTCTCACAAACAATGGACTGCAATCCATTTCACACTAAATGGACTAACAAACCAATTGAATGAAGAGGGTTATGTGCCCACAATCTACTCAAAATGCATGTCACTCGACCGAATGGAAAATCCAGTGTTCATATAAATGGTATTTCTCTCTGCTCATTTTGCATGCCATTGGAAGATTGTGCATGACGCAATGGAAACATTTAGAAGTAGAACATGGCCTATAGCGCTTTGCATAACTGCCCAATTGGCACTGCCCGCCCGATATCGTACAAATGTTGGGTTGGTGTATTGAATTCTGAAAGGTTCATGGGCTTTTAACATTGAATTGAGCTTAAATAGGACCATGTTGCCGAAACCCATATAAATGTTATATAATGGTGTTTCATTAGGGTTTTGGTGCTTAGCAGGACTTCACGGTTGAGAATTGAGGAGGAGAAATGGACATTTTTGTAGAGTTTTCATGAGGGATTTGGTGTAGACATTCTGGTTTGATCTCTGTAACCTGTTTAAAGTTTTATTCTTGTAATCCGACTGAGTATTGTAGATTTTGGTTACTTCCATGATCTGTATTTAATTTACTTCTGATTAGGACCGTATTAATTAGTACCGGAGCTTATGCAACATATATAATGACATAACATAGAAAAGGGTATTACCCAATTAAAAAAATTCATGATCTTGTTAGCCCGCCCAGCTGATTTATATATTTAATTTTTATTTTTTATGAGAATATTTTTCTAAGTATATTTGATTTATATGCCAAAATTTACAATTTTTGTTTTTGTATTTATTTTTTATTTTCTAAAATCAACATTTTGAGAATGAAATGGCCGAAATGCTTTTTGAATATAAAGAATGAATATATGCATTAAGAAATTATAACATTTTGTATGTAAATTAAATATACTTGGAAAATATTTTAACAGAAAATCGATTTTTTTTTTTAAAAAAATACACTTTCGGCCTGGGCTAACAATATCATAACTGACAAAAAAAAAATCAAAACAACAACTGACATCCCTGAGAAAGATCAAAACAATATTTGCATCTCATTGTCATCCATGGGCTGAATTTTCTTCCTGTCTTTTTTATTTAGAAAAAAATTATGCACTTGCATCTTTTTAACTGCTATCAACTGATTTCCAGTTTTAGCCGGCAGACTTATAGCTTGCTCGGCAGTGATCTAGCCAAATAATAAAAAAAATAAAACTATTAAATTATACATATGTATCATGAATGAAAAAGTATATTCGTAACTTCAGATATATTTTTGGAATTTTGCGAAATAAAAATTACGCCAGTTTGAGCTGAAGAGGTGCACCGCAATCCATGTTCCTCAGTTGCTGGGGCAAGGTTAACAAAAGTTGGGGGCATTGGTCATGAGGCCCGATTTTATGCAACTGATCGTATTGCAGCAAAAAAAACTGAACAGCATTGAATTCAAGCGTACACAAGTCACACCATTTTATTCACTCGCATACAGTACTGTTTATTCACCTCCGAGAAAGAAACGGAGTAATTTTTTTTTCACTTGTCATTGCCTTCGTCACGAGTGGGAGTGTCAACGGATCGAGTCGGATAAGTTGCAACCTAATTCTAATTCTAACTCATTTAAAATATTTCAATCATAATCTGTTTATTAATCAATTTAAAAGTCTTAACTTTAACCCATTTACAACCTTATTTAATAAATTGGTTGGTGGATTATATAGCAGACGACCTGAAAGTTTAGATTCTAGCAGACAATAATATCACGAAGAGAGGCGAAAGAGTCCTTTGGTGTAGAGGAAATAAAAAGTATGATAGTAATGGAAAAATGAAAAATGAAAATAGGGCCCTTAGCTAGACTGAAGGAGCTCCACGCAGTAGTGACTCGGCAATTAGCATTAAGCAATGGGGATGACTTCATTTGCAGAGAGAGCCTGCTTTGTGCCATGGTGGATGGCTATGCCTACGACAGCTCTATGGTTTATGCTTGTCGATTATTTGAGATGATCAACTCTAAACAACATCATTCATGAATCTCAATCATCTAAGAATTTATCCGTTGTCAAAGAAAGCGTTCGATGTATTCTGCCAGATGGCGACGCAGCAAGGCAGCCAATTGGATATAATCCCCACAGTTTCTTTGACACTGCTGCTTCCTGAGTGCGGCACTTCTCTACCGCTGGTTTGGAAATCCACGGTATGCTTATAGAGATGGCTTGGATGCTGATTTATCAATGAACAATGCTCTCATCACCATGTATGGCAGGAGGGGCAACATTAATCTGTCTGAGAGGATCTTCGCAAGAATGCCTGAGAAAGATTTGTTTCTTGAGATACCGTGTTTTTCAACTATGCCTGCAACCATGATTTCGAGCAGGCTTTCAGACTATTCCACAAGATGAAGGAAGGGAATGCCAAACCTGATCAGTTCATAGTGGCATCAATACTCAATGGATGTGGATACACAGCAGCCCTTTGACAAGGTACAGGGATACATGGCTATATGGTCAAGATGTGGACTACTTGGATGTCTAAAATGCTCTTCTGGACATGTATGCAAAGTGTGGGTGTGTAGAAGAAGCAGAGAAGGTGTTCCATTCGATGGAGTTCAGGGATATTGTGTCGTGGAACACCATGATCTCATGTTATGGTGCCAACACCCAACCAATGGAAGCCTTCGTGCTCTTTGAAAAATGCAAGACAAAGGATTGAAACTGTGGCGCCCTGGCCCGAGCGTCACATCCTTACCTTAGGGTCTATCGATTGGTAAACGTGATCAGGATTGTTGCCCTGTCACATGGCGGGATTTGTCGGATGTTTATCCTGATAATTGTGGTCATATCGAATTCATAACACTTCATATTCTCATAAATTCATTTTCATACATTCCTAATTCATTTTGAATCATTTACTTCATACGAACACGCTGTTCAGTGACATTTCATCTTTTGCCAAATCAGATGTCATTACATGTATAAAACATAGTCATCCATACATAACATTCGAATAGTTGATATCTATTCAACATAAAACACTATATATAATTTACAATCATTTCACATAATTGCATAACATGACTTTCTCCATGAATTCCTTATGCCGGTGCTAGCTCCTTTGTCATATCCTGTCCATCACCTGTCTTTGGGTTTCGAAAACGAAAACGTGAGTCGAAACTCAATAAGCAAGCTATTTGCATTTTTCAGGCAAATCTTTTCAAGCAACATTTTTCATTTAAAATCAACTTGGAAAGCATCTCATACCTTATCTAAAGATATATCTTGAAAACATTAAATCTTGTACCCATCACAGGTCTCATACGCATAATGCCATATGAAAAAACATGAACATGAACATCATATCTCCTTTAGGATGGAAGCTAGCCAGACAATCATCCGTCACGTTAACTCCCATTTCAGAGAGGGCGCCGCCGGCCATCGGCCTATTACAAGCGACTTGGTCGCACCAAGGGGGGACAATCGGTCCGCTTACACCCTTCAAGTGGACCTAGTATTTTGTGCACATGATCTTTTGCATAAATCCATCTTTGACATGCTAGCATGATTTTTCAATTATAAACATCAATCCACATCATTTTTCCATAGCATTTATAAAAGAAACATTTCATAATCATTTCATTTGAAATAAAATAGCATTTCAACATGATTTTGCTAAGGGATGACCATCCTTAAACCCATTAGAAACAATTTCGTCGTTTCATCAAACAAGTTAGAATACAAATTGCATTTATGGAAATAATTTAGAAAAGCAAAAATCCTTTAGAAAATTTGCTTGCTTACCTGAACTTCTTAGCTTTCCTCCGTCACTTTCTCTTTGCCTTTGCCTACATAAAAATAGTATGAATTTTCATACATTTTCTTTTTCTCATATTTTACTTAGTTTTCCAACCCATTCCATATACACATCATTTATTTGACATCACAAGTCATCATACACATACATAGCTCATTTAGTACATATTAGCACCTTTTACACACATTCGGCTATCATACATCGTGGCATATACACATAACCCTAAAATTAGGGTATTCATTCCAATATCATAAAATTCATTCCACACACATTATTTATAGCTTCATTAAGCTTACTTTGTCATTTTTCCCGTTTTTTTTCTAAAACATACATATGAGTGTACATAGCAACGCCTTAACTTCATAAATCAAGTCCAAAATTTTGGATTAATATCATATCATTTCAAACAGATCCATACACATGAAATTCATCTCATTTTCATGCATTTTTGCATAAAATCATTTTTCATAAGTCTTTCATCACCCGTTTACTATTATCTTGTCACATAAGCTCATTTAGCACTCGAACCTAATGCATTTTATAAAATTTCTTAACTCAGAAATTTAATCCATTTTTCAGCGGGTTAATTACCCTTTAATACCACTTTTCTTAAGGTATTTTCATGGGGTTTAAAATCCATTCTTCATAGGTTCCCATAACAGCAAGTTTGGAACCCGTTTTCCACCCGTTTAACGTGTCTTTTGACACATAACTATGGGCAGCCCTAAAATCCGAATTTTTCAGCAATATACCCATTTTTTCTCAACCCATTTTCTAGGGTTTAACACATAATTAACACCCATGCATTATCATTTCTCAAAACAGCAAGTTACCCTCACGTTTCGAGACCCGTTTCACGTCGGTTTGACGTTTCTTCATAAAAATCAGATTTAGGGTTTATTTCTCCCAAATATTTTGGGCATCCCTCCTACCTTAAACCTAGGGTATTTTACCCTACATAATATGCCTAAAACATACAAGTCCATTTCCATAGCATTTTTAACCCAAAAATTGAGAAATTAGGTCAAAATCCATGTTTTGCATTTCATAACTTCAAAATTTCATCACTTAAGCATAAAACCTCATATATTTGGAATAAATACATGATTCATAGCTTAATTAAATCATCAAATCCAAACAGAAACTTGTCTTGAAGATTTAGGGTTTAACAACTTAGATTTTCCATTTCATATGCATGCTTAACTCCATTTCTATCAACTTAAACTTAAAAATTCATGCTTAAAACTTAATACCCAATCCATATTCATGCAAAGGCATGTTAAAATATCATTTTACATATTCTTTAAGCATTCTTTTCATTTCCAAGTTTTGAGTTTAAGAACTCAAGTTAAACAACCCCAAAATCATCACATACTTACTTGGATTTGTAGTAAATCAACCTCTAATCTTTTGATATGATTTCTTCTTCAATTTCTCCTTCCTTTTTTTCCTTGGTTTTCTTCCCTATTTCCTTGGAAAATTCGTGAGTTTCTGCTGGCTCCCTTGGACGTTTTCAACACTTAGAATATTTTTCACAATTCATCTCAACTTAACGTGCAAAGGCCTTATGCATGTTGCTGGAATTTTTCCAGCAGTGGGGCCCACTTGTGCTGCAATTCCACCCCCATTCAATGCTCCCTTATCTACCATATGAGGTGGGTGAATTTGGGCCAAGTAAAATGCATTTTTACTTTTTACCAAAAATCATAAAATCTGCATCATTTGACCGTAAACTGCATAGCCAATTCACGCCCAAACCTGTCCAGATTTTTGCATCCCATTTTTCATTTTTATTTCATGTATAAACGTGGGTAATTTATTCTCCTAATTACCCTTTAATTCCTCCATAAATTTGGTGTTAAGAAAAATTAATAAAATGGCTAAAACTGCCATTTTTCTGCACATTATTCCACCCTCAATGCAGTCCACGTTTTCAGCAGCATATTCTTCCCTTTTTGCAATTTTTTATTGCTGAAAATCTCCATTATTTCTTACAAAAATTATGCACTTGCATCTCAGCAACATGTGGCATTTTAAAAAAATAAAAAAAATCAATTTGGGCAGCCCGCAAGGCCCTTGGACGTCCATGTCTTGCCACCCTAGTTATGCTCCCATAGCTTCATCATTTTGGGCATTAAATGGTTAGATAATTCATGGAATTATGTAATTTATTTAAATACATAAATTCCATTACACCTCATATTCCCTTTTGCATCAAGCATTTATGTATGGTACTCCATCATTAATGCTTTGGTACTTTTGTGGAGCATTAGTCAAACTTGCTCACCTTTTTCAATGCAGGAATTTTCCCAATATTTTATGCATAATCCAATCCATTCAAAATAAATATCTCACCATTTCATTCAACCGTTTCAAATTTCAACTCAATCCGAGTTTTCTAGCTCCCGATATAGCCGTTTAAAGTTAACGATTGAAATGAACATATACTTAAAAATTCATAATTCTTATTTCATCAAGAATTTTCATAATCTTTTCATTCCATAATACCAAGCCTAATATTAACAATTTTCATTTCAAATTTCACTTGAATCCGCCTTTTAGGCGTTGAGTTATGAATTTTTCAATATTTTTCATCACACTTGTCAATTTCCATATTAATTTTCATAATTCATTTTAAATAATGGAAAATGATTTTTCATGATATAATTGCACATTTAAATCACAAATAATTCATTCTAAACCCATGGCCTCATTTAGGCTCAAAATCATTAATCACATAATTAATGCTAACCCATAACCCTAATCGCCATAATTAGCAAAATCATTAATTGCTTCATAATTCCATAATTAATAAATAATCATCAAATACATGTTCAATGCATACATATGGCCTACTTGGGTTAGGGTTTCACAGAAACCTAACCCCATCACGTTCATTGCCCTCTTATCAGGCTGCAGCCATGCAGGCTTGGTCGTTGAAGGCCTATGTTGTTTCCAAACCATGTCCACTAAGCATGTGCTAGCCCCTAAATTGAACACTATACCTGCATCGTTGATAACCTATGTAGAGCTGGGCATCTGGACTTTGCTTACCAACTGATCAAGAGCATGCCCATGGAACCTGACGACTACATTTGGATTGCGCTGCTGAGTGGCTGTAGGATCCACAGAAATGTTGTACTGCTGAAGTTGCGGCTAGGCATCTGATGGAATTGGACCCCAACCATTCTGGGTACCGGGGGCTACCCTCCAATGTCTATGCTGATGCAAAAAGATGGGATAATGTTGCAAAGGTTCGAACTATCTCTTTTATTTTGAGGAATAAGTGGTTTAATTTTGTGATATTTTTTATAGATTTTTCTTGATGGTTTTCTTGAATATGTAGGGTAACAATAACAAAAATAAAACTATTAAAATTATCCATATATGTCATGAATGAAAAAGGATATTCTTAATCTTAGATATATTTTTGGAATTTTGCGAAATAAAAACATACACATCTAATTTTTGAAATTATGCTGCCAGTTTAAGCTGAAGAGGTGCACCAAATTCCATGCTCCTATGTTGCTGAGGCGAGGATGAAAAAAGTTGAGGGCATTAGTCATTACCTGAACCCACCACGTGTGGGAAATCATGAGTAATTGAAAGAAGACAGGGATGCGATGCTAGCGCTGCGGTGGATTGATCAGCTAACAATGTCGGTCGCTTCACTGGATTCGTTTTCTTTTATTTGCCCTAACCAGTTGTTGTTTGTAATTAATCGCCCTATTTTGTGGGCAACCACCCCATCCGATTTGAGATTTTTTCATTAGCATTTTTATACATTGTGACATCTAATATTACAAACTAATTTTTCACTACCCTCACACCATAAAAGAAATTTTTACAAATATCCATGCCACATTGGGGAAATCAATAAGAACTCTCATTACTTAGGGAAATAAGTTCTACAACCATGAAAGGTCAAACCCATGACCTCCTCATTGCAAGTCACAAGTCGTGACCAACTACGATATCTCCCAATTGGCATGGTTTGGGCCCCTTTCTTTGTGATTTTTCTCTTGTTTCAAATTCTCTTAAGATTACTACGTTGCCTTCCCAAATAATGACTATTAATTTCCATCATGCTACCTTTCTTCAATGGTTAATATTCTATGTTTTAAAATATATTTGAAGTTGAACTTTATTAATACAAATTTAAAAATTAATATTTTTAATAAAAAAGGTGGAATTGTTAGCGTCATATCTTGCATTTAGTATGTGGTTATTTGCATAGTAATTTGCATTTAAGAGCACATGGTGTCTTTGTACCACCCATGAGAATCATATTTATATGAATATCAACTGAATCCTGGAAAAGTATATATATGGGCATGAGAGATGTGTTGTAAAGAGTATTTTCTTAGAGGATATGTGTAGAGCATCTAGACAATGAATGCGAATCATTCTATGTTTATTTGTAACATATTTATCATAGTAAATTTGTATTTCTCTTTGGTTTTTCTCTTCCTGTAATCTTTGGATGAATCCGAATCATGTTTTGAATGGTCCACAGAGAGGATTATTGCATTTTAGATGGTAGTAGGAATTTACCTTTTAGATTCTAGATAAATTTTTATTGTTGCATATTAAATCCTGAAAATTTATTTTTGTTGCATTTTTAAACCTCACTTTACTAGTAAGTCTAAAATGCAACAAAAATCAAACTTTCGGTGCTCAAAATGCTAATAAAGTCTAAAAAAGAATTTTTGGGTATGTTTGTTTAACCAATAAAAACTTTTTAATTTAAAACTTTTCACTCTTAACAACTATCCCTTTTTTAATCATTTTTTACATATTTCTATATAATTATCCTACCTTTTAATTATTTATACACAACTACTCATACATTAAATCTATCTATTTTAACTTTAATCTTTTTAATCCTCATCATTTTCCTATTATATCACATTATTGTCTCCTAATTAAAAAACTTTTATACGAAAAAAATTTCATTCAAAAGTTTAATCACTTCTCAAACACATTTTTTTATAGAATTATAAAGTAAAATGCAAAACTGAGGGAATAATCCATTTAAGTGGAATATTCATGTAAAATTTTTACTTTTGCTTTTACTTTATTTCAAACAAGATTATTTTCATATCAATAAAGTTGTTTTGGTGGCTCAGAAGTTAGACCGCTATCCTAATAGTAAACCTTAAAATTAGCAATAGCAATGTGAGTAATTTTTTTTTAAAAAAATGAAATAGATACATTTTTGTGCAATTGTTTCAAAATAAATAAGTAGGTTTTATCAGTGTGATTGACCGAAGTCCATATTTTAAAAGAATTCCTTTACAGGCTCATCATTGAGGGAAAATATGATTTAGTATGTATGAATTGACTTAGTGATGCATCTTAACCCTTAGAAGTTCCATGTAAAAATCATGATCTTGTGATCTAAATTAATATCAGCATTTCATAAAAAATAATAAATTAATATCAGCAAAGTAAGTAAATAAGGGGAATATCAGTATTTCATAAAAAAAAATTAATATCAGCAAAGTAAATAAGGGTAATAGCAGCAACCTTTTGGTTTTGCAATATCTTGACCTTTTTATTCATGGGAATTGGATTTAGTGCTTTTGGGTGTACTTAGCTTACTGCATTAGGTGCATTACTCATTTTATTTTTATTTTTTAAAAAATTATATATTTATGTGGGCCCAAGCATGAATGTCCCATAGGCACATTAGAAATAGCTTATTTTTTATTTTTTAATATTTTATTTAATTTTTAAATTTCGAAATAAATATAAAAAAATCAAAAAAATATGAAAACTATATATGGAATATTCATGTTTATGCTCATATATGAATTTCAAAAAAATAAAAATCTTAAAAATTATTTCAAGAAAAATAAAAAAATATAAAAATTATGAACCCATTTACTAAAGCAAAATGCACATGAGTACACTACATCGTAACTCTTTTTTATGTCCCAGCCATTGATGCTATTTACTATTTAAGGCTCCATTTGGTATTTTGTAAAAAAAGAATAAAAATAATTTTAAAAAATGAGAAAGTCATATAATATGATATCCATAATAATTTAATTAGTAAGGAGAATAAGATGAATTGATGTATAGAGATAATATTTCTTTGATATAAGCAAAGAGATAATATTACAAAGTAATGTTATTAGATATCACACCACATCAAAAAGGGATGGTGAGCGGAGAAATTTTTTTTGCCCTTTACATCTTACTAAACATGCCTAAAAGTACTATTTATTTAATTTAAATTTTAAAAATCAGCTCCATTGAAAATTTTTATTGTATTTAATATTAAAAGAGCTCTGTCCTTTGTGTAACCAAATTTACAAGAGATTTTCATATAGTTTTATTTATTTTTGCGCACCTTGATGATAATGATAAGAAATTCACTTTGTCAATTGTATTTAAATTTACTTGTTTAGAGGTAGAGTTTCATCTACATCATGGGCCCATGTTCAGTATATAGAATGAATATAATAAAATTATTTGATTTATTAATCAATTTTAAAATTATATTTCTAACATCTAGAAAATCTAAAATAGTATTCAACATAGATAAATGATTTTATATAGTATTATTATATTGTAATGCATCTATAAACATATAAAATATTATTAAATTATAATGCATCCATGAATAGACATAAGTCTTTTTCATAACTTACACATGAGCATCTATATTTTTAAACAAAGGTGCCCACTTATAAATCTAATCAAAGTGATTTTTGATATCAAGATAAACAAATGATGTTTAACAATGTGAGCATTGATTTTTTTATAATTTTATTATCAAAATAGGTGATATCCATCGGTTGCATGAAAATTCTTTAAGAATTGGACACTAGTTGGGTGGATATAATCTTCGTCGTTGTCAAAGAATCTACGATATTTAAACTCAAATGCCAATTTGATACTAGTCTTAAACATTAAGCTCATTTATGTAAAACATCAACCTCTAAAAGTACGAGGTTGTCGCCTACACCTACCTTAATTAGATCAAACTCCACCACGATACCAAGGCTCTATTTGGCAGAGCTTAATTTTACAGTTTAACATGTAACCCGTTTTAAACAAGCCACGATCGACAAAAGCCATGATTCTGATTTTTATACGCAAAAATTATATTTCTATATATGGGATATATTCAGGTGCAGCAATGCTACACTCGAATTCCCGTGCAGGCACGCTGCTCGGTCAATCCAGGCCGTTTGCCGAGGCGCGAACGATCCTGACCATTCTCTCCATCCTGCGAGTAGGCTGCAGGTATCGAGTGTGCTGAGTATAGGGGTTTGGGAGAGTACCAGTTGTAGCTGTGATTTTTTATGCCAACCGATTTCCGAGGCAGGAGAAGACGTGCTAGAGACGTGCTGAGTGCTGGATTCGATTGGATTCAATGTGCTGTAGTTGAGGTAAAGGGAACAACGCAGTCCAGGAGAGGGAGGAGGAAGAGAATGGCGACAAAATAGAGGAAGGGAGATTTGCGCCCGAAATTACACGAACGTTGCTGGATCCACCATGGCTTGCGCCAACACTGTCAGAGTCGCCATTGCCAGGAACGGCGAGCGAAAAGAGAGGAAGGGAGAACGGTGCCCCCGTTGCAAGGACTAATGCTGCCAAAAGCATTACTCTTGGCAAGGGCATTTGGAAAACTTCGACAGAGAGGAAGAGAGAACGGCAATCAAAAAAGAGAGGAAGGGAGAATGGTGCCCCCGTTGTAAGGACCAACGAAACCAAAAGCATTGCTATCGGCACTAACGCTGCCAGGTAGTCACCGGAGAAGAGGAAGATGGGAAGAGAAGTCGCCGAAGCAAAGGAAGGAGAAGGCTATCGGTGGTAAGGACCTCATTGTTTACTATTCGAAATCCCAATTTGACATAAATCATGCAAATATGCAACTGTTATTTCTAATTTTTCTATATTAGAGTGCAAATTAGTAATTTATAGTTGAAATTAATGTGAAATTACACTATAATAGAGTTTAAATTAGTTTATATGTTAATCTGTAATATACTGCACATTAACATAAAGGGGATTGGATCAGAAACATAAATAAACATGGAGAGATTGGAAATTTAAATAAATTTACAAAAAAGTTCACTAATTCCAGCTTAATCTCATTTATCCTTTTCTAATTATCATATTAAGCATGTCAATACCAAAAATAATTCATATTTAGTGTAATAATTTCATTTGATAACAATTTTAGTGCTAAATAATGATATCATTAAATTTTTGAATCTTTCGAAAATCTATCAATATATTTACAATTAAGAAAATGATAGTTGCTGAGCATGCTATGTGCTATTATGAACATGCTGAATTCTATCATAACCTCATGCATAGCATGTCAATATAAAAAATAATTCATAGTCAGTGTCACAATTTCTTTTGATAACAATTTTAGTGCTAAATAATGATATCATTAGATTTTTGAATATTTCGAAAACCTATCAATATATTTACGATTAAGGAAATAATAGTTGCTGAGCATGCTATGTGCTACTATGAGCATGCTAAATTTTTATCATAACCTCATGAACAACATGTCAATATAAAAAATAATTCATAGTTAGTGTCACAATTTCCTTTGATAACAATTCTAGTGCTAAATAATGATATCATTAAATTTTTAAATCTTTCAAAAACCTATCAATATATTTACAATTAAGGAAATGATAGTTGCTGAGCATGCTATGTGCTACTATGAGCATGCTAAATTTCTATCATAACCTCATGAATAGCATGTCAATACAAAAAATAATTCATAGTCAGTGTCACAATTTCCTTTGATAATAATTTTAGTGCTAAATAACGATATCAATAAATTTTTGAATCTTTTGAAAACCTATCAATATATGTACAATTAAGGAAATGATAGTTACTGAGCATGCTATGTGCTACTATGAGCATGCTGAATTTCTATCATAGCCTCATAAATAAAAATTTTAAAATTTCTATGTAGCTAGTACCATGTTTAGTCTATTCACAAATTTGTCAAGGAACTCTAAACCATTTCTTCATGCGATAATTTAAGTATGATATATGTTGAATCAACATGCTGTGTTGAGTGACAAGGGTTTTCAATGACTTTACCATTTTTACGCTAGTGACTGCTATGTAGCCAGTACCATGTTTAGTTTATTCACAAATTTGTCAAGGAACTCTAAACCATTCCTTCATGCGATAATTTAAATATGTTATATGTTGAATCAGCATGTTGTGTTGAGTGACAAGGGTTTTCAATGACTTTACCGCTTTTACACTAGTGACTGCTATGTAGCTAGTACCATGTTTAGTTTATTTACAAATTTATCAAGGAACTCTAAACCATTCCTTCATGCGATATTTTAAGTATGTTATATGTTGAATCAGCATGTTGTGTTGAATGACAAGGGTTTTCAATGACTTTACCACTTTTATACTAGTGATTGCTATGTAGCCAATACCATGTTTAGTCTATTCACCAGGAATTCTAAACCATTCCTTCATGCGATATATGAAGTATGTTATATGTTGAATCAGCATGCCTTGTTGAGTGACAAAAGTTTTTAGTGACTTAACCGCTTTTATGCTAGTGATTGCCTTCAAATATGGATCTAACTTATTTTATAATCAAGCAAGAATTTGTTTCATTTATATATATTTTAGTAAGCATTTGCACCATTATTTTGTGCGTATTGGCTATTCAACGTGCTTATTTTCTACTCAGCATGAACTGATTACATGAATTACATTCATGCTCTTTAGATCACTGCCTTATCACTTTTATTGTATGGATAAATTCAAGAATTATATGATGGCATTGAAATATGGTTATTGACTATGGATTGTTTCAGGCGATGTGATTTGGTGCTGAATATTGTTTGATTGATTAACTAGTAGGCATGCTAATGTGAAGTAGGAAGAAATAATAAATAATGCATCATAAGTTATTGATGATCCTTCACTGATTTGTCTTGTACTCTTCAAGACGAAGGTGAAGAGAATAGAATATGGTGAGAACACGAAGTAATGTTAGGCCAAAAAAGAATGCAGTTCCTAAATGTCGAGAAGGAGGGCCATTGTGCTCTAATAAGCCCAAACAGAAATAGAAAACCCAAGTTCATGAGGAAGACAATAGCGATCATGGAGTTCCTGAAGTTCCTAAACGTCGAGAAGCAGGGCCGTCAGGTAGAAATCAGCCCAAAAAGAAACAGAAAACTCAAGTTCATGAGGAAGATAGTAGCGAGAAGACATTATACTTTCAGGACCTGTGGACATTGTTGATATATAAGGAGAAGTTTCAATCAAGACCAGTAATAAAGGGCTGTCCACTCCGCATTGATGATTTCAGGAATTTTTCATTCTCAAAGTGGCTTGTGGACTGTGGATTATTTGAATTTGTGATACTTGAGAAGGATATTTACCCTGATCTGGTAAAGATGTTCTACTGTAACATGAATAAAGAAGTCATTACGTATGTCAAGGGAGTGCAGATACCGATGAATGACCAAATGCTAAAGGATGTATTCGATATACCTTTTTAGACAGGTGATGATAGCTAAAGAGGTGTCATTCACCATGTTAAGCAGAGACAAAGAGAAAGGAAAGGAGATAGTTAGGTTAACTAGTTGAGAGTTACTCACTTTAAATATGAAATTGTTGCACTACGTGATTGTGAACAACATCTTCCTGATAGCTAGATCTATATCTGAAGTGTCAATCCATGATGCTTACATCTTTATGTGCGCCTGAAAAGGAGATGCGGTTTGCTACCCCCTTGGAGATTTTCGACCATATGCTAAAATGTCGAATGTAGAAGAATGAAGCTTTGCCGTGTGGGATGGTTATAACTAGAATTTTAAAGCATTTTGGGGTGAATTTATCTAGAGAGGATGTGACGAAGCATAACAATTCGGACAAAATTGATGGTAGTTTGAAAGGGAGGTTGAGATATGCACTTAATAAGGAGATAAATGAGTGGCTTCCTATTACACCAAAGGAGGAGAATAATATAAAGGAGGAAAGTTGCGCAGACAGACAAAGGTGTCGAGTACTAGTGAGAGGGCGACAACACCACCAGAGCAACACATCAATGATGATAAAGAAGAGCGACATGACTAGGCTGGTGTTCATTCATCTCTGAAGGAATCAGCTACAAGGAAACATATGCCACCAGGCGTGGAAAGTAGATTAGAGGAGGTGTTGAGTGCAAAAATTAAGGAGATGAAGAGAGAAATCAAGTCTCACATATCTAAGCTTATGTCTTCATACATGAACCCACCCAGAGTCACTCCAACCAACTATACCCCCGCAGTAGATGTCGGTTTCACTCCTACATCCGAGGAGGCAACCCCTGCATCTGATGCCGTCATCCCCACATATGTTATTACCACTCCCATTGTCACTCATTCCACAACTCTTGGATTTCTCCCGATTGTGTATACCCCCATGAAGTATTGCTATCAACATCCATATCTCCTCATAGCGCGCCATGTCACATGCTCATTCCAATGAGCCACAATCGTTACCTTCCTTTACGGACCTACCAAATACAGACAATGTATGCGTCGATGCTTCATACTCTAGAATATTGCATGTCTTACTAGAGCAGTGAAGCAAGTCCTTGAGCATGTCAATTATATTAATAAGAAACTTGTTGGTATTAAGAATGTGTTACAGAGATATGGTAATGAAGGAAAGTAAAGACATAAAGTTATGAACCTGCATTACTTATTTTAACCACTCTATGTTGTTTCCTGCATGTTTTTTTTATGTTCGGTACAGTACAAGATCCGTAATTAGCCCACTTTCTTTATACTTTTTATGTTCATAACTTTTATGTTGGAGGACATATGTCAGCAAGGAACTTTCTTTTTTTTTGTATTTTTTAAAGTTTATACTTTGAATTCAAGTCGTGCTTAAATCGCAGGTTGTGAATGGTGTTGCTTGTCAGGTCAATGGTCGGAATGGATTTACAGGTCATTTGTTTGCAAGCTTGAGCATCTGTGTTGGTCAATGAGCATGCTACATGCTATTATCAGTGTGTGTATGTTGGATTTGCAGGTCGTCTGTTCAGCATGTTAAAACACTAATGAGCATGTTAGAAACTAAAGTCAATGTGTGGAATGGAGAAGCAGGTCATGTGTTTGCTTGAATCAGCATGCTAATTGGAGAATGAGCATGCTATATACTCAAGTAAGTGTGTGGAATGGAGAAGCAGGTCATCTGTTGCTTGAATCAGCGTGTTAATTGGTAAGTGAGCATGTTATATACTCAGGTAAGTGTCTGGAGTGGATTTACTGGTCATTTGTTTGCTTGAATCAGTGTGCATATTGGAGAATAAGCATGTTATATACTTAAGTAAGTGTATGAAATGGAGAAACAGGTCATCTGTTGCTTGAATCAACGTGCTAATTGGTAAACGAGCATGTTATATACTCAGGTAGTGTCTGGAGTGGATTTACTAGCCATATGTTTACCTGAATCAGCGTGCTAGTTGGAGAATGAGCATGCTATATACTCAAGTGAGTGTGTGGAATGGAAAGGCAAGTTATCTGTTTGCTTAAATCAGCGTGCTAATTTATCAATTAGCAGGCTATATACTCAAGTCAGATTCTGTAATGAATTTGCAGGTCATATATTTGAGCGTAGCAGCATGCTATATATTGTGTGTGTGCTGTATACAGAAGTCAATGGGTCTATAGTATATTCAATATCAAATACGTAAAAGTTAATACAAAAAATATACTTTCATTTCTCTCAAAGTATACAGGTGAATACAAAAAGAATCATAATTTTTTTCCTTTAATATTGACGTTAGCATCTACTTTTGGCTAGCATTGACTTCTAACTGTATACATACATATTCATATATGTACCCACATGCTTTGTGTCCATCCTGCATTGTGCTAAAAAATGATCATAATGCAGCAGTAGTTCATTGATAACTTCATGTAAACAACTTACCAGAGGATTATGAAGACATAATACCAAGATTCCAAAAGCATTATACGGTGCCCCACCAGCAATTGGAGTCATGCACTAATCTCTACAATGAACAAGAATTAGATAGAGTCATGCAATAATATGGATTACATTTTAGTTGATTAAATCAAATGAGATGTCAACATATCATGCTCCTCACAATTTTTCTTTAGCAATTGTGGACAGTTTCGTCAATCATGACCAGCCACAAACTTATTGCATCCTCGACATAATCGTCAACTGCGTTCTACAGTTTTTTCAATTGAAGATTTTAACCGCTTACATGATCGTCCTTTTCTTTAAACAATATTTGGGAATTCGACAATAGGAATTGGTGAATTTGATACATTGTCTTTAGTTGTAAGTGTCATTTCTCCTCCAATCTTATCATTCGTCTCAACATTGAATGGTGTGGAGGAATTGTGAATAATTTGGACAAGATCATTGGCAAGCATGATATCATCAAAAATCCTTTCTTTGTCTCCACAAGTTGTGTTGTTGTCACTCTTTCGAACATCCAGCTAACTTCTGTGATTGTACATGCTCTCGCAAATTTATTATTAAAGAGTCTAAAGCTGTAGTTCCAATCTGAAAACTACCACAACTCGTTGTCATTTCCTCCAAGATGAAATCCAGTTTGGGGAGTGTCAAATGCCTACACACCATAGCTGAATTTGTAGGATCACAATTTTTTGTGAAGCATGGAACTTCAACATTCTCTTTTGAACGTTGCGACCAATGACGCAGCAAGTGTTGAATAGGCATGGTAATGATATCACGCCATTGGAATATGGATAATATATGCTGACAAGTAATCCTAGTCTAGTCAAATAGTCAACATGAACATGTTGTAAATTGTATATTTTCACACCAAGTAATTGTTCTCCTGTACATGGGGTCTTTGTACTTGTGAATTTCATATATAACACGACTCCCGTCCATAACCTTAGATTTAGGCTTGCAATAGTATGACTCCTCTACTTCTTCTTGAAACTTGAAAAATATTTCTCTAGTATATAATTTGGAAATTTGATCATCAATTACAAATTTAGTTTTCAGAATTGGAGTACTGTATGTACTTTTACAATCAGCATCTTTCTCATCTTCTCTCCCCTTTCTAATAGCACGTTCGTATGTTTCTACGAACTCAATTGAGTGGTTGGTCCAACAAAGTGGTCAAAAAAAGCATTCATGCTTTCACAACGTTTCGTAGTAGTCATCCCTGCTAAAAAAACACTTCTTGTATAGGCTGGAATCCACTTATCCCTCACATTGTACATCTGCTGTAGCCATGCATGGTTTGTGAAATCATAATCGTTCATTAATTTTACCCAACCAGATTCAAACTCATCTGTATTTTCTATATTATGAATCAACTTGTATAACTTATCTTTAAATTCAAGATATTTTTGATTGGGAGATTGCAACTTTTCAGAAAATTTCTTATGTATATGCTATGAATAAAAAATATGCTTTGTGATAGAAAAACTATAGAAATGGTCTTTGTTATAGCTGGATCTTGATCTGTGACAATGGATTTAGGTGGTACACCATTCATAGCATGGATTCATACTTTAAATAACCATGTAAAGTCATCTTCACTCTCACCAAATAATAAACCTGCACCAAGTAAAACTAATTGCTTATGGTGGTTTACTCCAACAAAGGGCCCTAAGGCATATCATACTTATTTGTTCGATAAGTTGTGTCAAAACAAATAGCATCATTGAAAACTTTATAATCTTTTTTGGATTCCCCGTCTACCCAAAAATATAACATCAACCAATGCTACTTGTCGACCTGGATTTTATAAAAGTAGTCTAGCATCGCAGCAAATTGCTTCTGAAAGTACTCTAGTAATGCTGTTGCACTCCCACCATATCTAGACATCCGTCTTGATCTCAAGGTATTACGAAGGTCAACTTCCGTCAATCCTAGTTGATCACAACTCCCAACCTCTTCAATCATGAATTCCAATGATCTGGATACTCTAATACCAACCTTGCACAAATCTTCAATTATATTTAGTTGTGAATCAGACACATTGCGATGGGATCACAGGCAATGGGACTTTGTGGGGGTCTCTAAGCTATAAGAGTGTTCTTCCTTGAAACTCATAACTGTCCATTTCGATATGTTACTTACGAGCTTGATGGTCAGTGATGCGAGTCATCCACAACTAGTAATGTCCATCTTCTAACATCGCTTTTTTCTAATACTAAAGCCACAATATTTTTCATATAAATTGTAGAAAGAATACGCCTCTTCCTCAAAATCAAATTCTTGCCCAATAACAGGAGTTAACTCAGCAGGCGCATTGGGAGTAAAAGAAATCACACTTATTGGACTCTGTCCACTTTCTGCAACTTCTCTAGCATCTGCACATTCATTGATGATGTCATTTACTACATACCTACTGAATCAAATTTGATAGACAATATAAATTATTCAATTAACAAGAAATAGAATACATTAATTCTACAACTACTTGCAATGCAACAATATCTACTTTGCAAAAAAAAATGGTATACAATTATAATGCTTCCAAAACTAGTATGTTAATATCATTGCAAAACATATTAATTTTATAAATCTAGTGTTTTATCCTAAAATGGACATCTCCAATAGGATTTGAATTCTACATAAATATAGTGTTTTATTAAATCACTTTTTTCATAATTTTTTAGTTGTCAGCGTAAGTCAGTATCATATTTAAGATTTCATGTTATTTATTTCTGGCTATCTGCATGCTAAATAATGCATCAGCATGCTATATACAAAAATTAGTATGTATTCTGCTACTAAAGGTCATCTATTTGTTACTATTAGTTTCCTGTCATGTTGAATGAGCATGCTATACCTGCGTTGTGTAAAGTGAAATTGCAGGGCATCTGTTTCACCTCTACTTATCAGAATGTTAAGTGTTGCATCAGCATGCTAAGTGTTTATTTTAAAATTGAAGGTTTCTATTCGTCCATATCAACATATTAACTGTTGTATGAGCATGCTTTAACTATTATAGAAAGTAAATTTTCTTTAACGAGTTTGGAATGCTGAAAGTTATCTACAATCCTTTTTTTGTAAATATGTAGAAGTGAGATAAAAATATTGTGATTTTACAATTGCATTACATGAATGTCATAGCAAAAAATTAACCTTCTTTTTAGGTAGAGAATCAATCAAAACCTAAATTTATTTTTATTTCCAACATATTTTTGTCCACATCTATTTTCATTCATCCCACTGAATTTTTTTATAGTTTTATTACTACTGAAGGTGCCCATTTGTAATTTTCTATTATAAATGAATAAAAAAATCAACAATAACAGTTAAATCACATAATAGTTAAGTTTACAAAAAAATTTCAGGAATACGTACTTAACTTATGGATACATTTGCATATCATTTTAATCAGTTTTTAAATTTTGAAGCATAAATTTTTTTTTAATCTGCAATGAACACAAAGACTACCTTCTTCTATGATTTTACACTTAGGAAATTTATAGAAGAAAATTAGCCTTCTTTTTATCCATGGAGATTCACACAAAATCTGTAATTGTTTTTGCCTCCGTCCAACCAAGTTAATCGGTGCGACATATCTTCTGTTTGCATTGATTTCCTATCTCACAATTTTTCAGCCACATTTTTCCGGCAAATGCTTCCTTCCACTTCTTCTCTACTGGCCAACTGCAGCAGAAACAACATTCTCTACAATTGGACGAGACGGCTAGAAGGGAAAACGTGCTGAGTGCATGCTTGTTGCTAACATTGAATGCGCAGCAGGGGTGCAACTTTTCGCAGCGCGTCGTCTAAAGTCTCCCTCCCATACACGCATACTTAGCACGCCCGATACCTACGACCTACTCGCGGGAGGGAGAGAACGACCATGATTGCGCGCGCCTCGGCAGACAGCCTAGATTAATAAAATCTTGTCCAAACATAACTACATGTCCTTTGAAATAAATAAGAGTGAAGCTTTTTGCTTTTTTTTTGGCATTTTAAACCCCATAACTTTGCCTATTTGCATTTTCAACTTCAAAATTTAGTTGTTTGCATTTTAAACCTTAACCCATAACGGTGTTAAAAATTACTATTAATTCATGCAAAATTATGTGAATACCATCCAATGTTAAAAAACCCAAATCTATAATAAAGGTGAAGATGTTTTGTTTTAAAGTGTAAAAGATTTCCTTTTTAAAATATTGGATAGCACTTACGTCATTTTACATGGATTAACGTTAGTTTTTAATATTGTCATGAGTCAAAGTTTAAAACCAAAGAAACTAAAGTTTTTAAGGTTTAAAATGTAACGACTAAACTTCAAGAGTTTAAAAATACAAAAAACCTGCCTTTGCACACACATCGCCAAATAAACCTAAAACTTCCAAAAAATTTGTAGATCCACTATAGTGACATTTGCTTCTCTCTAACAACACCAGTTTATCTAGCTTTTTCTTTGACTTCCTGCTCTTTCTTTAATCTCTCCAACCTTTTGTCTTTAAGCACTTGTCTACCTTTCCCCTTAGTTGCTAATGGAAACGCTATGAAAGTAAAATGGAGTAGGAAGAGAAGATAGAAGTAGAGAACCAAATGAAAAAGGAAAAAGAAGAAGAAGAAGAAGAATTCAAGCAAATAAAAGCATGAGGCTTTGACTCATACTTTTTCTTGAAGTTACCACTAATTAAGGCATCAATTTCGTGTCTTGAATGACATCCCTCGAGGATTGAGGTGCCAAAACAATGCAATAATGGATCATTCTCTAGGTTAAATATTTGTGCAAATTTAACCTTTCGTAAAAGAGTTCTAAAATGTCCATACCTAGTTCAAAAATTCATCTTGCGAACATCGGTAGGACTTTCTTAACTTATGGTACCTTAACTGTGAGTAGATCTTAGAAAAAGTTGTAGCTCCTTGCAATTAATCGAATAAATCGTCGATCTTGGGCAATGGATACTTGTTCTTTACTGTGACTTTATTTAATTCTCTGTAGTCGATACACAATCTCAGACTTTCATCATTTTTCCTTACAAATAACACTGGAGCTCCCCAAGGTGATACACTGGGTCTGATAAAACCTTTGTCCAATAGCTCCTGTATTTGAGTCCTCAACTCGTTCATTTCAGCTAATGTCATTCTGTATGGAGTCTTAGATATTGGGGCTATACTTGGTATGATATCTATGGTCATATCCATCTCTCTTTATGGAGGTAATGTGATCAATTCCTTTGGAAACACATCGAGAAATTCCCTAACCACCGAGATTTTGTTTATTTCTATCTCTGTACCTTTCTCTACTTTAACTGACACCAGATAAGCTTGACACTTTTGGCTGATCATCTTGAATACTTTCATGGACGATATCAGTATAGTTAAATTTTCAGGTTGTTTTAACTTCCCAATGACTATCTCTTTTCCTGGAGTCACTTCAAATTGTACTTTTTTATTTTTGCAATCAATAGTAGTTCCCCATTTACTCAACCAATCCATACCCAATATCACATTAAATTTGGTCATAGGTAATAGAATCAGGTCAGCTTCTAAAATCAACGATCATATCCTAATTGGGCATACTTTGCATACTTGGCTAGAGCTAGTTAATCTATAGACAGGGGTCTACGTGAACTATCTTATTGATCTCCTCTACTAGTAGTGCATGCGTGGTCACATATTGGCATGTTATAAATGAGTGACTAGCACCTGAATCAAACAAAGCTTCTGCCGAATTTTCTAAAATACAAACCATACTTGTGACCACCTTTTCTTCTTGATCTCGTGACTCTGTCCGAGTCAATGCATGCACATGTACCAGGTTTGTAGAGGTTCCCTATTTACTTGCTGCTCTGACTATCCTGGGTTGTGTGGGTCTTCCACGTCCTTGTGATGTTTGTGCCTTATTTAGGAAGTTTGGAGAAATGTGTCATATTTGATCACAAATGTAACATTTAATGATCTTTGTTTCACCCGTTCTGCACTCCTTGGCTATATGACCCGTTTGACCACATTTGTAGCACCGGTTTGAGCCTTTCAAACACTCGCCTAGATGATGCCTTTGGCATTTCCTGCATAAAGGTGGGTTTTTCTGCTTTAGGGCTCCTTTTCCTCTTCTCATACTTCCCTTCCTAGCTTTTTCCTTTCTCATTTCTGTTTCTTTCGTACTTGAACTGAATATTCTTGACCCTTGTCCCAATTCTTGTGTTTTTAACGCCTCAATCTCAAGTGCTCTTATCCTCTCAAGACTTGATGCGTAGTCCTTGATTAACAAAGGGGCAAGGCTTTCCCTAAGGTATGATCTCAGTCCTTGTTGGAATCTTTGTGGCTTATTCTTTGGCACATTAGCAATCCCTGACACATACCTGACTAAGGCATTAACCTTAGCAGTGTATTCTGTGACAGACATCCTCCCTTGGTAGTCTTTCAAATTCTATCACCTTTTGACTAGCATTATTTCCCACCACTCGTGGGCATCTTTAGCCAACAAATGTGTGACACACAACACTTTTTTTCGATCATTGCATGAAGATATTCTAAACAGTTTCTTGATCTCTGTCATCCACCGTTCTGCTTGTATGGGGTCAGGTTCTCCTAAAAACTTTGAGAGTCGCTGAGCTAGGAATGTATTGATTGCCCTTCTATCAACCTCCATCAATTGATTTTCATCCCTTATTGGTGCTGGTGTGGAAGTCAGGCAAACTATCGGAATAGGTTCTCTTTTCAGCACTACCCAATTGGGCTTGCTTGGTCTTTTCCCATAAGCCTTGGATGATATTTGCAGTTTGTGCTACCCAATCACGAGTAGTTTGCTGCATTACTTCTTTTACTGCCGCAACTACTATTTCTTCTATAAGTTTGGCTTGTCTTGACCTAAGTTCTTCTTCTACATTCCTTTATAGGCTTACATTTTCTCGTCTTTGACTAGTTCTTAGATTTTGTCTATTTGGTTTTGGTTCAAATCTCTTGGTTCTGCCACTAGTCTCACCAACCTCATGTTGGCTGGGTACTTCTTCAGTAGCAATTTCTTTTCCCTTATTCTTGCTCACTTTTGTTCTCGTCTCCACCATAGTGCCTCTCTAAATATATAAAATCACAACTTTCATTCATAGTTAGTGTTAAATCATCACATACGTATCTCATCATCATACGATTAACAGCCAATTTCACACAATCACAATCATGTTATATTATCCATTATCATAAACATCTATACTTATTCATTCATTTCATATATTTAAAACTCTTAACTATGGTTATATCAACATAACTATTCATATCATTCATATCAGCAAATATTTTATTTACAGACCAAAGTTTCAACATAACATGGCATAGTACACATATATACATATCACACTTATATACACATCAACCTATCATAGCAACCCAAAAGTGTCATTACCTCATAATTATATATATACATTCTTATAAAAAAACAATCATCTTCTACCAGGACCTCTCCTTATATAATGCCTACGGCTGGGTAGAATCCTCGTGGGTTCCTCGGTAACTGTACTAGTATCAGACCATGCAGGAATATTTTTTCTCCACTATCGTCATCATCATCATCATCATCTTCACTTTCATCCTCTTCCTCCTCGATGTTCAAGGAATTCTATAGGGTCATCATCATTAACATTACCAAGTGAAACAAGTTCACCATCACTTTCGGATTTGTGTAAAATGATCTCATCAGGGTGAGGAGGGGCAGGTGTTTCTATAATCCCCTGAGCACGATGATGCTCTATGAAGAGGGTCATCTCCTTTTTCCTTTGATGTATCCTTTCCCAACTCATCCCATGTCGGAATTAGACACATCCATTCTCAAACCTGTACCATGGGCCTAAATTGGGAGGTCGGGGTACTGGAGTCTTATCCCAAAAGTTTTGGAGGTCTTGTGCTTGCATATAATCAGTGGGAACTCGTGGGGTCCTTGGAAGGCCAAGATGGGGTGCTGTGAAAATTTCTGCTCTAGAAGCTTGACTTGTAGTCCTTTCTAGACTTTGCCTATGCTGATAAGGAGTGATATGATAGTCTCTTTGAGATTGTGATGGAGGGTGCCTAGGTGGAAACCCTGGAGGGACCGATGGATAGTGTACTATATTCTGCTAGAATATCCACCATCTATTCATTTTTTCTTCCATCCTCCGCCTATTTTCTTCATCCTCCATCTCTTTTCTTAACTCATCAGCACTCATCACTCTCTTTCCTTTATCTGTCATCTGTTCAAACATAATAAATTAGTTATATTATAAAAACAATATATTGCAAATTATTTACAATTTATCATCACATATCACGCATCTCATCATGATAATCACATATCTAATCATCCTAAAATCATGTATATCCCATTATATTAATTCAATCATCATACTCAGAAGTTTTCCATGCCTATTTACCAATTCATGCTCTGATACCAAGCTCTATGGCATCCTCAATCCTACCGTCACATCCTGGATCTTACTCCAGGATCGTTATTGACTGGTAAACATGATAAGGATTGTTGCCCTGTTACATGGCAAACTTATTGGATATTTATTCATTTATACTATTTTCCATTAAGTGCCAATTTAGGCCTTTTGTCTTGGTATACACATATTATATCATAAATAATCGTAGTTATTCATAACATGCCTAACATTCCTTGACACTTGTTCATAAAGCGCATGATATAATATAAATCATATATGAATATCATGATAGCAATATCAAGTCATTTTATAATCATCCACCTTAAGTAACACATATAAGAAATCATAAAGTTTTACATTCCTTAATGCCTAATTTATGCTCCTTTGCCACCATCGTTCTTTCACTTGTTTATAGGTTTGGAAAATAAAATGTGAGTTGAAACTCAATAAGCAAGCTGTATATTTTTCAAGCAACTAATTTTGCAGGCAACATGTTTTATTTAAAATATCTTGGAAAGCAAAATTATACCCACTTGTGGGTATATCATGAAAGCATGTTCCTTATACTCATTACAGGTATCTCATGCATAATTTGATGCAAGATCATAAAACATGTCTGTCATAGGATAGAAGCTAGCTAGGTAACTATCCATCTCCGTCTTCTCCCATCTCAGGGAGGGCGCCGCCGGCTTTTAGCCTATTTAGCGACTTGGTCACACTAAAGGGGGATAATCGGTCCACTTACACCTTTAGGGTGGACCTAATGCTTTGTGCATATGAACCATTTATAAAATTCATCTTTGCATGCTAGCATGATCTTTCATTTATGAATTCATAAGTCATTATTTTTTATAAATATTTAATAAAACAGTTATACAAATCAGATTGTAAATAAAAGGATCATGTTAACACATATTGAACTAAGGAATGACCATCCTTAAATACCTTAGAAATAAATTCAAATATAACTTACTAAAAAAATCAAAGCAATTAGAACATCATTTATAACCATTTTATAATAAGTTGAGAAATCAAAAATTATTTAAAAAATTGCTTGCTTACCTTGATCACGTCAGCTTTCCCGATCAACCTTTTCTTTGCCTTTGTCTATACACGTAAGAATGACATAACATTCATATAAATTTCATTTGCTTGCATTCAACTTAGTTTTCCAACCCATTTTCATTAACATACACAACCCACTTGAATTCAAAGTCGGTTGCACATACATAACACAAACTTATGCATCATATCATCCTTTACATCACATGTTCAATACCCATATGTAGGGCAACATTCATATATATCATAATATATTCATTAATCACCATATGGAGGTTCATTACTCCCATTTATCAATTTTTACATATTTTTCATAATTCACACGTCGTGCTTATTTTAAGTACTTAATTGACGCCTACGCCTCATATATTAATCCCAAAATTTAAAATTATCATTTTTTATCATGACAGCAACATAATCATGCATTTCATCATATTTTCATGCATTTTTGCATTTTAACAACCCACATATGTCATTTATCATTTATTCATGCATATCTCTCCATACATGCCCATTTTACAACACAGATTATGTGTTTCTTAATTTTTTTCAAATCAGAAACTTTCTTCCTAATTCAGCATGATTAAACTCCTTAATCAATACTTCATTTAGAGTATTTTTATCGAATTTTAATCCATTAATTATAAGGTTCTAAAACAGCAACTTTGAGACCCGTTTTACACACTTTCAACGTCCCTTTCGATACTTAAATCAAAACAGATTTTTAGGGTGTGTTTGGAAATGAAGAAAAAATGTCAACTTAAAATTTTTCAATCTAAAACTTTTCACTCACTACAATTATCATATTTTTTTAATAATTTTTTCACATTTTCCCATACAACTACCCTACTTTTCAATCATTTATACACAACTAACCACATAATTAACCTATATATTTTAACTTTATCATATTTACTCCTCATCATTACTCCTATCATATCACATCATTTAACAACTTTTACTCTCCAAAACTTTTCATCAAAAGTTTTATTCATTCCCAAACACACCCTTAATCTCTTAATTCCAACAACTAATCATACTTTTCTTAACCCAAATTTAGGATATTATCACATATTTAAAATTCATAGTTTGATTGCTTCTAAAACAGCAATACCCATATGTGTTTTGAGTAACCCTTACACTCCTCCTTTGGACGTTCCTACACATACCCTAAAGTTCAGATTTGGGGCAAGTTTTTTCAACCCATTTTGAACGTCCAAAATACCTTAGATTTAAAGTATTTTACCCTCTAAATCATCCATAAATCATTTGATCTAATTCATGTATCGTATTTATCATAAAAACATGAAAATCGGGTCATACATGTAGCCCTCATTCTCATCCTTTCTAAAATTCATAACTTATGCCCAAATCCACATATATAATCCATTAAATCATGACTCATAATCTAATCATGATATTACTTCAAACAGCAACTTAACCTGAGAAATTAAGAAAATTCCAGCTAAGTTTAGGCATCATATTCAACCCTAGCATCCAATTTAACTCCTTAAACCCTTGAATTCATTCTTGTCATTCAATCCCTATTCAATACCCTAATCAAGGGCATCATAAATCATACTTAAAAGGTTCTTTATGAATCATATTCATGAACCATAATTAGAGCTAGAAAACTTGGTTTAAATGATTCAAAACTCAAGATAAACTTACTTGAATTGAATCAAACTTGAACCCAACTTCCCTAACTTGAATTTCTTTCTTTCTTTCTCTTTTTTCCTTCTCTTCTTCTCCATTTTTCCTGTTCTTTCCTTACTGAACCAGGAACGTACAAGACTGCTTTGGCTTGAGGGTTTTTTTCCTTGAATTTTCTCTTTCCAACCTTCATAGCATGTGGACGTCCCCCCTTATATAACTTAGATTTTTTTCAGCTTTTTTGGCCCACTTGCCACATCATTTGAGGGTGAATTAAGGCATGTTTACCTCTTGTTGACATGGCACAAGCCGTCCATGTAAAAATCCATCAAAATTCATTGCATTGATGGGCCACCAAGCTGTCCACACAAGTGACGTCCAATGTAGCTGCCCCTTTTGTAATTTTTTCCACAAAATTCAACTTTAATTTATGGTTATTTATTTACCCTAGCTAGTAGCTCACTTTGATGCTTATTTAGCATCTTAAAAAAATCAAAAAAATCAAGCAACAAGGCCCTTTGACGTCCACCACATCAAGCCTACCTTGCTATCCACTATTCATCATGTCCACATGGCTTTAATTTTGACATCTTTTGCCACCATTTTCCACTTTAATTTATGGTCATTTACTTACCTTGATTCCCTAGCTATCTTAGGTATAGATTTTATATGTTAAAAATCACAAAAATTCACATTGTAGGGCTCTTGGACGTCTATAAGGTGCCACATAGATATGCCACAATTGAGCTAGCCATTAGCTCTTTAAATCCAACATTTATGCATGAGATTTTCATGAATTTTTCCATTTTAGAAAATTCATAAAATACCCTAGAAATTACCTCCTTTTGACACCTCTTTTATGTTATTAATTATATAATTAATCTCTTAAACTTAAACATAAATGCAAGCTACTTTATGGTGCATAAAGTCAAAGGTACATGCCTTTTTATATTTAGGCATATTCCCATAATAATTACCTTAATTTAATCCTTTCATAGCATTGATCTTATAATTTTAACTGACCATTTCAAATTATGTCTCAATACGACTTTTCTATATCAAATTATGGTAATTTGAAATTAACTTTGAAATTTTGGATGAAAATAATCAGTTATCACCCAAATTCCATCAAAATTTTCATAATTCAACCTATCCATAAGCTTGGGAATAAAATTATATACTTACCTTTCAAATTTCATCTCAATTCTCCTTATAGGCATCAAGTTACGAATTTTCTTATATTTTTCAACTTATTTCTACAATTATCATTCCAATTCTCATTAATCAAATTATGAAAATTAAATTAATTATTCATGAAATACTAATACCTTTCAATCCTCATTAGGCCACTTTAATCATATTGACCCATATCGACTTATAATGGTTAAGTTAATCATCATTCATACCCATTAGCCCTAATTGTAATAAATCATCAAAATTGTAAAAAAAATCATTCATAATTCAATTAAATCATACATGGTCATATTTATATGTCCAATGTATATAAATGAGCCCTATGTCGGTCAGGGTATCACACATTGGATCAAGAAATGTTTGAATATTCATGCCCATTATGATTGTAAGTGCTTAAGAAAGGGTTTTTAACATGATAGAAGTTGTCTTAGTTATAATAATTTTGCCGATCATGTCCTCGATCTTGTTGATATGATGCATTTATCATTAGAGTCCCTTCTCCATATGAATTGTACTGGTCCGCTATTTCAAATTCTCAACCATCCTATCATCGTGAAAAGATCTAGCACTCATTCTATCATCATACTACTGATTATAGTATGTCATTTAGTAACTTTTTGAAAAAAAAGAAAGAAAGAAAAATAAATGAAAATTTCTCTTCAAAAAGAATATAAACAAAAGAGATAGAGTAGAAGAGGAAAGAAAAATAAAAGAAAATAATCTGGAAAGAAAATATACAAAGAGAGTAGAAAAAGAGAAGAAAGGAAGAAAAGGAAAGTTTCTAAACTCAAAGTCTTAAATAACGTCGAATTCTCCTGCAACAACACCAAAATACTTATTTGCAATCTTTTTGCAAATACACAGGTCATAGATTGTAGTACATAAAATATCGATTCATAAGGAATTTGGGTCTTAAGATGTTAAATTTAAAAACTTTCTAACCAAAAAAGATAAGAAGATGAAAGAATAGAAAAAAGGAAAAGTTGATCTGTAAAATGTAGAAGAGGGATTAGAAAAAAAGGATTGAGAGCACCTAAGATTTAGGATTTCACATACGTCTTTTACAATGGATATGTAAAGTGCTTAATCTAAATGTTATGTGTTAGAGGAAAACTATCTCTATATTGTTCTTGTGCCTTCTCTTAAAACCTACAAGGCATACCTTAATCTTCTAACCACCGATTCTTATGGGATTAAATTAATTAGAATTCATTAAGTTTTGTGGAAGTTTATGAACTTCCTCAAGGTCATTATGCCCATTTCATAGTTTTAGAATTTCAGGTTTAATATCTTGATTTTTGTATATTAGACTTCTACCTCTCGATTCCATCACTTAATATATAGGAATCATTGCCAAAGTGTAGGCCTTCACACTAAGAAAACATGAAATCACAAGATATTAAATTAATACAAAATACGTTAAATAATTAAACCATAATACCCTCTACATTGGACGTACGCTGCATCCTAAACTCTAAATAATGGGTTTAGCCTAATATGTTTATAATCAAAATCAAACATAAAATAATAATGTATTTAATCTCCATCATAAACAGGACAATTAAAATCAAAAGAAAGAAATAAAGGGAAAACTTATTGATTGGAAGCTTTGACGGTGCCTCGACCACTCTAAGCAACTCGCTGCCTCGCTCCTTGCCTCATGCTTTATGCCTTCTCTTGCTCTGTGAACTTCAACCTAAGCTCCAGGGACATTGTTAGATGCTCTTGGATATGTACAAATGATGTTTATATTGAAATTTTCGCAGAACTTGTGCAAAACCATCGCAATTGCAGATTAATTGCATAACTCTGTTAGGCTTAGAAAGTGCTTAGGTCTTAGAAGACTAGACCTAAGAAGAATTTAGGTCTCTTGTGAATAATGTTTTATCCTGTGTTGATCATTGTTTTACCTCATCTTGATTCTTTTAAATCATCAACTTGAATTAGATTTTGTCCTTATGCTTCAAATCTTCTCAAAATAGGCTGTATTGTACTGATTTTAGTTGACATTGCACTAATCAATCAATCATGAATGATTTGTATTACATGAAGTTAAATCAATTAAAATATCACTAAAATCATCTTAATCACTTAAATTCTTCTTAATTAATATTCAAAATATATAATATAAAAGTGAATCAACAAAAGGGCAGCAACGTCAAAGAAATTTTAAATAAACTTATATAGGATGGGAAAAAAACTAATGGTAAGTTAGTATTTTGGTAAGAGGAAACATGAACTATGCTTTATGGACATTTATATGATTCGTGTTTCAGCCTGACTCATGTAACTAGAAAGAATCATATAGAAGAGATGTGTGACCATTTCACCCCCTTCTTCTGCTTCTTCTCCTCTTCCTTCCTTCTTCTTGTAGTCCTCAACTTAATCTTAGACTTTCATAAGAACACTCTAAACTACTTCAAAGATCATTTATTTACGTTAAAGGAGCTCAAAATCTTAGACATTTAAGTTAGGGTTGCTGATTTTAAGAAGAATCCTGATCCATGTAAGTAGATGAGTTTTTCTTCTTGAATCCATAGTAGAATCTTGATTCTTATCATATTGTAGCATATGTGAGGTGAACCCACTCTTACAATTTGTGGACAGGACTATCTAGGATGTGAAGGGAGATGAGGCTATACAAAACGTAGAGAAATTTGGAGTTATTAGATGATTTTCATGGGATAGTTAGCATATAAACATTTTTCTATCATAGATAGAAACTTGGGTAAGGTACCCGTGGGTATCCACCGACTTGACCCTAAATAGGATAGGGTTGGGTAGAAAATTTTATCCATGGATATGGGCAGGGTAGACATCATTACCCAACTTCCTAAGTAGGGTAAGGGTTGGGTACACATTGGGTACCCAGAACCAACCTAAATAGGTACTTGCATGAGTATCTTATTATGTAAATAACTACAAATATGTGTATATAAATAAATACATAATAGTTTCTATCCTCCATTAACCAATAAATAATTATTGTTTTGATTTCCTTATTTAAATTTTTTTTATAAATTATATAGGGTTTGTATTTATAATAGTGAATGATCATAACAGGAATGCAGATGACAATGTTAATGTGATTATTATATAGATAATGAGATTACAAAGAACAACAAAACACATATAAACAACAACAAAATAAAATTAATTATTACTTGTAAAGTCTAAAATGTAAATGAGTATTGCTTTATATTATTTAAAACAAGACAATTTTTTTCACATGTCGTCATTGTTTATCATAGAAACTAATTTTGAACCGAAACTAGAATCGACTCTATGGGTAATGGGTAGGGTAGGGTATGGTAGCAACCAACCCTATAAGCAAGTAAGATAGGATAAGCTTTTTGGAAATACGGTATGAGTAGGGTAGACTACTACCTGAATCAAACCAACCCTAATCATAGGAGAGTATAATGGCATGATAGTTAACTATAAATAACTAGTACTGTTCTTTATATTGCCTATCACATATTTGATGAATTGCCAATATGATAAATGATACTTTTAAATTAAGAAACATACTTTGAAATGTTGGTGACATAGGTATAATTTGTGATATTGGTTCTTGTGATTATTGTACCATATTTCTCGGAATAGTTTTGTGTTGTATTAAATTAAAGCACATAGGCATGGGCTTAGTGGCATTATGTTATGCAATCTTTCAAGAAAAGCTATATGAGTGGTTGGTATAATTATATAAGGTTATTCATAGTTGTTAATTGACATAAGAAAAGGGTTATTCATGGTTCTTGATTGATATGAGAGGAGGTTTGTGCATGACTTGTTAAAGGCATGTGATTATATGTATATATTCTTAGGCATGGGTATTAGTTCCATTCCCTATCCATGGTAATTTAGTAGTTGGCTTTTTTCATCATTATCATTGTGTGTGCATCGTTGGTCTTATTTAATTCTATTTTGCACTAATTGCTAGATGCTTATTGAATCTATTTAGACTTATGTGATTTATCATTATTCTTTTAGATCATAGGTTAAGTGAGGCATCTCGAGATGGGACCAGAGCAAAACACAATCCCAGAGACTCAACGCAATGGATTAGGGCTTTTTTGATATTTTGGATTTTATATTTCTATTTGGTAATAATGAATGCAGTTGCTTGGTTTATTTATACTTTTGTATTTTGGACTTTTCTATAATTAATATGTATATATGATAATCTTTCAAATTATCCTATTATAATTAATGATGAAGTACACGAACTTTCTTGCTAATTTGATCTAGGTTGAGTGTACATGAATACAAAATTTTTAATATTAAAGTTTTACGATATAAGTATATAAATGAAGGACTTTTCCAAAATGTACCTATTACATTTTACCATAACTTTAAAATATACACATTACATTTCAAAAATCCTAAATATACCCATTATATTTTCACATAATCCCAGATATGTCTACTCCATCATCAACCATTACATTAAGTAACAGAGGTGATAACAAATGGCTATCAAATTTTCATAAATGCCTAGAGTATTTAAATGGTGGAGATCTCGAGCTATTTTGAATTAGCCACCTAGGTTTTCTCTCATTGTCATTTTCCACAATTACCAGTGGCAATTAGCTATTTGAAGATTAACATGATGGGCCCAAGCTGCAAATCTGCAAAGTGAGGAAGACTCAAGCATGATTGGAGCTTGTACAGAATTTATTGGCAATTGATTCGAGATCGTTGGCTATTGTTATGTTATTGATTGCAAATAGATGGCAGATCATTGTGGTCGTACGTATTACAAATGCCAATTGTAACTTCAAGATTCCGATCAGCCAAATCTGATGATGCCACTACTTGAGCTTAAGAAGATAAAGATTTGAAGCAAAAATTTATAGATGCTTGGCTTGGGTTTGTGATGGTGTATGAGTTTCATGAATGGAAACTATGACCATGGTCAAATGGGGAAGATAGAGCATGTGATTTCAATGCTCTATAATGTAACTTGATTGTTGCACATGAGACCTACTTTGCATGATCTGAACCATCAAAGAAACCTCTTCATTCACCCATCCCTTTGATTGCTAAAGTCACATTCTTGACAATTTGAGAGAGAAAAAAATTCTAACCTACTCAGGTGTTTGTACAACATGAGTGGCAAAATTGATGTTGTTACAAAATTATAATGGGATGTTTATACAATAAAAAGAAACAAGGGTGGTGGTAATGGCATTATCTGAGCATGCTCTTTGCCTTTTCTTTGTGCGTGAAATTCAAGATTCCATATCGATTGATCAGATTGTCCATGTGAGTGGTGTTTTGCCTTAGATGCCCTAAGATGGTCAAATTCATGTGCTTGTGTTCTCGAATGACTAATACTGAAAAGTGACAGTGATTAAGCACTATGATGTGAGCATGTTGGCGATGGTGCCTTGCTTTAGGTAGTCCACCCACTCCCCAGCCTTTTCACAACTAGCGAATTCAAGTCATGTCTCATCCTAACCATGAACAAATTGTAGTCCTCTATGGCCATGGGCTTTATCTCAAACACTATCTCTTCGGTCCTTAAAACTACCATGTCGTTTTAATCTATGTGCTCATTTCCTACGTTCCTCGACTTGAAGTTCATTAAGGCATCATTGTCAAGCTTCTTCTCCTTCAGGACCTCTTTAATGATTGCTAAGGGAAGGAACCTTATGATGCTTATATACATGTCTAGGTGCGACATGTCGGTAGCAAGGGTGAGGGTCTCTCTATCGTCCTCCCCACTTTATTTAAAAAAGATGACAATGCGGTGATAGAAGTGATCAGTGGGTGAGTTTACGATGTATATCTTCTAATGAAGTGGTCTACGATGACACCAATGATGCAGAGGGAATTGTCAAGGATTCTTTGGTTCATCACTCATGCTAATGGGTTAGTTTCCATCCCTCTATCCACCCTTTCGGTTTCCATTCCTCTATCCACCCTTTCAGTTCAACCTTAGATCATGTGCATCTTCATAATTTCACATATTTTCTATAGCCATTTTCTCATGTCCATGACAGAGTGAGCATATATAGGATAATGGGCAAATGTAATGAGTATATCTGAGATTTTTAAAACTTAGTGGATATATTTTGAATTACGGTAAAATGTAATGAGTATATCTAGGAAAAAACCATAAATGAATGAATGTAGAACTAATTGTTAAATCATTAGAATGGAAATAAGTTGTACAAGTACAAAAAAGATTTATATTCTATGTTGCCCCTTATAGGTTATGGAAAATGCTGCTGAGTTTTCCTTTTATAGGTTATGAGGAGATGTTGCTAAATTTTTCTTAGACGATACCATTAGTTAGCTATTGGAGATTTATAGGTAACGAGGTGTCATAATTGGTCTCCAACATTAAGCCAATTAACAACTCATAAATAAATTTTTGATAAAAAACTACATTATATAGAGTTTGTGTAGACAAATGAGCCGAGTAAGCTCTTAATGGTTATAGGATTATTGAACTTTGAAGCTTAAAAACTTGAACTTGAGAGCTTATCTATGGATTTATTTATATGAAGCTCTTAATGTTTGTAGAAGGAAAGGTGAAGACTAAAGGTGTGTTCGGCTGAGCTAAAAAAATGTCAATCAAAATTTTTTAATAAAAAATTTTCACTTTTCATAGCTACCCTATTTTTAAATTATTTTTTCATATTCTCCTACACAAACTACCTTATTTTTCAATCAATTCCATGCAACTACTCATATAACAAACTGATTTATTTTAATTTTATTTTCTTTACACATCATTATTATCTCTTATTTTCTTTACACATCATTATTACCCCGATCATATCATATCATTTTTTATAAATTTGATAACTTTTACCTCAAAAAATTTTACCCCAACCAAACAAAAATCAAGTAAATTCTCTAGCTAACCCTTATCGCTATTCAAGACATGATATTTAAAGCCTTCGAGGAATAGTATTCATTTGGTCATAGATGGTGCACAATAAATTCACTAATGTTTGAATTTTTCTAATCATTATGATTGAAGTCCTAGCTAGAGTTGACTTGGAGTTCGACTTCACTGTTGGGGTTGACTTGAGATGAGACTTTGAACTTTAGTGATTTTTGAGTTTAGATCATATAGTTGAATATCCTCTAAGTCACAATGAGATCAACTTGGTGTGTGATTTCACGCAGGTTGTATGTGAAGTATACTTGCATTGTGATTTTAGACTTTAGTGTACTCCAAATTTTTGTCTTCTCTCTTGATTCATATCCAAGTTGCATATGAAGTTGAACTTGGATTGCGACTTCACCTAACTTTCAAGTTGAGGTTAACTTGGAGTGTAACTTTGCATTCCACTGAGATCTAAAAATTTGTTTCTTCTCTTGGTTCATCTTCAAATCACATGTGAGGCTGACTTAGATTGCGATTTCGTCCAAGTCACAAGTTGAGATCAATTAGAATTTGGAGCATTGCATATACCAGTGAAATTTGAGGTCTTGTTTCTTTTCTTGATCATTCACAAAGTCGTAGACAAGTCCAACTTAGGATGCAACTTTACCCAACTCACATATCAAATTTAACTTAGGGTGTGACTTTACAGTGAAGTCCAAAACTTTGGGTCTTCATGTTTTTTTTTTAAAGTCATTGTTGAAGTCGACCAGAGGTGAGACTTCACCAAGGTCACATTCTAAGTCGACTCAGGTTTGCGACTTCACTTCTAAACTTAAAATTTTCTTCTAACATACACTCAGGTTGCTCTTTGGGGTCGACTTGAGTTGCATCTTTGCCTATTTTGCACTTGCATATTTCTTAACATTCTTTTTGAATCTTTGGTTTTCAATTTTAATCATGTATACACTTAATACAAGACATGTTGTAGCTTTATTTTATTTTAATTAAGTTGTTAATCATCAAAATCATCATTGATTTGCAATTTACCACAATTAGGTTCACAATTCTAGGGTTGAGGATATAGTGTGTAAACTATTTGTGACTTTAGCTTATTTTTTTAATTGTTGAGGATATTTTGCTTTGGTATTTCGTGGATTAATGACTTATTTTTAAACTTGTATCACACATAAGATATTGTCATCTACCAAGTGAAGGATTGAGAAATGCAATTTGATATAAGATAGTCAAAATATTAAAGTTAAAATTCTTAATCTCTAAGGAATTTTATAAAATAACCACATATCTTAATGTTATTTTAATTAGTCTAATACCATGAAAATAAATTATTATCTTGGTGAAAATATAGTTTTTCATGCCTTTGAAAGAAAATGTTAGATTAAATTAGGACTATTCTCCTTTATCTTTGAAAGAAAATGTTAGATTAAATTAGCACTATTCTCCTTTATCACAAATCATCCCAAAATTGAATAAATTAGTTATCAGTCCTGGAGAGTGGAGATGTGAAACCCTTGAGACTAGATTTCTTTCAACCTTGGTAAACACCATCTTTGATAGCCTAGATTTCTTTTACTTGTTTTAAGCATATATTTTAATTGCATTGTAGTTTAATCAGAATTATTATAGTTTGGTACTCATTCAAATAACTATCATATGTTTATACTATTTGCTAAGATTTGTGTATCTGTAGCATTTCCTAACAACTAATGTTAAGGATATATGGAAAGCATATGGAGTTATATTGTTTTTTTTGAGTTTCACACTGGATGATAACTATGTGTCTTAAGAATGTAATGACATTTAGTGGTAGTGATAGCCTAAAAATCTTGAGAATATGATAGTACTGAAAAAGAATGAACACTACATTTTGGGGTTGCTAAGATCATGTTTTAGACTAGACAGTGAGTTTTAATTTAACAATGAAAAGTAAGAACATATTAATTGATTTTTTCACTTATGTACATTGTTTAAGAAAGAAAGCCCACTAAAAGAAAATCAATATTTTACACCATACTTTTAGTAATACATTTAGTGGTAGTGAGAGCCTAAAAATCTTGAGAATGTGATAGTACTGAAAAAGAACGAACACTACATTTTGGGGTTGCTAAGATCATTTTTTAAACTAGACAGTTTTAATTTAACAAAGAAAAGTTAGAACATATTAATTTATTTTTTTCACTTGTGTACATTGTTTAAGAAAGAAAGCCCACTAAAAGAAAATCAATATTTTACACCATACTTTTAGTAATGCTTAACACTTATCGTTGCAAAAAATACAAATTAGAGTCATAAATAATTATTTTCATTAAAAATGATCATTTAACAATAATAATATAATGGATTTTGTAGAAAAAGAGTAACCTTTTAAAAATATAAAATTTAGCAACTACTTCAAAAAGTTGTTGCTCAAATCCCTTTCTGTTCTGATAGAAGCTAATGCCCAATCAATTAGTTTCAAACCTTGGATCTCTTATAGATGTACATACTTATACATCCAGATATTGACTTGGTCAAACCTTTTCTAATTGTCTTTGTATGTAAATTATATATATATATATATATATATATATATGATGACAAGTTTTTGCCTAGCCAAAGTTCACTACATCCAAATATGAAGAAAGAATAAAGAAAGATGTACTTCACCCATTTGAAAGTTTCAAAGTTGAATTAAAGAATAATGCAGTAGTCAACACCTGTATAGTCAAGTAGTTTAACATTAGTGTGTGTGGAAGTAAGATCCTGGTTTTGATTTTGGGCTAGATCGATAGTCTCCATTAACATTAAAAAAGCAGTAAGTAGGACTAAAATCTAACAACATATGGGATGAGTTTATCAAAACTAAATATAAGAGGGAACTACTATATATATATATATATATAAAAGCACAAGGAACCCATTTTAAGATTGCACTCATTTTAGTCAATTCATCTTATAGTTGACATGGGGATGACTTTTGACCATTAGGGATTAGGATGGTAATTATGAGTAAAGAGAATAAATATCAAATATATAAGATAATTATATATAAATATCTAAAATAATTTGAAAATAAAGATAATAATAGAAAATTAGAATAATTCAATAATTAAAATGCCAAATTATATCCATAAATATTTATGGGTTAACTAAAAATTTTGGCTCTTATTTGATTAACTATTTATTTGACAATCACAAGAAGTTACTAATTTAAAAAACTTTTCACTATTCATAATTGCTCTGTTTTTAATAGTTTTCATATATTTCTATATAACTATCTTATTTTTCAATCATTTCTCTACAACTACTCGAACTACTCAAACAACTTCATTGTCTAATCTAACTTTTGTAAACTTCTATGAAAGTCACTTTTTGATTGATTTTGATGATGATAAAAGATATGTTTTTGTGTCATTGATTTTGATTTTGTAAAATTATGTTTTGGGATCTTAAATTGGATTTTAAAAATTGTGGGGTGTTTGTGGAATTATCATTTTTAGTTTATAACACAAATTGTGATAGGATTAAGCTTGAAATTAATATATGGCTTAAAAATGGAATATGCTTGTGGAATGCTTGGAATGATCTTGGAATATGTTCACTTGATAACTTCACTTAGAATAATTATAGAATCTAATTTTTGAGATGTACTTAATCTCTAATTAATATTGATTTGTTCATTTATGATTATCCTGAGTGGATTAACGTGATTGAAATAAGACATTTTTCCAAAATTCGTATTTTGCAAAAATTAGGAAAAATTTAGACTTTTTTTGTTCAACTTTCATGTTGTCTCAACTGAAGCAAGCAAAAGGCCACCTTTTGGACAGAAAAAGTCAATATTTTAGAGGTGACAAAAAATACATATTTTGAGAAGTTTTGATATACATGGAGACCTCTTGAGTTATCATCTAGAGCATATTTTAAGTGATCAAGAAGCTATAAAAAGGAGAACTTGGGAGAGCCAGAAGGTATCCAAAAATTGAACAAATTCTTGAAGGTGTTGCTATAGAGCATTTAAAGCTACAAGGTGTTAATTAATTGAAGAGTTGCTTCTCTTGCAAATGTGCTAAACTGGTTTGCTTTTTATTTAAAGCTTTATTGTTTATATTACATTGGTGTTGATGATGACTAAACTAAGAAAAAGTTAATCAAAGTGTTGATTATTTCACTAGCCTACCTGGAGCTTATTATCAATCCAGAAGACAATCAAATAAATTGTATTATTGTAACTCGTTATGTTAAAGTTGACTAGTAGAACCCAAGCTGTCGTGTTTGGATAGTGGAGTAGGATAGAGAGATATGAATCACTATATGTATTTTGGTCTTTGTAGTTTGATTTTCTCATTATGGTTTGTATTTTTTATTTGATTCATATTATTTTACCAAAGTTATTTAAGTAGCCATCATACATGGGGGTCCAACAACTTTGTTCTTTTTACTCGTCATTAGTATGCATGTCATATCATCTCATTTTTTTTTATTTTCAAAAACTTTTACAACAAAATTTTTTTAAAAAAAGTTATTGACACCCAAACACAAGGTGTGTTTGGGAAGTAATAAAATTTTTGAATGACAAATTTTTTGTGCAAAAGTTTTTGTACTGCTAGAAAATGATGAAAATATAATATGGGCAATGATGAAAAGTAAAAAAAAAAAATTAAAATAGATAGGTTAATTGTATGAGTAGTTGTGTAAATATGATTGAAAAGTAGGATAGTCGTACAGAAAGATTTGAAAAAATGATTTACAATAAGATATTTATGGAGAGTAAAATGTTTTAATTTGAAACCTTTTTATTATAAATGAACAACCTAGATTTTTTTAAAAATAAAAGAAAAATATATAAAAAATTTAAAAAATGGCAAAAATTGATATACATGTTAAATATATTTAGATTAACAATCTTAAAAAAAATTCAAAAATATAAAAATAGGTTAAATTAAATGCACTTAGGTGCATGAAATCAGTTTTCGTACAGTAATATTTTTTCGGGTATTTTTTACAATGTGATAACTGATATTACAATCAAATGCATCCACAACCTTCAAACATTGGAGAGACATGCTTGTAAATACTTACACACCGGGAGAAATCTGTAAATATCCCCATCCAGACAAAAGTTGTAAATAACCCCACCGAAGGAGCACTTTGTGTAAACCCGCCCACACTGGCGGGACTTGAAGATAGAAACCCGGTGTCCGCGCTGGCGACAAACGGGCTCACCGCGACGCTTCTGGTGTCGTGGCGTATGAAAATATCTTAAATGCAAATGACCCGTATCTTTTTCATTAATCCCAATCAATTAATAATCATGAAGGCAATGATTTGAGTTCTCGGCGTCAATGGTCTGAATGCCATGGCTGCAACTTCCATTTCCCAATCTGTCACGCCTTGCTCATGTGCTTCCTCCATCAATCGCGAAACATCCAAACCCACATCAGTCTCCTGCCAGAAGCAAGCAATCACCAACACCAGCTTTTCCCGTACAAGAACTACTGCAAAACTAACTCCCGTCGTCTTCTCCGATCTCTCACGCAATCAACATGGCAACGGCGCTATCGCAGACTCCCTCGCTTCGGCGCTCCAGCGATGCGCCGCCGCTCTCTCTTTAAGCGGTGGAGCTCAAATCCATGCCCGCATTGTTTCCCATGGCCTCGCCTCCGATGTCTACCTCTCCAGCCAGCTTCTCCACTTCTATGCCTCCTGCCGCCTTCCCGATGCTGCCCGCTCCGTCTTCGACGCTGTCCCTGCGCCCCAACTCAACCTCTTCTTCTACAACGTCATGCTCCGAGGTTACGTCGACTCCCGCCGCTGCGAGGATGCCCTTCGGCTGTTCGCCCAAATGCTTCTCTCTGGCTTCGCTCCCAATCGCTTTAGCTTCCCTTTCGTCTTCAAGGCTTGCGCCTTGCTCGGCCTGCTTCGCCTGGGGCGCGAGGTCCATGGCATGCTGGTCGTCGCTGGTCTCCAGTATGATGTTTATGCGGCCAGTGCTCTGCTGGACATGTACTTAAAGTGCGGGTCCTGGCCGCATGCTTGCAAGTTGTTTGAAAGAATTCCGCACAGGAATGTGGTGACTTGGAATTCGATGATTTGCGCATTGGCAGCGGATGGGCTCTGGGAACATGCTTTGGAAGTCATCGGTGTCATTGGGGATGAAATTGGTGTGTGTAGCTGGAATTCGCTCATTGCTGGATGCATTCGTCATGGTGATGGGGAGTTGACACTGGAGATGCTTGGTTTGATGTTGGAATCCGCTGCTTTAGTAAAGCCCAATTCAGCTACATTCAACACCCTACTCCCCCTGATCTCCGAGTTAGGGCCCTTAACTAGACTGAAGGAGCTCCACGCAGTAGTGACTCGGCAGTTTGCATTAAGCAATGGGGATGACTTCATTTGCAGAGAGAGGCTGCTCTGTGCTATGGTGGATGGCTATGCCTACAATGGCTGTATGGTTTATGCTTGTCGACTATTTGAGATGATCAGCTCTAAACGATCCCATTCTTGGATCTCAATCATCTCAGGATTTATCACTTGTCGTCAGCCAAAGATAGCGTTTGATGTGTTCCACCAGATGGCTATGCAGCAAGGCAGCCAATTGGATATGATCCCCAAGGTTTCTTTAACGCTGCTGCTTCCTGAGTGTAGCACTTCATCCTTAGCTGGTTTGGAAATCCATGGTTATGCTTGCAGAAATGGCTTGGACACTGATTTATCAGTGAACAATGCTCTTATCTCCATGTATGCCAGGAGAGGCAACATTAGTCTGTCTGAGAGAATCTTCGCAAGAATGCCTGAGAAAGATGTTGTTTCGTGGAACACCATGTTTTCCAGCTATGCCTACAACCATGATTTTGAGCGGGCTTTCAGACTATTCCATAAGATGAAGGAAGGGGATACCAAACCTGATGAGTTCACAGTGGCATCAATACTTAGTGGATGTGGACACACAGAAGCCCTTCGACAAGGTACAGGACTACATGGCTATATGGTCAAGAGTGGATTCTCTGTGGATTACTTGGTTGTCCAAAATGCTCTTCTGGATATGTATGCCAAGTGTGGGTGTGTAGAAGAAGCAGAGAAGGTGTTCCATTCGATGGAGTTCAGGGATATTGTGTCATGGAACACCATGATCTCATGTTATGGTGCCAGCACCCAACCAATGGAAGCCTTCATGCTCTTTGAAAAGATGCAAGACGAAGGATTGAAACCTAACCCCATCACGTTCATTGCCCTCTTATCAGCCTGCAGCCATGCAGGCTTGGTTGTTGAAGGCCTACATTGTTTCCAAACCATGTCTATTAAGCATGGGCTAGCCCCTGAAATTGAACACTATACCTGCATTGTTGATAACCTATGTAGAGCTGGGCACCTGGACTTTGCTTACCAACTGATCAAGAGCATGCCAATGGAACCTGACGACTACATTTGGAGCGCGCTGCTGAGTGGCTGTAGGATCCACAGAAATGTGGTCCTGGCTGAAGTTGCGGCTAGGCATCTGATGGAATTGGACCCCAACCATTCTGGGTACCGGGTGCTACTCTCCAATGTCTATGCTGATGCAAAAAGATGGGATAATGTGGCAAAGGTTCGAGCCGTTATGAAAACTGATGGCGTTAGAAAGTTCCCTGGCTGTAGTTGGATTGATGTTGGTGGTGAGCTTCATTTGTTTTATACCGCAGACAAGTCTCACAAACAATGGACTGCAATCCATTTCACACTAAATGGACTAACAAACCAATTGAATGAAGAGGGTTATGTGCCCACAATCTACTCAAAATGCATGTCACTCGACCGAATGGAAAATCCAGTGTTCATATAAATGGTATTTCTCTCTGCTCATTTTGCATGCCATTGGAAGATTGTGCACGACGCAATGGAAACATTTAGAAGTAGAACATGGCCTATAGCGCTTTGCATAACTGCCCAATTGGCACTGCCCGCCCCATATCCGTACAAATGTTGGGTTGGTGTATTGAATTCTGAAAGATTCATGGGCTTTTAACATTGAATTGAGCTTAAATAGGACCATGTTGCCGAAACCCATATAAATGTTATATAATGGTGTTTCATTAGGGTTTTGGTGCTTAGCAGGACTTCACGGTTGAGAATTGAGGAGGAGAAATGGACATTTTTGTAGAGTTTTCATGAGGGATTTGGTGTAGACATTCGGGTTTGATCTCTGTAACCTGTTTGCAGTTTTATTCTTGTAATCCGACTGATTATTGTAGATTTTGGTTTCTTCCATGATCTGTATTTATTTTACTTCTGATTAGGACCGTATAAATTAGTACCGGAGCTGATGCAACATATATAATGACATAACATAAAAAAAGGGTAATACCCGATTAAAAAAAGTTCATGATCTTGTCAGCCCGCCCAGCTGATTTATATATTTAATTTTTATTTTTATGAGAATATTTTTCTGCTGATTTATATATTTAATTTTTATTTTTTATGAGAATATTTTTCTAAGTATATTTGATTTATATGTCAAAATTTACAGTTTTTGTTTGCATATTTATTTTTTATTTTTGAAAATCAACATGTAGAGAATGAAATGGCCGAAATACCCTAGAAAGTTTATTTTTGAATATAAAGAATAAATATATGCTTTCAGAAATTATAACATTTTGTATATAAATTAAATATACTTGGAAAATATTTTAACAAAAAATCCAATTTTTTTTTTATTTTAAAAAATACACTTTTAGCCTCGGCTAGCAAACACAACAACTGACGTCCCTGAGAAAGATCAAAACAATATTTGCATCTAATTGTCATCCATGGGCTGAATTTTCTTCCTGTCTTTTTTATTTACAAAAAATTATGCACTTGCATCTTTTTAAGTGCTATCAACTGATCTCCAGTTTTAGCCGGCAGACTTATAGCTTGCTCGGCAGTGATCTATCCAAATAATAAAAAAAAATAAAACTATTAAATTATGCACATGTATCATGAATGAATAAGTATATTCGTAACCTCAGATATATTTTTGGAATTTTGCGAAATAAAAATTACACCAGTGTGAGCTGAAGAGGTGCACCGCAATCCATGTTCCTCAGTTGCTGGGGCAAGGATAGCAAAAGTTGGGGCCATTAGTCATGAGGCCCGATTTTATGCAACTGATCGTACTGCAGCAAAAAAATGAACAGCATTGAATTCAAGCATATGCAAGTCACCCCATCTTATTCACTCGCATACAGTATTGTTTATTCACCTCCGAGAAAGAAACGGAGTAATTTTTTTTCGCTTGTCATTGCCTTCATCATGAGTGAAAGTGTCAACGATCTGGTTGGATCAGTTGCAACTTAATCTTAATTCTAACCCATTTAAAATATTTCAATCATAATTTTTTTATTAATCAATTTAAAAGCCTTAACCTTCACCCATTTACAACCCTATTAATAAATGAGTTGGTGGGTTGTATAATAAACAACCTAAAAGTCCAGATTCTGGCAGACGATGATCTCACAAAGAGAGGCGAAAAGTGTTTTTGGTGCAGAGAAAATGAAAATAGGATAGTAATGGAAAAATAAAATTAGGATGGTATCGGAAATATAAAAATTAAGTGGCTGAAGGAAAACTTAGTGGTGGAAAATAATCAAGGAGTTTACATGTATATAACTTTAATGGGTTAAACAAGTTAAATGAATTAAATGAATTAAACGGGTTAAATGGGCTGAACGGGTTATTAAACGGGTTAATGAATTATAAAATATCAACTCTAATATATTTATTTAATCAAATGGTTGAACGGGTTGGCGGATCATAACCCATCTATTCAAAAATCTTAACCTCAACCTCTTTATCAACGGATTGGATAAGTGGGTTGACGAGTTGACTATGATTATTAACACCCCTAGTCATCAGATCCTATTCCCGTTCATGTTGCACGCCATTCTTCTACCTTTGCTGACGAGACCAAGATTCCCAATTAAGCTCAATTTCTTTGCGATTCACACATGACTAATGTCTAAAGTCATGTATGTATAGAGCCCTGATTACATAGGATTAGTCATATATTGTTGGTCCCGAGATTATGACAATTACCTAAGAGGGGAGGGGTGAATTGGGTATTTTAAAATTTTTCGATTAAACAGAAAATTTTCCCCTTTTTGGAGTTAATCCCCTCAATGAAACAAATAGAAAGATGGAGAAAACTAAAGCTATAAAACACAAACAGTCAAACCACACCAAGAGACAAAGGTTTATAGTGATTCAGGTAACCTTCCTTACTCCACTTTTCTAAAGGTTCCACTATTAGATTTTAATACAACTAGAGCAATAACTCTCTTTTAGATTTCAGCTCTAAGGGGCTTGCACAAATACAACACAAGTAAGTGATGAGTCTCACTCCGGTCACAACAGTACTTTGCCTTCACTTGGTTTCAATTTTCAATATCAAACTAAGTGGGAAACACAAAGAATCAATGAAAGAAAGAACTACACTTTACAAATTTATGTACACAGTTTGTAGCTTGTAGAAGAACTTGTAGATGTAGTAGCGAATACAACAATGCAGCTTGAAGCACAGTTCTTCACTTAAACTTGTTGTAGATCAACTTAAACGCAAGAGAGAGTAGAAGGTGAGCTCAATAAATGCTTCTCTAACTTCTATCACGTCCTCTTGAAGCTCCTTATATAATGGGAGGTGATTTTCAAACATTTGGTGGTAGGTAGTGCACATTTAATGTGCCTACATTCAAATTTTTCTGACCGTTCGAACCATGTGACTTTGTCCGAGTCGCATATGGAGTCGACTTGGCATGCGACTTCGTCCAAGTCGCAGACTGGAGATGACTTTAGGTGCAATTTCGGTCTTTGGCTTCTACTTCTAAGTTCCAACTTCAGGTCGACTTGGTCTCAGACTTGACTCAAGTCACATGGTGGAGTCGACTTCGGGTGCGACTTTACCAGCCATTTGATTATTTTGGAACTTTGGATTCTTACAAGTGATCTTGATATTACACTTTTCCTTTTCTTCTCTTGTTCTTCATTAGAGATCTTTGATTTTCCTTGTTTCGCTTAGAAACTTAGCAATGTATACTTCTCTTGAGGAGTTCTTCCTCGTGGCCTTGATTCAAGATGATTGTCCTTCTTGATTTTGTTGTCCAATCTTCAATATAGAGTTATTCTTTTAATAATATTTCAACTTTGAAGAAATCTGAAGTGACCATTTGCTAAAGTCGCTTGCTTGGGTTGACTTGGACTTCGACTTTACCCAAGTCGCATGTTCAGGTCGACTTGAGGTTCGATTTTACCTAAGTCACATTGCAGAGTCGACTTGGAATGTGACTTGACTCTGAGAATTCGAAGTCTTCAGCAAAGCTATACCCAAGTCGCATCTAGAGTCGACTTGGGTTTGCGACTTCACCTAAGCCGCACGTGGAGTTGACTTCAACTGCAATTTCACTTGTCTCCGAGTCCCAATTTCAACTCTGGAGCATTTAATGCATTTGAAGTCGACTTGGGAATCTACTTGACCTAAGTCGATGGCTGAGTCGACTTGGGACTACGACTTGGTCTGCTATCTTTTAAAACTTGAGTTTTTAACCTTTCAAAACACTTAGCAAACCCATTAGTGCTTAATTAATTCTTAAATTGAGTTGTTAATCATCAAAACATAGATTGTGCTTAATTTGCCTTGAATTCCAACAATCTCTCCCTTTTTAATGATTGACAAAACCAATTTGAGATATACCTTTCATTTTCTTTCATAAATGATGTGTCATATTTTGTTTTTGGCATTTAGAGTAATCATGTTGTTTTATTTTCGAGATTTGCATAACATTGCATTCCAAATTAACAATTTGCACAAAGGAAACAAAATTATATCATTCTCAAACAATTTTATGTCATACGATCATTCAAATCAACATTGCTTTTAAAACAACAATTTTCACCAAAGAAAACAAATTCATGTCATTCATTCAATCATTTCATACAAGATGATTCAAAAAGAAATGACCTATATGTTACATGTTACCCAATCCCAAAAAATGGAAAACCTAAACCCTAATCTCAAAACCTCTCAAACTTCTCCCCTTTTTGTTAATAGATTAAAAAGGAATGTAGGGGAAACGAGATTTGAAAATTGAAAAGCAGTGATTGGATAAGTAGGCGGAATGGGTCAAGTGCAAGCCTAGGAGAATGGGGATGAGGGAGCCTGAATAGTGGGTTCTGCTCTCACGGACTCTCCCCAATATGGATCAAAATCGAGAAGGTTAGGGATACAACGACCATAACTACTTCCTGAAGCTAATCTGTACTTGATAGTCCTCAACTCCTGATCCATTCTATCCTGGCGACTATGCATCTCCATCATCGTCGTGTGGATAGGTACCAACTGTTGTGTGATCCGATCTTCCATCTAACCAAGATACTCCATAATGGCATGAGAGGAAGCGAGTCGATCGAGGGATCTCGGATGTCGATCTGGAATTTGGGAGTCGTGGGATGAGCAGGACCTCTGTGACTGGGGTGACGCGAGAACTGCAAGAGCTGGAGGTGGAGATGGAATCGGCTTGGGATGTGGGTGTTCCTCCCCCTCAGGATGACTACCCCTGGCTTCGGGCTGTTCAGCGTGTCCCATTCTTTCTTGGATCCTTTCTGCCCTGAATTGCTCCAAGTTGATCTTCATACAGGTCAGGAGAGCTCAGTTAATTGTGTTTGTTTGGTTTTAGAACCTCAAATAGTTCTCCTTCCAAGTCAACAACATAGTATGCCATAATCTTTTTGATCCACGTCCCATAAGGTAGAACACCTCGTGGATTCTCCTTTTTATGCGCCATGGCTTCCAAAAACAACCTCAACAGACTAACCTTAACCCGATTAGCCACTTTCCACAATATTTCAGCTTCTTGTGGGTTCAACTAATTACGGCCTCTACCCTTTGGATATATGCAATGGGCAATCAGTAGTCAAAGGACTCGTAGCCTAGGAGACAAGTCCATGTAATATAGAAATTTTATTCCCGGGTGATACTCGTTGCTATTGGTAAGCTGGTTGTATATTTGTGTGAGGAATAGGCCTTTGGGAATTGATTGGTTCACATAAGGTACTCCCAAGATATTGCCTATTTTGTCAATGACATTTCTTCTGCAAATACCTTGTGCTAATCCCAAATTTATTTCAACCCTTTTTATGTAGGTACTGTAATATTCTTGATCCCACAAATAGTAAAAGAGTCTAGTCAAGTCTTTATAGACTCTATCATCCTCTTTAAGTAGATTTGTCTAGCCATGAAAATCTAAAAGCTCTTCTATCCCAAATTCATATTCACTTAAAAACTTCAAATCAATGATCTTTAAGACAAAAATCTTGCGTTCATAAAAATGTCGATAGAACCAACTATATTGCCATTCGGTTCTAAAGTAATCGGTATGCATTTTCAGAACCTGCCCTTTCTGAGTCGGTTTTCCTCTTCTATTTCCTCCAGATTTAGTTTTATTGTTGGAATCCTCAGTTAAATTCTCATTTTGGGAACCGATATGGATGGATTACCTTCACGAAATAGTACATGTCGCCTTGAGGAGGCTGTAGTCTCTTCTTGAATCCGTTTGGACGACATCCGTTGTTGTCGTGGCACGCCCTCGCCTATATTTGATTTGGATGGCCTTGACATGGGTAGTTTAGCGGGTTTAGATACTGCTTTGGGAGCTATTGATTTGGGGAGATGGATTCTAAATGAATTTTAGTAGAGACAAAGGCTTGAGAGATGACTTGGGAGAAAAGAGAGAGAGAGGTTGTAGTCAAGAGGGCTAAGAGAGAGATAAAGAGAGGACTGTGAGAGAGAGAATAAGTTGGAAGGGGATAAATGGAGGGAGAGATTGAAAGCTGAGAGAGAAAGTGCGAGAAATAGAGAGAGAGAGAGAGAGAGAGAGAGAGAGAGAGAGAGAGAATGGTGGCTGTAGTGAAATGGGATGAGGAGAAGAGAAGATCGGCGCAGGAGAGGAAGGAAGAAGAAAGAAGAAGAGCAAGAAGAGAAGAAGAGAAGAAGAGAAGAGAAGAGACTGCGGGAGTGCGGTAGTCCAATCGACATGCTGTAGTCGACTTCGCCCCTATGGAGTCAACTTGGCTCTATTGACTTGGAATTCTATATTCTTTCTGATATGTTCCCCCTATCTAGATTTACCATATCATGTTTCTAATCAATGTCAATCATACTTATATAATTTCTAATTTTGTAAAATGATTAATTTGCCAATGGTTTAGTAAAAATATCTATAATTTGGTTGTCAGTTTTAACATACTCTAAGCAAATATCATGATTTTTAACATGTTCCCTAATAAAATGATGTTTTACATCTATATGCTTGGTTCTAGAATGCAACACAGGATTTTTTGTCAAACAAAAGGCATTGGTATTATCATATCTAATTGGTATATCATTATAATCAATTCCATAATCTTTAAGTTGTTATTTCATCCAAAGTAGTTGGGCACCACAACTCCCGGCGACAATGTATTCGGCTTCCGCAGTAGATAGAGCAACACTAGTTTGTTTTCTTGAAAACCATAAAACCAACATGTTTCCAAGAAACCGACATGTTTCACTAGTACTTTTTCTATCCACTTTGTAACTTGCAAAATCCGCATCCGAGTAGTCGATTAGATCAAATATTGACCTCTTTGGATATCATAATCCTGGATTACTGGTTTTGATTAAGTATCTGAAAATTTTTTTTACAACTATTAGATGTGATTCTTTTGAACATAATTGGAATCTTGAACACATGCAAATATTAAACAAAATGTTCGGTCTAGAAGCAGTCAAATATAACAAAGATTCTATCATGCTTCTATATAGTTTTTGTTCGATAGATTTACCTTTTTCATCCTTGTCTATCTTGATGGTAGAGCTCATTGGCGTGTTTGCTCATTTGCTATTTTGTATTCTGAACTTCTTTAGCATTTCCAATATTTGGATTGGTTTATAAATATTCGTTTGGCTAGTTGCTTAATTTGCAGTCCAAGGAAAAAGTTTAACTCTCCCATCATGCTCATTTCAAATTCACTCTGCATAATTTCAGAAAATTATTGGCACAAAGTTTCATTAGTAGCACCAAATATTATGTCATCTACATAAATTTAAACAATTAAAATATTTTTATCCTTATATTTGATAAATAATGTTATATCAAGTTTTCCTCTTTGAAAGTCATGATCAATCAAAAACTTTCTTAACCTTTCATACCAAACTCTTAGAGCTTGTTTAAGTCCATATAATGCTTTTGTTAATTTAAAAATAAAATTTGATTGATCATTCTCTTCAAATCTAGGGGGTTGTTCAACATATATTTCCTCATTTAAATAATCATTCAAAAATGCGTTTTTCACATCTATTTAAAACAATTTAAAGTTCATGTGATAAGCAAAAGCTAGTAGGATACGTATGACCTCTAATATAGCCACAGGAGCATAGAATTCTTCAAATCAATTCCCTCTTCTTAGGAATATCCTTTGGCTACTAATTTGGCTTTGTTCCTTACTACAAGTCCACTTTCGTCTAATTTGTTCCTAAAAACCCATTTAGTACCAATGATCGTGCAATCTTTGGGTCTAAGAACTAGGTGTTATATTTTATTTCTTTCAAATTGATTTAGTTCTTCTTGCATTGCAGCAATCTAATTTTTATCATTAAGAGCTTGATCAATAGAATTTAGTTTAATTTTAGACACAAAAGCAAATTCTCCAAATATATTGTATTTAGACCTTCTAGTTTTTACTCCTTCGTATATACTGCCAATAACTTTTTCAATATGATTGTCATTTTTGAATTTCAAATCAGTAGGAGATTTATAGGAACTATTACCTTCACTTACCTTTTTCTCCGTGGAATTCTCTTATTTTGTTTCGGCTCTTTCTTGTTGTTCTAGTTATTTCTTTTCTGGATTCCTTGACGCCTTATTTGCATTACTTAACTCATCATCCATTTTGGAATTTTGGTTAAATTCATCAAATACAACATATATTGATTCTTCTACTATTTGATTTCTTTTGTTAAAAACTCTATATGCTTTGCTATTTGATGAATAACTAAAAAATATTGCCTCATCACTTTTGGCATCTAACTTTCCCAAGTTTGTTTTTCCATTATTCAACACATAGCAAGTGCATCCAAAAGTATGAAAATATGAAATATTTGATTTTCTTCTCTTCCATAGTTCATATGGGGTCTTTTTCAAGATTGCTCTTATGGTAACTCGATTAAATACATAACATGGCGCACTTACAGTTTCATCCCAAAATCTTTTGGATAATTTACTCTTATTTAACATAGTTCTAGTTATCTCTTGTATAGTTCTATTTTTTCTTTCAACTACCCCATTTTGTTGGGGAGTTCTTGGTACAGAAAATGTATGATGAATTTCTTGTTCATTACAAAATTCTATAAACCATTTATTTTCAAATTCACCACCAAGATCACTTCTAATGGAAATGATTATGTTTTGTTTTTCATTTTGCACTAAATTTGAAAAAGTGACAAATATAGAGAAGGCTTCATCTTTGCTAGCTAAGAGTATTATCTGTATATATCTTGAAAAATCTTCAACTATGACAAATACATACTTTTTCCCACCAAGAGTTAAAATGTCTGATGGCCCGTAAAGATACATAGGTAGTAGTCCAAGTGGTCTAGTGGTTGAAATTTTCTTTTTAGTGGAAAATAACATTTTTGGTTGTTTGGATAACTAACAAGCTTTACAAATTTTATTTTGTCATATTTAAGCTTTGACAATCCTTCCACTAGGCTCTTTTTCCATAAATTCTTAATATTTCATATATTTATATGTTCAAGCATTTTATGCCATATCCATGGATCATTTTTAATGGCTAGAAGACATTTTTCATCAAGTTCATCAAGACAAACCAAATATACATTTCCATGTCTTTTGTCATTAAAAACTATGTGATCATCATCGAATACATTGCATACAGAGAATTCAAATACAACTTTATAGCCTTTATCACATAGTTGACTAATGCTCATTAAGTTGTGTTTGAGTCCCTCAATAAATAGTACATCCTCAATACATGCATTTGAATTTTCATAAACATTTTTTTACCTTTGATTCGTTTTTTCCAAATGCAACTGTTCCTTCATAACATGATTTGATCTTATGGAACAATCTTCTTTCTCCCGTCAAATGTCTTGAGCAGTCACTATCCATGAATCACATATTATTGGCCTTTGCTTTAAGACATACCTGTAAAACGAAATCATGTAAAACTTATCTTTTTGGTACCCATTTTATGAGTCCATTTGGGTTAGTGAGCTATTGAAATCTACGTTGTTTGATTTTGGTAGGCATAAATCCAATGCTCTTTGGTACCCAAACCAGTTTTACACCATAGTTGTACAATTTTCTTATTTTACATTGATAAATCTTATGGCCTATTTTGTTACAAAAGTTACATGCCCATGGAAGTCTTAGAGTGGTAATCCATGTAGTGGATGGTTCCCAAATTGGTTTCTTTGTTCAAGCAACGTGATTCATTTTTGGTTTGGTATAGATGGGCTTTGCTTAGTTTTTGAAAGTCCTTGGAGCATTAGATTTGCTACTTTCTCCTTTCTCAAATGTAGAGTACCCAAGTCCTCTTTTGTTGCTTTGGGCAGTCATGTTTATAAACATTTTGACACTTTCTCCTGGATTAGAGAACTTTGCTAATGATTCATTTTATTTCTTTAGTCTTTCCACCTCATTTGTTAGGTGGTCAACTTTTTCGGCAAGTTCGTCATTCACAATAATTATTGAATCACATCGTCTTTTTTTAATTGTAAACTTATTTCCCAATTTCTTTATTTTATCATACAATGAATCATATGCTTGTTGCAGTTCCTCTAATTCAGCACATTTAAGACATTCATTTGTGGAAGAGAAAATAGAATGAGTTTTCAATTTAGATGTTACCAATTCACTATTTGTGCAATTTGTTGAGGTGGTTTGTCTTTCCAAAATTTTTGTCGCAGCAAGGCAAATGTTGCTATCTTCTTCCATTGTGGTCATGCAACATATCCTTGCACAGTTTGTAGCTTTATTGTCTTCATTTGATGAGCTGCTTGTTGTGGACGTTTCCTCATTGACGTACATCCCTCTTCCTTTAACTTTTTGAAATTTTCGGTCTTTCTTCTCTTATTATTCTCTTGTCTTGTTCTCCTCTAGTGTAGGACATTGAGCTTGCATATGTCCCACCCCTCCACACCAGTAGCATTTGGTTGTCTCATTCTTTTTCTCCTTCATGTGTCTTTCCTTGAATCCTTTAAATTTCTTTTCTTTTCTCATAAACTTTTTAAATCTTCTAGTGAGTAGGGAAATCTCCTATTCGTCGTTTTGGGAAGATGAGGTGGACTCATCTGAATTTGCTACGTCTTTCAAAGCGATTGCTCTTTTGCCTTTATGCTGCTCCTCGTTCCTCCTCTTTATCAACTCATGTGACATGAGTGAGCTCATCAGATCTTCCAACCTTAGGGTATTTAGATATTTTTCTTCTTCAATGACTGTGATCTTGGGAATCCACGATTAAGGTAGCTATCTTAGAATATTCATAACCTGCTCAGATTCGCTTTCCTTGAGACCTTTTAATGCATTAGTGATCCTTGAAAATCTAGCAAGCATTTCAGAAATACTTTTTGGACTCTAGCATTTTAAATCTTTCTAGCTCCCCAATCAAAATATTTCTTCTTGCCCCTTGGACTTGAGAGGTTCACTCATAAATAGATGTTAATGTATCCTATATTTCTTTGGTGGTTTGACATGAGGATACCCTATCATATTTAGATGCGGTAAGAGCACAAAAGAGGGAGTTCATGACTTTGGCGTTGCTTTTTACACCGTCTTCGATAGCAATCCAAGAATCTATGTCCATAGCCATGATGAGTTGTTTCATTCTTAACTTTCAGTAACCGAAGTTGCTCCCATCAAAAAGAGGTGGCCTTGTAAACGATTGGCCTTTGGCGAATGCAGGGGTGGAAGTTGGTTGGAATGCCATTAGGAAGATCTCTTTAGTTTAAACTCAAAGATCTGCTCTGATACCATTTGTTGGTCTCGAGTTTATGCCAATTACCCAAGAGGAGAGGGGTGAATTGCGTATTTTAAAATTCTTCACTTAAATAAAAAATTTCCCCTTTTTGGAGTTAATCTCTTCAATGAAACAAATAGAAAGATGGAGAGAAAAAAGCTATAAAACACAAACAGCCAAACCACACCAAGAGACTTCGGACAATCTTTCCTACTGCACTCTTCCAAGCTCACACCCGTTATGACTTGGGTTCCACTATTGGATTTCAATACAGCTAGAGCAGCAGCTCTCTTCTAGATTCCAGCTCTAGGAGATTCGCACAAATACAGCATAAGTAGGTGACGAGTCTCACTCCAGTCACAACATTACTTTGTCTTCACTTAGTTTTGATTTTCAATATCAAACCAAGTGGGAAACAAAAAAAATCAACAAAAAAAGAACTACACTTTACAGATTCATGTAGGTAGTTTGTAGCTTGTAGAAGAACTTATAGATGTAGTAGCAAATAGAGTGATGAAGCATTTAGCAGCTTGAAGCACGGTTCTTCACTTAAACTTGTTATAGATCAACTTAAATACAAGAGAGAGTGGAAGATGAGCTCAATGAATGCTTCTCTAACTTCTATCACATCCCTTTGAAGCTCCTTATATAATGGGAGGTGATTTTTGAACATTTGGTAGAAGGTGGTGTGCATTTAATGCGCCTACGTTCGAATTTTTACGACCGTTGAGAAAACCAAGTCGCGTATGGAGTCGACTTGGTATGCAACTTCGTCCAGGTCGCATAGTGGCGTTGACTCCGGGTGCGACTTCACTCAAGTCGCAAACTGGAGTCAACTTCGGGTGCGACTTCGGTCTTTGGCTTTCACTTCCAAGTTCCAACTTTAGGTCGACTTGGTTTCAGACTGGACTGAAGTCGCATGGTGGAGTCAACTTCGGGTGTGACTTCACCAGCGATTTGATTATCTTGGGACTTTGGATTCTTGCAAGTGATCTTGATATTACACTTTTCCTTTTCTTCTCTTGTTCTTCATTAGATATCTTTGTTTTTCCTTGTTTCGCTTAGAAACTTAGCAATATATACTTCTCTTGAGGAGTTCTTCCTTGTGGCCTTGATTCGAGATGATTGTCCTTCTTAATTTTGTTGTCCAATCTTCAATACAGAGTTATTCCTTTAATAATATTTCAACTTTGAACAAATCTCAAGTGGTCATTTGATTGAGTCGCTTGATTGGGTCGACTTGGACTTCGACTTTACCCAAGTCGCATGTTCAGGTCGACTTGAGGTTCGACTTCACCTAAGTCGCATTGCAGAGTCGACTTAGAATAGGACTTGACTCTAATAATTCGAAGTCTTCAGCAAGGCTATACCCAAGTCGCATCTGCAGTCATCTTAGGTTTGTGACTTCACCTAAGTCACAAGTGGAGTTGACTTCAACTGCGATTTTACCTGTCTCCAAGTCCCAATTTTGGCTATGGAGCATTTATTGCATTTGAAGTCGATTTTGGAGTCAACTTAGGAACGACTGTGACAAGCTTAAAAATTTTCATTTATTTTCATATTAAATTCACACTGTTAAATATTAAAAATATTAATTAAATACATGTTTTAAGTGGAATTTTATGAAAATCATATTTTTGATAGAGTCTTTAATTTTGCTATAAAATGGTCATTTTGCAATATTTTTGAAAATATAAAATTATGACTCGATCCCCTAGGAAATTTTAACCGATGAAATATGTATGACCTATTAATATAATTCGGACAATATATAAAAAGGGTAAATGGGGTAAAGTATATATATATAAGCATAATTTAAAACATGGGTTACAATGGACTATTATGTAGTCTTAAAATAAAATTACATAAATGCTAAATGACCCAAAATAAAAATTATGAAATGTCTGTAGTAAGTTGAAATTATTTGGGTAATATTTTCATTTTTTGATTTTGCTGCTGCATGTGTACGAGCGAGTATGGACCGCTAGAGCACCGGTATGGTACTCCACCATCCCCAATTCGCAAGCCTCCATTTCGGCAGCTCGCCATCTTCCTAAATCCCAACCGAAGCATCAACCCCCTTTGCCCGAGTTCTTCCTGACGAATTTCCAAAGGCTGAAATATCTACAGAAAACCTGCACAGAAATAGACAATGACGTTTCCCCCATCATCTCCGGCGACCAGCAAGCTCGTGTCCAGCCAAAACAGAAATGACCTGCTTCAGTCATCACCGTCTCTCCTATTGCAGCAAAATCCCAGCCATCTATCCACACAATCGAGCAGAAAAATAGCAAGCATGGAGAAGACACTGTCGAACGAACCAGCAGCTACCAAACCCATTTTTTCTCCACCAAAAAAATCGGCACAAACATGCTCTCCTCCCATTCCCCGATCTTGCTGTCTTGCGCCGCTTCCTCTCCCTCAGCTCCTCCCGCCATGGCAGACAGCTGCTGTGGCATTTCGAATTCCAAGCCTAATACTGACGACCAGCCCGGCCGCAATTCATCAGAGCTTTGCTTACAGAGATATTCTCTGCCGGAAGCGATACCAGCTCGAGCACGGTGGAATGGGCGATGGCGGAGCTACTTCGGCACCCCAAAGCGATGGCAAAGGCACGGGCAGAGCTGATCCAAACCATCGGATCCGGACGCCAAGTCCAAGAATCCGACATCTCTCGGTTCCCCTACATGCAAGCAGTGGTGAAGGAAACGCTACGGCTACACCCGCCAGTCCCTCTCCTCATCCCACGCAAGGCCGAATCCAGTGTGCGGATCTGTGGGCATGTCGTGCCCCAGGGAGCTCAGCTGTCCTCAACGTGTGGGCCATTGGCCGCGATCCGACGGTGTGGGTGGAGCCAAATTCCTTTAGGCCAGACAGGTTCGTGGGGTCTGAGCTTGATGTGAAAGGCAGGGATTTCGAGCTGACGCCGTTCGAAGCAGGCAGAAGGATATGCCCGGGCTTGCCTCTGGGTCTACGGATGGTCCACCTAATGCTGGCGTGGCTGCTGCATGCCTTCTGTTGGAAGCTGCCAAATGGGATGGAGCCATAGCAAATGGACATGAACGACAAGTTCGGCATCACACTTCAGAAGGCTATGCCTCTTTGTGCGGTACCTCTGCTACCTTCCAATCGACGAGTTCCGCTGTCACAGCACACATCAAGGAAACGAAGAAAGTAGCTGCAGTGGTGTGCACAATGAAAATCCCACATCGAGGGTCCCTCACACATCTATAAAAAGGGCCTTCCACTCATCCCAAGGAACACACAACACTCTCCCATCACTTGAAGTGGGGCCCATTTGGGTGGGACCTTTGCCAAGTGGGAAAAGTTCCAAGAGCTTGGATTGCTTCTCAAAAGAGTGGTTTTTCGAGCAAGAATTAGAGTAAATAAATTTTCTGTTAATTATAGTTTTTCTTTAATGCTTTATAGTTGTTAATTTTAGCTTTGTAATATTTAGCCTAGATTTAACGTTTTATGCATTGTAATTTTCAAATTAAATTTAATGCAATTTTCATTCCTGTTGTCGTAGATTAAATTTTACTTCTGTAGTCTTTTAATTACTGTCTTAATTTAGATTTAATTTTTTTAATTGCAATTTCTCCTTTCCTTTCTCTGCTTTCTCGTTCTTCTTTCTCTCTCTTTCTAATTCTTTTTCTTCCATCTCTAATTTTTTTTCTTTTTTTTTCTTTCTAATTTCTTTTCCCTTATATCTAATTTCTTTCTTTTCTCTATACTCTCTTTCACTTTTCTCTTTTATTCTGCCTTAAAATAATTCAAAATTATATAGCTTCTCCGTGGATTCGACCGGACTCACCGTTATTCTACACTATCACCCGCATAGTGGTAGCTTTAATGTGTTTCGGTAAATTTTAATTAAACTGGTGATCACAGTGCTCTTAACGACAAGCATTTGGTGCGCATCACTTGTCCTAAGTCAATGCCTTATTCAACTTGGGACTGCGACTTGGTCTCCTATCTTTTGAAAGTTGAGTTTTTAACCTTTGAAAATACTTAGCAAACCCATTAGTGCTTAATTAATTCTTAAATTGAGTTGTTAATTATCAAAACATGAATTGTGCTTAATTTGCCTTGAATTCCAACAATATATAAGCTATCCATACAATATTTAATTTTTAATTTTTCTTTAGAAATATGTTTTTCTACAAAATATGTTTTTTGAAAACTTTTTCCTTGCGAAAGTAGCTTCAAAGTAAATATATAACTATTAAAATTTTGAAAAATGTATGTTATGTATATAGTATAATAGAGTTTGAAATACATAATTTTTTTGAAATCCTAAGTAAATACATAATAGATTATTTAAATTTTAAAAGACAATTTAAAATTTAAAAATTAAGGGTAAATGCGGAGGGCTTCTTACTTGCTTAGTATTGAATCATTAATCAATAAATAGAATATATTAGGGTACATTAAGACGAAACATGAGTAAATGAGCCTATTTTAATTATTATGTAAATAAAAATCCACTCTAATTTTGTTTAACATCACTTTGTTAACAAGGATACAAAGTTTCGTCAAAAATCATATATGTTTATGTTCCCTGTTTAAAAAATACAAGGTCAACATGATATAATTGTTAGATTTATATATAAAGTTTAAATTATTTTTTATTAGTATTATACATCGTGACATCTGATATTACATAATATGAAGACCAAAGGCTCCAAATTAAATATTGGTCGAAGTCCTTTTTTGGGACTTGAACGACACGTGGGCGCACCATGTCTTTGTAACTGCCGACATGTTGGTAGTTTTTAAACTATTAATATAACATAATAGAGTGTATTTGGGAAGGGGTAAAACTTTTGATGAAATTTTTTTTTTTGTGTAAAAGTTTTTAATATGAGAGAAAATGATGTGATGTGATAGGGATAATGATAAGAAGTAAAGAGAATAAAGTTTAAAAAATAGGTTATGTGTATTGGTGGTTGTGTAAAATTATTAAAAATTATGGTAGTTGCATATGAAGAAATCGATAAATAATTAAAAATTAGGATAGTTGTAGAGAATGAAAAGCTTTCAGTTGAAAATTTTTAAGTATAAACAAACAACCCCTAACCTTCTAAAACATCAGTCTTACATAATGAATGATTTTATAAAATATTATAATATGTTAATATATATGTGAATAAATTTAAGTATTTTTCATAATTTGCTCATGTTTTCATAATTTATTTATCACCCACCAAAAAGCATTGGATGATTTGATGGCTTATTTTATGCCAACATTAATTTGTAGACAGTATATATAGCTTCTATGTAAGCGGCTATTTGGTTTTGATCCATGCCAGTGATTATAAGAAATTTAGATTTGTTGACACCTTAGTTTCATATTTTTAACATGCAACACATTTTTTATGAAGTTTTAACATATGACTTTAAATTTCATTTAGATGTAGTTAAATGATTATAGTCATTTTTTCTCTCCCTTCACTGTATTTAATGCATTAGCCATGTTAGGCACAACCGCCCACTATGTAGCTGAAAATCCTGAAGTCATTTAATGCACTATCCGACAGTTGTGCTGTTATTTTTGAATTGGATAGTGAGGATTTAAAAGTTGCATTGCTGCTATGATACAATTAGTTATAAAAAATTGAGCCTCATTAATCATTACTAGCTCCCATATGTGTGGGAATTATGAGTAAATTTGATGCAATACTAGTCTGCTATGATGCTAGTTTCCTCTTTTAATGATTGACAAAATCAATTTGAGATTAATTTTTCTTCCATTTATAAATAATTATAACTTGTTGGTTTAAGAAGTTTTAAATAATACTAGATCACTTCATTCATCGTTTGACATGAATAAATATGATATCATTCATAAGATGATATAACAGAAGATTAATATGCATATTTATTCAATTTAAGCTATTCAATAGCATATACATTCATTCAGTTCAAGACATACACCATTCAAGACATACATCCATTCAATTCAAGACATACATTCATTCAATTCAATAAAAACCAACATACCCTAATTACATGCTATCCATCCCAAAAAGTAACACGTAACTCTCAAAAGCTCTCTCAAGTCTATTCTCTTCCTTTTTGGCAATCATCAGAAAAGAAACATGGGAAGAGGGAAAACATGGGAAGCTTTTTGAAAAATAAAAGGTGAGATGGGACAAGACTCATTATCCAAGTGGACTGGAGGAGGTGGAGAGGAGGAATCATATGGAGTAAGAATATAGATCTTGTCGTTAACAGTAGGGTGGGAACAATGAGATTCCTCATTGTAGGGATCAAAATTTGGGAGGTTAGCAATAGGTTGACTGTGTTGCATCTAAGGCAAGGGTGTATTTGATAGATTTAAGTTCTTATTCTATCTTATCCTATCTAGTATGCATGTCCATGATAGAGAGGTTAATAGTGCCTAACTCTTGAGTGATCTTACTCTCCATGGTCTTGAGATATTCAAAGAGGGCATGGATGTGGTTGGATGGGATGATGAATTGTAATAGCCCAAAATTGAATCTCACATTGAAAAATGTGAGAAAATTCTTGGTAGTTTATAAGTGGGTCTTAAGTTAAACATGGTGTGACACATTTTAAAAATGTGCAACTGAGTTGTTAGGCCAGTGTGGACAATAACACATAGTCAGGCCCATAGACCACAGGCCTAACGATCATTTTTCTAGGTCTGTATGTTCCATGCGTCAGGCCCAATGATCATTGTTCTTGGTTTATATGTCATAAGTAGATCAAAGTGGTTCCCCTTCTAGTAGATGTGGTTCGTAGAGTTGAGCTAGTGAAAGCTAGGACTGTAGGCAAAAGCCCAAAGAAGAGTTGTGGTTCAAAAACAACTAAGCGAAAGTTGGTGGACTTGTAATAGCCCAAAACTGAATCCTACATCGAAAAGGGAAGAAAGTTCCTCGTGGTTCATAAGTGGGCCTCAAGTTAAACACTGTGTGATGTGTTTTAAAACCATGTAGCTAAGCCATCAAGCCAGAGCAGATAATATCACACATTGAGGTCCATAGACCACAAGCAGAATGGTTATATTTCTGGGTTTGCGTGTTACAGGAATGAACAAACCGATCACTAGCCCTAGACCCATGGGGAGAACATGAAGCATGGGATGTAGGTGAGGCTGGTGCCTGAGGGATGGGTGAGGATGGGATTGGAGAATGGACTTGCTCATTTGGAGAAGGGGCCTCCCTCTCAACTAGTGCCTTAACTTGCTCTGGCTCGGGTGAAATACCTCTTCTTAGCCTTGCATGTTGTTGGGCCAACTTAAATGCCTCAATATTGATCTTCATTTGAGTCAAGAGGGCTTTATTAATAGCATTTGTTGGTTTCAAAACCTTATAGAGCTCCCCCATCCAAGTCTATCTCAATATGTTCTAAGAATTTTGTAATCTAAGCTCCATAGGGTAGAATACATCCTGGATTTTCTTTTTTAAGCTCTAACCCTTGAAGAAACAATCTAGGGAAGTTGACTTTCTTTTGTTTTCAACCTTACATAGAATCTCAGCATCCTGGGATTGACTTGGTTTCTTCCACCTTCTTTAGGATATATGCAGTGTACAATGAGTAACATTAGCATTCTCAACGGTAGTGACAAATCCATGTAATGCAAAAACTTGATGCCTGGATGATATTTGTTACTCTCAGTTAACTAATTGTACATTCTAGTTACTGAAAGATCCTCTGAAATTGGATCTTCATCTTGGGTCACACCTAGGATATTTCCAATATTGAAATGAGCAAAATCTCATTAAACACAAGCTCCTTGGTCCAATACTATTTCTTTCCTTTGCAAAGGTATTCAATTCTTTAGTATCCCACAGATAGTAGGATTGTCTAGTTACATCTGTGTAGATTCTATCATCTTCCTTTAATAGACTTGTCCATCGTCGAAAGTCTAATAATTCTTCTATTCTAAATTTATGTTTTTTTAGGAATGCAAAGTCGATAATCTTTGGAGGGAATGCCTTTCTCTCATAGAAATGTTTATAAAATCTAATGTGTTGCCTTTCATTCCTAAAATATTCAATAGCTATTTTCAAGACTTGCCCTCTAGGTGTAGGAATTCCTCTCCTCCTTACTACAACTTCCTCTTCTCCGCTAGTTTTTTCTCCAAGAATAGAAGTTGAAAGATTACCTTCCCTAAACCAGACCTGACGTCCTGTGGAAGTAGCTGGCTCATCCCATGCTCCCTTTGATGGCGTATGTTTAATGCAAATGACGAGAAACAGGTAATTTGGAAGATTTAGAGACTGATTTTGGAGACATTTGTTGGTGAGATGTGAGAAATGTACGATTTTAGTAGGGATTTCCAAGGGAAGTGACAGATTTTTTGAGAAATTAGTGAGGGGAAGCGAAAAAAAGGATTTTTGGAGCTTAAGAAGGGAAAGAATGGAAGAAAATGATGTTTCACACCTTCATAGCATCTAAAAAGTCGCTCATGCGGGGTTAACTCTAAACTTTAACGTATTTTGTAATCAATTTAATATATGTTCTCATAGATAACAAATTCAACAATTTTCATTAGATTTGCATCAATTAAACAATTTCATGTCAAATTTAAGCCTCAATATCAACCATATCCATCTCTTTTCTAATTTTATAAAATGATTCAGTTCTTAATGGTTTAGTAAAAATATCTACAAGTTGATCTTCAATTTTAATATATTTTAAGAAAATGTCATAATTTTCAACATGTTCTCTAATAAAGTGATGTCTAACATCTATTTGCTTGGTCGTAGATTGTAATATGGGATTTTTTGTTAAACAAAAGACACTTGTGTTATCACATCTAATTGGTATATTCCCAAATTCTATGCTAAAATCTCTCAATTGTTGTCTCATCCATAACAATTAGACACAACAATTACCGACGGCTATATATTTGACTTCTGCAGTAGATAGAGCATTATTAGTTTGCTTCCTTGAAAATCATGAGATTATCATGTTTTCAAAAAATTGAAAAGTTCCACAAGTGCTTTTTCTATCCACTTTGTAATGGCAAAATCCATATCCTAATAGCCAATTAGATTAAATGTTGAACCCTTAGGATACTATAGGCCTAGATTGATAGTATCAATCAAATATTTAAAAATTCTTTTTACAACTACCATATGAGATTCTTTAGAATTTGATTGAGATTTTGAACACATGCACATACTAAACAATATACGCATTCTAGAAGCAGTTAAATATAATAAAGATCTTATATGCTTCTATATAATCATTGATCTACTTGTTTTCCTCTTTTGTCTTTATCCATTTTGATCGTTGAACTCATAGGTGTACTTGGTCCTTTGTTATTTTCTTTACCGAAGTTCTTGAGCATTTCTTTGATGTACTTAGACTAGTTTATAAAGATTTCTTCATCTTGTTACTTGATTTGCAATCCAATAAAGAAATTAAGTTCTCCCATCATACTCATTTGAAATTCATTCCGTATTAACTTAGAAAACTCTTGACACAAAATTTCATTACTAGTTCCAAATACCATATTATCTATATAAATTTGCAAAATAAAAATATCTTTTCTTTTGTATTTAATGAGTAGAGTAGTATCAATCTTTCCTCTTTAGAATTTATTATTAATCAAAAACTTATTAAGCCTTTCATACCAAGCTCTAGGAACTTGGTTCAACTCATACAAGGCATTGGTTAATTTGTATACATACTTGGACTAATCCTTTTCTTCAAAACCAGGAGGTTATTTTACATTCACCTCTTCATTAAGATATCCATTCAAAAATGCATTTTTAATATTTCTTTGAAATAATTTGAAACCTATATGAGATGCAAAATCTAGTAATGCGTATGACTTCCAATCTAGCTATAGGGGTACATGATTCTTCAAAATCAATTTCTTTTTCTTATAAATACTCTTTAGCGATAAGTCTTGCTTTGTTTCTTACCACTACTCTACTTTCATCTAATTTGTTCCTAAATACTCATTTGGTGATAATAATAGTGTAATCTTTGGGTCTTGAGACTAAATGTCATATTTGATTTCTTTTAAATTGATTTAACTCTTTTTACATTGCAACTATCTAGTTTTCATCATTAAGAGCTTGATTGAGTTTGGTTCTATCTTTGACACAAATGCAAAATGTCCACATATATTTTACCTAGAGCCTCTATTTTTCACTTTTTCATATATGCCTCCTATGACTCGCTCAATTGGATGGTCTTTTCTGAATTTCAAATTTTTGGAAGGTTTATAGAAAACATTACCTTCGCTTACCTCTTGATCTGCACTTTGATCTTGTTTGAGCTCTTCTTCCTTTTGCTTTCACACTTGTAGCTTTCCAAAGTTCTTTCATAGATCATTTGCATTGCTAAGCTCATCCTCTTTCTTTGGAGTTGTGTTAAATTTATCAAAGATGACATGTGTAGACTCTTCTACTACTTGAGTTCTTTGTTGAAATTTTATATGTTTTGCTATTGGAGGAATAACTAAGAAATATTAGCTAAGAAATATAGCCTCATCACTTTTGACATCTAATTTTTCAAGGTTGTCCTTTCCATTATTCAATACATAGCATGTGTAACTAAAAATATAAAAATATAAGATATTTAATTTTGTACCTTTCAGTAGCTCATATGGGGTCTTTTTTAAGATTGCTCTAATAGTAACACGATTCAAGACATGACAGGCTGTGCTTACAGCTTTGCCTCCAAATTTTTTAGATTGTTTGCTTTTATTTAGCATAGTTTTAGCCATCTCTTTTGGTGCAGAAAATATATAATGAATTCCCTTTTTATTGCAAAATTTTATGAATAGTTTGTTTTCAAATTCACCATCATAATCACTTCTTATTGATATTAATTTTATTTTGTTTTTCATCATTCACTGACTTAGAAAAACTAACAAATATAGAAAAAACTTCATCTTTGCTAACTAATAGTGTTATCTAAGTGAATCTTAAAAAACTATCAATAATGACATAAACAAATTTCTTTCCTCCAAGGATCAAAATATTAGATGGTTCATAAAGATCTATGTGCAATAACTCAAGTGGCCTTGAAGTTGAGATTTCATTCTTTGGTGAAAAAGATACCTTTGACAGTTTGGATATTTAACAAACTTTACAAATTTTGTCTTTGTTAAATTTGAGCTTTAGCAAACCTTCTACCAAATTCTTTTTCCACAAAGTCTCAATATTTAATATATTTATACGTACAAGTCTCTTATGTCATACTCATGGATCATTATCAATGACTACTAGACATTTTCTATCCGATTCATCAAGACATATCAAATATATATTTTTATGTCTCTTTCCACTAAATACTATATGTTCTTCATAAAAAAATATCGTATGTAGATCATTCAAACACAACTCTATAACCTTTATCACACAGTTAGCTACGACTCATTAAATCGTATTTGATTCCTTCGACAAATAAAACTTTCTCTATGTATGCATTTAAGATACTATAAACGTTACCTTTACCACTTATTTTACTTTTTTATTGTTGTCAAATGCAACAATTCCACCATTATATGATTTAATCTCATTAAATGGAGCTTGTCTCCGATCATGTCCTAAGAAACTACTTTGCTTTAAGACATACCTGTAGAAATAATCAAATAAAGCTCATCTCTTTGGTACCTATCTCATGGGTCACTTTAGGTTATTAAGTATTTGGAGTCTATGTTGTTCAAGTCTAGAAGACACAAATCTAATGCTTTTTAGTACCTGCAACAATTTAGCTCATTTGTTATGCAAATTTCTCGATTTGGCATTGATAGATTTTATAACTAAAGTTGTTGCGGAAATTGCATGACCATGAATTCTTTGGACTCCATGTGCATTTTGGTTGCCATGTTGGTCTTCTTACCCAAACTATTCTAGTTGTTCTAACTTCGCTTTGAGGTGTTATCACCTTGGCTTAGAGTCTAACCCACTTTGGAGCACTTGATTTCCTACATTTGCCTTTCGTAAAGGTAGTGTATCTAAGTCCACTTCTACTTATTTAGATTATCATGTTGAGAAATATTTTAACACTCTCCCCTGAATTAGAAAATTTTACCAATGATTCATTTAGTGTTATATTCTCTTTCTTTAACTTTTCAATTTCAGTTGTCAAAACTATGGTTTTATCAACTTGGCATTTGACTCTCTTAGCTAGCTTTCCATTTATAATAATGGCTAAGTCACATTTTTTCTTTAATGTATATTTGTTGCTCAGTTTCTTTGTTGTATCAAACAATGAATCATATGCTTGCTAAAATTCATCTAACTCAGCATGTTTGGAACAATCATGGGTGGAGGAATATATGAATTTGGAAATAGAATGATCAAGTTTAGAGGTGACCTCATCACTACTTGTGTAATCAGTTGAGGCGGTTAAACTTTCTACCAATTCTTGTCTTTCTTTTGCCTTATTCTTTTTTACTGTGGGACATTGAGCTTGCATATGCGTTACTCCACCACATCTGAAACACTTAGTTACTTCTTTCTTCTTTTCTCTTTTGCTTCTCTTCTTGAAATCTTTGGAGGAGCTAATGTTCTTTCATTTCCTTATGAATTTTTTGAATTTTCTTGTGAGGAGAGCAATTTCCTCATCTTCATTTTGTTACAATGAGGTGGATTCATTTGAGTTCTGTGTTGCTTTTAAAGCAATGAATCTTTTTCCTTTGTGATGATCGTCATTTCTTTTCTTAATCAACTCATGAGATATGTGAGCTGATTGGGCCTTCTAGCTTCAGCGTGTTGAGGTCTTTTACCTATTCAATTATAGTAATCTTAGGATAGAATGAGGATTAAAAATCAAGAGATGAGGGTACCTAAGGTTTAGGATTTTACATGCGATATTTTCAATAGATGTGGAGTACTTATTTAATCTCGATATTAAGTGTTAAAAGAGAACTATTTCTAAATTATTCGTGCATCTTCTCTTGAAGCCTATAATACATTTTCTAATATTCTTAACCACCTTTTCTAATGGGATTAAATCAATTAGAATCAATTAAGTTTAGTGAAAGTTTATAAAATTTCTCAAGGTCATCATACCTATTATCATCGGCTTAGATTTTCTAATTTAATATCTTAATTATCGAATATTATATTTTTAACCTCTCGGTTCTAGCACCTGATATATGAAATCATGCTTTAGTGTGAACCTATGCACAAAGCAAGTATTGAAAACACGTGGTATTAAATTAACATAGAATATCATTCATAAATAAATTAAAACTATGATATCTGCTATATCATGTGCATATAATATTCTAAACCCTAGATTAAGGATTTATATGATTTATATGAGATATTTAGGATCAAATTCAAACACAAAATAATATTATATCTCAAATCCATCTCGAACAAGATAAATTAAATCAAAGAAAAGAAAGAAAAGGAAAGCTTATTGATTGGAAGCTTCAATGGTGTCTTGAACGCCTTAAGCAACTTGCCGTCTCACTCCTTGCCTCGTACTCTTCGTCTTCTCTCACTATCAAACTTGAACCATAGCTCAAGGATATTCTAAAATACCTTGGGATGTTCAAAACAAGAGATCCAAAGAATACTTGCTTACACAGTCTGTAGGGTACTTGAAATTGCTCATCAAGGTGCCCACATGGTTCAAATTGTGTAGGCCTCTAGTGTGCTAATTTTGCTCCAAATTTTTGAGTATTTGTGGACTAATGCTTCTCAGACTTTGTCTTAACTTCTCTGACATGTTGTAAATTAGCTTCAAACTTGATTCTTGAATTTTCAATTAAACTCCTCTGCCATCGAGGCTTGTCAATTGGACCTTTTTCATGTCAAATTTGTACATAATTTTCCACTTTGTATAAATATCATCAATTGGTGAGTGTTCACACAAAAATAAGTTTAATAAATTAATATTTGATTTAAATCAACTCAATTACTCAAATTCTCCTCAAATTATTGTCTAAAATAAATAGTATGAAAATGACTTAACAATAGGTGATGATTATTCAAAAATTGACTCAGCATGAGAGAGTCACTCTCCATTGCTACGTTATAGATAGTCATTTGCACTAATAATCTCATCCCAAAACTATGACCATTACTTCAATTCTTAACAATAAAGTATCCCATACTAAGTCTAACATCTAGTTGTTATGAACTTACCTTCCTAATCTCTAATAACCACTCCAAATCCCATTACACCATCAGTCATTCGTCTTCTTACATCCATATTATTTTCAAAGCATCCCTTCCTAGCCTCTCCCATTTAACATTATTATTCATTGTCGCAAACTGTGTTTTAGCATCAGGTTCGATGCTTTATAATTATCCTAGTAATTTTTTATGATCCAACCCAAATTGGATCATCAAAATCACTGATATACATTCTCATCATCCAAATACTGATCAATGAGGTCCCTCTTCATGGAAGAAGAACTCCAACTCCTTTTCTATTATAAGAAGACAATACAAATTAGACAATTTCTTACCTTACTTTCTCACTCTATTTATATCTATAAAGTTACCTCCCTAATTACTACTCCCACATAAGCTTGTTCCTATTTAACTAGACTAGCCTAACAACTCATGTATGAAAGCATGTTACCAATAAGCATGTCTTTGCTTGGTAAAAAGTAAGATTCAAATTAAATAAAAAGATTTTGAAATCACTTCCCAAACACTGGATGCCAAAAGTAACTACAATCGATGAAGCAAAGGATTTTGGATAAAATAAAGTTTGAACTGTTGGTCCCGAGTTAATGGCAAAACCTAAGAGGGGAGGGGTGAATTGGGTTCTTATAAAATTCTTCGGTAAATTAAAACTTAACCCCTTGAAAGCTTAATCCCCTTGATTGAAACAAATAGAGAGCAATGAAATAAGGAAAGCAATAAAGTAAAACAGTAGGCAAGGTTTATAGTGTTCGGGCAACCTCTCCCTACTCCACTCTTCCAAGCTCACACACCGTTGTGACTTGGGTTCCACTATGTATTCCGCGAATACACTGAGAGTCTCTGCTCTCTTCTAGATTCTAGCTCTAGGGGGCATACACAATCAGAGCCTATGCTCTCTTCTAGATTCTAACTCTAGGGGGCTTATACACTTGATACAAGTAGATGATGAGTTCAACTCCAATCACAACTCTACTTGCAACGTCTTGGTTTGTTACAACAAACTCAAACCAAGACCAATAACAAAGAATAATGAAAATAAGGAAGATCTATACTTTACTGAGTTGTGTAGGCAAGATTCAGCTTGAGGAAGAGTTTGTAGAAGCAACCGGTTGTATATCGTTGACGCTACTTGCAACTTGAAGCTCGTTCTTCCTTTGAAAGTGTATAGATCACTCAAATTTGGAGAAAAGCAAATGGGAGCTATTGGTTGCACTTCTTTTCTCTCTTTAGGCTATGTAGTGATGTTTCAACGTTTGCTTGAGTGTCTATTTATAGAATGGGGAAGATTTGAACGTTATAGAAGTGGTTGGCGCGCAATAAATGTTCCAACGTTCAAAAATTCGAACGTTGCTTCCCAAGTCACAGGTGGAGTCGACTTCGTCTGCGACTTGGCTTCCCAAGTCGCAACTGGAGTCGACTTCGTCTGCGACTTCAGTTCTGCATTTTCCAAGTCTGAGTCTAGGTCGACTTGGTTTCAGACTTGACCTCAAGTCGATCTTGGGTTGCGACTTGACCAGTTCTTGTACTGAAAACAGTTTGATCTTTGTTTGATTTCCTTTAGCTTGCTTGACTTCTTTCCTTCAATAATATTTTGTAGACCTTGTGAAGCTTGAAAAACTTGCATGGTTGTTTTTGCCTTTGATTCAACCATCTTTCTTTCTTTTGATATTAGTCTTTACATCTTGAATTACTTCATCTTGAAATATGCTTGGAGCTTTTCCTTGGACTTGAGAAACTTAAGTTTGATCTTGAAATGAGCTTGCATCTACATCTTTGAACTTTGAAAACCTCAAGTCGATCTTGAGGTCGACTTCGTCTGCGACTTTACCCAAGTTTCAACTGGAGTCGACTTCGTCTGCGACTTCGGTATTTTTCTGCCCCAGATTCAACTCTGGAGTGATTTTGCCATCTGAAGTCGATGCTGGAGTCGACTTCGTTTGCGACTTGGCTTCCCAAGTCGCAAGTGGAGTCGACTTGGTCTGCGACTTCACCTGCTCTTCTTCTATTTTCAAAACTGGTCGTGGGGTCATTTTGGAGTCGAGGATGGAGTCGACTTTGGGATCGACTTCACCCTAAGTCGAAGTCCAAGTCGACTTGGAAATCGACTTGGCTATTTCATTCCTTAAAATATTCAACAAAATCATTAGTATTCACTTTATACTCAAATTTAACTTTGTTAATCATCAAAACTCATGCTTTGGTCAATTTTGTTTTGTTTTGAACATTATTTCCAACATGAACAACTCATTGGATCTTTGATGATGCACGAGATTTTGTTGGAACAGAATACTATAGAGGATCCAAAGGTAAAAGAGATATCACTTTGAGAACTAAAATAGATAAAGAAATAAGCTTCAACAATAAATCATTAGATGACAGGGAAGATGCAAATGATTATATTTCCTTACTCATCGAAAAAATCAAGAAGTTCATGAGAAACAATAGATCTAGAAGCAGTTCACATTAGCATAGAAGAAAAGACTACAAAAGTCTATATTTTTGATAGATTAAAAAAACTCCATATTAGTGTGTTGCAAATGCAAAAAAATGACACTCACATTATGATTATGCAAACAAAATAGAGAAATCGAAGAATAACAAAAAAGTATCAAATATTCATTGATAAAAGGGTGAAAACTCCTTAAACAACAGCAAGAATGGAAAGTATTGGAAGAAGAAAATAAGATTGTTGCGTGGATGCCATTAAAGAAGTATTGGTAGAAGATTCAGATTTTATAGAATCTGAAAACGATCATCAAGTACAGATTGGTATTCCTTGCAATCATATCTGCTTCATAGGAATTTATGGAGATGAGTTAACAAATGACAAACCCTCTTTTTTTGAATTAAATGAATTTTTTATTAAACTTTCTGCAAATTTCAAAGTTTTGAAAGAAATATATGTAGAACAGCAACTAAAGCTTAATAGAACTAAGTCTTAAAGTTTTAGGCATATTGCTAAATTTGAGGTAGAACTCAATTAATCAAACAATGAACTTATGACTATATTAGCATCTTCCATATTAGCAAGGAAACGAAAGAAAAAGATGTCAACACGTGATTTCTTGATCTAGGTGTATATACTTATTTTTTTTATTTTTTTTTAAATTTTTTTATAACATTCTTAATCTAGGTGTACCTAACATGTGTATAAATTTTTACCATTTTTGGGGTATTTTAGATATTTATTTTTGATTTTTGAAAATCAGTGGCATTTTAGTAAAATTACCTAAAATGCCACTGATTTTCAAAACTAAAAAATAAATATCTAAAATGCTCCAAAAATGGTAAAAATTTATGCACATGTTAACTACACCTAGATTAACAGTTCTATGAAAAAAAAATTTTAAAAAAATAAAATAAAATAAGTATATGCACCCGGGAGCAGGGAGCGCCGCCTGCTCCCGGGTGCAAGAAATCACGTCCCCAGGAACAGGCCAATAAGATCCTGTAAAAGTAATGTAGCTCTTGCTTTTGCAAAATCGAAAAAAGAAACTAACCCAAAGAAGTAATGATTTCGGTTCCCAATTGCTCAGATAATAAATGCAATAAATCTTCATCCTCCAAGAATTACAGACATATTGAAAGAGATTGCCTAAAAGTTCAATGCAAGTAACCCTCTTAGACTTATTACGAGATAAGTACCAAAACTTAAAAACTAAATTGTAATTGCAGAAGTGCTTGAATACTAATAGAAGAATACATAGTATATCAATAGTGGCCATTAATAACTGTTTGATTAATAATATATTTTTTGAGGTAATTGTCTGAGTTTGATGTGAATTTTGCTTTAAAATGTGTATTTGAAACATTTAGGTATTAAATATTAATTTCAAGATTATTAAAATAATTTTTATGATCTTTTGACTTGAAATTATATTTTTATTTGATGCCATAAAATCAAATATGTTTGCTATTAAAAATAATTGCTGCAATAATTGGGCTTCAAATAATTTTAATACACTGACCACATGTTTGTTAATTTGATTTGAATATTCTTTATGCACGTTTGCAATCTCAGCCATCTAAGTGCTTAATTACAGGAGCAGTCCACCAGAAATCTACATCCAGAAAATCTAAACCGTCCAAGATTAAGTGCAACATGCATGAATCTAAACCATCGAGCAGCTAAATCACGTGACCAGCGTCTAAATCTCAGCCGTCCAAGCTGCATCCCATGAGTCCAAGCTTAAATCCAGGCCATCCATTCAAGAGGTAGAAAATGGACCATTCAAAAATTTTCACCACTGAAGCTATCTATCATCCTAGCCGTCCAGATCATGCATTTATTTTAGCCGTGGCCCACCACCATCCCATGCTTCCACCATTGAATAATCCTAGCTGTCTAAATATTCTTGCACAAGCCAGAAATTTTAGCACCAAAGCATCCTAGCCGTCTAATGCCATGCAATCACCGCCCAAATCCCCAGCCCTTAAAAGCGATCCCAGCCGTCCATTCTCAATCCATCTAAATTATCTAATCTGCATCCGTAGCAAATCCAGTACACCATCCACATTTTTTTCAAGCTACGCAATCCGCCCAATGTGTTACATCACCTAGCCAAAACAAAATCAGCACCATCCAATCCAGCTGTGGGGTCCACCTTCCTCTACGTAGCAACCAAATCCTACGTAATTTCATATTGCTTTAATCTTCACGTGGTTGCGAAATATGCAGATATAAAAGGAGGCAAGCACAAGCAAATTTGACACAAAAAATACAGCACAAAAATAGAGAGAGAGAGAGAGAGAGAGAGAGAGAGAGAGAGAGAAATTGAGAGGGAGAGGGAGAGCTTGGAGAGAAGGCAAAGAGCACAAAGCAAAAGTCAAGGGAGCGAATGAGATCGAGCGGTCAACACACCATCAGAGTTTTCAGCCAATAAGCTTTTTTTTTCTTCTTTCCTTTTTACGTTAATTGTCTTGCTTAAGATGGACTTTAATTTTATTTTAAACTTAAACATACTCAACTAAGTCCTAAATCTAAGGTGTAGGATATAGCATTCGTACAATGTAGTGGAGTGTATGATTTTGATTTATTTATGATAGATATCATTGTTAATTTAATATCCTGTGCTTTTAATACTTGCTTTGTACATGGGCCCGTACTATGGCCTAATTTTATATATTATATGATGGAACCAAGAGGTGGAAATCAAACATATAATAATCAAGGTATTAAACCTGAAAATCTAAGATTATAAGAATAGGCGTAATGACTTTTAAGAATCCCACGAATGATCACAGAACTTAATAGTTTCTAATTGATTTAATCTAATGAAAATAGGTAGTTAAGAAAACTAGGTATGTCTTGTAGGTTTCGAGATAAGGTACAAGGATAAATTAGAATTTGTTCTCCTTTAACAAATAATATTCAAATTAAATAATCATTTCACATATCAGTTGCAAAACTCGTATTTGAAACACTAGGCCCTTGGTACTCCTATCCCTACTTTCTAATATTTGTTTTACGTTCCAAATTCTATTTTCTCTTTCTACTTTTCAATTTTCTATTTCATTTTACTCACTTTATATTCGATACGAAATTATTTAAGACAAAGTCTATAGTCCCAAATTCTATATAGGAACAATATTTATATGCTATAATCTACAACTCATGCACTTGCAGTGAGATTAGTGAACAACTATTAAAGGCACATTTCAGGCGAAAGGGAATTGTTCATTGAACTAAAAGAAAAACATGATGGACTAATAACCTTTAACATCCTAGAATCGAATCTCACAACAAAAAGGGATGACCATTCCTAAGAGTTTATAAATGGTTCTAAGATTAAACATGGTATCATGCGGTTTAAATTCATGCATCTAAGCTACCAAACTAGAGCAGATAATATCACGTTGTAAGACCCATAGCTCATAGGCCTAAAATCATATTTCTAGATCTATGGATTACATGTGGTTTTGAGAGGGCCCCTTTACGTAAATGTGGTTCGAACAGTCGGAGAGTTGATTTAGTGAAAGTAAAAGTTGTAAGCAAAAACCCAATGTTAAGTTGTGATTTAAAGAATGAACCAGGTGAAAGCTAATAGGTCTATAATAGCTTAGAATTGAATCTCATGTTGAAATTTTTTTTTTTGATGATTTATATTTGAATCTCAGATTAAATATGGTGTGATACATTTTAAAACTATACAGTTGAGTTGTCGTGATAGAGCGAATGATATCACACCATGGAACTTACAACCCATGGGCCCAAGATTATTTTATAGGTTTATGTGACATAGGTGTGTGTAGAGTAATGTAAGTAGGAGTTTTGAATCAAGTTTTAAGGTTTCTATGCTTTTCTTTGTATGTGACTGGTTGTGCCGATATATTTTATTATGAATTTGATGGATTTTGGTTCCAAAAAATTTTATGTTGTTTATTTAGTATTTATCATGTTTAAATTATTTGCAAAGCAATTTTAGTAATTTTGCTATGTATTGAGAAAACATGGTTTAGCTTGTTATGAGGATAATGTTTGAATGTGTGAGTGTGACATGAGAAAGATGACTTAAAGCTAAGTTATCGTTAAGAGCTTACACGGATGTGATGAGAGTGGATCTAATTTGTGAGCCACTTAGCTAAAGAGAAAGTAAAGTTCAATGGTTAACTGGATGAGTATGAGTAGTTGCATTGCTATATAATAATGAGCATTGGTTGGTTAAATATTTATGAAAGTTTCAGTATTTCAATTGGTTGTTTTTAAGTTGATTTTCCAGTATTTAGTAGTTTTCATTCACATTACTACTTACCAAGTTTCCCAAACTTATTCTTGTTTTTTATTCTTTAGTTAACAGAAAAGCAAAGAATGCAAGATACTATAACTTTCAATGGGACATGAAAGTTAGGTTAAATATTTATTTAGATTTAAGTGTTCATTTGTAGTTAAATATTTATATTTTGGTAGATTGAATTTATGATATCTATGTAGTGACATTAAAATTTTTTTATGGATGTTAGACAAGCTCATGTAAATTTACGTAGTTAGCGGAGACATTTAATTATTAATATAGTATTGCTTCCACTATAATTTAAATTAGTCGCTACCATTAGTTATATTATGACACTAGCATTGTTATTGGTGAATAAGCCTAACACTCATAAGTTACTAACATAGGTGGTTTGGTGTTCTTTTCACTTAACCTATCTTGATAAGCTTTATGTAGCAATTACTACTTGTAGGAGGTGTTAACCGACGAAGTGTTACATAAACTTTGGTGACAATGGTAGAGGCAAAGTGATTGGTACTACTAAGATCGGACAACTATATTCTACCATAATCTCTAATGTTCTGTTAGTAGATAATCTCAAACACAATTTTCTAAGCTAAGCCAATTTTGTAATAGCCGTTATCAAGTTGTGTTTGAAACTTATTATTGTGCAGTTGTTTCTAAAGAAAATATAGTTGATTATGGCAAACAAGATGGGAATTATATTTGGTTGACCTAGATGATATCAAAGTTAAATGTCATGTTATATGCAATAAAGAATCTTTGTTGTGGCAAAGATGATGGGGTCATAAAGTACAAATTACATTGGAAGAATATGTATAAATAATTTGGTTATTGGATTACCTAAACTAAAATTTAGCAAAGATCATTTTTATGATACTTGCTTTAAGATAAATATGTGAGGGAAAGCTTTAAATTTCAAAAATATAGATAGATCACTTGAATTACTCCGCATGGATCACGTTGGACCAACTATGACAAAAAGTTTTGTTTGAAAATATTACGCTATATTATTAGATGGTTACTTAAAGTTCAAGTGGATGATGTTTCTAGCATCTAAGGATGAATGTTTTTCATTCTTTGTAATATTCTCCAAGCATGTTCAGAGTGAACAAAATAATCACATTCTTGTTACAAGGGTTGACTATGGAAGAGAATTTAAGAATCACAAGTTTGTTACATTTTGTGAGGAAAATGGCATACTAAACTCTCTCTTCTCCAAGAACAACATACCAAAATGGAAGAGTAGAAAAGAAAAATAAAACTTTGTAAGACATGACAGGAACTATGCTAAGTAGTTTTGAACTTTCTCATTACATTTTGGCAGAGGCTATGAACATAGCTTGTTATATAACTAATTGTATTTATATTCTGGCCAAGTTCAATAAGACTTACTTTTAAATTATACTATAGTAAGAAGCTAAATATATCTTTTTTTGTACCTTTAGATGTAGATGCTTTGTACATAATAAAGAAAAAGATCAACTGATGTAATAATTGGACATATAGTAGCAGAAAAATCTAGAACGCATTATTTCTATCATTTATATTTCAATTATCATCAACATCCCTACATGAAAGCAACGCTACAAATCATGCCAAAAGTAAATTATACATTTATAAATCACTATAACATCAATTATAATAGAGCCTTACTAGGCTATACATTAATAAACAATACCCCAATGTCTTATATATATCCTACAACTCAAATACAATACATACATACATATTATTTTTTCAATGTGTCAATTTTCAAATAACCATGATGAAAATTAACACATATCATAATGTAGCTTAATTTCATATCAACATGACCTAGCTCATAGCTAGGTATCTAGAATATGGAATCTATTAAAAAATATCGATAATAGAGACACATGAGACTGCGCAAATTTTAAGTAGATGCAATCAGGGAAAATAATGACAAACTATTTTAAATCATCATGTATGCTATGTCATCACATTCAATGGGAACTCAAGTATTCATGAACCCCACACAGTCATGTCATTCCACACCATAAACACAGATGCAACTACAATTAATATGCATTACTGTATCTCAAACTGAGTTCCACATTAGAGTCGTGCATATAACACCAATCATACATAAGGGTCATGCCTATCTAGCTATATGTCATGCAATGCTCGTGCTTGTCTAACAGCATACCACCTATGGGCTATTCTTGACCAGCTAAATATCATGTCATGCCCATGCTTTTATAGTCGCATCCATCATCATACAAGCAAGCAATGCATACATGTCATGCTCATGTCATGCTATAATCATACCCACATAGCCTAACTATCCTCATGTTAATAACGAGCCATGAAGAATCCTAAACAAACCATGCATATGCATCAATCATGTCATATGCTCATTCTCAAACTAAAAACTATAAATGATTGATTTCATGAAATCATACTCAGGGTCAAGTCCAAATTCATAAAAATCAATAAGTGGCATGAAAAATTCAAAATCTAAATCAACCTGGAATAAATCTAAATAACATAAACTCAATCTATCATTTAAATTATATCAATATATAATTTCACCAAAAGAAATCACATCATCCATGAAAGCTAACACTTTAACATAAGGGTTATATAATCTAATCTTCTGTCTTACAAAACTCAAATAACCAATTTAAACTCATTATATTAAACCATATATCGCATATAACCAATGTCAACATCTCATCATGAGTCCCACACCCACATAATTTACAACCCGCTTACATTATTTCAATGCTTTAAGCCTTACTTATACATTTTATCAAATACATCATAAGAAATATTTAAAAACCTCATAATTCTAAGTCACAACATCCAAATTCAACGCAACACATTCCATAAACATAACCAATCACTCTCAAGACACAAATTTCATGGGTTTTTACAAAAAAAAAAAACTCTCAAACCATTAACATTTTAACCTTGATCCTCATAAAACAAGCCAAACCAAGTAATATAATCACAATGCTCATAACGACCATTAAAACAGCGTGCTTTCAACTCAAAACCATAGTTTATTTTAAAAGATAATAATATGCTCACCTCAATTAAGACTACGTAAAAAATCCTCAATTCTCCAAGCTAGCTTTCATTGAATACAAGCTGCTCATAGTATATGGTGCAAATTAATGACTCGCAAGTGTTTTTTAAAGGGTTGTTGAGGGAAAAATGCAAGAGAACAAATATGAAAGATGGAAAAAGGAAAATGAAATGAAATGGGTGGGTCCAAACCTCTTTTGTAATCATTCTCTCGAGTTTCAAGTTTGTCAAAATTTGAGATTGATCATTAATATTGAGATCAATCTCATCTTAGATCTCAGTTTTTTGTTAGAACTAAAGATCAAAGTTGAGATTGATTCCATTTTTAGATCATACTAAAATCAAAGTTCTAATTGATTTTAATTATATTTCACAAACTTAATTTGATTATTTATTAAAACCTATAACATACAAAAATCAAATCTACACCATTCAAATCATTCTCAAACCTCCATTGACCTTCTTACATCATATTTAAGAAATTCATATAATCAAAGCCTAATTCAAATGCGATTTAGTCTTTAAACTCGACTCTACACATATAAAGAAGCTCACAGCTAAATTCATATTCATCAATTCAAGTGCTTCTCAAATCATCTGTCATACATCACACATGTATCAAGCATCTCATCCTTGCTACAAGTTATTAAATTTCATGTTATTTTTAAAATTTCACCCGTTTAGTCTATATCTCGCCAAATTTCCATAATTAACGTCAAATGGCTCAATTCTTTAAATCATTATATTTGATCCATCTCAAAGATTCGTGAGCATGTTTCAATCATGATGGGAGTCAATCTCACTCAAATCACTACTTTCATCCATGCTCTTTGATCATTTTTTATTATCTCAATTCTTTGGGACCAAATTTCATGACTAAGCCAGCTTCCATCAATCCATTAAATCTATCATTTAAATCCCCTTCATTAAATTTTCAACTCACTTCAAATATACACATCTCAAATCAAGTTAACTCCAAATCTATTGATAATTCTCAAAAATTTTATATAATTTCTTATTAAATTCACATAGTTTAGTATCAAAATGTTAATTAAAGATGGGTTTAAGTAAAATTTCATGAAAATTATATTTTTCATAAAATCATAATTTTTCCATGAAACAGGTGATGTTGCATGAATTTTGGAAAATATAAAATATGATAAAAAAATTATTTTGTTATTAAAAGAACTCGCACATGCTAAGAAGAGTTAAATAGGTTTATAAAAAAATTAAAATGTTCTTCGCCTATTCAATGAATTTGGGCATATTTATGCTTTAATGGAGAAAATTATATAATATAATTAGAAAAATATTTTAAAATATAGGTACAAGGTGGACCATTATATATTTTTTGGAAATAAAACAAATTAATAGGTTTCAAGTTAATCTTATAATACTTTGGAGTTTATGATCCGAGAGTGAAAACTATAAATATTTTTAAAAGTATAATATTGCGCAAATATTTTAAAATTAATCGATGGTTAATGTGTGCAGGTCAGCGCGCATCGTCGGAACACCAAATTCCAGTGCCCTGTCTTCCCCAAACCCATCCAAAATTTCATCCGTCAGCAACACCAACTGGAAATGTCCAACTGTCCAAGTAGCCGACCACGAAATCGATTTATCCCCAATTTCCATTAGCATCGAATTCTAAAACCATCGGCAGACCATGTCCATGAAATCAATTGCAGCTAATTGCAACCATGGAAACCGACTAATCCCGAGACTAGAATGAGTATAAATGCACATTTCCTTAACGTCCAGCATCAAAACCAGCAGGCCCCTTTCAAGCAGCCAAAAAAAATCAGCGTCGGCATCCATTAACAGCGATTTGGATTTGGCCATCTGAGCTATCGATTCGCTAATCGGAGCCCACCAAAGTAGCCATTTTTCTTCTCTTCAGGCGGCTAACCTTCTTCTCTGACAGCAACCAAACTTCTTGTGGCGGTGCACCACCGAGCAGCCATCCATCCATTCAGCCGTCCGTTCCAAATAGTGACTAGCCAAAATCGACAACAGTGGCATGCCCGCTTCAGCTATGAATTCTGAACTCCAATGTTGAATCCACCACAATTTTCTGATCATCCTTCGGCAGCAACTAGTTAAAATTAGCAGTTTTGATGCAGAAATCTAAGATGCAATCATTCATTTCAAACCAAACTACCAACAGCTGACTCCAAGCCATCGATGTAGTCATGAAATTTCAGCCACCACCCCTTTTCAATTTGACAACACCTTTTCTATTCCAATAGCTACCAATCATTCCATCTTCCCTATTTTCGGTGGCAGAAAACCAATCGCAAATCCAGCACCAAATGGGAAACCACACCCACCGACCAATAACCCTGTTGAAATAATAGTAGTCTCCTCCATCTCTAGTTAGAAGAGATCTGTGCCTATCCATTTTTGTAGCTAATCATCTACATCGACTTGTGCCTGGCGAAGGAAAAGGATAGAAACTTCAATAGCCGGAGCATCTCTTTCACCGGCAGCAGTTCTAGTCAACCGTGAGTAAGCCACGGTCACAAGATCAAGTATGCCCTCCCGTAGTTTTCGGTAGCTCCTTTTCATCATCATCAAAAATCGATAGCACAAAACCAAGTATGATGGGGTTCCAAAGATAAGGGCTGCATGCTCCCGGGAGTATACGATGGGGTTCCAAAGATAAGGGCAGCGTAGTACTAAGGCAATCTCAAATCCCACATCACAAGGGTGAAAATTTGTCTCACCCATCTCGATCCTATAAAATGAGGGCCCCAACCCTTGTCGGACACACAACACATAACTCTTTCACTTGGTGGGACACCATTTCATACGAGACCTACGCATCAAGTGGGACAAGCAATAAAAACCCCTGAGGTTGCAATTAACTCTTCACTTTTGAGCGATGTCAATTTTATTTTTATTTTTATTTTTTTGCTTCTTGTAGTTGTTGATTTTACAATTTTAATTTTTGGATTAGAGTTACTACTTTATTTTCTGTTTTGTAATTTTTAGATTCGACTAAATGCATTTGCTTTCATAATTTAAATTTTATTTTTGTAGATTTTAATTGTTTTCTTAAAATAAATTTAATTAAGTTGTTGTTAGTTACTTGTAATTTCTTTCTCTTTCTAACTTCTCTTGTTTTTATCTAACTTCTCTATTTCTCTCTTCTTTCCCTCTCTTCCTTCTCTTTTCTCTCTCTCTCTCTCCTCTTATCTTTCTTCTTTCTCTCTTGTCTCCCCCAACTCTTTCCTCTCTCTTCTCTCTCCTTTTTGTCTCTTTTCTTTATGCTTTCTCTTGCCTCTCTCTCTCTCTCTCTCTGTCTCTCTCTACTTTCTCTCTTATCTTTCTTTCTCTTTCATCTCTTCTTTTGTATTGCATGTAAATCTCAAATAATTCAAAACCTTATTGCCTTTCTATATATTCAACCTAATTCACCATTATTTTAGGTCATCACCTGTATAATGTTAGCTTAAATGTATTCTGATTAATTAAATTAAATTGGTAATCATAATTCTCTTAACAATAAGCACTTTATTCACATCAATTTTTGGCCTGTTTCCAGGGAGGCGTCTAAAAGTTTGAATTATTTTATTAGTTGCTTTAAATTCTTTTTACTTGCTTTCAGTAGTGTAATCTTTACTATTTACTTGTTTATTTGCTTTCTTTATTTATTGCATCAGAATACTTTAAGTTACAAATTTTAATCTTTTCCCAAATTTAAATAGTGATCATTTATTGAGTTAGATCTTTGATCTAATTAAATTCTATCTCACAACTAAAAGTTGGCGTCTACACTAGAGGTTTAAAGGCAAATGCCTAAGTGGATTTGTAATTAGGACCTTAAGAAAGCAAGGGGAGCATCCCACAATTCCACCTCTTATGTGGCCCACCAAAGGAAGTGCTACAGAATTTAATTGCCCTTAGTGATCCTCAATACACGAACTACTAATTTTAAAAATCTTAAAAAACTAAGAATATTTTTTTAAAAAAAAGCTAAAATTTAAGAATGAACATGAACTTCATTGCTCAATAGTTATGTAAGTTAGATCAAGTAAATAAAAAATTTAATGACTTACTTGCCAACCAAACCACAAGTAGTTCATTCTTAAATACATCTCATCCTTTGCAAAAAAAAAAAAAAGACTTTAATGTGGCTCAATTGTTACCTTTTAACCAAGACCAAATTCAAAATTATCATGAATTCTCCACACCTAATTATAGTTCATTTCCAAATACATATAATTCAGGATGGATGAACTCCTCTCATTCTTCTTGGACAAATTAGCACATGCAATCTTATGCAGTTGATCCTCCTTATTTACAAACCCCATATTCACAACCCTCATGGCCACTTTTGTGAAGTCAATGTCAATCTAATTTTTATGAAAATACATATGGGCCACAAGTGTATCCTGAAGAAAATCATTCACTACCTCAACATCATAACCTATCTTCTCCTCAAACTTACAACTATAATGAGAAATTTAAAGAATTGAAATAGTTAATCCTCAATAACTTTCAAATCATGTCTAATATAGAAAATCAATTTTCAAAGTACCGATGTTGATTCGACCATTATGAAAAAATATATCTGCAATCAGATCCTCAGAAGAGAATTTTTTATCATATTAAGAGAATTACCAACAATCTCCTCAATTAGATATTTTAGAAAAAAAGTTTGTAAAAGTAAAGGAGATGGTTTTCACATCCATTGTTGCTCAACAACAATATCTTTCTATGATGGAAGTCGATTGAATAGGCTAATAGAAGTTACTAAAAAGATGGACGAAATTAGTAATCGACCAATTGTTATCCCAACTAGTAATTTAGATTTTCAAACACAATTACACTTAATACCACGGGAAGATCCATACTTTCAAGGTGAAACTAGAGATTTAACATTTCAACGGGATGAAATCTTAATTGAGCTACATAATTTATTAACAATTGGTGGGAGCTTCACTAGCTCAATCCAAGAAAATGATATAAAAAATTGAGGAAGAATTAGTTGAGGATAAGTTGGTGGAGGTAACAATGGTCAAGGAGACTTTAAGGGAAATGATAGAGATGAAAAGGCTATTGAGGAAATTAATGATGGATATATTGAGGATAAATTATATGGGGAAAAACCTAATGAACAACTATCACTCCCAATGAATTATTTTGATTATCAAACTCAATTTAACCTATCACTACAAGAAAATTCAATTTGAAAATTTGATAATAATTTCAACACTATGCAGTGATGATTTCTTGGATCATAAAATTACTAACAATCTCCCTCTTCAAGCTTTACAAGATATTATAAAAAACGATGAAGAATTAATCGAGGATAAGTTAGGAGAAAATGATGATGATCAAAACAATGTTGAGGTGAGCAATGAAAAGTATGTTGAGGATAAATTGGGGAGAGATACAAATGAAAAAGAGAAAGTTGAGCTAATTAGTATAGAAGAACTGATTCAAGAGGAAGAGATGGTTCCAATGTCTAAACAGGTTCATACTAAAATTTCGTTATCTGATGTTATGCAAGATATTCTAAATTATAATCAATTTCTCAAGGAGTTAATGTATTCAAAAGGAACCTTATTTAAACCCTAATAAAATCATGCTCTCCATCAATGACAATCCAAAAAATTTGAATGATTTAGAGAAAAATGAATAATGTTACATATTGGATGCCATTGATGATTTAGTAATTTGTAATATAGACCTTGAGCATAAACATATGAAAAAGTTAAATAATTTATATGATGTAAAAAATTTTGATAGAGTAGGAGTTAGATAAAATAGGTTCATTACATCTGGTTGAAGACGTAAAATTTAGCGCTGATTGGGAGACAACCCTATATGTGCGTGTATATATATACCTTTTCGTTGGTTTATTTTTCTTTTTCTGTATGTTAAAGTTATAGTATTTTATTAAAGTTTCAACTAGATTTCCTTCTATACCAAAGGTTGTCTTTTTCCCTGCTATTATGTTATTATATCTTTGCATATATGATTAATGATTACAGCATTTAAATTGATGGGCCTAGTTTGTTTAACTTAAATTTTTTAAAAACTTGAAAAATATAAAAAGTAAAAAATTACAACAAAATTTTTTAATTATTATTAAAAAAGAAGAAAAAAATATAAAAAATAAAAAATGGTAAAAAAATAAAAAGCATAAAGATAAAATAGAAGTGTATATGCGATGCTTGGTAATGAGTTAAGAACCAAACTACAAATTAATTATATCTGTAAAAAAATATTTTCATGATGCTTCTAAAATTTGATAGCACTTATTTCACATGCACAATAATAAACTTGGTAGCACCAAGACAATAGAATTTTTTTTCATCTAAGCAAGTAACATCATTATTATTATAAATGATAGCTAAAAGAAAAAATATAAGGAAAAAAAAGAAGAATCCCCAAATACCCTAAAATATGGTGAGAAAGAAAATTTTAAAATAAGTAAAAATATATCTCAAGACCCTGAAATATGACAAGGGAAAAAAAGACTAAAAAATCACAAAAAATTCCCCCGACACTCTAAAATATGGTTAGGAGAAAGAAAAAAAAAATCAAATAAAATATAAAACTATCACTATCATGATTTTGATACGGATCTTACTTAGTTTGAATGAGTTGAAAATAATTCATCATCTTCATTAATATACATACACATGTACTATATTCTTTTATATGCATCATGAAATTCTTTTACATATATACATATACTAATGAAATTTGCTTCTAAAGCTCACTATATATAAATTAGTAGTGCGCCAATATTTTAGCATTACCAAAAATTCATATAACATTGAGATTTTATACTTTCTACTATTACTATTGCTAAGGGACTAACAATGTTTAAGTTGAAGGTATGATAATTCTCAAAAATTTTATATAATTTCATATTAAATTCTCACCGTTAAGTATAAAAATGTTAATTAAATACAGATTTTAGGTAAATTTTCATGAAAATTATATTTTTCATAAAATTTGTAATTTTGCCACAAAACCGGCTATTGCATGAATTTTAGAAAATATAATATATGATAGAAGTTTATTTTGCTATCAAAAGAACTTGCACATGCTAAGAAGAGTTAAATAGGTTTTAAAAAAATAAAATGTTCTCAGCTTGTTAAATCAAATTGGGCATATTTATGCTTTTATGGAGAAAATTATATAGCATAATTAGAAAAATATTTTAAAATATAGGTACAAAGTAGACCATTATATATTTTTGGAAATAAAATAAATTAATAGGTTTCAAGTTAATCTTATAATACTTCTGAGTTTATGATTCGAAGTGAAAATTATAAATATTTTACAAATATTTTGAAATTAATTTAATGATACTGATAAAATAATTAAATCAAGAGTTTTTTCTTTGCTTAATCAACAGTTTGGATGGCTAATGTGTACAGGTCAGCATGCATTGCTGGAGCACCAAATTCCAATGCTCCATCTTCCCCAAGCTCGTCCAAAATTTCATCCGTCAGCAACACGAACTGGAAATGTCCAAGCAGCCACCCACAAAATCGATTTCTCCCCAATTTTCATTAGCACTGAATTCCAAAACCATCGGCAGCCCATCTGCATGAAATCAAATGCAGCCAATCGCAACCATGGAAATCGGCTAATCCAGAGATGGGCATGGGCATAGATGCACAATTCCTTAGAGTCCAACATCAAAACCAGCAGGCCCTTTCAACCCATAAAAAAAACAGCTCCGACGTCCATAAATAGCCATTCGAATTTGGCCATCTAAGCTATCGATTCACTAATTGGAGCCCACTGAAGTAGCATTTTTTATTCTCTGCAGGATGCCAACCTTCTTCTTCGACAGTAGCCACACGACTGAGCAGCCATCCATCCATTCAGCCGTCCGTTTTAAACAACCACAGCCAAAACCAACAATAGCGACAAGCCCTCTTAGCTATGAATTTTGAACTTCTCCAGTGTTGAATCCACCACCATTTTCTGAACATCCTTTGGCAGCGACCAGTTAAAATCAGCAGTCGTGATGTAGAAATCTAAGATGCAATCGTTCATTTCAAACCAAACTACCAACAGCTGCCTCTAAGCCATCGATGCAGTCACGAAATTTCAGTCGCCGCCCCTTTTCAATTTGACAACACCTTTTCTATTCCAATAGCTACTACTCATTCCATCTTTCCTATTTTCGGTGGCAGAAAACCATCACAAATCCAGCGCCCAATGGCAAACCGCATCTACTGACCAACAGCCCTGTTGAAATAACAACAGTATCCTCCATCTTCGGCCAGAAGAGATCTGCAGTCATCCATTTTCAAGATGAACGTCGATGCGAGGAAACACGATGACAACCATGACATTGGGCTTGCTGCCATTATTCGCGATTCTAATGGATGCTTCATTGCAGCGAAGGGGTGGAAAAGATGTGGTTTTTTGGATTCTCTATGTAGGGAGGCGAAGGCCCTCAGTTTGGGTATTAAATGGGCTATTCAAATTGGGATGCGGAATATTCAATTCGAGACCGATTCCCTGCTCTTAGTCAAATACATTGTGGAGGATGACCAGATTCTTTCACCGGTCGGGACTATCATTGCGGAAATCAAATCTCTTCTATTGTCCTCATCATTGTTTACCATTCATCATGTTTTGAGACACGGCAATGCCGTGGCTCATTTTCTTGCTGATTTTGTATCTATGTCCTCTTTTGATTGCCAGGAATGGTGGGATAATCCTCCCCCGGTTCTATTGGCAAAACTTTGTACAGATAATTTTTTGGCAATGAATTGCTCGGGCTATCGTATCCCATCCTCCCATCACTGTCAGTGGGAGAGGGGATAGGGCGTGTCCGTTTTCATCAAAAAAACTTATGGCCGGCAAAGGAAAAAGTTAGAAACTTCAGCAGCTGGACCATCTCTTCCATCGGCAGCAATTCTAGTCAAGCGTGAGCAATCCACGACAGTAAGATCAACTAAGCACTCCCACAATTTTCGATAGCCCCTTTTCATGATCATCGAAAATCAATGGCACAAAATCAAGCGCCAGAAAAATCCATTCGCACCTGCCTTGCAAAATTCGTTCACAAGTAAGCCCAAATTAGATTGCTGAATTCCGCTACATTGCTTATAAACAAAAAAAGAATGCAAGCGACCACCGATTACAAGCAGCAATCTTCCCTTTCTGACTGCCAATGTCACATTCCAAGCTTCAACTGAAAATCAGTAGTTGAAAAAATATAATAGCAGCTACTTCATTCAGGTTTTCTCCCATTAGCTGCCCAAGTAAAGAAGTAGGCAAAGACAGAGGCAGCATAGTACCAAGGAAATCTCAAATCCTACATAGCTGGGGTGAAAATTTGCCTCTCCCGTCTCAATCCTATAAAATGAGGGCCGCAACCCGTGTGGGACACACAACTCTTTCGCTTTGTGGGATACCACTCTTTGTAGGATCGGACGCCGATCTCCTGCACTCGGGAGCAGGGAGCGTTGCCTGCTCCCGGTGCAGACACCCATTTTTTTTTATTTTTTTTTGAAATTTTTTTTTCTAAAAATGTTAATATAGGTGTATTTAACACGTGTATAAATTTTTATCATTTTTGGAGTATTTTAGATATTTATTTTTTATTTTTGAAAATTAGTGGCATTTTAGGTAATTTTAAATTACTAAAATGCTACTGATTTCGAAAATTAAAAATAAATATCTAAAAATGGTAAAAATTTATACACATGTTAAATACACTTGGGCTAACAAGTTTATGAAAAAATTTTCGAAAAAAAAAAAAAAGATTTATGCGCCTGGGAGCAGGCAACGCTGCCTACTCCTGGGTGCGGATCCACCCATCAAGTGGGACAAGTAATAAAAATCTTTACGGTGGAAATTCGTTCTTTGCTTCTGCGGATATAAATTTTATTTTTAAATTTTTTGCTTCATAGTTTATTTTCAGTGTCTTGTAGTTATTAATTTTGTATTTTTTATTTTTAGGTTAAATTTACTACTTTGTAATTTTTAGGTTAGATTTAATACATTTTTCTTTCTCACTTTCATTATTTAAATTTTATTTCTGTATTTTTTAATTGCTTTTTTAGAGTAGATTTAATCAAGTTGTTGTTAATTACTTGCAATTTTTTCTCTTTCTGACTTCTCTTCTTTCTATCTAACTCCTCTATTTCACTCTCTTCGTTCCCTCTCTTCCTTCTCCACTCTCTCTCTCTCTCTCTCTCTCTCTCTCTCTCTCTCTCTCTCTCTTCCCTCTTCTCTTTCTTCTTTCTCTCTTCCCATCTCTCTCTACTTCTTCTCTTGTCTCCTCCTATCTCTTTCCTCTCTATTCTCTCTAATTTCTTCTCGCTCTTCTCTTTCTGCTTTCTCTCTCCTCTCCCTCCTCTCTCTCTCTTTCTATTCTTCCTCTCTTATCTCTCTCTCTCTCTCTTTCATTTCTTCTTTTGTATTGCAAGTAAATCTCAAATAATTCAAAATCTTATCGCCTCTCTATGGATTTGACCTGACTCATCATTATTCTACGTTATCTCCTCTATAGTGTTAGGTTTAATGTGTATCAATTAATTTAATTAAATTAGTGATTATAGTGTTGTTAATGTTAAGCACTTGGTTCGCATTATCTACCTCATTACTAGTTCCAAATTCAATTGTATATAACTTATCTCAAATGTTCATAATATACTTGATTCAATGGCTCCTACATATCTAAAATTTTCTAAGATACATGTATAGATTAATTTGAAGTTTCTACTAAGTTGTTTATTAAAATTCACCATTCTCATCGAATTAAATCTTTATATTCACCTCAACTCACATAAATTTTCTTATGTGTGACCTTTAGTTTCAAAATTCTATTACTATATAACTTCTTAGGCTATTTTACCTGTATCATCATTCATATTCTTCATCACCAATACCTAGGGTATTACATAGAGTAACAACAAAAGGACCTTGATAGTTGAAGGATTTATTCATGTAAAGTTTGGTGGGTCTACTAATTCCAAGAGAAGACAAAATCTTAATGGTGAATGCATTAATAAAATTTGGAATGTAGAAAGAAGAAAATCATCAATAGCGATTTGTTTCGAATAAACCAAGTTGCAGTGTTAGAACTGTAAAAGGTATTCCAGAAGATGCTCCAATAGAAGTTAAAATAGAAAAGAACAATGAACAACAGATTGTAAGTAATGAAGGTAATTTTTATTTTGTAAAAATTGAAGATTCATGCATGCTCTTCTCGAGAACATGTACATGGTGATGTTTATAATAAAAAAGAACTCGATCTTTATATCATCAAGTATAAAATTTTGTATTTATTTCTATTATTTTATGAGGAATCATAGTTGAATTCTTAAGGATGTGAAGAATCTGCGAACTTGAAGCTTGAGGTCTTAGGAGCTTTGCTTGAGAATTCATAAGTGGGGCTTTGAATGCTTATAGCTTCAAAGGTGAGATCCCAATAAATCCCTTAGTTAACTTCATTAACTCCACTTGACATCTCTTTTATAGCTTGGAAGAAAATTTGAACATTTGGTGGTAGGTGCAGCATATTTAATGCGCGAACATTCAAAAATTTTTTAGTTGTTATGACTAAAGTCGTAGATGAAGTCAACTTGGATTGAGACTTTACCCAAGTCAAAAGCGAAGTTGACTTGAGTATTAACTTTTGTGTGTTCATTTGTTTTCAAAGAATTTTCCTTCAAGCTTGAAGCTCCAGTTATATGTGAAGTCGACTTAAGAATGAAACTTCACTCAAGTCGTAGTAGGAGTTGACTTCGCTCCAACTTTGCAATGTTTTAGGATTTCAACTCCTTAGTTTATCTTTTTTATTCTTTCCTCCTTCCAAGTCTCATCTTTGGGTTGACTTCAAGTTGAACATTACCCAATTTGCATGTGAAGTTGACTCAGTGATAGAACTTCGCTCAAGTTGTAGTAGGAGTCGACTACGCTCCAACTTAGCAATGTTCTGGGATTTCAGCCCTTTAGTTTATTTTTTTTATCCTTTCCTCTGTCCAATTCATGTCTTTGGGTTGACTTCAGGTTGAACTTTATACAAGTTGCATGGGAAGTCGACTGTGAATGTGACTTCATTCTTCATTCTTAAGATAGATCCAATATATGTGTTATTTTGTTCTTCTAAGTCTCAAGGTCAAGATCAACTTTAACTTTACCCAGGTCACAATTGGAGTTAACTTTAAGTATGATTTCAAACAACATTTTGTAAACAATGCTATTTTGGATAGCCTTGAGGTCTTCAGTTGCAACTAGAATTGACTTTATCTTTTACTTCAACCAAGTCGCACATGAAGTCAACTTGGAGTGCAACTTTAACAGTGAAATTGTCTTCTGTAATTTTTTGCCTTCAAAAGTGCACTTGAGGTCGATTATGGAGTCGACTTGGGTTACGACTTGACCCAAGTCGCTCTTGAAGTCGACTTGAATATGGTACTTCATTTGTTTGTGCTTGAAATTTAAAATTCAACTTACATTCACATACCCAAAGACTTCATTAGTAGTCGTTAACTTTTCAAATTAGTTGTTAATCATCAAAATTCAAATCATGATTTGCAATTTAAACTAGTTGAGTTTATAATCTCCCCCTTTTGATGATTGACAAAATCAATTTTAAGATGTAATCTTTAGAAACTATATTTCTAAGTTCAACATGTTCAAATTCCTTAGTCAAAATTACATATTCAATATTCTTATGTATTTCATTGAATTAATAACCATTGAATTCTTTGACAAGTTCCAACCCAATCAACACATTTATCATTCAAAAAATATAAATTCAAGTCATATTTGATAGGTTCTTATTCAATCAACTTATATTCTTGTTCAATCATCACGCATATGCGTTCTTGTTCAATCATCACGCATATGCGTTCTTGTTCAATCAACACATATTCTTGTTCCAGGGTTTGCATTATTATTCTTCATAGGTTTATTTTCTTCCTATTTACCAACTTCCAGAGAATCTCAGCCTTTTGAGGGTTAACTTGATTCTATCTCCTCTACAATCAGCTACTAGCAAATGAAGAACTCAAAATTGTGAAGGTAAGTCCATGTGATGTAAAAACTTCATGTACTCAAATATTTGTTTCTCCTGGTCAACTCATTATATACAGTAGCTTGATTCATGCCTTCAGGCAGGGGCTCTTCATCACATGGTATACCAAAAATAGCTGCAAATTGTTCTCTGGAAAATGTTCTTGATATTCCCCTTGTATGTCCTACATCTATTTCCTTGCCCTTGACAAATGTGTTTAAATATAGAATCGCTTAGTTTAATCATGGTAAATCCTACCCTCCTCTTTCAATAGATTGGTCCAACTTTGAATCTAACAATTCCTTGATACCAAACTCATAAGCTTTTAGAAACTCAATGTCTATAATCTTTGATTGAAATACTTTTTTCTCATAAAAATATTTATAGAATTTCTTATGTTGTGTGAGCTCCTAAGATAATCTATGAGCATTCCTATGACCTTGGCCCTTTGCGTTTGGGCTCCTCTCTTTCTACTATTTTTAACTTCTTCTTCCTCATCACTAGAGATGTTTTCCTCTTCCTTATGAGGTTGAGTAGATGTTTTGGTACCATACTTTACACCCATAAGGTGGTTGAGAGGAGGTGGCTTAATCCCGTGGCCTCTTGGTGTGTGTTCTTTGCCTCCTAGGCATGTTTCCTTTAGAGCTCATAGCCAATGGATGTGAAATGGGAAGTTTAGTGGGTTGAGTAAGAGAAGATGAAATAATAATAATAATAATGAAATAGTCAGTTGTAAAAGTTGCCAGTAGAATCGTTGCACTTGCTTGCCAAGCCAAGTCAATTTTAGTGAAGTCGACTTAGGTTGTGCAAGGTCGACTCGACCTATCAGCCCAAACTTAGTTTTTAAATCTTATTTTGGTACAATCCCCTTTCACAATTTGCACATCGAGTATGTTAATTATTTAATTCCAATACATCAAACACATTTGAACTTATTAAAGTATATCATTAATCATATTCTACATATTCAAACAATTTATGAACTTTCTTTTCATCATATAAGTCCATTATGTCCATTTCTTTTTAAATTTTATAAAATGATTTAATTTGTAATGATTTGGTAAAAATATATTAGCAATTTGATCTTTTGTTTTAACATATTCTAAGTATACATCTTCAACGTGTTCTCTTAGGAAAAGATATCTAACATCTATGTGTTTAGTTTTAGAGTATAAAACTGAATTTTTGGTTAGACAAATTACATTTGTATTATCACATTTAATTGGAATGTCGTTTAACTTAGCTCATAGTCTTTTAATTGTTGTTTTATCTATAAGCACAACAACTTTCAGTAGCTATATACTTAGTTTCTGCAGTAGATAGAACAATACTAGTTTGTTTTCTTGAAAACTAAGATATCAACATGCTGCTAAAATATTGGCAAGTGCCACTAATACTTTTTCTATCCATTTTATGTCCAGTAAAATATGTGTTTTTATATCCTATTAAATCAAAAGTAGAATCTTTAGGGTACCATAAACCTAAGTTTATTGTGTTAACAAAATATTTAAAAATTCTTTTAACTTCTGGCATGTGAGATTATTTACGATTTGATTGAAACCTATAATACATGCATACACTCAATAAAATATTATGTCTATAAGCAGTCAAATATAATAATGAACTAATCATGCTTCTATAAAGATGTTGTTCTATAAGTTTACCTTTTTCATCCTTATCCATTTTGATTGACTGAGGAACTCATTAGTGTAGTAACTCCTTTACAACTTTGTATTCCAAACTTCTTGAGAATTTTTGTGATATGTTTGGATTGACAAATGAATATGCCTTCTTTGAGTCGCTTGATTTGCAATTTGGGGAAGAAATTGAGTTCACCCATCATGCTCATTCAAATTTATTCTGCATCAACTTTGAGAATTCTTTGTACAGTGATTCATTATTGGCACCAAATACAATTTCATCAACATATATTTGAATTATTAACATGTCTTAATTTTTACTTTAATGAACAAAGTGGTGACTAACCCTCTTTTTTTTGGAATGATGATCAATCCAAATTTGCTACGTCTCTCAAGCTCTAGGTGCTTGTTTTAGTTCATACAATGCCTTAGTTTGTATACATAATTAGATTGATCATTTTCTTCAAAGCTAGAAGGTTGTTCAATATATACTTCTTCATTAAGATAACCATTCAAAAATGTATTCTTGATATCTATTTAAAAAAGTTTAAAACTCATACTGGTTGCAAAAGCAAGTGGTATACGTATAACTTCTAATCTAGATACAGGGGCATAGGATTTTTTAAAATCTATTCCTTCTTCTTCTGAGTACTGCTTAGCCACTAATCTTGTTTAATTTCTCACAACTCATCCACTTTCTTCTAAGTTATTCTTAGATAATCATTTTACTCTAATTCCCGAATAGTTCTTTGGTTAGGAATACATTCTCATACTTTGTTTCTTTTAAATTGATTTAATTCTTCTTGCATTGTTATTATCTAATTTTAATCATCAAGAGCTCAATCGATTGTGATAGGCTCAATCTTTGATACAAATACAAAGTGTCCACATACATTTTGTTTTATGCCTCTCATTTTGCATTGTTATTATCTACTTTTAATCATCAAGAGCTCAATCGATTGTGTTAGGCTCAATCTTTGATACAAATACAAAGTGTCCACATACATTTTGTTTTATGCCTCTCATTTTTTATGTTATCTTATATGTTTTTAAAACTTTTTCAATTGAATGGTCATGTCTAAATTTAAGATCGGTGGGAGGTTTTTAGTATGTTCATTCTCATCTTGCTTGAGCTCTTCTCTCCCTTTCTTTTTCACTTGTAGCTTTTCAAATTTCTTTGAAAAATTCTCTACATCAATAAGTTCATTCTCCTTTTTGGGAGTTAGGTTAAATTCATTGAAAGTAACATGTATCGATTCTTCTACCACTTGTATCCTTTTATTAAATATTTTATATACTTTGCAGTTACATGAGTAACCAAGGAAAATAGCTTCATCATTTTTTGCATTAAATTTTCAAGGTTATCATTTCCATTATTCAATACATAATATGTGCATCCAAAGGTATAAAAGTATACAATGTTTGATTTTTTACCTTTTCAAAGCTCGTAAGTGGTTTTCTTCAATATTTCTCTCATTATAACTCAATTAAGCACGTGGTAAGCTATTTTAACGGCTTCACTTTGAAATTTCTTTGATAATTTACTTTCATTTAGTATGTTTAGCCATCTCTTGCAATATTTTATTCTTTCTTTCAACTATTCCATTTTGTTGTGGAGTTCTTTGTGCAAAAAATGTGTGATTAATGACTCTCTCATTGGAAAGCTTCATAAATTTTTTATTCTCAAATCACCACTATGGTCACATTTAATGGAATAATTAAAGATTATTTTCATTTTGCACTAATTTAGAAAAGCTAGAAAATATAAAAAGGCTTTATTTTTGCTAGATAAAAATATTATCCAAGTGAACCTTGAATAGTCATCAACAATCACAAACACGTAACTTTTTCCTTCAAGACTTAGAATGTCAGGTGACCCCATAAAGATCCATGTATAGTAATTCAAGTGATCTTGAAGTTGAAACTTCATTTTTAGGTGAAAAAGTAATATTTGATTGTTTGGACATTTAGCATGATTTGTATATCTTATCTTTGTAATATTCGAGTCTTAGTAATCCCTCAACCAAGCTCTTTTTCCACAAAATTTTTATATTGACATGTTTATGTGTCTAAGGTTTTTGTGTCACACCTATGGATCATTATCAGCTACTAATAGACATTTTCCATTAAACTCATCAAGGAAAACCCAATATATATATTCATGTCTTTTGACACTAAACAACACATGCTCTCTATCTAATACATTGACCATTGAATATCTAAATACAACTTTGCATCCTTTATAACTAAACAACTCATCAAATTGTGTTTGAGTCCTTAAACAAACAAGACTTCTTTAATGTATGCATTTGCAACACCATAAATATTTCTCTTACCACATATCTTATCCTTCTTATTATTACTAAATGCAACTGTTCCTCATTTGTGTGGCCTTAGTTCATTGAGGAGAGATTTGTCACTTGTCATGTTTCTTGGGCAACTACTATTCATAAACCATATATTGCTGATTTTGGCTTTAAGACATACTAGCGAAAATAAATTAAAGTCTACTTATCATTTTAGTACCCATCTCTTAGGTCAAAGAGAGTTAGTATAAGATCTTGATGCTATTTCATCTTGTTTAGGAGGTGCATATCCTAGACTCTTTGGCATTCATATCAATTTTGATCTTTTTCATGTAATTTGTTGATTCTACACTAGTAGATCTTATGACCAAATTTGTTGCAAAAATTATATGCATTTTAAGCACTCCACATGTTCAGGGATTGCCAAGTGGGTCTTTTCACTCATATAGTCTTTGTTGATTTGTTTGGCCATTGAGTGTAACTGTTTTGATTTGAGATTTAGCCAATTTTGGTGTTTTGGGAGTATCAAAGTACCTTCTTTCTCTTTTGTATTATCATTTTAAGAAATATTTTAACACTTTTCCCTAAATTAGAGAACCTGGCTAACGATTCATTTATTGTTTGGTTCTCCTTCTTTGATTTTTCTAGTTCATTAATTAAATCATTTACTTCCTCAACTAGAGATTTAACTCTTTTAGCTAATTTTTCATTCACAATAATCCGACATCACATTGCTTCTTCTTTTTTGCATATTTAAGTCAAGCTCTTTGGTTTTATCATATAATTCACCATACGCATGTTGTAACTCTTCTAGCATTGCATACTTGATGCATTCATTTAAGTATGAGCAAATTGATTGAGAAATTGAGTGATAAGGTATAGACGATACCTCTTCATCGCTTGTGTAGCTCGTGCTTATTACATTTCCTCCAATCATTTCGGTGTTGTGAGGAAGTTGTGTAAATTATTTTCTTTGATTCGAGCTACCTAGTATATTCTTATGTAATTTGCTACCTCTTGATCCTCGCTTGATGAACTACTTAAGGAAGATAGTTCTTCATTCATGCACATTCCTCTTACTCTTTGCTTAAAGAATCTTCTCAAGCTGCTTCTTTCATTTTTCTCATGCTTGTTCTTTGACTTATGCTTGAGTTTGCATATATCCTATTCCTCCCCACAAGAAACACTTAGGTTTTTTTCTTCTTGTCTCCTTTTTGGTCTTATCATTTTAGGCCTTTAAGGAGCCTCAATTCTTCCTTTTCCTTATAAATTTTTTGAATTTTCTTGTAAGGAAGACTGTTTCCTCATCTTATTTTGTGATAACAAAAATGACTCATCTGAGCTTTGTTGGCTAACCTTGAGTGCAATAGTCTTCTTCCCTTCATCGAGCTCTTCATTTTTCTTCTTTATCAGTTCATAAGACATCAATGAGCTAATTACATCTCTAGCTTTAATTTGTTGAGATTCTTAGCCTCCTCTATATCTTTGTAGTGCTCATAGAATCTTCATAACCTATTCAGATTTAAACACAATCTTTCCTAGGCCCTTGAGAGCATTAGTAAGTTTAGAAAATTAGCAAATATTTGAAAAATGTTCTCAGTTTTAAATATTTTGAAACTATCCAGGTCTCTAATGATAATGTTTCTTCTGGTCTCTTGGACCTGAGAAGTGACCTCGCGAATTCATGTAAGAATGTCTCAAATCTCTTTAGCAGTAGCATGAAGACACATTATCATACTCAACTGCTGTGAGTGCTCATAGCAGCTAGTTCACGACCTTGGCTTTACTTTTTATAATTTTTATTTTCTCTTCAATCCATTCAAAGGCTTTATCACTTTTGGGAAAAGTAAAGTTATTTTGGATAGCAATTCAAGAGTCTATGTCTGTGGTCATCATTAATTATTTCATTCTCGACTTCCAATAAGTGAAGTTTTTCCTACCAAACAAAGATGGTCTAGTTAAGGATTGACCTTCAATAAATGTATGAATGAAAGTTGATTGGGAAGCCATTTACTTTGGGATCTTTTTACAAATAGTTTGAAGTTTGCTTTGATATCATTAATTTTTCCTGAATAGTTGACTTAACCCAAGAGGGGAGGATGAATTGGGTTAATTGAACTTTCTTTGCTATTTTAACTTAACCTCTTTGAGATTAAGTACCTTTGAATGAAACTTATAGAGCTGATGCAAGAGAGTAAGAGAATAAATGTAAGTACACCAGAGAATACAAAAAATTATAGTTGTTTGAGCAACACTGCTAGTCTACTCTTCCAACATCCACTTCTCGTGTCTTGGGTTCTATTATCACTTTAAAAGTATAACTTAAAGTCTCAGTTCTCTTCTAGATTATAGCTCTCAATGACCTTTATAATAGAACACAAACAATTGGTAAGTACCACTTCAACCAACCCTACTTGTTTTCACACATTGGCCTTAGTCTTCGATACCAACTCAAGTGTCGAATTAGAGCAAAGAATTTAAAATAAGAATAAATTGCATGTTACAAATTTGTGCAGAACTTTGAAGCACAGAAGCATGCTCTTAAGGATGTGAAGAATATGAGAACTTGAAGCTTCTTACAGAGGTTTTGAGAGCTTTGGTTGAAATTTCTTAAATGGAGCTTTGAATGCTTCCAACTTGGAAGGTGAGAACCCTATGAATGCCTTACTTAACTTCCTTAACTCCACTTGACATCTCTTTTATAGCTTGGAAGAAAATTTTAATGTTTAGTGGTAGGTGACATGCATTTGAGCCAAAGTTCAAAATTTTTTTGACGGTTATAATTGAAGTCGTAGTTGGAGTCGACTTGGCTTACAATTTCACCAAAGTCATAAGTGAAGTTGATGTGGGTATCAACTTTAGTGCTACATTTGTTTTCAAAGAATGTTTCTTCAAGCTTTAGGCTCGAAGTCGCATGTAGTGTGGTCTTAGGGATGGAACTTCACCGAAATCGCGATTAGAGTTTACTTCACCTCTGACTTTGCAATGTCCTGGGGTTCTAGCACCTTAATTTTATCTTCCTTATTCTTTCCTCTTTCCAAGTCTCATCTATAGTCGACTTCAGGTTGAACTTCACCTAAGTCGTATGTAAAGTTGACTTGAAAATGCAATTTCATTCTTCATTCTTAAGATAGATAATATTTGTGTTATTTTGTTCTCCTAAGTCATAAGCTCAAGAACAACTTCAACTTTGAATTTAGCCAAGTCCAAGCGGAAGTCGACTTAGGGTGCAATTTCAAATGAAACTATGCTTTGTAATTTTCTACCTTCGAAAATGCACTTAAGGTCAATTCTATAGTCGACTTTTAAAATTCAGCTTACACCACCTACCTAAAAACTTCATGAGTAGTCTTTAATTTCCTAAGTTGAGTTTACACTTCCTACTTGACATTAAGTTTAGCTATCATCAAGTCAGAGTTAGTGACCGCTTCTATTTGTGGGTATCCACCAATTTGGACACCTCCGTATTTGTGGTGTGCATGTTCAATGCCCTAATTCAAATTGGGGATCAACATCACCATGGACAAGAATTCAACATGTTCAACATTACCCATTTTGGAATCTCCCTTCCCATAGTCTAGATACTTCATTCAAGCTTAAGTGCTGTTGAAATACTTACAGCTGTGTTAGAGAGAGGATTCTTGCTTCTCCTACTTATGCACTACAAGAACTGAAGAAAGTTTGACGAATGTTCGTCAGGTCAGCGACATCTAGAACTTTGCTTTGCATATCAACTAGTTGTTTTTTCCTATCATATTGGATCTCATTCTTCTATCGCAACAACCTTGGATTGCTGTTGTCAACATTGTGGTTATTTATATAATAACAATTTGGCAATAAAGATCAAATCCATTGCACTTATAACTTTGCTTAGCACCTTAACCTCTCTTGATCAATGTCATATAGATCTGCCTCGGAATGCCCTCTTGGGGTAGGAAATCCACAGTCCAAGCCACTGCCATGCTCATCGCACTTGGTTGCGCTGCCATTTTGATCTATAGTTCCACCACTGATTATATTTTCACTAGATAAATTGTATGATTGCTTATTGTTGATAGCAACCAATAAATTTTCTAAGGTTTCAATTTCTCATGTTGTCTTCTTCTTATTCTTCACATTATATGGTATGCTCATGACAAATGTTTGTGGACCAATCATATTTTCAATAATTATCTCCCGTATATTTTAATTTTTGGTCCTTAAATTAAATTTCGTGGTTAAAGTCACCCCATATTTTTATTTATTTTTCTATTTTGTTTCACTGAAGTAAATAGACTCAAAAGTAATTTTTATCATTCTTTCCTATTGATTACAAAAATGTTTTGTGATTCCTGATTGGTAAGCTAAATTCCATTTAAATTATTTTTTTTGGAGTGGTTAGGAGTCTAGTCAAATTAGCAGCAAATTGGAGGAAATGCTTGAGTCTATTTTCTGATTTCTAATTATGCAAGAAACATAAGGTGAGAAACATTATTATTGATTTTTAATTTAATCTATCAACATGTATTAATTGAATTTATTGATCCAACCATGTGTTTATGTTGATTATACTTTGGTTTTGGGATGTGTAAAAATAAAAGAAGGAAAATAGGAATGCAAAAATTTTGAAAAAATAAGTGAAAGAATGATGTGATATGCAAGAAAATGACTAGGAGTAAATATAACAAAGTTAAAATAGATAATGTAATTGAACAAAAAATGCAAAAATGATTAGAATATAAAGGCTAATTTACAAATATATTCACATAGTTTGACCATAATTGCAAATATACATATATAGTTTTAAAAATTATAAATAACCCCACATAGTTTCACCATAATTATAAATATACCCAAGCTATTATAACATTATATTGAACGTCATAGCATAGGCATATTTGTAAAGATATGCAAACTATGTGGGTGTATTTGTAAAAAATAAATATGCTCGTTTAATTTCTGAAATTGTAAATATACTCAAAAAATTTGCAAATATACCCACAAAAATTACAAATATACTTACGTCATGATGCTGCAGTAATAATGCCATAACAACATTGGTATATTTACAATTATGGCTAAATTATATAAGGTTATTTGTAATTTTTGAAATTATATGGATATATTTGTAATTATGGTCAAACTATGTGGGTATATTTGCAAATTACACAATTATAAATAATAGTAATAAAGTAATTAGTGTGCAAAGGCTAAGTGGGGTTGCCTTAAATTTTTGAAAATTTAAATGCTCCATTTGCCAAAGGTTATATACGCTGAGTAATTAGGTGAGTATATTTACAGCTATAGTCAAATTTATAAGGTTATTTGTAATTTTTGAAACTATGTAAGTATATTTGTAATTATAGTCAAACTAAGGGGTATATCTACAAATTACAAGAATATAAATAAAAATAAAATAAGAAGTGTGCAAAGGCTGAGCAACATGGAGCTACCCTAAATTTTTGAAAATTTAAATGCCCCTTTGCAAAAAGTTATAGCTAAATAGTATAAAAGATGTGTAGAATGTGTGAATTTTTTTTATTGTTTCCTTATGCCAAACGACCTATATTATAGAAGCTCATGTTTTGTAAATCATGTTATTTTTCATGAATTCAACTATCTAATGCTTATTTAGCTAAGACACAAAAATACCTTATTTAGATATTATTGTGCGCGCGAAAAAAACATATCGTCATTATGAATCATAAATATATCTTCATTCTTTATGTCATTAATATATCATATTAGTTATTAATTATTATATATTGGCATTTAAATTGTTGTTCTTATTCAAACCATGCATTTATGTTGAGCATACAACATACTGCTGTTTTTTAAAGATTATTAAAAAAATTTAATTTTATAATTCTTTGAATTTTAACAAGTTAATACCTCAAAATTAGCAGCATTTTCTTTCTCCAAAGAAAGCTGAAATTCCCCATCACGAAAGGCCTAAAGATTATAGCAGAATCATGGCATGCCCATTACCCAACAACAGATCCAACTGCTAAATTTCATTATAACAGAATCAAGGAAAGATAGCTTTATATAAGTGCACCACCAAAAATCACAAATATTGGAAACTTCTATATATCATACATTTTTCAATAATTCTAATAATTATAATTAAATCTTAAAAAGATGATATATTTTTGATAAAAAATAATTTTTTAATTAATTTTTTTGGTAGCATGTGCTAAACAAAATAAATGGTTTAGATTTGAAAAAAATCTGAAAAGTAAACAAAGGGGCTGCATGAAGGTTTTATGCAGCTCGGTTGTATTTAATCATTACCCCTCAATTTTCATCAAGATATGCTCATCTCCAAATCCACCTCAATTTCATCACAATAAGAGAGAGCCTTAAACAGGCTATCAAAAACATTACTTGATAAAGTAACCATCCCACAATGCATAAAGCCCATCTAATTTCAAACACAATTTTAAATGGAAGCATTTGGTCTCCCTCAAATGAGGTGAAAGTAGTGGGTCTCCCTTAATAAATGGATATGAGTGCATTATCTCTCTTTCGATAGGCGGAGCTTGTAGTCTCCAGGGTGAATGAGTTTAATATGTAATACCAAATCTCGCGATGTATAATACTATTCAGAAAAAATAATAAACTTTTATGTAGGCCAAATGGAGAACGAGATGGTAGAATGAATGATCAAAGCAGACATCATATAATATTATTACTTTATTAGATTGTCGGCACATATTCTTGGGGCAAAACCTAACTCTAAATGTGAAAAAAGAAAAAAAAAGAAAGCTAATTGATGCACACATACTTCCGAACATTAATGTAGACTATCTAGCAAGTAGCATCATCATCATTTTTTCCTGAATAGAACATGGGAAACCATCCATTCTTCTCCATTGTGGTATCCAAAAAGCTCACTTGCAGTTATGCAGAAGACTCGCCAGTAATTAATCAGCTTTTCAACATTCACCTTCTCCTCAGCAATCAACTCCATTATCTCCCTTGCCTTATCTTTGTTGGCATCCAGCTTCTTCAACCACTCTTTACTGTAACAAAAGCATGTAATGGAAGTTCTCTTATCCTTCTTATCCAACAAGGAATTAAACTGTAAGAAGAAATGAAATCAAGAAATGATCCTTCTCCTACCATGATTGCATAAAGTGCTTTCCATTAAGAATCCAATGATCAACCACAGAAACATCATCCTGCAAAAATGTAATTACACACTTAGAGTCTGAATGTTGTCAAGTACTTGGAGAAATGACCATTTCTTTGTTAGACTAGAAGTACAAACTAAAATATTTGAGAAGATAAGAAAAAAATATATACATAAGCTACTGATAGTAGACACTCATCTCACATTTCATTTCACCTGAAAATAGAGAAGAAACGAGGCTGATGGCATTGTAACTGTCCCTGAAGGGAAAACATATTCTGTGTACCAGTCCTCTTCGTCGATAGGCTACAAGACAATTGCCACATGCATGAATTGACAAAGCATGATTTATGTAATTCCAACAGAACTTTCACGGATAAACACTGAAACACAAGAAAATATACTAGGAACATACCTCATATTCATAAGCAAGTGTCCTATGACATGCATGTTCAATGAAAAGAAGGCCATCAGCTTCCATCCATTTGGATATCTTCCTCAACAACAATTCAAAGTTCTTCATATGCTATTGAAAGTTGAATGAAATCAAGAATCAAATGTCATGAAGCCATGTGCTAAATAGCAAATTCTATTTAGGATATGATAATAGATTTCTTACCTCGAACAGTTCAATGACAATTATTCTATCAAAGGTAGCTTCCATTTCATGTTCTACTATGTCCGCAAGCACTAATTCAACATTTGAAAGTTGAAGTTCCCTAAAAGCAAGGCAGCAAATTGTGCGATCAAAAAAGCTATCCAACATGACTAACAGAAAAAAATCACACAGTTTCATAGAAAAAAATTCCGATAGCAATTACGTTAGTACATGTTCACAGATCTTATATTGATTGAAGACTTAAAATGCATCTGCATTGTGTCGCGAAGAAGATTTCTTGAATTAACTAATCATTTTGAGGTAGAATAGTTGTCAAAGTCAGGCCCAAATCCATTCAATTTGAGATGGAGTTGATAATTTTCATGCCATATGTATCACATGTCTTTATTTAAGTCTTCATCCAAACAAGAAATGCCTGCTTTTTACATTTCGAAAGCATTGGATATTTAGGCGCCGCAAGTCCAGTATCAAGAAATGCTTTTGGGGTTCCTACAATTGTTCTAAAAGGGATGATAAAGAGAATCAAGATGACATGAGAATAATTAATGGCATGACTATACTTACTTGCACTTGTCCTTTATGAAGTCTTTTTGTGTAACCGAATTGGTGATGGCTGTAACATGGCAGTTCTTATACTTTTGAGCAACATGCAAAGTAACTGCTCCGTGTCCGCATCCAAGATCAAGCAATCTCTGACCATCTCTTATTTGTGCCCTTTTGCAGTATAAATCAAGCATTGCCTTTTCAGCCTCATCCAAGCTCGTTGTTTCGTCTTTAAAATAACAACAACTGCCAACAAATTGCTCAAAGTGGTTGACTTTCCTTTTTAAATAGCATAACACACTATGTTATCATCTTTCTAATTTGTAACTTAGCTTTAGTAATGATTTTCAAAATGTCTCTACGTATTATTTCAATTGGTTTGATTCTACCACAGACATCTGCATCGATGTCCACCCTTTATATTTAGAATTATTTATTTCACTCGGAAACTAAATTTGATACAAATGAATGATGTGCACGACCCCACCAAAGATATGTGTACAATCAACGAAATAACATTGTTCGCGGTATGTGTCAATTCAAAATAATTAATTCAATATTTAAACTGTCTAAAACATTTTTTATAAGACCCTGCAAATTACTATATCATTTTAAAATAATGAATTCAATATCTAAACTGTCTAAAATTTTTTTTATATAAAATCCTGCAAATTACTATATCATTTTAAAATATGTGTGGATGGATGGATGTATTTTAATGTCTTTCATAATTTATATTTAATTATATTTTTCTGAAGTAGGCACAACCTACTCAAGATTCTGATTGAAATGATTTTTAGTCAACTAATAAAATTAATGATATTAAAAAAATGTGATCGACTTGATTTTGATTAAAATAGCAAGTGAGTCTCATCCATGAGGTTCACGAAATAGGGACCCCTTATGTGTACTCTATAATATTTCTTAATAGTTATAGGTTTACTCTAAAAAGATATGGACTTTTCACTATTTAAATTTCTATTCAAAGTAATTTTTAGTATCATAAATAAATATATATATATATATGTATGTGCATAAATATAATAAATGGTTTAAATTTAAAACAAAAAATATTTTAAAATAAAAATGAGAAAAATAGTGGGATGGAGGGGCTTTGATGTGCCTATGACATCCTATTGCATTAGATTATTAGACTTCTTATAAATGATTTTCCCATTAAGTTTTTTTTTTAATACAAAAATTATTCCTACCGTAGAGCCATTGATTCCTCTTCAATGTTTCATAGGAAAAACATTTGGGGCCTATGAAGGGTCTATTTGGCCCTGCTTATTGTGCCGAACAAGGCACTTTAATCTCTGAAAACGTACACAGTTTCCCATGAAAGGGGTCCAGCAACGTCGCCTAAAAGCATGGTTACCATATTTTTCCTCTTACATCACGGGATCGGAACTTTAACTTTTATAAAAAAATAAAAATTAGGAAGCTTACCTTTCTCAAAAAAAAAAACTCTTTGTATATATGTTCACATAGCTATGCAAACTCTTTGTATCACTCAATTAGATGAAATAAAATAGAACTTTTTTTATCACCTCACCCGCCTTAGATGAGTAAGCACCTAATAGAGGTGTGCTCTATAAGCAAGTAACTAGGCTACTACCTCTATCCAACATTTGAACCTTAAACCTCAACCAACAATACTCTACACATACACCTACGTTAGTTGCTTAGCAGTGACAAATGAGATAAAATTGTATAAGGAGATTGGATAAAAAAATTATTGTGTATTGAAATATAAGAAATTATATTTAAAATAAGAGAAGTAGTACTGAAAATAAAAAAAGTAAAGTCATAATGTTTTGGAAATGAGAAACTATAATGGAAATTTGGAAAATTTTTTAAGGAATAACAAATTTCATTCAGTTTCATCTTATTCTGTGTAGTTGAATGATCTTGTCTAAGTTCAATTTCTAACAAAGGAGACATAAATCATAACCCACTTTAATGTGTGTGAGGTGGGGCAGTGCTTGGACGTTTATAAAAAAAAAGGCTTTTGGAAAATTTTGTTGGTAATAAAAAATTCTTTATATTCTCCTCCCAAAAAAACGTCTTTATATTAGCGAGAAAAATGTACATGTAAAAACATAATTTCTTTGTTTATGATGATGCTTGTATAGATAAGAAAAAAATTCTCTGACTGATAGTCAAATTTGTCAAGCTAGTCAAAAAATTCCCTGCTTACGATTTTTACAATCAAATCAAAATTTGTTACTTTGCTAAAACTATGAATAATTAGCAACCAAATTTTTACTTCTTGCTATTGAGAATCAATTTTTTAGCAACCAAAATTTAACATTTAGCAACAAAATTTGGATTGCAAAAAGTTAAAAATTTGGTACTCCTGTTGCATTAAATCATTACTTTTCTTAAAGTGATTTTCCCGTTAGGATTGTTATTAAAAAAAAAATCTCCTACATTTAAGCCATTGATTCAGCTTCATTGTTTTGGAGGCAATGCATTCCAATTTCCGACAAAAGAGACATCACAATTCACCTAGCTTTGAGCGTCTTGCCAAGCATCAACTTGAGGAAAGAAATTGGCGCTTCATACACTTGAGCATCCAGCCTATCTGATTCTGTAGCAACGCTCTTGCGCCTTAAAGCTGCAAATAACAAGAGTCCTAATTATCAAAAGCATTTGCTTCTCATATGCACCCGTGGCTAGATTAGAAGCCATACGCATCCTACTAGCATTTGCTTCTCATATGAACTTCAAATTGTTTCAAATGGATGTAAAAAGCGCATTTTTAAATGGTTATTTGAATGAAGAAGTATATGTTGAACAACCCCCTGGTTTTGAAGAAAAGAATCAATCAAAGTTTATTTATAAATTAACCAAAGCATTATATGGACTAAAACAAGCACCAAGAGCTTGGTATGAAAGGTTAAATAGATTCTTGATTGATCATGAGTTTCAAAGAGGGAAAGTAGACACTACTTTATTCATCAAGTACAAAAATAAAAATATTTTGATTGTACAGATTTATGTGGATGACATAATATTCGGTGCTACTGATGAAAATCTTTGTCAAGAATTTTCTAAGATAATGCAGAGTGAGTTCGAAATGAGCATGATGGGAGAATTAAATTTCTTCCTTGGACTACAAATCAAGCAACAAAGTGAAGGAATATTTCTGAACCAGTCCAAGTATGTCAAAGAGATGCTCAAGAAATTTGGAATGCAGAATAGCAAAGGGGCAAACACTCCAATGAGCTCAACAATCAAAATCGACACGGATGAAAACGGTAAAAGTATCGATCAAAAGCTTTATAGGAGCATGATAGGATCTTTGCTTTATCTAACTGCTTCTAGACCCGATATCTTATTTAGTGTTTGTATGTGTTCTAGATTTCAAGCATGTCCCAAAGAATCACATCTACTTGCTGTGAAAAGAATTTTTAAATATTTGATGAAAACCACAAACCTTGGACTATGGTATCCAAAGGGGTCAACCTTTGATCTAATCGGCTATTCGGATGCAGACTTTGCCGGATATAAAGTAGATAGAAAAAGTACCAGTGGAACTTGTCAATTTCTTGGACATATGCTAGTTTCATGGCATTCAAGAAAACAAACAAGTGTTGCACTATCTACTGCGGAAGCCGAATACATAGCCGCCGGTAGTTGTTGTGCCCAATTACTTTGGATGAAACAGCAATTAAAGGATTATGGTATTGATTATGTTGATATTCCTATTAGATGTGATAATACAAGTGCAATTTGTTTGACTAAAAATCCTGTATTGCATTCTAGAACCAAACATATTGATGTGAGACATCATTTTATTCGTGAACATGTTGAAAATCATGATGTGTGCTTAGAATATGTAAAAACAGAAGACCAAATTGCTGATATCTTTACCAAACCTCTAGCCAAAGATTCATTTTGTAAGATTAGGAATGATATGGGGATGATAGAGCTTAACTAAGGAAAAATGCATAAGAAAATTAAAATTGAAAAATGTCAAGTCGATGAGTCAAGTCGACTCCAGGGACGCCAGGTCGACTCCGCTTCAAAAGCGAAGTCGACTCCGCTAGGGTCGAAGTCGACTCCGCCCCCAGGCGAAGTCGACTCCAGAAGGACCGAAGTCGACTTCGCCTAGGGCAAGTCGACTCCGCGCGCGACCGTCCGAATTCCGGAAATTCTTTCTTTTCTTCTCTCCTCTCTTCTTTCTTTCTCATTTTTTTTTCCGGCCTCTCTGTTTTTCTCTTCTTCTCCGGGGATTCTCTCTATTTCTCCATCTCCGGCGACAGTCTTTTCTCCGGCAATTTCTTCTTCCATCTCCGGCAAAACTTTTCCGGCAAATCCCTTTCTCTCTTTCACTAGCATTCCCTCTCAGATTCCATAAATCCCATCTCAATGGCCCCGAAGAAAGCCGTCTCCAAACCATCAAAAAAGCCTGTGCCTAGACCTCCCACATCTCACACTGAGGAAGAAGTTCCTAGGAGAGCTAGGACACCTGCAAAACGGGCTCGAGAAGAACCCTCAACTTCGACGGGTAAACGGGTTCGATTCCAAACCTCCACTCAATCATCTGATCAAGCACCCAGGTCGGAAAATCAACAAACCTCACAGAGTACACAATCCGGAACAAGCAGAAGGGGCACTGCAGCTGGGAAAGCCCAAGTTTTGAAGATGCCCACTACCTACTTCAAAACCGAGCTCCAACATAGCCGTTTCTACAAAAAGTTCTACGAACGGAAGGTATTCATACCCAAGATCATAGATTTCAATTTCTTGAAAGAATATGGATCCGACATAGAAGATCTATTGGATTTTCAAGGATGGACCAACTTGCTAAAGGAAGACGAAAGGGTCTATCCAGATCTTACTCGAATGTTTTATTATCTTTGGGATGAAGAATACTTTGGAACATTCGTCAAAGGAGTCGAAATGGATCTTGGAATCGGGATAGTTGCAGGACCTACTGAAGTAATGAGTCATTTAGGACACATACTTGGAGTCCCGTATGAGGATGAGCCTATTCCAGAAGATCTTACTATAGATCAAATGTATAATCAGCTCACCCGGAGCAACAAGTACCATCCGGGAATCAAATTCCTTCGGTACATGGATTTGTCACCTAGGCTACGGGTACTAAGGCTTCTCATTGCCCACTGCATCTACCCAAAGGGCGGTGGAAGAAATCAATTGAATCCACAGGAAGCTGGGATACTATGGAAAGTGGCCAACAGGGTCAAAGTAAGCATTCCCAAATTATTTTTAGAAGCCTTGGCAAATAGAAAGGACAACCCACGTGGAGTCCTTCCCTATGGCACATGGATTACAAAGATTTTGGAATTCTTCAAAGTGGATATTGAAGGCGAGCCTTTCGAAGTGCTCAAATCCACAAATGCCATAAATAAAGCTCTCATACAAAGAATGAAGATCAATTTGCTTGAACTAAGGCATGACGCCTCAGAAGAAGAGCATCAAGAGGACCAAGCACAAGCTGAGGGGGAGCAACCTCCCGAGGCACCGGCTGCTCCAGAAGAGCCACCATCGCCTCAATCCCACGGCTCCTACTCCCCACAAGGATCCGCTGCAAGAGAACGAGTGCCTCCAACCTCTTCTGAGGAAGTCACCCTAAAGGATTTGAAAGATGAAATCATAGCCATGAGGGCTGAAATGGGACAACAAGAAAACCGGATGACAAGTCTTGTCACCGGTGTTCTTAATGCACTTGAAGATATGCATTCCCGACAAGATAGAATCGAGCGGGAAATGCGACATATCCGCTATCATCTTGCATCAGGCCATCATAAAAAGAGACCCATGCCTGAACTCGATCCCTACGAGTCGGGTTCAGTTCATAGAGAAGCAACTCCCGATCACGCTTCTCTTGTTTACTCCTCGGCCCATCATTGTCCCATCAAACCTATTCCATATCCTATCTCTCAATTTCAATTTACCAAGTCTTTGGTACTTTTTGAATGATTGACAAAAAGGGGGAGGAAGATAATTAGATTTAAGTGTTTTTATTTTGAGTGTTTTTGGGTTGGGTAGTTTGTATCTAGGATAGTTTCATTTATGCTTCATTGTATTCTGTAATGAAACTTCATATATATAATGATGTTTGATATGATATGATAACTGGTTTATGATTGATATATGTTTGATATAGAGTTTGAATGAATGATATATTTGATCAATGATTACAATACGAAGTACTCTTAATGATTAATAAAGTATTCAACATGATTTACTTGAAACGTATTCAAAAAGCTCTGACCTATAAGACAAATGCTCTGTTTTTCAAAAGACATATGAACATGATTAATGCTTGAAAGGTACCAACTCAAATGAAGTTTTGTCAATCATCAAAAAGGGGGAGATTGTTGGAAACAATGTTCAAAATAATTTAAATTGACCAAAGCCTGAGTTTTGATGATTAACAAGGACTTATTTGAGTATATAAGGAGTACTAACATGTTTGACAAATGTTTAAGGAAAGCAAAGAAGTCAAGTCGATCTCCAAGTCGACTTGGACTTCGACTTGGGTGAAGTCGATCCCAAAGTCGACTCAAATATCGACTTGAGAATGAATCCCAAAAGGCAACAGGTGAAGTCGCAGGTCAAGTCGACTCCACTTGCGACTTGGGAAGTCAAGTCGCAGACGAAGTCGACTCCAGCATCGACTTCGAGTATCCAGAGCTGAAAAGTGGAAACGAACATAACGAAGTCGCAAACGAAGTCGACTCCAGGTGCGACTTGGGTGAAGTCGCAGGCCAGGTCGACTCCATCCACGACTTGAGATGTTCAAACTTTTAAAGATACAGTTTTAAAGATATTCAAGAGGATTTATCATTCAAGTCCAAGGAATCAAGATGAAAAACAAATGAGTCAACTTCAAAGTTAAGAATCATGTTCTACATTCAAATCAAGTCTATCAAGCTCAAAGCAAATCTTCAAGCTAGCTTCCAAATGGAGTAAAATCCAAGTCATGAAGATCAAGTGAGTCCAAAGCAAAGCAAGGAACATACATATATTGTGCAAGAACTCAAAGCTTTCAAATGGTTTGCAAGATTCAAGACAGTTCAAGAAGATCAAGGCGTTTCTGCAATAGACCAAGCCAAGTCGCAACCCAAGTCGACTTCAGGATCGACTTGAGTTGAAGTCTGAAAGCCAAGTCGACCCAAGTCTCAGACTTGAGTTTCTGAAGAACCCAAGTCGCAGGCCAAGTCGACTCCATGTGCGACTTGGAAGCCAAGTCGCAGGCCAAGTCGACTTCATCTTAGACTTGGAGAATAACGGTCAAATTTTTGAACGTTGAAGTTCATTTATTGCACGCCAACCACTTCTACAACGTTCATATTTTCCTTAATCTATAAAAGGACATTCAAATGAACGTGAGAAACAACAAGTGACACTACTCAAAAGATCAAAGAGAGAAAAGAAGTGCAAGAAAGATTTTCAAATACTTTTTCTCCATACTTAAGTGTTTCAAAGGAAGAAAGAGCTTCAAACTGCAAGTTGCTTCAACAATCATCATTCAAGCCACTTTTGATTTCTTCCACGAGCTCAAAACTGCCTACACAAATCTGTAAAGTGTAGTTCTTATTCATTTCTTTATTTGGTTATATAAAACTTGATTTAGCTTGGGTAGCTAAGATCAAGTATATGCAAAGTAGGGTGTGATTGGAGTGAGACTCATCACCTACTTGTGCAAGTGATTGTATATGCCCCCTAGAGCTTTGAATCTAGAAGAGAGCAAGTGGCTCTAGTTGTGTATGCCCCCTAGAGCTTTGAATCTAGAAGAGAGCGGTGACTCTAAGTGTATTCTTGGAATACATAGTGGAACCCAAGTCACAACGGAGTGTGAGCTTGGAAGAGTGGAGTAGGGAAGGTTTGCCCGAACCACTATAAATCTTGTGTTCTACTTGTTTTCACTGATTTATCTTATTTGCTCTCCATTCGCTTAAAAAAGGGGATTAACTTTTTCAAGGGGCTAAGATCTTTGAGATTATCAAAGAAATTTTAAAGAACCCAATTCACCCCTCCCCTCTTGGGTTTAGCCATCAACTCGGGACCAACAAGTGGTATCAGAGCAGGTCTTTGAGTTTATCAAAGAGATCTTATTGAAATGGCATCCCAATCTACTTCCGTTCCCGCATTTGCTGAAGGCCAATCCTTTACAAGGCCACCGTTGTTTGATGGGAACAATTTTGGATATTGGAAGCTTCGTATGAAGCAACTCATCATGGCTACCGACATGGACTCTTGGATTGCTATCCAAGATGGAGTAACCTTGCCTACCGATGAAAGAGCTTCCAAATGGACCGATGAGGAAGTAAGAACTGTTAAGAGCAACGCCAAAGCTATGAACTCTTTATTTTGTGCTCTTAATGCTTCTGAATATGATAGAGTATCCTCTTGCTTGACCGCCAAAGAAATATGGGATACGTTAACCTCTATCTATGAAGGAACTTCTCAAGTCCAAGGGACGAGAAGGAATATTTTGATTGGAGAACTAGAGAACTTTAGAATGTTAGAAACAGAAAATATTTCTGAAATGTTTGCTAGATTCTCTAAGATTACTAATGCTTTAAAAGGTCTTGGAAAAGCAATATCTGAATCTGAGCAGGTCATGAAGATTTTAAGAGCTCTACCCGAATCATGGACTCCAAAGATCACTGCAATTGAAGAAGCCAAAGACCTCAACACGCTGAAGCTCGAAGACTTAATTAGCTCACTTATGTCACATGAGCTAATTAAGAAAAGGAATGAAGATCAACACAGGGGCAAAAGAGCAATTGCCTTAAAAGCCGCACAAGACACCGATGACACATCTTCTTCTCAAAATGACGACGAGATTGCTCTACTCACAAAACGATTCAGAAAATTTGTGAGGAAAGACAAAAATTTCAGAAGCTTCAAAGAAAGAACTCCCCGAGAGAAGAAGAAAGAATCAACAAAGTGCTACCGATGCGGCGGTTCGGGACATATGCAAGCCCAATGTCCAACTCCCGAAGAAATCAAGGCAAAAGAACAAAGAAAGGATCGAGGGGACAATAGAAGATTTCAGAAATATAAAGGAAGAGGCATGTACGTGAATGACGAGGAATCTACAACGAGTAGCTCCTCAACCGACGAAATCGAAGTAGAAGAATGTGCGAGAATTTGCTGTATGGCACAAATCGAGCAAGGAGAACAAACTACCTCAAAATGCACAAGCAATGAAGAGGTAAGTTCCAAATTCTCCCTTCCTAATTCAAGTTATTCTTCCTCTCATGAATGCCTCAAATGTGCTGAGTTAGATGAGCTACAAATGGCATATGATTCTTTATATGAAGAAATGAAGAAATTAGGAAGCAAGTTTACAATTAAGAAAAAACAATGTGATGCAGTAATAATTATAAATGGTAAACTTGCAGAAGAAAATGATTTGCTAAAAAAGGAGAACAAATCATTAAATGAATCATTAGCCAAGTTCTCTAATCCAGGAGAAAACGTCAAAATGTTTTTGAATATGACCTCCCAAACACATAAAAGAGGTCTTGGGTATCATACATTTGAGCAAGGAGAAAGTAGCAAATCAAATGTGAAATTACTTGAGAAATATCAAACTAAAACTGCATCTATATACAAGCCACAAAAGAAAAATTTTAAGTGGACTAGAAGACCAATGATTGAACCTTTATATGCTTGGAGACCTACTCCAAGATTACCTATGGCTTGTAATTTCTGCAATAAGATGGGTCATAAAACTTACAAATGTAACTTTAAGAAACTATATGACCATGGTGCTAAATTAGTTTGGGTTCCAAGAAACACAAGATTTGGGCTTTCAAAGTTAGATCAACTTAGATTAGATTCTATTACTAACCCAAATGGACCCATAAAATGGGTACCAAAAAGATAAGATTTATTTCCTTATTTTTCAGATATGTTTTAAGGCAAAGGCAAACAATGAATGGTTCATGGATAGCGGTTGTTCAAGGCATATGACTGGTGAAAGAAGTTTGTTTCATAAACTTAAGCCTTGCAACGATGGAATGGTTGCCTTTGGAAATAATGAAAAAGGTAAAATTAAAGGTAAAAGAAATATACTTAGTACCTCAAATGCATGCATGGAAGATGTTTTATTTGTTGAAGGACTCAAACATAATTTAATGAGTATTAGCCAATTATGTGATAAAGGATATAAAGTTGTGTTTGAATCATCTATATGTAATGTATTTGATGGAGAACATATCATGTTTAGTGGTAAAAGACATGAAAATGTTTATTTGGTTTCACTTGATGAATTGAATGGTCAATGTCTTATGGCCATTGATAATGATCCATGGGTTTGGCATAAAAGGCTTGGACATGTAAACATGGGAAATATAAAGACCCTATGGAAAAAGAATTTGGTAGAAGGATTACCAAAGTTGAAATATGACAAAGACAAAATTTGTAAGGCATGTCAAATATCAAAACAACCCAAAATGCCTTTCTCTACCAAAAAGGAAATTTCCACCACTAGGCCACTTGAATTGCTACACATGGATCTATATGGGCCATCAGACATTTCAACCATTGGTGGAAAGAAATATGTGTTTGTCATAGTTGATGATTTTTCAAGATTCACTTGGATAATTCTCTTAGCTAGTAAAGATGAAGCCTTCTCTATGTTTGCAACTTTTGTAAATTTGGTGCAAAATGAAAAACAGAGTACTATTATGACCATAAGAAGCGATCATGGTGGCGAATTCGAAAACAAACGATTCATGGAATTTTGTAATGAAAAAGGAATTCACCACACATTTTCTGCACCAAGAACTCCACAACAAAATGGAGTAGTTGAAAGGAAAAATAGAACTATACAAGAGATGGCTAGAACTATGCTAAATGAGAGCAATTTATCCAAGAAATTTTGGGGTGAAGCTGTGAGTACAGCTTGTCTTGTTTTGAACCGAGTTACCATTCGAGCAATCTTGAAAAAGACCCCATATGAACTATGGAAAGGAAGGAAACCAAATATATCTTATTTTCATGCTTTTGGATGTACATGTTATGTTTTGAACAATGGAAAAGCCAACTTGGGAAAATTAGATGCCAAAAGTGATGAGGCTATATTCCTTGGTTATTCATCAAATAGCAAAGCATACAGAGTATTCAACAAACGAAACCAAGCTGTAGAAGAATCCATACATATTGTATTTGATGAAATTAACCAAAGTCCGAGAAAGGAGGGTGAACTAAGTAATGCAGATGAGACGAAAGGCAAAGAACAATCAAAGGAACCAGAGCTCAAGTCAGAAAATCCAGAGGAGGAAGAGGTAAGTGAAGGTAATGACTCTTACAAACCTCCAACTGATTTAAAGTTCAAAAATGCCCATCCAATTGAACAAGTTATTGGAAACATATATGAAGGAGTAAAAACTAGAAGATCAAAACAAAACGTTTATGGCCAATATGCGTTTGTATCAAAAATTGAACCAAATACCATTGAACAAGCTCTTAATGATGAAAATTGGGTTATTTCAATGCAAGAAGAGCTAAATCAATTCGAAAGAAACAATGTATGGCATTTAGTTCCTAGACCAAACAATCATACAGTCATTGGTACAAAATGGGTATTTAGGAATAAATTAGATGAAAGCGGTCTTGTAATTAGAAACAAGGCAAGATTAGTAGCCGAAGGGTATTCCCAAGAAGAAGGAATTGATTTTGAAGAATCGTATGCACCCGTGGCTAGATTAGAAGCCATACGCATCCTACTAGCATTTGCTTCTCATATGAACTTCAAATTGTTTCAAATGGATGTAAAAAGCGCATTTTTAAATGGTTATTTGAATGAAGAAGTATATGTTGAACAACCCCCTGGTTTTGAAGAAAAGAATCAATCAAAGTTTGTTTATAAATTAACCAAAGCATTATATGGACTAAAACAAGCACCAAGAGCTTGGTATGAAAGGTTAAATAGATTCTTGATTGATCATGAGTTTCAAAGAGGGAAAGTAGACACTACTTTATTCATCAAGTACAAAAATAAAAATATTTTGATTGTACAGATTTATGTGGATGACATAATATTCGGTGCTACTGATGAAAATCTTTGTCAAGAATTTTCTAAGATAATGCAGAGTGAGTTCGAAATGAGCATGATGGGAGAATTAAATTTCTTCCTTGGACTACAAATCAAGCAACAAAGTGAAGGAATATTTCTGAACCAGTCCAAGTATGTCAAAGAGATGCTCAAGAAATTTGGAATGCAGAATAGCAAAGGGGCAAACACTCCAATGAGCTCAACAATCAAAATCGACACGGATGAAAACGGTAAAAGTATCGATCAAAAGCTTTATAGGAGCATGATAGGATCTTTGCTTTATCTAACTGCTTCTAGACCCGATATCTTATTTAGTGTTTGTATGTGTTCTAGATTTCAAGCATGTCCCAAAGAATCACATCTACTTGCTGTGAAAAGAATTTTTAAATATTTGATGAAAACCACAAACCTTGGACTATGGTATCCAAAGGGGTCAACCTTTGATCTAATCGGCTATTCGGATGCAGACTTTGCCGGATATAAAGTAGATAGAAAAAGTACCAGTGGAACTTGTCAATTTCTTGGACATATGCTAGTTTCATGGCATTCAAGAAAACAAACAAGTGTTGCACTATCTACTGCGGAAGCCGAATACATAGCCGCCGGTAGTTGTTGTGCCCAATTACTTTGGATGAAACAGCAATTAAAGGATTATGGTATTGATTATGTTGATATTCCTATTAGATGTGATAATACAAGTGCAATTTGTTTGACTAAAAATCCTGTATTGCATTCTAGAACCAAACATATTGATGTGAGACATCATTTTATTCGTGAACATGTTGAAAATCATGATGTGTGCTTAGAATATGTAAAAACAGAAGACCAAATTGCTGATATCTTTACCAAACCTCTAGCCAAAGATTCATTTTGTAAGATTAGGAATGATATGGGGATGATAGAGCTTAACTAAGGAAAAATGCATAAGAAAATTAAAATTGGAAAATGTCAAGTCGATGAGTCAAGTCGACTCCAGGGACGCCAGGTCGACTCCGCTTCAAAAGCGAAGTCGACTCCGCTAGGGTCGAAGTCGACTCCGCCCCCAGGTGAAGTCGACTCCAGAAGGACCGAAGTCGACTTCGCCTAGGGCAAGTCGACTCCGCGCTGCGAACGTCCGAATTCCGGAAATTCTTTCTTTTCTTCTCTCCTCTCTTCTTTCTTTCTCATTTTTTTTTCCGGCCTCTCTGTTTTTCTCTTCTTCTCCGGGGATTCTCTCTATTTCTCCATCTCCGGCGACAGTCTTTTCTCCGGCAATTTCTTCTTCCATCTCCGGCAAAACTTTTCCGGCAAATCCCTTTCTCTCTTTCACTAGCATTCCCTCTCAGATTCCATAAATCCCATCTCAATGGCCCCGAAGAAAGCCGTCTCCAAACCATCAAAAAAGCCTGTGCCTAGACCTCCCACATCTCACACTGAGGAAGAAGTTCCTAGGAGAGCTAGGACACCTGCAAAACGGGCTCGAGAAGAACCCTCAACTTCGACGGGTAAACGGGTTCGATTCCAAACCTCCACTCAATCATCTGATCAAGCACCCAGGTCGGAAAATCAACAAACCTCACAGAGTACACAATCCGGAACAAGCAGAAGGGGCACTGCAGCTGGGAAAGCCCAAGTTTTGAAGATGCCCACTACCTACTTCAAAACCGAGCTCCAACATAGCCGTTTCTACAAAAAGTTCTACGAACGGAAGGTATTCATACCCAAGATCATAGATTTTAATTTCTTGAAAGAATATGGATCCGACATAGAAGATCTATTGGATTTTCAAGGATGGACCAACTTGCTAAAGGAAGACGAAAGGGTCTATCCAGATCTTACTCGAATGTTTTATTATCTTTGGGATGAAGAATACTTTGGAACATTCGTCAAAGGAGTCGAAATGGATCTTGGAATCGGGATAGTTGCAGGACCTACTGAAGTAATGAGTCATTTAGGACACATACTTGGAGTCCCGTATGAGGATGAGCCTATTCCAGAAGATCTTACTATAGATCAAATGTATAATCAGCTCACCCGGAGCAACAAGTACCATCCGGGAATCAAATTCCTTCGGTACATGGATTTGTCACCTAGGCTACGGGTACTAAGGCTTCTCATTGCCCACTGCATCTACCCAAAGGGCGGTGGAAGAAATCAATTGAATCCACAGGAAGCTGGGATACTATGGAAAGTGGCCAACAGGGTCAAAGTAAGCATTCCCAAATTATTTCTAGAAGCCTTGGCAAATAGAAAGGACAACCCACGTGGAGTCCTTCCCTATGGCACATGGATTACAAAGATTTTGGAATTCTTCAAAGTGGATATTGAAGGCGAGCCTTTCGAAGTGCTCAAATCCACAAATGCCATAAATAAAGCTCTCATACAAAGAATGAAGATCAATTTGCTTGAACTAAGGCATGACGCCTCAGAAGAAGAGCATCAAGAGGACCAAGCACAAGCTGATGGGGAGCAACCTCCCGAGGCACCGGCTGCTCCAGAAGAGCCACCATCGCCTCAATCCCACGGCTCCTACTCCCCACAAGGATCCGCTGCAAGAGAACGAGTGCCTCCAACCTCTTCTGAGGAAGTCACCCTAAAGGATTTGAAAGATGAAATCATAGCCATGAGGGCTGAAATGGGACAACAAGAAAACCGGATGACAAGTCTTGTCACCGGTGTTCTTAATGCACTTGAAGATATGCATTCCCGACAAGATAGAATCGAGCGGGAAATGCGACATATCCGCTATCATCTTGCATCAGGCCATCATAAAAAGAGACCCATGCCTGAACTCGATCCCTACGAGTCGGGTTCAGTTCATAGAGAAGCAACTCCCGATCACGCTTCTCTTGTTTACTCCTCGGCCCATCATTGTCCCATCAAACCTATTCCATATCCTATCTCTCAATTTCAATTTACCAAGTCTTTGGTACTTTTTGAATGATTGACAAAAAGGGGGAGGAAGATAATTAGATTTAAGTGTTTTTATTTTGAGTGTTTTTGGGTTGGGTAGTTTGTATCTAGGATAGTTTCATTTATGCTTCATTGTATTCTGTAATGAAACTTCATATATATAATGATGTTTGATATGATATGATAACTGGTTTATGATTGATATATGTTTGATATAGAGTTTGAATGAATGATATATTTGATCAATGATTACAATACGAAGTACTCTTAATGATTAATAAAGTATTCAACATGATTTACTTGAAACGTATTCAAAAAGCTCTGACCTATAAGACAAATGCTCTGTTTTTCAAAAGACATATGAACATGATTAATGCTTGAAAGGTACCAACTCAAATGAAGTTTTGTCAATCATCAAAAAGGGGGAGATTGTTGGAAACAATGTTCAAAATAATTTAAATTGACCAAAGCCTGAGTTTTGATGATTAACAAGGACTTATTTGAGTATATAAGGAGTACTAACATGTTTGACAAATGTTTAAGGAAAGCAAAGAAGTCAAGTCGATCTCCAAGTCGACTTGGACTTCGACTTGGGTGAAGTCGATCCCAAAGTCGACTCAAATATCGACTTGAGAATGAATCCCAAAAGGCAACAGGTGAAGTCGCAGGTCAAGTCGACTCCACTTGCGACTTGGGAAGTCAAGTCGCAGACGAAGTCGACTCCAGCATCGACTTCGAGTATCCAGAGCTGAAAAGTGGAAACGAACATAACGAAGTCGCAAACGAAGTCGACTCCAGGTGCGACTTGGGTGAAGTCGCAGGCCAGGTCGACTCCATCCACGACTTGAGATGTTCAAACTTTTAAAGATACAGTTTTAAAGATATTCAAGAGGATTTATCATTCAAGTCCAAGGAATCAAGATGAAAAACAAATGAGTCAACTTCAAAGTTAAGAATCATGTTCTACATTCAAATCAAGTCTATCAAGCTCAAAGCAAATCTTCAAGCTAGCTTCCAAATGGAGTAAAATCCAAGTCATGAAGATCAAGTGAGTCCAAAGCAAAGCAAGGAACATACATATATTGTGCAAGAACTCAAAGCTTTCAAATGGTTTGCAAGATTCAAGACAGTTCAAGAAGATCAAGGCGTTTCTGCAATAGACCAAGCCAAGTCGCAACCCAAGTCGACTTCAGGATCGACTTGAGTTGAAGTCTGAAAGCCAAGTCGACCCAAGTCTCAGACTTGAGTTTCTGAAGAACCCAAGTCGCAGGCCAAGTCGACTCCATGTGCGACTTGGAAGCCAAGTCGCAGGCCAAGTCGACTTCATCTTAGACTTGGAGAATAACGGTCAAATTTTTGAACGTTGAAGTTCATTTATTGCACGCCAACCACTTCTACAACGTTCATATTTTCCTTAATCTATAAAAGGACATTCAAATGAACGTGAGAAACAACAAGTGACACTACTCAAAAGATCAAAGAGAGAAAAGAAGTGCAAGAAAGATTTTCAAATACCTTTTCTCCATACTTAAGTGTTTCAAAGGAAGAAAGAGCTTCAAACTGCAAGTTGCTTCAACAATCATCATTCAAGCCACTTTTGATTTCTTCCACGAGCTCAAAACTGCCTACACAAATCTGTAAAGTGTAGTTCTTATTCATTTCTTTATTTGGTTATATAAAACTTGATTTAGCTTGGGTAGCTAAGATCAAGTATATGCAAAGTAGGGTGTGATTGGAGTGAGACTCATCACCTACTTGTGCAAGTGATTGTATATGCCCCCTAGAGCTTTGAATCTAGAAGAGAGCAAGTGGCTCTAGTTGTGTATGCCCCCTAGAGCTTTGAATCTAGAAGAGAGCGGTGACTCTAAGTGTATTCTTGGAATACATAGTGGAACCCAAGTCACAACGGAGTGTGAGCTTGGAAGAGTGGAGTAGGGAAGGTTTGCCCGAACCACTATAAATCTTGTGTTCTACTTGTTTTCACTGATTTATCTTATTTGCTCTCCATTCGCTTAAAAAAGGGGATTAACTTTTTCAAGGGGCTAAGATCTTTGAGATTATCAAAGAAATTTTAAAGAACCCAATTCACCCCTCCCCTCTTGGGTTTAGCCATCAACTCGGGACCAACAAGTGGTATCAGAGCAGGTCTTTGAGTTTATCAAAGAGATCTTATTGAAATGGCATCCCAATCTACTTCCGTTCCCGCATTTGCTGAAGGCCAATCCTTTACAAGGCCACCGTTGTTTGATGGGAACAATTTTGGATATTGGAAGCTTCGTATGAAGCAACTCATCATGGCTACCGACATGGACTCTTGGATTGCTATCCAAGATGGAGTAACCTTGCCTACCGATGAAAGAGCTTCCAAATGGACCGATGAGGAAGTAAGAACTGTTAAGAGCAACGCCAAAGCTATGAACTCTTTATTTTGTGCTCTTAATGCTTCTGAATATGATAGAGTATCCTCTTGCTTGACCGCCAAAGAAATATGGGATACGTTAACCTCTATCTATGAAGGAACTTCTCAAGTCCAAGGGACGAGAAGGAATATTTTGATTGGAGAACTAGAGAACTTTAGAATGTTAGAAACAGAAAATATTTCTGAAATGTTTGCTAGATTCTCTAAGATTACTAATGCTTTAAAAAGTCTTGGAAAAGCAATATCTGAATCTGAGCAGGTCATGAAGATTTTAAGAGCTCTACCCGAATCATGGACTCCAAAGATCACTGCAATTGAAGAAGCCAAAGACCTCAACACGCTGAAGCTCGAAGACTTAATTAGCTCACTTATGTCACATGAGCTAATTAAGAAAAGGAATGAAGATCAACACAGGGGCAAAAGAGCAATTGCCTTAAAAGCCGCACAAGACACCGATGACACATCTTCTTCTCAAAATGACGACGAGATTAGCAACCAAATTTTTACTTCTTGCTATTGAGAATCAATTTTTTAGCAACCAAAATTTAACATTTAGCAACAAAATTTGGATTGCCAAAATTTAAAAATTTGGTACTCCGGTTGCATTAGATCATTACTCTTCTTAAAGTGATTTTCCCGTTAGGATTGTTATTAAAAAAAAATCTCCTACATTTAAGCCATTGATTCAGCTTCATTGTTTTGGAGGCAATGCATTCCAATTTCCGACAAAAGAGACATCACAATTCACCTAGCTTTGAGCGTCTTCCCAAGCATCAACTTGAGGAAAGAAATTGGCGCTTCATACACTTGAGCATCCAGCCTATCCGATTCTGTAGCAATGCTCTTGCGCCTTAAAGCTGCAAATAACAAGGGTCCTAATTATCAAAACGGAAGGTACATATATCTGTGGCATTTATTGGGTATATAAATTAATTTCCTTATTTCAAATATTCCAATAAATAAAAATTTGCCCAACTTTAAGGAACTATAAGAAATCTTTGTCCTTTCTATACTTGACTTAATATAGTTTTTTAATATTTGGGGTTTTTTTTTTCCTTAAAAAGGAAACTAAAGTTTATATTATTATCCATTATAAAAGCCGCATTAATGTTAGAAATGCAGCCTAGGGAAGCAAATATAAACCAAATAGTGAACTCAGTTTTGGGCAAGATAGGTTACAACGGAATTACACATAGGTAATGCTGGAAATTAATAAAAATTACTATTACCCAAAATTTGTTACATATCATGGGTACTTAGAATCAACCCGAGTGCTTTATATGTGATGTTATGGACACTAGTGCATTTAGCTTTAGTGCACCAAGGTGTATTTAACCTATTTTTTTTATATATTTTTTGAAATTTTTTTACATAATTGTTAATCTAAGTGTATTTAACATGTGTATCAATTTTACAATTTTTGGAGATTTTTAGATGTTTTTGAATTTTTTAAAATCAATAACATTTTTAGTAATTTAAAAAATTTTAAAAATTTAAAAAAATTTAAAAATCTCTAAAATGGTAAAATTTGATACACATAATAAATATAGTTAGATTAACATTTATGCGAAAAAATTTCAAAAAATACAAAGAAATAAGTATTTGCACCCTGGTGCACTAAAGCTAAGTGCACCCGAGTGCATGAAATCATGCTCCAAAACAGGGTGCAGATCATTTATAATCAATCAGAAATGCACCCATTTTTCTCCGGTCTAAATACCTTTTTTTTTAGTTTTTTAGTTCTTTAAAATATGTTAATATAGATACATAGAATCCATAAACTAATTTTTATCATTTTTAGACATACTTTTTGAATTTTAAATATAGTGGATATTACGATCATTTTAAATTAAAAAATATATATCTCCAAAAATGATCAAACTGAATTGATGGATTATATACAATCACAATTTTATATAAAAAAAAAGAGAGTCATGTTTCAATCATCTGAGTGCAAAACTCAATTTTTAAAACTATTTTATAAAATATTAATCCAGATGTATTTAACTTATGCATTAAGTTTTACTATTTTTGAAAATATGTATATATATTTTTTATTTTCAAAAATAGGGGTATTTTTAGTTATTTTGAAACCTTTCCTATTTTTAAAAATTAAAAAATATATGGACATCTCAAAAATGATAAAATTTAGTTTGTAGATTAAATACATCTAGATTAATAATTTTATTAAAAAATTCAAAATTTTTAAAAATAAGTTTGTGCCTTGGAATATTGAAGTTTCAATGTATATAAATGCATTATGCATTGAAACATTACTCTAAAAATTTGTAAAAGAATTTAAAATGGGTACTTGGACAAGTAAAAAATGAGTTATTTCTACCTAGTCATAAATGATCACCTCAAAAATAAGTACTAATTTCTTGTATGTACCATAGTACACGTTGATTCTATCTTTTTGGCTCTTTCTTCAATATATTTTTGCTGGTGCCTGATCCCCCCCGGCCCCACTTTTTTTTTTGTTTTGTTTTTTTGCACCATATGCAAGTCCAAGAATGTGCTTCTTATGTATATAATTTTAATTTTATTTAATACTTAGTTAAATATTCAATAAAAATATTGAACTAAATTGAATTGAAGCGAAGTAATCCTGTTAGTTTGGGCTAAGTAATAACTTACTTAACCCACCTCAGAAAACTTATTTTTCCATAAACTTGTTAATATAGGGTGTGGTTTGGTTGTGAGTAAAACTTTTGAAGAAATTTTTTTGGGTAGAAGTTGTAAAATTGATAGAAAATGATGTGATAAAATAGAAGTAATAATGAGGAGTAAAGATAATAAAGTTAAAATAAATAAGTTAGTTGTATGGGTAGATATGTAGAAATGATTGAAAAGTAGGGTAGTTTATATAAGCAAATATGAAAAAATAATTAAAAAATAGAGTTGTTATGGAAAGTGAAAAGTTTTAAATTGAAAAGTTTTTGTTGACATTTTTTTGCCCCAAACAAACACACTCATAAATATATTTAACATATCAATCAAGTTTTACCATTTTTGGACATGCGTATATCTTTGTTTTAGATTTTTAAACATTGGGATATTTTAGCCATTTTTAATGTTTGAAAATAGCTAAAATACTCCTGCGTTTAAAACTCTTTAAAAAATATATATACATATATAAAAAATGGTAAAACTTGGTTTATATATTAGATATATTTAAATAAGCAAATGTACGAAAAAGTTTTAAAAACTTTTAATGAATTCTTTGAGGCGGACTAAGAAGTAACATAGCTCTGGCTAACCAGATCATTCCTCAAATATAACTTTTCTATAAAATTACATACATAGAATCTTCACGCTTGGGGCAAAAAATCAAAACAAAAAAGGGTCTTGGTGCACTAGGTGCATTGGATCTAACCACAATTCCCTTTACACGCTCTATTGTGTTAAAGGGATTGATTTGAAATTGAAATTAAACAAAACCTACTTCAAAAAAGTCAAGTAAGAATTGAAATTGACTTATAAAAAAAATAAGTCAAAACTTTTAGAAATATATAAGTAAAGTTTGATCAAGAACCAAATGCATTGAGTTGTACACTCGACTGTATGGTTTAATTATAGCTTATAGTATATACTATTAGTTAATTTTCTACAACAGAACCATCCTTTACAATATTGGAATGAGAGAGGGAGAGAGTACAAGTGCAACTTAAGTTGGGTAAGTCTGATCCAGAGCTAACCATACTCTTATTATATTCTCAAAAACTCTTAGCCTACTATATTTTAGGTCAAATCGATTCTAACTCTATCCTACCTTATTCTTTTAAGATCTGGTCGATTTTATTTCGGTTCAAATCAATTCTTTAAAATAGTCATTATATTATAATTGAAAAATATAATTTTATTACAAGTCTTGCTTAAAAACCTATAAACAAAATGATAATAATATAAATTTTGAAATACATTTATTAAAATTACTGAATAATAGATAAATTAAACAAGATTCTATATATTTAAAAAATATATTTATATCTTTTACTATAAAATATATATTAAAAATATATTAATGATTTGGACTGGCATCTAATGAAGTCGATCTACAGATCTTGCCCAAATTGCACCTGGGGGTGCAACTTGGGCCAGGTTCAACTCGAACTCGGCAAAAGGCAGTGCTGAAACTCAGCATTTTGTAGCCCGAACCCGATTTTCCAACCCGAACCCGGACCAAATTGAAATCATTTTCGGTTTCGGGTTCAGCCAAACCCGAACCCTGTAAGCCCAAACCCGAATTTCTATTTACAAAAAAAATATATTTTTTATTATAATATATCGATATCATAATATCATATCAGGCTTTATCTGCCAAGCAGCCAGCTCCCACTGCAGTATGAACTGCCACTCTGCGTCTCTGCCAGCCTGAAAGCCTTTCAGCTCTCGAGTCTTGACTTCTCGCGCCCATTCCCAAGTTTCCGCTCCTAAGTTCCCGAGTTCCCGACTAGGGTCACTCATTCAGCCATTCTTGACTTGACGTTGACGACTTCCCGGCTCTCGCACTAGCTTGCCCGCTCCCAAAATCGCAATCGGCGATCGCACGACACGACTTTCTTCTCCAGCGGCGATGCTGTGACTTCTCGGCTCTCGCACCCACTCCCAAAATCGCAATCGACGATCGCATGACTTTCTTCTGTGGTAGCGGCGCTGCGTCCTTCAGTCCGTGGCTTCTTGCGCTGTCAGCTTCCCGCATCAGCCCCGACAGCATCCTGTACCTGCTCCCAATATCAAACAACTCCAATAGACAATGGCCATGAGCCACAACAGTAATTCTTCTTCATCTTCTGCAACAGATTCCATCGCCATGGAAGCAACACTGGTGGCGTCGGCCGCGGCAACGATAGACCCCGCACCTCCTCTCCCCTTCTCTTCTATTCCTGAAAACCCTCCAACTCATCTTCAAAACCCACAGCCCCAGCAGCAGCCACAGTCACCCCAACAAGCCTCCCAGCCGAGGCCTACTCTCGCCACTCGCCAGGGGTCGACTGCAGCCGCAGCCTCCTTGTTCTACCTTCTCCTCCCATCTCCCTACGCTCGCCTCCTCTTCTACTCCCTCCTCATTTTTGTCTGCGCCATCGCTGGCTTCTTCTTCCCCAATGCCGAGAGGTGGGCTGGCACTTGGAGTCCTTGCAAGGCCCCATCAGCTGCAGCAGCCATCCTCACCCTTCTCGTCCTTTGGGCATCCACCTTTCAGTTCGCAGTTTGGTGGGTTAGGTCGTGGTTCTATGAACATGAGTGAGCAGAAAGAAAATTCTAATAACCAGGTTGGTTTATGGTTTCAATGTGGGTTGGGTATCATTCGTTATCGGATTTTTAGTTGAATGTGCGCAACAGCCCCTTCGGAAGGTCTACCGCACTTGTGATTGAGGTTGAGCTAGACATGCTCCAATCTTCAATTAATTGAGCATTTTCTAATATCTTGAAATTCTGGCTTGGGTTTTCTTTTGTTGGTTCTCGTCATTAGAACCTTGAGTTGTTGCTTTGTTGGAAGTTGTAAATAAGACACATTTTCTTGAAGACAATTGATTTGCAAATGAGAAAAAGACGGTGCGTTGTGGAATGTTTGAGTCACATCTAAGCTTCGATTGGTGCTGTGAAGCCAAAATTACCACTATATTGTTTGTCTGGCTTTATTTTGAAAGGTCAATAATCGACGGGTGGTGGATAAATCATATAACCCAAGTGATTTGATGGATGACTTAACTGGATAGTGTTGGCAATGCGATAATAGTGTTTCGTGTGCTTCTTCAATACAGTGTGAAATTGTTTGTTGTTTGCATGATGGGGATAAGAATATAATTCCAGTTATCCTTGTCAATGATTTCTTTAAATTATTGGTATGGTTTATAGGATAGCACGCCATCAACAATGCAGAATTTTTTCCTTCTCCTAGATGCTATTGAAAATGGAATTCCTGCCATACTTGAGCTAAGTTTCTGCTTTTGCATTTGATTGATAGGAAGTTGCAAATCAACGAAACTGATGAGTTTATCTTACAATTGGATTATTGCAATTGATGTGATAAGGTTTATCTTACAATTGGATGTTAATATTGATGTATATTGTTGTGATATTGGTGTTAAATTGCAGAATGGAAAACGGTTGTACTTTTACGTTCTTCAAAGTACAACTATTATTCTATTTGATGCAAAGAGAATGTTCAAAACAGGTTTCCTTCTTTCTACTCTTAAGTGGTATTTGAATTTTTCTTATTTTTGTACAATAAATTCTTTTTTACACTTTTTTACACAATAAGTTTGTGATAAAAACTATATATAGGATGAGTTACAAAGACATATTAATAGGAGAATGTCAACCCGAAACTCAACCCGAGCTCGAATTTCAAAAATAGGGTTAGGGTTCAAGTTTATAAATAGGGTTAGGGTTAGGGTTAGGGTTCAAGTTTTACAAATAGGGTTAGGGTTAGGGTTAGGGTTCAAGTTTTACAAATAGGATTAGGGTTAGGGTTGAAGTGAACTCAAGTTTTATGAGTTCGAGTTGCACCCCTAATTGCACCTACAAAGAGAGAGAGAAAGGGAGAGAGACGGTACAAATTGCACCAAGAGAGGGAGGGAGACGGTAGTTAACTTAAGGACTTCAGCAAGCTGCAGTTCGTAGGTGGCCCTGTAACCCCATTGGAGACGTTTTGCGAGTTGGATCCTGATCAGCCTCAGTTGTTCATCTGGCACAAGACCTTCTCCCACTCTTATCACCACCTCTTCAACGACTGCGTTCTTTTTTGCACCATCCATGGCAAATGAATGACTGGAAGATACACTAGCAGAAATAAATAAATAAATAAAATAATGGAGACCAGCCCGTCAGCGTTTGAACTAGTTCTTTATAGACAAATGCAGATAATTTCTGTCCTTGGACTAATTAATGAGTGGCAGCTGTCCTCAGGACTTTGCGACCACGCATGCCTACCATGCCCGTCAGCGTTTGAAGTTTGAAGTTTGAACTAGTTCTTTTTAGACAAATGCAGATTATTTCTGTCCTTGGACTAATTAATCAGTGGCTGCTGTGCTCAGGACTTTCCGACCACGCATGCCTACCATCGACATGACAGAATCCCATCTCAACCGTTAGTTTACGCGAGCCGCTGCTATGTTATGCAAAACGCTCCCTTCGTCGGGATCCGATCCGTTGCACGCGAGTGCACTTCGTTGGGTGCACCGAAGCCATTTTAACTCATTTTTTTTGTTTTTTTTTAATTTTTTTTATAAAAGTATTAATCTAAGTGTATTTAACATGTATATCAATTTTTATCATTTTTAGAGTATTTTAGATACTTATTTTTTTATTTTTGAAAATCAGTGGCATTTTAGGTAATTTAAAATGACTAAAATGTCACTGATTTTCAAAAATAAAAAATAAATACCTAAAATACTCTAAAAATGGTAAAAATTGATGCACATGGTAAATACACTTAGATTAACATTTGTATAAAAAATTAAAAAAAAACAAAAAAATAGGTTAATTCACCCGGGTGCACAGGATCGGTATCCCCCTTTGTCGTAGTAAACTTTGCATTAGGCTCCGCTTCCCCGTCAGATCCCAAGCCGTATTTGCTTGATTGCATCTCCCTATAAATAGCTGCATATTAGGTCATGTTTTTTGACGTGAAATGGTAGTAGCGCATTTCTCCCTAAACTAGTGGGAGTGTCCAACGGCGGAGATATTTAAGATGTGTTTGTTTTAAATAGAACTTTTTATCTAAGGAAGGTGATTTAATATACCTAGGTGCACTTAGCTTCGGTGCATCCGGGTGTATTTAATCCATTTTATATATTTTTTAAATTTTTTTATAAAATTGTTAATCTATGTGAATTGAACATGTGTATCAAGTTTTATAATTTTTGGATATTTTTATATCTTTTTAGATTTTTTAAAATTAGTGGCATTTTTTTCGTAATTTAAAATTACTAAAATGCCACTGATTTTAAAAAATCCAAAAAATGTCTAAAAATATCCAAGAAGGTAAAACTTAATACAAATGTTCAGTACACTTGGATTAACAATTGTATAAAAAATTAAAAAATAATAATAAAAAGATTTTTGCACCCAGGTGCATAAGAATAGTTTCCTTTATCTAAAAATTTTTAATAAAAAACTTATCACTATCCACAACAATTTAATTGTTTAATTATTTTTCACATTTTTCTATATAAACTACTATATTTTCAATCATTTCTATAGAACTATCTATACAACTTATCTATTTTAACTTTATTCTCTTTGTTCATCATTATTACCTCTATTATATTATATAATTTTCTTTTTTATTTTAACAACTTTTATACCAAAAACTTTTCATTTAAAAATTTTATCACTTCCTAAACACACCCTTAGAAACTATTATTAGAAAAATTGAAAAATTAATAAAATATTTGTAGAATATTGGTAGGAAATTGTGAGAATGTCTGATTATAACACCAACGGAGATTATATAACATATGAATACCAATAAAAAAAGTATATTTTTCCACTTTTTTCCTTTTTATTTATTCTTCTCATCTTCTCCACTTCCATTTCATGTCTTTGATATGGATCAAAACTCCACGAAGCTGACAAATACCACAACGAAATTCAAATGAATGTATTCATATGGATAACGACAAAGGATCTAACGTGCTTCTTTTTAAAGAGAGAACAGTATCCTAGTGGAAATGTCCACCATATTTACAGAAATCGTTACGCACCTTTTCAACAACTACCTACCTTATTTATATTCTATTATTCTCCTATTGTTACACTTGTCTCCCCACTAGAATTTGCTTAGCATCCCACATATCTTAGAACAAAAAATTTTAGGTAGAAGAAATATACTCATGGTGTATGTTGGGATAGCCTATGCAACAACTTTTATGAGTGTTTCCTTTCCACCCAACGAGAGGATTTTTTCCTTCCATCCTTGAATCTTTCTCCAAATTCGGTCTTTTAGGTCCTTGAACATAGATTTCTTTGATTTACCAAACCAAGCAGGAAGTTTTCTTTTAAAAATAATTTAATATCTTAATTACCTCACTATTTTACTTTTTCTATTTTTACTTCTCTATTTCAATTATTTTCTCAGATAATTATTCGATTTACTTCTATTTTATCACTATTATATCATATTATTCGCATACTTTCAAAAATATTTTTTTCCCAACTTTCCCACCCAATCATTATCAAATGTTAGTTACCAAATGGTCCCTCAAACAGGCTACCAAAAACATTACTTGATAAAGCAACCATCACACAATGCATGAAGCCTATCCATTTTGGCTACAAATCTACAAGTACATACATCCAATAATATACTTGTGGGAGGCTGGTGCATTGAGCCTCAATGCACCTGGGTGTACCTCACCCATTTTTTTATAGTTTTTTTGAAAAAAAATTTACATGACTGTTAATCTAAGTGTATTTAACATATATATAAATTTTTATCATTTTTAGAGATTTTTAGATTTTTTTTTGTCATTTTAAAAAATCCGAAAATATATCTAAAAATTTAAATTACTAAAAATGCCACTCATTTTAAAAAATTCGAAAAAAAATCTAAAAATCTCTAAAAATGATAAAAATTTATACGCATGTTAAATACACTTAGATTAACATTTTCATAAAAAAGTTTCAAAAAAATAAAAAAAAAAGATGAAGTACACCCGGGTGCATTGAGGCTCAATGCATCCGGATGCATTGAACCAGAGTCCATACTTGTGTGTAGGACATTTGAAGAATGGGATGGTAGAATGAATGATTGAAGTAGGAATAATATCATATTATTGCTTTATTAGATTATTGGCATATATTCTAGAAGCAAAACCCAACTTAAATTACTCTAATACTAAACTTGAATAAAGAAAGAAAGAAAGAAAGTTGATGAATCCATACTTCTTTGACAATGATAGAGACTATCTAGCATGCATCATCATCAACATTTCTTCTTGAATAAAACATGGGAAACCATCCATTCTTCTCCATTGCTCACTTCCAACTATGTAGAAGACTCGCCAGTAATTAATCAGCTTCTCAGCATTCTCCTTCCTAGCAATTGACTCCATTATCTATTCCCCTTGTCTCTGTTATCATCTAGTTTCTTCAACCACTCTTCCCTGTATCAAAAACATGTAATGGAAATCCTCTTATCTTTCTGTCTACTATCCATCCAATAAGGAAATTAAACTGTAAGAAGAAAAGAAAACAAAAAGTGATCCTTCGCAAGTCCTCCTACGATGATTGTGCAAGATGCTTCCCATTAAGAGTCCAATGATCAATCACATAAACATCATCCTACAAAAATGTAAGAGTAGATGCAGAGTTTAAATGCTTCAAATACTTGGAGAAATGAAGAATTCTAATTAGTTTTGCATGTTTTTGTAACCATTTCTCTATCGGACTAGAAATACGAACTAAAATGTTAGTTGTTGGTCCCAAGTTGATGGCAATTACCTAAAAGAGGAGGGGTGAATTGGGTATTTAAAAATTTTAAACTTAAATTAGAGACTTTACCCCGGTTTAATTTAATCCCCTTTAATGAGATAAATGAAAAGCAATAAGATAATGAAACCGGAAATGAAAAATAATAGACAAGGTTTATAGTAGTTCAGGCAACCTTCCCTATTCCACTCTTCCAAGCTCACACCTCTTGTGACTTGGGTTCCACTATGTATTCCGCGAATACAACTAGAGCCTCCGCTCTCTTCTAGATTCTAGCTCTAGGGGGTGTGTACAACAAGCAGCACAAGTAGGTGACGAGTTCCACTCCAGTCACAACCCTACTTTGCTATAACTTGGTTTGATATACCAAACTCAAACCAAGCATCAAAAAGTAAATATCAAAATGAAATGAAATAAATCTACACTTTACAGATTTGTGTAGCACGTTTCAGCTTGAGGAAGAATTCGTAGAAGCAACGAATCATTTTGCGTTGAATCTCGAGTCCTTGAGTCTTGGAGTGCATGAAAGAAATCCAATTGTGTGATCTTGATCCTCCATGATGAATACATCCAACTTTGCTTGCTTTGGACTTAATTTAATCTTCATTTGTTCCATGTTGAATACTTGAGTCGACTTGGCTTTCAACTTCACTCAAGTCTGGCATCAAGTCGACTTGACCTGCGACTTAGCTCTTGAAGTTCTGTGTTGTTCAAGTGAAGTCGATGCTGGAGTCGACTGGGCCTGTGACTTCGCCCAAGTCGCAAGTGGAGTTGACTTCATTTGTGACTTCGGCAGTTTTTGGTCCTCAATTTCATCACTGGACAAAAATTGACGCTTGAATTCTCTACTGGAGTCAACTTGGGTGTCGACTTGGCCTAAGTCTATGCCTGAGTCGACTTGGGGATCGACTTGTCCTGCCATGCTTCATATTTTCATTTTTATATTTTTAAACAATACACAAAATATATTAGTAGCTAAAGCATGCTCAAATTGAGTTGTTTATCATCAAAACATATGCTTTGGGTATTTTACATTTGTTTTTAATAGTTGTTTTCAACAATCTCTCCCTTTTTGATGATTGACAAAATCAATTTGAGTTTAAACTTTTTAATATGTCATTTTAACCTTTTTTGATATTTTATGATAATCATAAGTCATTTACCTTTTGAACTTAGTGAAATTTTCATACATATTTCATTTTCATATCTTGTTTCTAATAGCAATCATTCAACCGACCATTTCAAAACAGAAAATTAGTGATCAGAGAAAAACATAATTAATCAGAGCATAAAACAGAGCATAGAACATAAACAATCAAACTTTTCATAAAAAACTATTTCATATATAATCAGAAAAAGTTTCATACAAGTTTCAAAAACAGTAAAACCTATATACAAGCTACCCAAACCAAAATCGTAAAAATCTAAACTCAAAAACTCAACTCTTCTCCCCCTTTTTGTCAATAGATCAAATAGAGGTTGACTCGTAGAGATTTGGTAAACTGAAATGTCGATATAGGATATGAAATCGGTCGGATAGGCTTGATATGAGCTGAGGAGTAGAAAGATGATACGGGTGCCGGAGTTGGATCTCTGAGAACTGATCTAGTGTCAAATGGATCCAGTTCGGGGATGGGTTGATTTTGATGGCTTCCGAATGCCAAATGGTATCGGATCGTCATCAGTTCCCGATCCATGCGATCTTGACGAGAATGCATATCCATGACCACATTCAGAATCCTAGTTATCTGATTTGTCAATCGATCTTCGATCTGCTCTAAATGCTCCCGAATCGCATTGACAGATGTATCCCAAGATGGCGGCCTGCGAGCGAGATCAGGTATCTCAGAGCCATGAGGCGAACATGAGCCTTGTGAGGTAGGCGATGCAGGTGCCTCATGAGCGTCTTGAGGTGGAGCTGGCTGCTCCTCTGGAGGTGACGGAGGCTGCTCCTCCTGACCCTGTGCATCCCTGGCTTCGTCTTGAGATGGTACACCCATCCTTTCCTGTAATCTTTCGGCTCTGAATTGCTCCACGTTTATCTTCATTCGCTGGAGCAAGGCTTTGTTGATGGCGTTTGTTGATTTGAGAACCTCGAATGGTTCGCCGTCGATATCAACCTCGAAATGTTTGAGGATCTTGGTGATCCAAGTCCTGTATGGTAGAATCCCTCATGGGCTGTCTTTCCTTGAGGCCAAAGCTTCTAAAAACAGTCACGGAAGGTTGACCTTGTCCCGATTTGCGACTTTCCATAAAATTCCTGCCTCCTGAGGGTGAAGTTGATTTTTGCCTCCGCCTTTTGGTAGATGCAGTAGGTAATCAGCAGCCTTAGGACCCATAGCCTCGGGGATAGATCCATATAGTGCAGGAACTTAATCTCAGGATGATACTTGTTGCTCCGGGTGAGCTGATTGTAGATTTGAGTGATGGTGAGATCGCCAAGTAGCTACTCATCCTCATGGGGAACACTGAGAATCCTGCCTATCTTTATTAAGGCGTCTGCCTAATTTGGGGCTCCCATCGTACCGAAGAACATCTCAACCCCTTTGACATAGGTACTAAAGGAATAATCATCCCATAGATAATAAAATATCCTAATCAAATCTGGATAGACCCTTTCATCTGCTTTCAATAATCTAGTCCATCCTTGGAAATCCAATAATTCTTCAATCTCGAATTCATAATCGCTCAAGAACTTGAAGTCTATGATCTTTGGAATGAATACCTTAAGTTCATAGAATGATTTGTAGAATCGACTGTACTGGATTTTTGTCTTGAAGTAAGTGGTCGGCATCTTCAAGACTTGGGCTTTAGCTGCAGGAGTTCCCTTCCTTCTGGCCCCAGATTGCGTGCTTTGTGATGTTTGGAGTTCTTCTTCCTAGGCAGCTGTGGTTGATGTGTTGCAGCTTGAAATCAAACTCGTCGACCTGTGGAAGTCGATGGCTCGTCTCGTGCACGCTTTGCAGGAGTCCGTTGCCTCCTGGGGACCTCTTCTTCGTCTTGGGAGCCGAATGGTCTGGGAACGGGCCGTCGGGAAGGCTTGGATACAGCTAGTTTGGGCAATTTGGATTTGGGTGCCATTTTTGTAATAGGATTTTCAAATGTAGCCTGAGAAAAGAGATTTTGAGAGAAACAGAGAGAGGAGATGAGAGGGAGAGCTTGCTTGGAAATGCTGGAAGAGATGAAGGGAGGTTGTTGCAAGAGGGAGAGAGGGCTTAAAAAAATAGGGAGTTGTTTCGGAGAGAGAGAAGGAAAAACAAAGAGTTTAGAGAGAGTGTAGCGGAGAGAATGGAGAGGAAAAAGGAAACTATGAGAGAGAGAGAGCAGGAGCAACCCGGAGAAAAAGAAGGAGAGAGTCCGGAAGAGAAGGAATCCGAGCGGGAAGAAACTGAGGTGGCCGAAGAGAAAAAGGAGAGAAAACAGGGCGTCTAAGAGCGGGAGATTTGGTCGGAAATGAGGAGCGCCAGAGAAATGGAGATGAAAGCCGGAGAAAATCGAAATGCCAAAGAGATGAGAAGAGGACAGTAAGAGAGCTGCGCGGGAGAAATGAAGGAGAAGAGAAGAAGAAGAAAGAAGAAGAAGAAAAACGGGAAGCTCGACGGTCGCGCGCTAGAGTCGACTTTGCCCCAGCGGAGTCGACTTCGCCCTGGTGCGGAGTCAACTTCGCCATGCCCAAGTCGACTTCATTGGAGTCGACTTGGGGGCCCCGGAGTCCACTTGACCTATCGACTTGGACTTTTCTAAGTCCATTTTTTCATCTAATTATTCCTAATTCAACTCAATCATCCCTATATCATTTCTAATTTTATAAAAAGATTCTTTTGCTAAAGGTTTAGTGAAAATATCTGCAATTTGAACCTCGGTTTTCACATATTTCAAACAAATATCATGATTTTCAACATGTTCACGAATAAAATGATGTTTTACATCTATATGTTTGGTTCTAAAATGTAATACAGGATTTTTAGTTAAACAAATTATACTTGTATTATCACATCTAATTGAAATATTATAATAATCAATACCATAGTCTTTTTAATTGTTGTTTTATTCAAAGTAGTAGGGCACAACAGCTCCCGGCGGCTATATATTCGGCTTCTACCGTAGATAGAGCAACACTAGTTTATTTCCTTAAATATCATAAAACCAACATGTTTCTAAGGAATTGACATGTTCCACTAGTACTTTTTCTATCTACTTTGTATTCGGCAAAATCCGCATCCGAGTAGCCGATTAGATCAAAAGTTGACCCCTTTAGATACCAAAGTCCAAGATTAATGGTATTTATCAAATATTTAAAAATTCTTTTTACAGCCAATAAATGTGATTCTTTAGGGCATTATTGAAATCTAGAACACATGCAAACACTGAAAAGGATATCCGGTCTAGAAGCAGTTAAATATAACAATGATCCTATTATACTTCTATAAAGCTTTTGATCGATACATTTATTGTTTTCATCCGTGTCGATCTTGATTGTTGAACTCATTGGAGTATTTGCTCCCTTGCTAGTTTGCATTCTAAATTTCTTTAGCATTTCTCTGATATACTTGGACTAATTTATGAATATTCCTTCGGCTTGTTGCTTGATTTGCAGTCCAAGGAAGAAATTTAATTCTCCCATCATGCTCATTTCAAATTCGCTCTGCATAATCTTAGAGAATTCTTTGCACAGAGTTTCATCAGTAGCGCCAAATATTATATCATCTAAATAAATTTGAACAATTAAAATATTTTTGCTTTTATACTTGATGAACAAGGTTGTATCAACCTTTCCTCTTTGAAATTTATGATCAATCAAAAATTTGTTTAACCTTTCATACCAAGCTCGTGGAGCTTTGTTTAATTTATAAACATATTTTGATTGATCCTTTTCTTCAAATCCTGGGGGTTATTCAACATATACTTCTTCACTCAAGTATCCATTCAAAAATATATTTTTCACATTCATTTGAAATAATTTAAAATCCATGTGAGAAGCAAATGCTAGTAAATATGGTCTCTAATCTAGCCACAGGTGCAAATGATTCTTCAAAATCAATTCCTTCTTCTTGGGAATACCCTTTGGCTACTAGTCTGGCTTTGTTTCTTATCACAAGCTCACTTTCATCTAATTTGTTCCTAAATACCCATTTGGTACCAATAATAGTGCAATCATTGGGTCTAGGAACTAAATGTCATACATTATTTCTTTCAAATTGATTTAGCTCTTCTTGCATTGCAATAACCCAGTTTTCATCATTAAGAGCTTGTTCGATAGTTGTTTCTTCAATTTTTGATACAAACGCATATTGTCCACAGATATTTTATTTTGACTTTCTAGTCTTTACTCCTTCATAGATATTTCTAATAACTTGTTCAATTGGATGGACATTTTTGAATTTCAGATCAGTTGGAGGTTTATAGAAATCATTACCTTTACTTACCCTTTCCTCCGTGGAATTTTCTGGCCTGGGCTCGGTTTCATCCAGTTGATCTTGTTGTTTTGCTTTCGAATTCTTTGATGTATCATTTGCATCACTTAATTCATCCTCCTTTCTCGGAATTTAGTTAAATTCATCAAAAACAACATGTATTGATTCTTCTACTATTTGATTTTTTTGTTGAAAATTCTATATGCTTTGCTATTTGATGAATAACCAAGAAAAATTGCTTCATCACTTTTGGCATCTAATTTTTTTAAATTTATTTTTCTATTCTTCAACACATAACAAGTACATCCAAAAGTATGGAAATATGATATGTTTGGTTTTCTGCCTTTCCAAAGTTCATATGGGGTCTTTTTCAATATTGCTCTAATGGTAACTCGATTTAATACATGATAAGCTATACTTACAGCTTCACCCCAAAAATTTTTGGACAATTTACTCTCATTTAGCGTAGTTCTAGTCATTTCTTGTATTGTCCAGTTTTTCCTTTCAACAACTCCATTTTGTTGTGAAGTTTTTGGTGCAAAAAATGTATGGTGAATTCCTTTTTCATTGCAAAATTTTATGAATCGTTTATTTTCAAATTTACCACCATGATCATTTCTAATGGAAATAATTGAACTTTGTTTTTCATTTTGCACCAAATTTGAAAACATGACAAACATAGAAAATACTTCATCTTTGGTAGCTAAAAGTATAATCCAAGTAAATCTTGAAAAATCATCAACAATTACATATACGTACTTTTTCCCACCAAGAGTTAAAATGTCCGATGGCCCATAAAGATCCATATGCAATAATTCAAGTGGTTTAGTCGTTGAAATTTCCTTTTTGGTGGAAAATGACATTTTGGGTTGTTTTGATAGTTAACAAACTTAACAAAACTTATCCTTGTCATATTTGAGCTTTGGTAACCCTTGTACTAAATTCTTTTTCCACAATGTTTTAATATTTGACATATTTATATGTCCAAGCCTTGTATGCTATATCCATGGATCATTTTCTATGGCTATTAGACATTTTCCTTCTAGTTCATTAAGACAAACCAAATATACATTTTCATGTCTTTTACCGCTAAATACTATGTGTTCATCATAAAAAACATTGCATATTGACGATTCAAATACAACTTTATATCATTTGTCACATAATTGACTAATACTCATAAGATTATGTTTGAGTCCTTCAACAAATAGTACATCTTCAATACATGCATTTGAAATACCATATACATTTCCTTTACCTTTTGTTTTACCTTTTTCATTATTTCCAAAGGTTACCGTTCCTTCATTGCACGGTTTGATCTTATGCGACAGTCATTTTTCTCCTATCATATGTCTTAAGCAACCACTATCCATAAATCATATGTTATTAGCCTTAGCTCTAAGACAAACCTGCAAAAATTAAGTCAAGTGGAGCTCATCTTTTTGGTACCCATTTTATGGGTCCATTTGGGTTAGTTATCCGTTAGAGTCTATGTTGATCTTCCTTTGAACCACAAATCCAATGCTTTTGGGCATCCAAACCAATTTTGCATCAAAGTTTTGTAATTTTCTTAATTTGCATTGATAAACCTTGTGTCTCAATTTATTGCAAAAATTACAAGCTCCCAGGAGTCTAGGAATGGGAAACCATTTGGTAATTAGTTCCTCGGTTGGTCTTTTGGTCCAAGCCATATGATTTATCTTGGGTTTAACATGAGTGAGTTTGGTTTTGTTCCTTGGAGCATTAGATTTGCCCTACTCAAATGCGGTATACCCAAGTCCTTTCTTACAACTTTGGGTAGTCATTTTCAAAAATATTTTTACACTTTCTCCTGGAATAGAAAACTTAGCAAGCAATTTATTTAATGATTCATTTTCATTTTTGAGTTTTTCTAACTCATTTATCAATGTATTATTTTTATTTTTCAATTGTTCAATTTTTTCAGCAAGTTTACCGTTCACAATCATTACTGCATCACATTGTCTTTTATTAATTGTAAACTTGTTTCCTAATTTCTTTATTTTCTCATATAATGAATCATATGCTTGTTGAAGTTCTTCTAATTCAGCACATTTGAGGCATTCGTTTATAGAAAAAAAATTGAAAAGGATTTTTTTTGGAGGTTACCTCTTGACTACTGTGCAGTTTGTTGAAGTAGCTTGATCCTCCAAGATTTCCGTTTCTGCAAAACATACGTTGGAATTTTTCATGCAACAAATTCTTGCGCAATCTATTTCTCATTCTTCACTTGAAGAGCTGCATGTTGTTGATTCCTCTTCATTTATGTACATGCCTTTTTCCTTGATTCTTTGAAATCTTCTATTGTCGCATTGATCTTTTCTTTGCTCATTTGCTTTAGTCTCCTCGGGTGTTGGGCATTGGGCTTGCATATGCCCCGAACTGTCACACCGGTAGCATTTTGTTGTTTTTTTCTTCTTTTCTTTAGAATTTTTTCTTTGAAGTTTCTGAAATTTCTACCTTTCCTTACAAATTTTCTAAATTGTTTTGTAAGTAAGGCGATTTTATCATCGTTTTGTGACGATGAGGTGGTGTCATCCGAATCTTGTGCAGCTTTCAAGGCGATGACTCTTTTGCCTTTGTGTTGATCTTCATTTCTTTTCTTAATTAGTTCATGTGACATTAAAGAGCTAATAAGGTCTTCCAGCTTCAATGTGTTTAGATCCTTGACTTCTTCTATTGCAGTGATCTTTGGAGTCCACGATTCTGGTAGGGCTCTTAGAATCTTCATGACCTGCTCAGATTCTGAGATAGCTTTTCCAAGTCCTTGTAAGGCATTAGTAATTTTAGAGAATCTAGCAAACATTTCAAAAATATTTTCTGTTTCTAGCATTTTAAAACTTTTTAATTCTCCAATCAAAATATTTCTCCTTGTCCCTTGGACTTAAGAAGTTCCTTCATAGATAGATGTTAGTGTATCCCATATCTCTTTGGCAGTCAAACAAGAGGATACTCTATCATATTCGGAAGCAGTAAGAGCACAAAATAATGAATTCATAACCTTGGCGTTGCTCTTTACAATTTTCACTTCCTCATCGGTCCATTTGGAAGCTCTTTCATCAGTAGGCAAGGTCACACCGTTTTGGATTGCAATCCAAGAGTCCATATTTGTAGCCATGATGAGTTGTTTCATATGTAGCTTCCAATAGCCAAAATTGTTCCCATCAAACAGTGGTGGCCTAGTAAAGGATTGGCCTTCGGCAAATGCGGGAACGGAAGTGGATTGGGATGCCATATCAAAAGATCTCTTTGGTAAAACTCAAAGACCTACTCTGATACCACTTATTGGTCCCGAGTTGATGGCAATTACCCAAGAGGGGAGGGGTGAATTGGGTATTTAAAAATTTTAAACTTAAATTAGAGACTTTACCCCAGTTTAATTTAATCCCCTTTAATGAGATAAATGGAAAGCAATAAGATAATGAAACCGAAAATGAAAAACAATAGACAAGGTTTATAGTGGTTCGGGCAACCTTCCCTATTCTACTCTTCCAAGCTCACACCCCTTGTGACTTGGATTCCACTATGTAGTTCGCGAATACAACTAAAGTCTCCGCTCTCTTCTAGATTCTAGCTTTAGGGGGTATATACAACAAGCAACACAAGTAGATGACGAGTTTCACTCCAGTCACAACCCTACTTTGCTATAACTTGGTTTGATACACCGAACTCAAACCAAGCATCAAAAACTGAATATCAAAATGAAATGAAAGAAATCTACACTTTACAGATTTATGTAGCACGTTTCAGCTTGAGGAAGAATTCGTAGAAGCGACAAATCATTCTGCGTTGAAGCAAACAGCAACTTTGAAGCTTGTTCTTCTTTGAAAGTGTATAAATCACTCAAATGTAGAAGAAAGTAGATTGTAAGTCTTAGTAGCTCTTCTTTCCTCTTTTTCAACTTTATTTTATATGTTTTCACGTTTGCTTGAGTGTCTATATATAGAGGAGGGAGAATTTTGAATGTTATGGAGTTGGTTGGCGAGTAATAAATGTGCTAACGTTCAAAAATTCAAAAGTTATGATCCCAAGTCGCAGATGGAGTCGACTTCAGTTGCGACTTCGCCCAAGTCGCATGCTGGAGTCGACTTCGGGTGCCACTTCGGGTGTGCTCAGCTTGTTTAAGTTCTTCCTCAGGTCGACTTGGCCTTGGACTTGACCCAAGTTGCATATGGAGTCGACTTTGGGTGCGACTTCGGATTCTTCCAGTTCTCAAGTCTATCTTTTAGGTCGACTTGGTTTGGGACTTGACCCAAGTCGATGCTGGAGTCGAGTTCGTTTGCGACTTGGCCTTCTTAACTTGCCAAATGAGCCTAAACTCTTTTGAAATGACTTTACATGCTTGAACTGCTTTATATTAATTGTTCTACCGATATTTTTATTACTTAAAACTCAGTATATTCATCCTTGCTTTACGCTCCATGTCTTGAATCTCGAGTCCTTGAGTCTTGGAGTGCATGAAAGAAATCCAATTGTGTGATCTTGATCCTCCATGATGAATACATCCAACTTTGCTTGCTTTGGACTTAATTTAATCTTCATTTGTTCCAAGTTGAATACTTGAGTCGACTTGGCTTTCAACTTCACTCAAGTCTGGCATCAAGTTGACTTGACCTGCGACTTAGCTTTTGAAGTTCTGTGCTGTTCAAGTGAAGTCGATGCTGGAGTTGACTGGGCCTACGACTTCGCCCAAGTCGCAAATGGAGTTGACTTCGTTTGCGACTTCGGCAGTTTTTGCTCCCCAATTTCAGCGCTAGACAAAAATTGACGCTCGAAGTCTCTACTGGAGTCGACTTGGGGATCGACTTGGCTTGTCATGCTTCATATTTTTTATTTTTATATCCTTAAACAATACACAAAACATATTAGTAGCTAAAGCATGCTCATGCTCAAATTGAGTTGTTAATCATCAAAATATTTTCTTTGGGTATTCTACATTTGTTTTTAACAATTGTTTCCAACATTAGGAACATGATAAAAAATATATACATAAGTTGCTAAGAGTAGACATTCATCTCACATACCGTTTCACCTAAAAATAGAGAAAAATCAAGGCTAATGGCATCATCAATGTCCCTGAAGGAAAGACATACTTTGTGTACCAGTCATCTTAATCGATAAGCTACAAGATAATTGCCTACAGGCATGAATGAACAAAGCATGATTTATGTAATTCCAATAGAATCTTTATGCATAACACTGAGAGAAACACCGACACATAAGAAAATATGCTGGGAGCATACCTCATATTGGTAAGCAAGTATCCTGTTACACAAGTGATCAATGAAAAGAAGCCCATCATCTTTCATCCATGTGGATATTTTCCTCAGTAATAGTTTAAAGTTCTTCATATGCTATTGAAATTTGAATGGAATCAAGAATTAAATGTCACAAAGGCAGGTACCAAATAGTAAACTCTATTTAGGATATGGTAATAAATTTTTACCTCAAATAGTTCAATAATAATTATTCGATCACTGGCAGCGTCCATTTCATGTTCTACTATGTCCGCTAGTATTACTTCAACATTTGAAAGTTGAAGTTCCCTAAAAACAAGGCAAGAAATTATCCCGCTAATAAAGCTATCCAACACAACTAGCAGAAAACAAATCACACAGTTGTATAAATAGAAAGTCAAGACAACAATTATGTTAGTATATGCTCAAATCTTTCATTGATTGAAGACTTGGAGTGCATCCGCATTATGCCTAGGAAAAGATTTCTTGAATTAACTAATCATTTTGAGGTAGTCTTCAAAGTCAGGCTGAAATTCATTTAATTTGGGAAGAAGTTAATAATTTTCATGTCATATGTATGGCACTTGCCTTTCGAAGTCTTCATCTAAGCAAGCAAGAAACATAATTATCTACATCATGATGATTTTTAAGATAAAATACTAACATTCACTTATCTTATTTTATTTTATTTTTCTTCACAAGCATATTTTCCTAAGTGTATTTAATCTATATACCAAGTTTTGCCATTTTAGAATACTTTTACATTTTTATTTTTATTTTTAAAAAATTATCAATTTTGGGGGCAGTTAAGTCATTTTTCACCCTTAAAAAAGTTGATTTTTAAAAATAAAAAATATAGATATAAAATTGCAAAACTTGGTATATAGATTGAATATACTAAGGAAAACATATTTATGAAGAAAAAATTAAAAAATATAACTAATTATAAAAATAAATTAATGTTGTATTTTAGCTTAAAATACATCATATGTATAAATAATGCTCTAACAAAAAATGCCTACTTTTTACTTTTTGAAAGCATTGGATATTCATGCACCACAGGTCCACAAGCAAGAAATGCTTTCGGGGTTCTTGCAATTGTTCTGAAAAGGATGACAAAGAGAATCAAGATGACATAAGACTAACTAATAGAATGACCAGACATACTTGCACTTGTCCTTTATGAAGTCTTTCTGTGAAACTGAATTAGTCATGGCTGTAACATGGCAGTTCTTATATTTGGGCAACATGTAGAGTAACTGCTCTTTGTCCACACCCAAGATCAAGCACTCTCTGACCATCTATCATTCGTGCCCTTTCACAGTATAAATCCAGCATTGCTATTTTAGCCTCATCCAAGCTCGTTGTCTTGTCTTTAAAGTAACAACAACCGCCAAAAACAAATTATCACAACGTAGTTTAAAATTTTCAACAGTTAATTTAGGATTAGGATGATCAAGTTTTATTACTTTCATCACAATTATTAACGAGTTGTAAAACAAAGTAAAATATCATTGTACAATTGGGATAATTATCTATTCCTGATGCTAAAAATCATAATTGAAAACTTATGTATCAGTCCTCAATTAACGATGAAATGCTAATGGGAACCCTACTATTTTGGCCAACTTTGATGATGTTGAAGTAAACTCCACCCTTTATATTTAGAATCATTTATTTACTAAAAAATTAGATTTCATCCAAATCAATTATGCGCATCGCCCCACCTAAGAAATGATAAAATCGACATAATAGCATTATTTAATTTTTATATCAATTTCGAAACAATTAATTCAATATCTAGACCGTCTAAAACATTCTTTGTCTGTAAAATCTTGCAAATTACTATAACATTTGAAATTATCTATGATGGATGGATTTTAATGTTGTTCATAATTTACATACATTGTTCCTGCTTATATAAAAGCATTTCCATGTAATTCCTTCAAAATTTCAGATTTTGATGTTTGATGAAAAATTTAATCCATTCATTGTATTCAATATTATTTATTTAGCTAGGAGACCAAGTTTCATCCAAATTAAAAACGTGCACCAACCACATTTTCTAAAAAATATATATTCTATATAAATTATGAAAAATCTTCAAACATGAAAATCGGGTCATATAGTAACCCTAAGTCCCATCTTTTTTAAAATTCATAGCTTATGCCCAAATCAATATATATAATTCATTAAATCATGATTCATAATCTAATCATGATATTACTTCAAAACAGCAACATATCATATGGATTTAAGAAAGTTCCAGCTAGGTTATTAATCCATATTTATCTCTAACATCCATCTTAACCTCTTTAAACCCTTAAATTCATTTATTCTATTCAATCATCATTCAATACCCTAACCAAGGGCATCATGAATCATCCTTTAAGGGTTTATTATGAATCAAATTCATGACTCATAACTTAAGGGAAGAAACTTAGGTTTCAAGAATCCAAAACTTGAAATATACTTGCTTGATTTTAAGGAAACTTGATTCTAACTTTTCCAACTTCATTTTCCCCCCTTCCTTCCTTCTTTTCCTCTCTTTTTTCTTCTTCGTTTTCTTCCTTCTTCCTCCCTCCTTGGACAACCTTGCTGCTACCCCTTTTGGAGATTTTTTTTCTCCTTTGAATTCTCACCCAAATAGACAACCAAGGCATGCTCTCAGCCCATGCACCGTGATAATAGATAAATGAACAAGTTTTCAAGATACTATCAAAGTATCGATGATGCTAAAGATGACAAATGAAGTAGATTTTCTATTAACCATCAAAATATAAAAAAATGAAATGGATTACATGGAAAAAAGGTTTCATAAAATCATTTCGATATACACAATTATATTTTCCTACAGTAGGCACAACCCACTCAAGATTCTGATTAATGGAAAATCTACTCTATCTATTGTATTTAGCATCATTTATAATATCTTGAAAACCCATTTACTTGTCCAGTATCACTACAATCTGTCATGGGTACCATCTACAAATGTGTAAAATTAATATAATAAAATAATTTAATATTTAATATCAATTTTAAAGTTATATTTTCAATCTCTAAACCATATAAATTATCATTTCTATGTGGATAAATGATTCTATAAAATATTATTATATTTTAATAATATGTGAATGAATATAAGCATTTTTCCTATTTACAATAAATATATCTATTTTTGAGCAAATGTGGCCTATCAATGTATGTGATTTAGATGAAATTTGATCTCTTGAATAAAGATATGATGTTAAATATAATGAGTGTATTGAATTTTATATCAAATATTAAAAAATAAAAATTTGAAGAAATTATACGAAACTGATTTTATCTAACCTGGTTACTTAGAAGCATGCTTGATATATATATATATATGCATAAACATAATAAATAGTTTAAATTTAAAATAAAAAATGAAAAAAATATTAGGATGGAGTGGCTTTGAGGTGTTCATGAAACCTAGTTAGATTAGATCATTAGTCTTCTTATAATAATTTTCCCATTAATTTTTTTAAAAAATTATTCATACCTTGAAGCCATTGATTCAGCTTTCGTCGTTTCGTAGTCGGGGCCAAGGAACATCCGGTAAAGTCCATGTATGAGAAACGGTAGTGAAGGTATGACCATTCCCATTTTTTAACCCATGATTTAATAACTCAAGAATCCTATTTTTTTTCAATTTTACCTCTATAATTCAATTATTTTTTCCTCCAACTACTTTGTTTATTATAAGTTTACCCTCGTTATTTTATATTAAATATACAATTTTCAAAATATTTCCTTTGTTACTCCTCATCCCATCCCAAAATTCCATCTATATTTTTTTGTTACCAAATGTCCCCTTAGGGTCTATTTGTGACTACTTATTGCGTGGCACAAAACACTTTAATATCTAAAAATGCGCATTCTTTCCCATGAAAGGCTTTTCACATCTTCACCTAAAAGCATCATTATTCTATTTTTTTTTCCTAAAACATGAGAATTATAACTTTTATGAAAAACTACGAACTATTCTATTATATAAAACCGGCCCACTTCTATATAACAGGTTTACATAAAAGCGGTTTCATATAACCCCTCAAATTTTAAGATTTTAATTTTTGATGAAAAATACATATCCATTCATTATATTTAACTTCATTTATTTAGTTATGAGACCAAGTTTTATTCAAATTCAATATGTGTGTAGGCTACATTTGTTCAAAAATAGGTACATTCATGTGTAAATTAGGGAAAATACTCAGATTTATTCACGTATATTGGAATATGGTAATAATTTATAAATTCATTTATCCATATAGTAATGATATTTTAAATGATTTAGATGGTGAAAATATTATTTAGAAATTGATATTTAGCATTAAATCATTTTATTACATTGATTTTGCATGTTTGCAGATAGGACCCACATACAGTGATATTAGACAAATGAAATGATTTCTGTAATAATATACGTAATACTAAACACAATAGATGAAGCGAATTTTTTATCAATTATCTAGATGTTGAAAATAGAAGGGTTACATAGAAAGAATGTTGTATTGAACCATCTTTATATATAAAATAAGATAGAACTTTTTTTATGGTGTCGCCCACCTTGGATAAATGAGTACTTGATGGAGGTATGCTTTAGTGACATATAACAAGGTATCTACCCAACATTTGAACCTCATACCTTCTATTAATATGACATATGCCCACGTCAGCTTCTTGGGCATTCAAACGATGACAAATATGATACAACGTGTATAAGGAGATTTGGATGTTACGAAATTATTATGTGTTAGGAAATGAGAAATTATATTTAAAATGAGAGAAGTGGTAATAGAGATGGAAAAAATAAAGTCATTATGTATTGAAAATGAAAAAAATAATTATAAATATGAAAAAAATAAAAAAATTTCATTCTATTTCGTTTTATTCTATCCAAATGGATGATCCAATCTAAGTTCAATTTCTAACAACGCTAAAACTTTGAACTACTAACAACCTAATCTTTACTTCGTGTAATCACAATATGAGTTTTCTAACAACCAAAATTTAACCTTTAGCAACAAAATTTTGATTGCCAAAAGTCATAAAATTTTGCACTGGGGTTGCTTTAGATCATTACTCTTCTTATCAGTGATTTTCCCGTTAAGATTTTTATTTTAAAAAATTACTCCTGCATTTTAAGCCATTGATTTAGCTTCATCGTTCTAGAGGCAATGCATTCCAATTTCCAACAAAAGAAACATAAAAACTTGCCTGGCTTTGAGCGTCTTCCCAAGCATCAACTTGAGGAAAGAACACGCTTGAGCATTCAGCCTATCAGATCTTGCAGCAATGCTCTCGCGCCTTAGAGCTGCAAATAACAAGGGTCCTAATTATCAAAACAGAAGGTACGTATATCTGTGGCATTTATTGCGTATATAAATTTGCTTACTTGAAATATTCGAATGAGTAAAATTTTACCCAACTTTAAGGAACTCTAAGAAACCTGTCCTTTCTACACTTGGCTTAATATGTTTTTTTAATATTTGGGTTTGTTCTTTTTTTCCTTAAAATGAAGACTAAAGTTTATATGATTATCCATTATAAAAGCCGCATTAATGTTAAGAATTTAGCCTAGGGAAGCAAATATAACCGAATAATGTACTCGGTTTTGTGTAAGATAGGTTACAAAGGAATTACTCATAGGGTAATGCTAGAAATTATTAAAAAATTACTATTACCTTAAAATTTGTTACATATCATGGGTACTTAGAACCAACTCGAGTGCCTTATATCAAACAACTAGGGTGGAGATCATTTACAATCAATCGGAAATGCTCCCACTTATCTCCAGTCCAAATACTTTTTTGTTCTTTTAGTTCTTTAAAATCTGTTAATATAAATATACGGAATTCATAAACCAAGTTTTATATTTTTTGAATTTTAAACATAGGGCAATTCTGATTATTTTAAATTAAAAAATATAGATCTCCAAAAATAGTAAAATTGAATTTATGGATTATATGCCATCATAGTTTTATGAAAAAGAGTCATGTTTTGATTATCTGGGTGCAAAAATCTTTTTTTAAAACTTTTTTTTAATAAAACTATTAATCCAAATGTAGTTAACTTACGCATTAAAATTTACTATTTTTTAAAATATGTATATATTTTTTATTTTAAAAAAAGGGTATTTTTAGTTATTTAAAAATGACTAAAACCTTTCTTACTTTTAAAAATTAAAAAAATATATGCATATTTCAAAAATGGTGAAACTTAGTTTGTAGATTAAATATATCTAGATTAATAATTTTATTAAAAATTTCAAAATTTTAAAAATAAGTTTTACACCATGGTGTATTGAAGTTTTAATTTATCTAGATGCATTATGCATTGAAACATTATTCTAAAAAATTTTAAAAGAATTTAAAGAGGGTATTTGGACAAGTATTAAGGGCATTTCTAACCGGTCATAAATGATCCTCTCAAAGATAAGCATGAATTTCTTGCATGTGCCCTGGTACATGTTGACTAAACCCATTCTCTCTTTTTGGTTCTTTCTTCGGTATATTTTTGCTTGTGCCCGATCCAATCCACCTAGTGTTCTATCCCCTTTTTTTTTGTTTTTTTTGTACCATATGCAAGTCCAAGCATGTGATTCTTATGGGATTGTGATCTCTAGCACTTGGGTGCATTAAGCTTCAGTGCACCCAGGTGCATTAACTCCTTTTTCTATTTTTTAAAATTTTTTTTATATAAGTGTTAATCTAAGTGTGTTTAACATTTGTATCAATTTTTACCATTTTTAGAGTAATTTACATATTTATTTTTTATTTTTGAAAATCAGTGGCATTTTAGGTAATTTTAAATTACTAAAATGTCACTGATTTTCAAAAATCAAAAATAAATATCTAAACTATTCCAAAAAAGTAAAAATTGATACACATATTAAATATATTTAGATTAACACTTGTATAAAAAAACTTTTAATTTTTTTTTAAAAAGGGTCAAGATGGGTTTAAAGCACCCAGGTGCACTGAAGTTAAGTGCACCTGAGTGCATGGGATCGCTATCCGATTCTTATGTATACAAATTTAATTTTATTTAATATTTTATTGGATAATCAATAAAAATATAAAATAAAATGAATTTAAGAGAACTGATCTTTTAGCTTGGACTAAGTAATGACTTACTTGATCTACCTCAAAAAACTCATTTTCCTGTAAACTTATTAATGTAGATGTTTAACATATAAATGAAGGTTTAGTACTTTTTGATATATGTATATATTTATTTTGGATTTTTAAACACGAGAGTATATTAGCCATTTTTAATAGTTGAAAATAGCTAAAATATTCCTGTGTTTAAAAATCTTTAAAAAATATATATACATATATAAAAATGGCAAAACTTAGTTTATATATTAGATATATTTAAATAAACAAGTGTATGAAAAAAGTAAAAAATATTTTAAATGAGTTTTTCAATATGGATTAAGTAATTACTTGGCTTAGGCTAACAAGATCATTTCTCAACTATAATTTTTCTATATAATTACTTACATAGAATCTTCATGCTTGTGGCAAAAAATCAAAACAAAAAAGGGTCTCCTAGCACTAGGTACATTGGATCCAATCACGATTCCCATTACACACTCTATTGTGTTAAAGGGATTGATTTGGAATTGAAATTAAACAAAATCTACTTTAAAAAAGTCAAGTAAGAATTGAAACTAACTTATAAAAAAGATAAGGCAAAACTTTTACAAATATGTAAGTTGGATCAAGAACTAAATGCATTGAGTTGCACTCTCAACTGTGTGGTTTAATTATAGCCTATAGTATATATTATCGGTTAATTTTCTACAAATGAACCATCCTTTACAATATTGAAATAAGAGAGGGAGAGAGTAAGGGTGCAACTTAAGTCGAGTAAGTATGATCCGGAGTCGACCTTACCCTTACTATATTTTCAAAAACTCCTAGCCTACCGTATTTTAAGTCAAATCGATTCTAATTCTACCCTACCTTATTTTTTTAAGATTAGGTCAATTTTGATTTGGTTTCAAATCAATTCTTTCAATAGTCTTTATATTATAATTGAAAAAATAATTTTATTACAAGTTTTACTTAAAAACCTATAAACAAAATGATAGTAATATAAATTTCGAAATACATTTATTAAAGTTAACGAATAATAGATAAATTAAACAAGATTCTATATATTTAAAAAATATATTTATGTCTTTTACTATAAAAGATATTTTATAAAATATATATTAAAAATATATTAATAATTTGGACTGGTACCCAACAAGTTGATTCACATATCCTGCCCAAATTGCACCTAGAGTGAGAAAGAGAGAGGGAGACGGTACACTTTGGTTAACTAAAGGACTTCAGCAAGCTGCAGCTCGTAGGTGGCCCTGTAACCCCATTGGAGACGTTTTGCAAGTTGGATCCTGATTCCTGATCAACCTCCTCAGCTCGTCATCTAGTACAAAGGCCTTGTTCCACTCCCATCACCACCTCTTCAACGACTGCCTGCTTTTTTGCACCATCCATCGCATATGACTGAAAGATACACTCTCTCCTATTTCAAATAGAGACCTGCTATCAGAAGAAGGAAAAGAAATGGAGACAGCCGTTGAACGTTTTATTTTATTTTATTGATATATACATTTATCTCAAATGTGTATTACAATCAGGGCCCCTTGATACATTCTACAATAAATCTACAGCAATCTACCAATTTTTCTAACGTTGTATTTATTTTTTTCATCTTATTTAACGCTCTCATTGCCCTTTGCAAGGGAGATACTGTCATCATACGGTTGCTGGTGTACCGGGCACGGGCCCTCCGGCGTTTGAACTTTGAACCAATGTTATTAAAACCGGACCGGTCGGACGGGGAACCGGTCCCAAGTCCGGTTCGAATCACCACGGTTCGGTTCAAAAACAAAAAACCGCCTGAACTGGTAAACCGGTGGTCAAACCGTAGTGACCGGTTCAACCGGGTTCGACCGGTCGGAAAATAAACAAATAATAAATATATATATTAAAAAAAAAACGGACAGAAGATCGAATCGATCAATCAGCCGACGCCCGAATCCCCGATTTCTTCCCCTTGCTTGGAAACCCTAGCCGACGCCCTCTTTCTTCCTCGTCGCCGTCCGCTGCACTCGCTGCCATCCGGGCGCCTCATCAGCCGTCGTCTTCATCGCCGTTTGCGTCCGCAGAGCTGTCGCTGCCTCGCCCGTGCCATCGTCTTCGTCGTCGTTCGCCGGGCGCTGGACGAGCTGTCGCAGAGCTGTCGCTGCCTCGCCGGGTGCTGGACCTGCTGCCGCCAGCACTATCCGCTTACTCCACCGTCGTCGTCGACTCGTCAGGCACGCACTGCCGGCCGCCGTCTATGCCTCTGGTTGCTCCGGTCGCCGTCTCCCTGTAGCCGTCTCTCCGGTCAGCAGCGAAATTGCAACGCAGCATATTCGATTTCGAATTTCATTATTTCAAATTTTCAATGCTTTAATATTCATTTAATAAATTTTAACATGTTTAGTATTATGTAATCTGTATAGTTAAAATATAGTATAAATTTAAGAAGAAAATTTAAGAAGGTAAATTCATTTTGATTTTTCTTATTTAAGAAGAAAATTTATCATTTTATATTTTTTTGTAATGAATTTGAAGTTAATAATTATAAAGTGATCAAAAATAAATTGCAAATATTTGTTGAGAGGATAAATGTAAAGTGTTAATCTGAATTTCAACTCAGAACTCAATTTAAGACTGATTTTTACTAAAAGGTTTAGAATTTAGATTTTACAAATAGAATTAGAATTACGGTTTAGCTTTTATAAATAAATTTAGGGTTATAACTTAGAATTGAAATAATCTAGAGTTTCATAAGTCCAAATTGTAGTCATACTTGAGATGATTTTTTTATTAGTATACTTGGGATATTTGAGTTGTAAGATAAAAGAAATAAAGAAAATTTTAAAAGTTTTTTCAAATAGAAAATATATCATATTTCTATTTTCTACACACTTTTTATACAGGTGTCCTATTTTCTAATTGTTTTTATGTATTCTTTATGATGGGAATGTTGATTGAATGAAAATTTGGAATGAAAGTGTATCAAGAAGGTAAATAAAATATATTGAAATTAAGAAAAGTCGTATTAAAAATGAAAAATAAGATGTTATTTTTTGAAAATGAAAAAAGGTCAAATGATGAAATGACATGATAAATATGAATAGTTGATTATAAGAAATATACTTCTAAATTCTAAATTACCGAGATAAAGAGGAAGAATTCAAGAACCAACAACCAAGCAACAACGGTCGTAGCTTATTATAAGTTTAATCTTTCAGGTCAGTTAATGTACTTAATTTTTTAAAACTCGCTATTAATTTTTTCCTGCGTGTTTTGTTGTTATATTGTGGTCCTTAAAATCCAACATATATATTTAAGATTTATAAAAACATAAGTTTATCAATATATTTACTTAAAATTTAAAAAATTTAATATTTATGATGTCATAAATATGTCATGCTGACGTCACCGGTTCGAACCGATTTGATTAACCGGTCGAACCGGTTCGAACCAGACCAGTTCCTTTACCGGTTCGGTTCTGACAACATTGCTATGAACTAGTTTTTTTTGGACAAATGTAGATAATTCTGTCCTTGGCTACTTAATGAGTGGATGCTGTGCTCTTGACTTTTCGACCACGCCTGCGTACCATTGAACATGATAGAATCCCATCTCACCCGTTAGTTTACTCGAGCTGCTGTCAGAGCAATTCACAAGCAATATATTCTGCAAAACTCTCCCTTTGTCGTAGTAAATTTTGCAATAGGCTCCCTCTGTCCGTCACCCCCGTCAGATCACAAACTGCATTTGCATGATTGCAGCGCCCTCTCTTAGGGGTCTCCCTCGTCTCCCTCTCTTTCTTTTTTTTTGATGAAAGGGATCCTTTCCTATCCCGTCTCCTTGTCAGTTTGATAGGGGGAAGGGAAAGGAGGGCCCGAATAATGCATTGCCAAAAAATTGTCTGCACAGATGTTTGCTACAATGGCTCAGGGTGGGGTCCCCCACCAATCGTAACTATTCAAAAAATTAACAGAAATAAAATCAGCTAAGGCATGTGCAGCCCTATTTCCTTGTCTTAATACATGCCAAACAGATAGATGAGGAGAATCTTCCAAAATAGCTTTGGTCTCCGCCACCGGAAGTCCCGCTGGCGATAAGACGGTGGAGTCAGTCGTCAGATAGTTGAAGAGAAGAAGAGAGTCCGTTTCATTCTGTACCTGGCCAAGGCCAATCTGGAGGGCCCATTTAACTCCCCAAAGGAATGCAAAAGCCTCCATAAGTAACGGCTCCATCTCCCCTCTCCGCCTCCAACCTTTCGCTGCAATAAAACAACCGCCAGAGTCCCTAATGACCGCTGCGAAACCCGCAAAACTCCTTCCATTGTGTTTCCTCGCATCCACATTCATCTTGACCGTGCCCGTCGGTGGCTTAGTCCAACGACGAACAAGAGGTTGATCAATCGCCCCATCGAGGAAAAGGAGTTTTGCCCTTCTATGTTGCTCCAAAAAGTCCGAACACCAATCAGGAATCCCTGCAAGCTCCGGATTGTGCCCCTCCTCTCTGAACCTATTTTGAAAAAACCACAACCGCCAACAGCAGAGGATAAAAAAAGCCATGTCCTTGAATCTGCAGTTTTGGGTAAAGGATCTCAGCACCTCCTGTATAGTTTCCCGCACTGGAGCTCACCATGAATTCCCTATCCACACACTCCTCGTGCGAGCGCAGCCTAAGAACAGGTGGTTTGCATCCTCAACATGGGTCCTACAAAACAAACATAGTGGGTCCACATCGATACCCCTCTGTTGCAGGTTCAACAACGTCGGAAGAGAATTTTTGAATAATCTCCACCCAAAGATAAGGACCTTACTTGGGAGCTTTGTCCTCCACAATGCTTGATAGATAGCAGCATTGGAGGAGGTGTCAGGCAGCGACTTGAGGAATTTGTAGGCTGATTTGACTGTGAAAATGCCGCTTGGTTCGTGTTTCCAGAATAAAGCATCCTCCTCAAGTGGTTGAGGGAGGGGGATTAGATTAACTCGTTGCCAGCCGTGTTCGCCCGCTACAGCCATGACAAGGTCACCATTCCACAACCAAGTATCCTCATGAATAAAATGGCTCACCCTCACGTCGTCGGTGATAGATGCCGGGAGAGGCCCCGCCTTAGACACCAAAGCGTCGGTCCACATGTCCCTGAAGAACCGGACTCGTCTTCCATTACCAATACGCCATCTACACTCCGACTGGATAGCGTCTCTGGCTTTCAAAATACTCCTCCATGTGAAGGAATCGGAAGCTCTAGCCTGGCATTGCCAAATGTCATCATTTGGGAAGTAACGTGCTTTGAGGATCTTGTGGCAAAGGGAGCTGGGGTTAGACGATAGCCTCCAAACTTGTTTAGCAATAAGCGCTTTATTGAAACAGCAGAAATCTCTAAAGCCCAATCCGCCAGATAACTTTGACTTGCACATCTCTGTCCACGCTATCCAACTCATTTTGCGCTTGTGACCCTGTTCGCCCCACTGCTTAACATGGCATTAAGATCATTACAAAAGGACTTAGGCAATAGAAAGATACTCAACCGCCTTGATTAGGACCTCTTTTCCTCCCCAGGAGAGGAGCCTTCCCTTCCACCCTTGCACTTTTCGCCAAATGCGTTCTTTTAGGTTCGTGCAAAGCTCCTTTTTGGACCTTCCCAGCCATGCCGGAAGCCCGAGGTAGTGCAGGATGTGATTGCCCTGAGAACCCAACAGGTGGGTTAACTCATGCCTTGTGGCTCCATCCATGTTGGAACTGAAGAACACTGCAGTTTTATCAACATTGGCCGCCTGTCCCGACGAGTCAGAGTACAACTTCATGATGATCAAAAAATTGGTGATGTCAAGGTTCGTAGCCCATAGAAAGATAAGGGCATCATCCGCGAATAGGAGGTGAGAGAGTGTTGGTCCGCGCGGATTAAGTCTAATGCCATGTATACTCCCTTGAATCACAACCTCCGATATAAGTGCCGAAAGACCCTCAGCACACAATAGGAAAAGATAAGGAGAGAGTGGATCCCTTTGCCTTAGTCCCCTCGTAGGATGGAAATATCTTGATTTGAAACCGTTTATGTTGACCCTATACTGCACAGTGGATAGGCAGCTCAGGATCCAGTTGATCCAAGTGGGGCTAAAGTTCATCGTCACCATTATCTGCTTCAAAAACGGCCATTCCACTCTATCATATGCCTTAGACATATCAAGTTTAATAGCTATTTCCTGCCTCCTCCCACGCTTGTGTTTTCTGAGAGAATGAATGGCTTCATAGGCCACGAGCATGTTGTCAGTGATCAGTCGACCAGGTACAAACGCACTTTGCTGCTCCCCTATGATATTCCCTAGCATAACTTTCAATCTATTTGCCAACACCTTAGCCAGGATTTTGTACACCACATTGCTCAGGCTAATAGGACGATAATGGGATAGGACCTGAGGGGCGGCCTTCTTTGGAATCAAGATTAGAGTGGTAGAGTTCAAACCCCGAAGATGATCGTCCATCGTTGATGGGTCACGGCCATCCATAAAAGATTTGCACCAGTTGAACACATCATGACCCACCGTTGACCAATGCGAGCGAAAGAAACCATCCGGTCCCGGGGCTTTCGTTGGGCTCATAGCTTTCACTGCTCTCTCAACTTCAACAAATTGGAGCAGTCTGATCATATCCTACCTCTGGACGTCTGAAATCTTTCTAGTAATGAGGTTAGATATCCACGCAGCATTTATCGGGCCCGAGGATGAGAATAATGAGGAGAAGTGATTAACCGTTGTCTCCAGCATCGTATCTTGATCACGGATCCACCTACCCTCATTGTCTTGCAGTGCGTCAATGCAGTTCGCCCTTCTGCGATTAGAAGCCATCCGATGAAAGAAACTAGTATTTTTGTCCCCCTCGTGGAGCCAATGGGTCTTAGCGCGCTGCCTCCATAACTGTTCCTCATCATCCAGGAGAAGATTAATGCGAGATTTGAGGGCCTTTATAGCGTCATCTCTATGGTTTGAGGGGCCTTGATTCATAAGGAGAGTAATCTGTCTCTGGTTTCATTCAATAACAGTCCTTCGGTTTCCTCTCTTAGTCCGATTCCATTTCTGGAGATCCCTGCAGCATGACTGTATCTTCCTTCCAAGTAGATTTGCTGTTGGTATGTTCCCCCAGGTTTGATTGGACCAAGCTTGGCGAATAATGCGGTGAGCCTCCCTATCTCGTGCCCAGAATAACTCGTATCTGAATTCTCTTGGAGGCCTCCTCGAGCGTCCCAATGAGTCAAGGATGAGCAGAATTGGGCAATGATCAAACGTAGAGGCAGCCACATGAAAAAGCTTTGCAAACGGGTAAGAAGATAGCCACTGGGGCGTGGAGAGCCCCCTGTCCAACCTCGCCTCCACTCTTTGAACACTGCGTCTGTTATTACTCCATGTCATAGGAAAACCCACATAACCCAGGTCCAGCAAGTTGCATCTATCCATTGTATAGCGGAAAAGGTCCATCTGTCCTTAAGCACGAGTCCTCTGGCTATGGTACTCAGTTGGTCCCGTCACCTCATTAAAATCGCCCATAACAAGCCACAGGATGTTGCTTTGTTCGCTTAACTGAATAAGAGTATTCCAACTTTGATGACGGTTTTGAGTGTCCGGGTGACCATAGAAGCCTATGAATCGCCAATCCATAAAACTAACATCAATATGGTGGTGGGAGAAACTATGAATGTTTACTGGGTCCTCATTGTTCCACAAGAGTGCCAGTCCGCCTCTTCTTGCCACAGGCTCTACCGTAAAGTAGCAATCAAACTTTAACTTGCTTTTTATGCCCTCCATCTCTTTAGCATTCCGCTTGGTTTCACTAAGGAACACTAACTTGGGAACTTATTTTCTGATCAAGTCAAGAAGACACCGAATTGCACGTGGGTTCCCAAGCCCACGACAATTCCAAGCAATGAGGGCCATTTACGATAGGCGGGGTTGAGGGCCCCCCTCAGCCACCGCCTCAAAACTTCCCGCATTCCCACACCCTTTCACCCGCTTTGGTGTTTGGTGCGCTTCATCTGGTTCATCAGTTTGCCTCCTTTTTGCCGTTGGTCCTCCCACCCCTCCATTTACACCGATATCTTCGAATCTCTCCCCCTCCTAGCATTCCGTTTCCATTTCCTTTTGAGTCGTCTTGGTATCTCTCCTTTGAAAGGTATAAGAGCTTCGTGCAGACTTTCAATCCCAATTGGGTCCCCACCTCCTACCCCCGGCTCTATCTCACCATCTTTCCCCACGAGGTCGAACTCCACTGTCGGGACCCCATCTTTCCCTTCACTCATCACAGCCTCCCTATGCACCTCGGCTGAAACCACCGTCCACTTCCACCCTTCTCCATATGACCGTCCCATATTTATACCCATCACACTAGTCATTCCCATGTTTATAGGCAGACTAGACCGCGTTTGGCGCTGAAATGAACCATCCGTTCCGATTCCCCCATCAGCGACACCCATCTGGCAGTCCAACCTCTCCAGCCGGCACCCATCAGCAGGGTCCTTCCTCCGAGCCCAGTCATCCTCTTTCTGTGAAGTCTCCCCCCTTCCAGCTCTCTCCCCCCCCCCCCCCGCCTCCTGCTTCGAAGACCTAGCATGAAGACCCCTCTGTTGCTGCTGAGAGACCGGAGTGTTTGGGAGGGAAAGCTGTCCCATGTCCACATTGCAGCTGCCACACCGTGGTTTAGGTACTGCATTCATGAATCCATCCACCCCAGGCCTAAAGTCGGCTCCCACTTCCTGCTCCACCCCTCCGCCTGGACTACCTCTGTCATCCATTGTCTGGTCTCCCAGATATCTTGCCGGATTCACCCTGTTCCTGTGGTCCTTCTCACCTCGAATTCTCAGTGGTCTTGTTCGCACCCGAAGTCCACTTCCGTAAGGCATATCAGCCTCAACCATCGTCCTCTTTTCATTGGGTACGATTGTGCAATCCCGAAATGCATGTCCCATAATCCCGCAATAGTAACAGAAGAGGGGAAGCTTTTCATATTGGAAGCTAACCCACTTCCGTTGCATGTCCCCCACCTTTATGAAAATGCCTCTTCTCAAAGGCTCTCTATAGTCTACCATTACCTTTAGCTTGAGCTCTGAATTAGTAGCAACGATTGCCTCCACCTCATCAAAAGAATCACCAATGCATATGCCCAGAGCTTGCTTGTTGACAATGTATGGAATGCCCGAAACATGAAGCCACAGAGGCGTTTTAACGAACACAAGGTTGGCAGGGTCAGTTTCTTCTCGCAGGTCGGTTAGAAGGACAATGCTGCGATCATACAGCCACGGCCGACCTTCCAAAATTCTAGCCTTGTCGCTAGGATTCGAAAATGACACTCTGTAGAGATTTTCCCCTACCTCTACGAAATGGAATGTGCCCTTCGTCCTCCACAGTCTCTTCATCATAGCTTTGAAGAGCTCCCGATTGTAGTTCTTGTTTGTCCACACCGAGCACAGAACTGCCTCCTCCTCTACGCCCGGTTTGATTTTCTTCAATGTCTCCCCTGAGATTGCCATGGTCTGTAATTCCGCGCCCAGCAGATCTCCAATGCACGGATCCATGGTTTCTTATGCCTCTCTTCTGGAACTACGTTTTCGTGGCTTATAAGCACCTGAAACCGGCTAGTCCTCTCGCAAAGTGCTCGCTCGATCCCCCTGATTATCGTTGTCCCCACCGCCCCGACCTCCACCCGACTCCGAGCGCGTACGGAACGCCTATCAGAGCCACGTGGGAGAGGACTTTCGTAATCCCCTCGTCTCCCTCTAAGTAGCTGCATATTAGGGCATGTTTTTTAGGCGCCGATCTCCTTGCCTATTCTTAGGCCCATACACTTTTTTTTATTTTTTTTTTAAATTTTTTTATAAACTTATTAGCCCAAGTATATTTAACATGTCTATAAATTTTTACCATTTTTAGAGATTTTTAGATATTTATTTTTTATTTTTGAAAATCAGCGGCATTTTAGTAATTTAAAATTACCTAAAATGCCACTAATTTTCTAAAATAAAAAATAAATATCTAAAATACTCCAAAAATGGTAAAAATTTATACACATGTTAAATACACCTATATTAACATTTTTAGAAAAAAATTTCAAAAAAAAAGTAAAAAAAGGTGTGTGCACCAGGGAGCTGCTCCCGGATGCAGGAGATCGGCGCCCATGTTTTTTTGGTGTGAAACAATAATACCGTATTTCTTCCTATAAACTAGCGAGAGCTTCGATCAGCGGTGATATTTAAGATGTGTTCATTTTTAAATAAAACTTTTATTAAGGAAGGTAATTTAATACATATAGGTATACTTAACTTTAATGCACTTAAGATATATTTAATTTATTTTTTTATTTTTAAATTTTTTTTATAAAACTGTTAATTCATGTGGGTTGAACATATGTATCAAGTTTTATTATTTTTATATATATTATTTTTTTATTTTTAAAAATTAGTGGCATTTTTCGTGATTTAAAATTACTAAAATATTACTAATTTTAAAAAAATCAAAAAAAATCTATAAATATTCAAAATTAGTAAAAATTAACACATATTTTCAATAAACTTAGTTAATAATTGCATAAAAAAGTTCAGAAAAATAAAAAAATGTTTTCGCACCCAGGAAATAAAAAATAGATTGTATAAAAAAAAATAATTTAAGGCTTCTCTGCTTCCGCTTTCTCAAATTGCTTCTGTCATCGCCTCGTCTTCCTCGGCATTGCCTGAAAATCTGTTTGCCCTTTCTGTCTCACCTGGTTGCGCCAAGGGATAACCTTTTGTTTTAAATCAAATTGGGTGATCGCTGACTTCATCTTTTGCAATATATTTGTTGCCTGCATTGCCGCATAATACGCCTTTTGAGTTTTGAGGTAAAAAAGATGAAAATCTTTAAAGCGAAGTCCTTTTTATTTTCTGCCTTAGGGTAAGACTGTGTGGAAGAAACATGGCCACAATTCAGACCATTTTACACGCTACTACTCCAAATTTTACTAGAAGCATCTGCTTTTGCAATAGAATATGTGGAGCATTACATTGCTTTTCTCACTTCAGGTTTCGAATGGATGGTTCACTTGTGTGGACCTCAAACTTCCTGTTGCCGTTTGTTCATGTGTGTAACATTGGCTATCTTGTACAGGCAAGTGGTTTGATTTCTCGTTGTTTTGCGGAAGCTATTTCAATGGTGCTTACAGAAAATCCCCAGGGCGTTAGCCAAGAGATTGTGCTGACTCAAACATCGATTTTGGATGGTCTTCCTGATGATCTTGTACTTCTCAGTGGCATTTTGGATGGGCCTTATATGGTTGTGGGATTTTCAATAGCAGACTCTTCACATACTAATCCAAATAAGCATGGTTTTCAGGTTTGTCCCCTCAGTCAATGCTATTATATATCATGTGACAAGAAAGGTAAGGAAAGAGATTATGCAAAAGTCCTTGCCGAGAGTAGTTGGTCCAAATTTTCCTCTTGTAGTCACTTCTTATGAGGTTGCAATGAACGATTCAAGGGCTTTGGCAAATTACAGATGAAAATTTGTTCTCGTTGATGAGGTAATGATCATGCCAAGTTCTAAATATGTTGTTCCACATTCACTTTCTAGTCCTGATGGTCCTATTAGATCTTTGGTGCTTGACAAAGCCTTTGACTTTTTAGGGTCATTGACTGAAAAATAGACTCCGCAAGTTACTGATAGAATTGAAGTGCTTGCCCATTGAAAATAAACTTCTACTTACCAGACCGGAACACCTTTTGCAAAAATATTGGCTGAACTTTGGTTGCTTTTGAACTTGATCTTACCTGATATATTCTCATCCCATGTAGAATTTGAATCGACCTTGGGAAGATTGTCCAGTTTTCCATTTCCACAGCTCCATGATTCTTTCTTCAGTTATGCTCTGATAAATTTCCTTATGTACTAAGTTTTTGTTCAGTAAAAAATGCTATTGGTTATATGTTTTATGAGTGTAGGCAATATCTAAACTACAGAGGCATTATCCAGAACATGGAATATCTTTCTTGATGACAACATATACTTCGAGAAGTCAACTTAAAGCTTCTTTGAGAAGAACCATTGAATTTTGCTTGTTTATACTGCTATCTCTTGGCTAATCACTAGTTTGCATTACAGGTAGCTGGAGTGGCATTCGAGTAGTCCAATTTGTTTTTACTGTTACCATGTGGGCATCCTACATTGAAAAAAGAAAAATGATTTGGGTTTAGCTGTTTGAAAGGGTTGTTAATGTCTTATAGCTGTTACTTAGTCTTTCTAAATACTTCTATTCATTTGTTTGTTCATGCTTACTAAGGAAAAGGTTGCAAAACTTGATACGAACTAGCAATGGTGGAGTCCGGGCCTTCAATTTCTGGTCCAGGGCTGATGGAAAGTATGCTTATCTCATATTTGTTTTGAGTTTAGTTTTATCAAGGAACAGGTTAGAGAGCTTGATACAAATAAGCAATGCTGGAGCCAAGCTTTCGCCCAAGAAAGCTGAAATTCCCATCATGAAAGGCGTGAGGACTGTTGCAAAATCATGTCATGCCCATTACCCAGTTGCAGATCCAGCTGCTCAATTTCATCAGAACTAAATCAAGGAAAGATAGCTTTATATAAGTGGACCACCAAAAATCGCAGATATTGACAATTATATATATTATACATTTTTAATAATTCTAATAATTGTAATTCAATCTTAAAAAGATGATATATTTTTGACAAAATTTAATTTTTAATTAAAAATTATTTTTGGTAGCATGTGTTAAACAAAATAAATGGTTTAAATTTGGAAAAAATCTGAAAACAAACAAATGGGCTATATGAAGGTTGTATGCAACTTGGCTATATTGAATCATTACCCCTCAATTTTCATCATAATATTCCCATCTATGATCTACCTCAATTTCGTCACAATAGATTCGAAAGAGGGAGTGCCTTAAATAGGCTACGAAGAACATTTGATAAAGCTGCCATTGCACAATGCATAAAGACGATCCAATTTCGCTACAAATGTAAAATATATACATCCAAGAATATCCTTTTGTGTAGGCCAAATGAAGAATGGGATGGTAGAATGAATGACAAAGCAGGCATCATATCATATTATTGCTTTATTAGATTGTCGACACACATTCTTGGAGCAAAACCCAACTCAAATGTGAAGAAAGAAAGAAAGAAAGAAAGTTGATGCACACATACTTCTACAACATTCTGGCAAGCATCATCATCATTTCTTCTTGAATAAAACATGCGAAACCATCCATTCTTCTCCATTGTGGTATCCAAAAAGCTCACTTGCAGTTATGCAGAAGACTCACCAATAATTAATCAGCTTCTCCACATTCTCCCTCTTCTCAGCAATCAACTCCAATATCTCTCTCACCTCGTCTTCGTTAGCATCCAACTTCTTCAACCACTCTTCCCTGTAACAAAAACATGTAATGGAAGTTCCCTTATCCTTCTTATCTACTATCCATCCAACAAGGAATTAAACTATAAGAAGAAAAGAAAATAAGAAGTAATTCTTCTCCTACCATGTTTGCGCAAAATGCTTCCCGTTAAGAGTCCAATGATCAACCACAAAAACATGGAACCTGATCCTATGCTCCTGGGAGCATGCGGTGTTGCATGCTCCCGAACGCATACATCTATTTTTTTCATAATTTTTTTACAATAGTGTTAATCTATATGTATTTAATATGTGTATAAATTTTGACCATTTTTGAGATATTTTAAATATTTATTTTTGATTTTTGAAAATCAGTGTCATTTAGGTAATTTTAAATTACTAAAATGCCACTGATTTTTAAAAATCCGAAATAAATATCTAAAAATCTCCAAAAATGATAAAAATTGATACGTACGTTAAATACACTTAAGGTGTGTTTGTTTGGGGCCAAAACTTGTCAATTAAAACTTTTCACTCTTCATAACTACTCTATTTTTTAATTATTTTTTCACATTTTTCTATACAAACTACCCTACTTTTCAATCATTTTTACACAACTACCCATACAACTAACCTATCTATTTTAACTTTATTCTCTTTACTCCTCATCATTACCCCTATTATATCACATCATTTTCTATCAATTTGACAACTTCTACCTCTAAAACTTTTCATCAAAAGTTTTACCTCCAACCAAACACACCCTTAGGTTAATAAGTTCATGAAAAAATTTTGAAAAAAAAAGGTGTATGCGCTCAGGAGCATGCAGCACTGCATGCTCTCGGGAGCATAAGATCAGGTTCCCAGAAACGTCATCCTGCAAAAATATAAGTACAGATGCAGAGCCTAAATGTCGTCAAACACTTGGAGAAATGAAGAATTCTAATCAGTTTTGCATGTTTTTGCAACCAATTTTTTTGTTGAACTAGAAGTATAGACTAAAATATTTGAGAAGATAAGAAAAAATATATACATAAGCTACTAACAGTAGACACTCATCTCAGATTCCATTTCACCTAAAAAAAGAGAAAAAATGAGGCTGATGGCACCGTAAATGTCCTTAAAGAAAAGATATGTTCCATGTACCAGTCATCTTCGTCAATCGGCTACAAGACAATTGCCCATAGGCATGAATTGACAAAGCAAGGCTTATGTAATTGCAATAGAACTTTCATGCATAAACACTAAGGAAACATTGAACACACGAGAAAATATGCTAGGAGCATACCTCATATTCATATGCGAGTGTCCTATGACACGAGTGGTTAATGAAAAAAGGTTATCAACTTCCATCCATTTGGATATCTTCCTTAACAACAGTTCAAAGTTCTTCATATGCTATTAAAAGTTGAACGAAATCAAGAATCAAATGTCATGAAGGCATGTGACAAATAGCAAATTCTATTTAGGATATGACAATAGATATCTTACCTCAAATAGTCCAATGACAATTATTCTATCAAAGGTAGCTACCATTTCATGTTCTACTACGACCGCAAGTACTACTTCAACATTTGAGAGTTGAAGTTCCCTAAAAGCAAGGCAACAATTTGTGCCATAAAAATGCTATTCAACAAGACTAACAGGAAAAAAGAAATCACACAGGTTTATAGAAAGAAAGCCAATAACAATTATGTTTGTATATGCTCATAAATCTTATATTTATTGAAGACTTGAAATGCATTTGTGTAATCTCTCAAAAAGGATTTCTTGAATTAACTAACTATTTTGAGGTAGAATAGTCTTCAAAGTCAGGCCCAAATCCATTCAATTTGAGATGGAGTTGATAATTTTCATGTCATATGTATTACATTTCTCTATTTGAGTCTTCATCCAAACAAGAAATGCCTACTTTTTACTTTTTGAAAGCTTTAGATATTCATACACCACTAGTCCACTATCAAGAAATGCTTTTAGGATTTTGAAAAGGATGACAAAGAGAATCAAGATGACATAAGACTAATTAATGACATGACCAGACTTACTTGCACTTGTCCTTTATGAAGTCTTTCTGTGAAACCGAATTAGTGATGGCTGTAAAATGGCAGTTCTTATACTTTTGGGCAACATGCAAAGTGACTGCTCCTTGTCCACATCCAAGATCAAGCATTCTCTGACCATTTCTTATCTGTGCCCTTTTGCAATATAATTCAAGCATTGTCATTTCAGCCTCGTCCAAGCCCATTGTCTCGTCTTTAAAGTAACAACAACTGCTAACAAATTGTTCAACATGGTTCACTTTCCTTTTTAAATTGCATAACACTGCTATCATCTTTAGAAGTTGCAACTTTAACTCCGCAAGTAATGATTTTCAAAAAGCCGCTACTTATGAAAGTCTTAATATGCTTATTTCAATTGGTTTGATTCCAGCATTGACATTTGCATCGATGTTAAAAAATCCAAGTGATTGTCGAGAATTATCACAATGTAGTTCGAAATTTTCAACAATTAATTTAGGATTAAGATGATCAGGCTTTATTACTTTCATCACACCAAGTGATGAGTTTCAAAACAAAGTAGGGTATCATTGGTCAAATGGGGTAATTATTTATTCATGATGCCGAAAATCATGACTGAAAGCTCAAATACAGGTCCTCAATTGAGGACGAAATATTGATGGGAACCTTATTATTTTGGCGGACTTTGATGATGATGTCGAAGTTTACTTCGCCGTTTATATTTAGAATAATTTATTTTACTAAGAAACGAAATTTCATCCAAATGAATGATATGCATGGCCCCACCCAAGATATGTTTACGATAAGCATAATAACATTGTTTAATTGATGTATCAATTTCAAAATATTTAATTCAATATCTAGACCATCTAAAACATTTGTTTAATAAAATCCTGCAAATTACTATATCATTTTAAAATGTATGGATGGATGGATTTTAATTTTTTTTATAATTTATATATAATTATATTTTTTCTGATGTAGGCATGACTACTCAAGATTCTGATTGAAATGATTTTCAGTCACATACTAAAATTAATTATATTAAACAATGTGATCGGCTTGATTTTGATTAAAATAGCAAGGGGGCTTGCCTAGAGGTTCAGGGAACCCTTATGTCTACTCTATAATATTTCTTAATAGTTATACGTTGCCTCTCAAAAGATATTCACTTTACAATATATAAATTTCTATTCAAAGTAATTTTTCGTATCATAAATAAATATATATGTGTGCATAGACACAATAAATAGTCTAGATTTAAAACATATATATTTTAAAATAAAAAACGAAAAAAATATTAGGATGGAGGGGCTTTGATGAGGCCATGAAACCCGATTGGATTAGATCTCATTAAGTTTCCTTTTTAAAAGAATTATTCTTACCCTAAAGCCATTGATTCAGCTTCATCGTTTCATAGGCAACACGTTTGGAGCCTATTTAGGGTCAATTTGGCCCTTTTTATTGTGGTATAAAGCACTTTAACATCTGAAAACGGGCATGCTTTCCCATGAAAGGGATCTAGGAACGTGAACTAAACATGGTTATACTATTTTTTGTCTCTCTTACATCATGGGAATCATAGCTTTTATAGGAAGGTAGAAACCTTTTTTTTTTTTTTTTCTGATATGAAGAAACCTTATTTTTCAAAAAGAAAAAAAAACTATTTGCGTATGTTTTGTTTATTTTTAACGCATAGCTAAACAAACTCTTGGTATCATTCAATTGGATGAAATATAGTAGAAATTTTTTTTATCACATCATCCACTTTAGATGACTAGGCACCTGAGAGAGGTGTGCTCTAGAAATAAGTATTCAGACCACTACTTTTACCCAACATTTGAATCTTAAACCTCCTGCTAACATGGCTCTACACACACCTACATCGACTGCTTGGTGGTGACAATGAGATAAAACTTGTATAAAGAAATTGAATTAAGAAGAATTATTGTGTATTGAAAAATGATAAATTATATTTAAAATGAGAGAAGTAGAATTGAAAATGGAAAAAATGAAATCATTATGTCTTGGAAATGAGAAATTATATTGGAAATATGAAAAAATTTTGAAGAATAAAAGACTCCATTCTATTTCATCTTATTCTATGTAATTGGATAGTTTGGTCTAAGTTCAATTTTCTAACAAAGGAGACATAAATCATAACTCACTTTAATTTGTGTTGGGTGGGGCGGTGCTTAGACGTGTTAAAGAAAAAAAGGATTTTGGCAATAGTAATCAAAAAGTCTTTATATTAGTAAGTAAAATGTACATAAAATAATTTCTTTGCTTAGGATAATGCTTGTATAAATAAGAAAAAATTCTCATACTCATAGTAAAATCGTCAGGCAATGAAAATTTCCTTGCTTGTGATTTTACAACCAAATCACAATTGGTTAGTTAAGTGCTAAAATTATGAATTATTAGCATCCAAATTTTTAGTATTGACAATCAAGTTTTTTTAGCAACAAAATTTAGATTGCCAAAAAAAAAAAATTGGTATTCCAGTTGCATTAGATCGTTACTCTTCTTATAAGTGATTTTCCCGCTAGTATTTTTATAAAAAAACAAATACTCCTGCGTTTAAGCCATTGATTCAATTTCATCTTTTGGAAAAATTTTGTGTCATAAAATTTTTAACTTTGCGTATTAGCATTTTAAATTCGAAAAAGTTTGAATATTTGTATTTTATAATCTCTTCCCTCGCGCCGTTAAAAAAATATCGTCGACATATGTATGATGCCCAAAATGCCCTTGCATTTGTGTTGACAACATCGACATTTAAAGTATGAGTCCGGTTTCGGTGAAAATGTTTGCACATTTGTTGACCGTGAAAATGCTCAATCTGCCGTCCATTTGAGATATGCGGTTGAGATTTACAAGGGCATAAGTGGAATAGAAATTTTTTTACCCGCGTGTAGAGAAGTCCCTCTCCCTCCTTCTTCCCTCTCCCTCTCCTCTCCCCCCTGTTTTCCCTCCCGCTTTTCCCTCTTCCCTCTCCCTCCCGATTTCCCTCCCGTTTTTCCCTCTGTCTTCTTTCCCTCCCGTTTTCCTCTGATTTTTCCTTCTTCCCTCTCGCTCTACTCTCCCTCCCGTTTTTCCCTCTTCCCTCTCCCTCTGTTCTCTCCCTCCTGTCCTTCGAGCCTCATCCCTCCCTTTCCTCTCCCTCTCTCCTCTCTCTCTCTTGCATCTCATTGCCGGCGATCTTCGGTCCCTACTGCTGCCGCTTCCCTGTGTATGAAATCGAGCCACTGGAAAAGATTACGGATGCATACTTGGATCAGTACTTATGGTATGAAGGTGACAAACGTCATCTCTTCCCCAACTGGATTAAACCTGCTGACTCGGAGCCGCCACCACTTCTAGTGTATAAATGGCGTCAAGGTATAAACAATTTACAGGGCATATGGGATACTAGTGACGGGCAATGTGTTGTTATGCTCCAGACGAAGTTTGAGAAATTCTTTGAAAAGATTGAATTGACCATGCTCAACAGGTAACCAATATAACTTTCAACCTTTAATGCTAATGCAACGTTATGTTCTTTGCTGTCGATTGTTCCAAACCATTGAATTGTTTAATGCTTATTTTTGCAGGCTTCTACGTCTTGTCCTGGACCACAACATTACTGATTATGTCACTGCAAAAAACAATGTTGTTCTGTCATACAAGGATATGAGTCACACAAACTCATATGGTCTGATTCGTGGACTCCAGTTCGCATCTTTTGTTGTTCAGTATTATGGCTTGGTGCTGGATCTGTTGCTGCTTGGTCTTACTCAGGCAAGTGAAATTGCGGGACCACCGCAGATGCCTAATGAGTTCATTACATACTGGGACACCAAAGTGGAGACACGGCATCCTATTCGTTTGTACTCTCGTTACATAGATAGGGTTCACATACTATTTTGGTTCCCCCATGAGGAGGCCCGAGACCTTATTCAGCGGTATCTCATGGAACATCCTGACCCAAACAATGAAAATATGGTGGGTTACAATAATAAGAAGTGTTGGCCAAGAGATGCAAGAATGAGGCTTATGAAACATGATGGTGAGTCTCTCTCTGTCCTCCCCTCCTCCCTCTCTCACTATCGTGCACACAACTCAAATGCTCCACACACCCCATATTCCTACATGCACCCACCTCAGTTGGATGCTATCATTTGAATAAATTTAAAGGTCTTATGTTTTTCAACTTCTTAGTAAATCCTTATCTTGGTTTGCAGTAAACCTTGGGAGAAGTGTCTTCTGGGACATGAAGAACCGGCTTCCTCGAAGTATTACAACACTTGAGTGGGAGAACAATTTTGTTTCAGTTTATAGCAAGGATAATCCCAATCTGCTATTCAGCATGTATGTATATTTTGCTTCATTTTTATAATGTGGTTTCACTTCATGCCTGAAGATTCTTAAATCTTCTTTTAAATTCACAACCATACCAGGGAGCTAATGACATCTTATAATGTGGTTTTACTTCATGCCTGAAGATAAAATCTTATTTTAAGTCTACAACCATGCAATGGGGCTAATGACTTCTAAGGACGAAGATTGCAAGCATAATTGGTAAATCATTAACCATATTAGAACACTAGCTTTAAATTCATATGTATTATAGAGAAGGAATTAATTTATCAATCTATCAACTTGAAATTCTTCGTTGCAGCTCAATAATGATTGCGTGGTTGGATGCTTGTGCCTTCAGCCTGTAGCCATAGGGATGGATTTATTGCCGTTACTTCTAAAAATTTTCTTGGTGCAATACTCCTGTATGGTTTCTGTAGTGGGTATGATATCTCTGTTGTAGTCTTGTAATGAAACGTGCAGACATCATATTATGAGACCATGCCTTTTGTTGGTAAAATGCTCAAGAATTCAGATGAAAGGTTCTAACACCTCAGGCTTAGGAAGCCCTAAGAAAAATAAAAACAAGAAAAACATTAGGTAAAGAAAATGAAAACAAGAAAAATGTTAGGTTTAAATAATATTTTAATTGAGGCACGGAAGACCATGGGATATATATTTAATTAGTTGGTTAAAAAACTTATTTAGTAAGATTATAAGAACAAAGTAATGATAAATGAATAAAGAAGAAATATTATAGTGCCAATCTATGAAAAGAAGGGACATATTTAAAGATTTTCATCGAATGGAACTAATGAGTCATATAATGAAGCCGTGGGAAGGGTGGTTGAACAAATAGCAAGACAAGAATCAAATGTCTTTGAAAATCAATTTGGTTTAAGTCATCTTCTTGCTTAGACAATTATTTGAGAAATGTAGAGAAAAATAAAGAACCATGTGTTGGTTTCATTGTTTTAGCAAAAAAAAAATGATATAGTTTTGTGAATTAATATGGAAGGTGCTAAAAGAAAAGAATTACCGATAGATACATTGATGTTGTTGGAGATACTTATGATAAGCTATAACGAATGTGAGGACCACAAGTGGAGATGCAAGTGATTTTCTAAATGCAATAGATTTGCATCAAAGTTAGTCTTAAATTTTTACTTTTTTACTTCAGTTATGGATGAATTTACTAGACATTTACAAGAAGTATTTTGCTACATGTCTTTGCAAGTGCAGTCCTAATAGATGAAAAGACAGTGAACTTGAAATTAAATTGTAGAAAGATATCATAGAATCTAATGGTTTTAGAATTAGTTAAACAAAAATTGAATATATGACATGCAATTTTAGCAATAGCAAACACCTAGATGAGGAGCCAAATAAGGTTTCAAACTAAGTACTATTAGGAACTAATCACTTGCAGTATTTAGGATCAATAGTCTAAGAAAATTGAGAAATCAAGCAAGACATTATAAATAGAATGGAAGCAAGATGCAATAAATGGAGTGCTTCAGGAATTTTATGTGACTGTCGAGTCCTAATTAAATAAAATAAAAATCTTATAAGGCAATGATTTGATCAACTATGCTATATGGGGTAGGATGTTCGGCCGTTAGAAAATATCATATACCTAGAATAATTGTAGCAAAAATGAGAATGTTAAGGTGGATGAGTAATAAAAAGAAAAAAGACAATTAGAAAAGAAGTAATCCGAGATAATCTAGAGTTGAAGCCAATGGTTAATAAAATGAGGAAAAGAAGACTTAAGGTAGATTAGGCATGTTAAAATGGAGTTCTGAAATGACATTGGTTAGGAGAGTTGAGTTTGTTTAAGTAGAAGGTAAGACAATGAGAGCAAGACAAAAAAAAAAAAAAGTGGACAGAATTAATTAAGGCCTTGTCTTTGCTTCCAGTCTCCCCTGCTTCCAGATCCACACCCTTCTCCTCTTTGTTTGATTTGGGGGCTGTCATGGCTCTGTCAACTGGCTTTGCTAATATCAGCTTGTTGCACAATAGGTGAACTTTCGCAATATCTCATTCTTGATGTGTTGGTTTCTTCTGTCCTGATATTAGCTTTCCTGTTTGAAGAAGCTCATGGTTTTGTAATTCTTTGCATTACTTGTGAGTACAGTGTGGGGTTTTATCAGATGGCAAAGATAGCAGTGACCCCAACTATTGTTCTGGCAGAGTTCGTTCTCTTCAGAAAGGTAGTTTCCTTCTCTAAGGTGGGTATGGCCATTTTTTCTTGCAATTTAATTTGCGCAAGTTAGCTAATGTCATGTGTTACCCCATTAGGCTGAAATTACGCATACAGAACAACCAAGCTGCGATCATATCCAAACCATGACAACATTTAAATACAATTAAGTCATCCAAGTACAAGGACTTGGATATTTAAATGGTCTATTTCCATGTTTGTTGATGCCTCTAGGATGAGTGATTCACAATATTTAAATGGCCTTTAACTGAAATGTTGCAGGTTTTGGCCTTGACTGTTGTGTCAATAGGTGTGGCAGTGGCAACTGTTACAGATCTAGAGTTCAATTTTTTTGGTGCTTGCATTGCAATAGCATGGATAATACCCAGTGCTATAAATAAAATTCTATGGTCTGATCTGCAACAAAAAGGCAACTGGACTGCACTGGCGTAAGTTTTCTTTGCAATCCCAATTCATTCCTGGCAATAGAAGAGGTCTTGAAGAGTTCTCTTTTAAATTTTTTGCTAATCGGAGCAATGGTATTTGTAGGTTGATGTGGAAGACTACTCCAGTGACCATCTTTTTCTTGTTAGTTTTGATGAGATGTTTGGACCCCCATGGTGTGTGGTCCTTCAACTGGGACTTGCGGAATACATCTGCTATCCTTGTTTCAGCTTTATTTGGCTTTCTTCTTTAATGGTCTGGAGCCTTAGCACTTGGGTAGGTTAAATTATGATCATTTGGGTTTGCTAATCTGATAAGGCTCCTAGTTGCTGGCAAATTTATGTGGAACCTAGTGTGCCAATATATCGCACAGAAGAGGTGCATGGGCTGCCTCGAAGAGATGCTCCTACTGGGCAGATGACCAACCAACAACACAAGTCTGATGGCTGTGGGTGCACCTTGTCAAAGATGCCAGAATGGCATAAGAGATTTAGTGAAGTTCTTTTGGTTATCACTTGTTTCATGGAATGCGGACATACCCAAACTGACTATCTGGGTGAAGGATGTTTTAACTGCAAGTGGGTGCATAGGTGAAAATTTTGGACCTAACCCTGTGAATTATGTGCACATCTTGCAATGCCCATCTAGTTGGACCACCTTCTGTGCTTGCGAGATTTGCAGATTGGTTGATGCCTTTGCATGTCTTTGTCAGTTACATCTTATGATCTTATTCCTATGTTACTTATCCTTTGCCACTCTAAACTTGCAGTGCAACATCTGCTACAACTCATGTTGTTCTGGGTCAATTCAAAACTTGCATCATTTTGCTTGGTGGCTATCTATTCTTTAACTCAGATCCAGGAGTGGTGAGCATTTTTGGGGCCACGGTGGCTTTGTGTGGGATGTCTGCTTACACTGCCCTTAACTTGAAGAAATCAGAGATGGACTGTTTGCAGCTTCCCGAGCAGAGCCCGCTTTTGCCAAAGCAAAAGGCTGCGGTAAATAACTTAGAAAAGAAGGCTGATGCAAAGAACACTGAGGATTTCGTTTTCATTGAATAAGTGAATGCAGAAGAGCTGTACCTTGGCATACTAACCTTTTATGCTCATTCTCTTCCAGTTCATTTATATGTGAAGCCTTCCAATCCCATGGCATGGGAATCAGTGCTGGTGGGAGATTAACCCAGGAAACAGCCATTCATTAGGTGTTTGTCTTGATTATTTGTGCAATGTTCTCAGCGTCTGATCCCCAGATGCGATACCTGTATAGATCAAACTCACAATATTGTGTAATCAAATCAAATTTTGAGTTATTATGATCAGGCCATGAAAGCCTTGTCAGATCAAAGTACACTCAGATTTCAAATTTCTCATCCCTATGTATTTTTATTGAGACCGGTTTCCCTACAAACGTTTCTACGCTGCCTAAACGTGAAAACGCCATATCTACCATCCATTTCAAATGTGTGGCTGAGATTGATAGGGGCAAAATGAGAATGTTAATATTTTATACACGTGTATATGCAAATGTTCTGGATGATAAGAACTCAAAGAAGACGACTCCGTCAGCTTTTTCCTGTGCCGGAAATAAAATCTTCTCCTCCATCTATGCGTGACCAGCATTACTTGCAGTAGTTGTGTGTAACTTTTGTTAACTTCTTCACATCCATCCTCAGGCTAGGCATCGTCGGATCCACTGCCATCCCCTCCCCACGTGTCTTCTTCCAGGCTGCTGCTACATCTGGGATACCCTCCCTCGACTCAGCCAGAAGAGCTGGCTCTAGGAATTTCTCGTCAATATAGCCTAGCAGCGTCTCGTATGTGCCTGACATCATCTCCACCCACACTGCAGCAGCACGGGGCATCCGCCGTGTCGAAGTGGAAGAACTTTAGCACAATGGCTGATTGTCTTTTGCTACGAGAAATTATGCACAATTCGTGATCTTTCGTGGAATTGAGATTTGCTGTTCTTCTGGCTGACGAGATCGTGGCTAATCTCGTGTGTTAGAGGCTTAGATTCGAGACAAAAAACAGGGCAAAATGGTTAATAAATTCTACTGTTGATTTTTCTAAGATTTGAAAACGAATCACAGCGGGGGCTTCAAGGAATTTTGCTTGAATCTGACGAAGGAATTTAAATCGAACTTCACGATTTCTGATTGCCAGCAATTCGGATGGTTTGGATCTGCTCGTAAGTGTTTCTTTTTGCAGAATCTACGATGGGATATCAATTGGTGGAGACAGTGGGTTCGCGGCGGCCATGAAAATTCTGCTTGGGAGAAGACGCATAATTAGGGTACTCTAGCAGTGTACAATTATTAGTGCACATGCAACTTTGTTATGATAATTTAAACTGTTTCCATGTCTTTAAAATTTACCCCACTAATCTCAAAAAATCATTAATCTTCCCCAAATAATGGAATAATAATAATAATAATAATTAATTTTTCTTAAAAATTTTCATAAAATCCTTATGAAAATGCAATTTTATTGAAATAAAGGGATAAAAAATGAATTAAATGGGAAATATATAACTTATCAGTGTATTTTATAAGATCTACATTTAACTTACCATAATTTTTCGTGAAATTTAAAATTTAAAATGAATCATCATTATTAAATTATTTTATGAAAAATAATATCAAAATTATTTGTAAAATAAGGTTTATTATTATTAAAAATAAACAATAGGAGTTTAATTTGCAAAATTATAATGTGTAGAGCTTATTTCATAAAAGTGCAAAAAAAATTACTTAAAATTATGAGGCCTTGAATTCATTATGTAAAAACTCAAAGAATAATAAAATACTATTGTATTTTAAAATACACCTCGTTAACGATATTCAATATTTAAAATTTAGGTTGCTGACTATATTTATAAAAAAGCTGCATATAAACTCATTTTCCCAAATTGATAGGTGTATTAGATGTATTTATTATAAAAAATTATAAAGCATAATGTTTATTTTATGCTTATTTAATAAATCAAAATGTAAATAAACAACATGAATCCAAATTAAACCCATTTTTAAGTCTTTTCCTATTTATTTATATATGGGTTAGAGTAGGCTTGGATCAAGTTGAAAATAAATTTATTTTCATACAATTTATTTTTCGAGTGATAGATTTTGTATGGTTCTACAATATGGATGCTTTATTTTCCATGTCATTTTCCATACAAAATATTCTTTGAAGCAAAAAATAATAATTTTAGTTTTAATAATTCATTAGGCCAATGGTATAGCAAGCTAAATGAAATTGGCGTGGATAATTTATAACATATACAAATTTCTACCTTTCCAGTAAATAAAAGTGTAAATAATTATTATTGATTTATTAAATATATTAATTAGATAAAGGATTCAATTATTGGATTTATTTAAAATTTAATAAGAATTTATATTTTATTATTTAATATTATTAGTATCTTTCGTATTACATTTACGGATAATATATTTCATATAAATTTTATGAACAATCTATAAAATTCATCAAATCCATCATATCAGTACATTACAAATTGATTACTCTATAAAATTCATAAATCATGTATATATTAATTTACGATTTTGCATAATTCTTGTAAAATCTGTATTGTCTATCTAATTGGTGAACATGAAATGTCATCAATCTTATTTTAGCTGTTAAAATTGTATAACTGGTTTATCTTATCAAATGAATATGTATCAAAATCATATAATCTATAAAACTCGTAAAGTGTATAAAATTTATCAATTGCATATGCGCTGTATCCGTGATACTCGAATAACCTGTAAAATTTATTTCATTGGAAAAATGAATAGAAGATTACCAGTGGAACACATCATTTCCATGAATTTCATAAAAACTGTAAAATCCGTAAAATCTGTAAAATCTGTAACAACGGTCAAACAAGCTAAATTATATCGGTCGTTCAAATTTATTTCTTTAAATAAAACTACTCTTAATTTTATAATTTCAGTCCTACATTACAGATTATAATTTGGAATGAATATAATTCAATTTAACGTTATGGATCACTCATCATTTATAGTAATTTATAAAAATCATATGAATAACCATAAAAATACATGCACCTCAAAGTACTGTAATTTATTTCACCTACCCATACTCACACTTTACCCACAATTCTACTCTCACGCTATGAAATTACCTTTTTACCCTCATTTGCATTTTATGCAAAAGTGCAAACGTTTGCACTTACACTCGACCCTTAAAGTATGTGGGTTGCACCCATTGATGTGTGAGGATCACTAAGTGTTTTGGTTGAGACTTACAAAGACATGGTGGGAAAGAGAGACAAGCTCCTTCCGTCCACCGGTTTACTCCAACAATTTATCTTTCCCTCACCAAAGCAGAAAATTCTCACTGTCGGCAATGGTAGGTTTGGCTTTTGTTGTAGAAATAGTGGTGACTTTTGCAAGTTTGAGACTTTTGGTTTGGTTTTTGCCACCACCGCCACCATTGGTGCTCTTCTCTAAGCTAGTTTTCTTCTTAGGTTTGTTCTTCCTTCATAGTGGCGAGTGTTCTTCTTCAATTGTGGAGAAATTCCTGCTTTTGGAATTGGGCTTCTGAAGAAATGCAAAGAGAAAGAGAAGTAAGTGTAAGAAGAACGAGGCAAAGGAAGAGAGGCTTCCTAAAGCTCAAGCCATGGAGTGAAGCAGCCATTTGAAGAATTGGATTCTGATCAAAAGCTTCGGAAGGAGTGAGTATAGAAAGATCGAGATTGATATTTCCTTTTGGGTTGGAATAGAAATTGAGATTGATTTGGATTGGGAGGTGGTCGAGAGAAGGAGAGAATCAAAGTGGAAGGGAGAGGGGCGAAGCAAAGGGATGGAATTTATTAGGAGGGAAGGAAGTGAGTGTTTTTAATGGCTGCAACTACGCTTCCGTCGTGATTTGTTGTGCTTTGTCACAATATCATTCTCACCGTCATCGTCTGCCCGTTTACTGCAACAATTCGTCCATTCAATCAAGCTCAGTCCTGGCTACCTCCACTTCCAACCAATCTCAATCATTGGTTTTGAAAGCCTTCGAGTTTCAACACATGTGTGATGCCCAAAACTGTAAACTGCTCAATGATTTTTGGGATTGGAAGCTTGATGTAGTTAGGCAAGGGTGAGGAGGATGTGGGGCCTGTATGCCGCCTAGGAAGGCAACGTGGAGGGTGATCGTGGAGTTGGGGCAGATGTTAAAGGCGGCGATAGTGGTTGTGGATTCATCATGGGAGGTGAGAAGCTTGGAGGAGAAGAAGAGGCATTGGAAGGAGATAGGGGTGTTGGAATCGCGATGGATGGCGAGCTTGAGAGACGGGAGAGAGGTGGCGTGAGGGAGAAGATCTAAGAATAGCGTTTTGTTTTCTAAAGTTCAGACAAAAACCATGGTTGCAGAATAGAGATTTTAGGCTAGGGAGGCTGGATGAGATTGCAGTCAGAAGAAGGATTTCTCATGACTTGGACCACCCAATGTTTTAAAAACCGAATTGAGAACTGAACAATTTTTATTTCTTGTTCAGGTCCAACCTGTGGTTCAAACTGTTTTAAACCATGACGTCAGCATAACATGATTATGATGTAATAATTATATTTAATTTATTTTAATTATTTCAAAATTAAATTTAAAATATAAATAAATATAAATTCTATGTAATATAAAAATTACGCATAGTATCAACAATGCATTCAAGTTCATCATATTAAAATTATTATGCAAATCAAGAAAAAAATAAGACCACATATATTAATCAAGATGAAATTTTTAAAAATAATGACAAATTTTAGCAATTTAAAAAGAGTGCATTGACCTGAAATAGGTGCAATTCTCACAGTAAAGAAATTTTTTATATGGTATCTACTGAATAAAGCATATAAAGATACTGCGCATGCTCACAGAGTTTGGCCCACAGTGCGGACTTTTTTATGACATCCATACTAGTATACTACACTCTACGGTGCAGAATTTTATTATATAAAAAAATACAAAGCTTCAACATTAAATTAAAATCCCACGCACACAACACACTGCCATCTGCAACTTGCAATTCGCATTACCAGTTTACCACTGTTCATCGCTAGTATGAAGGAATTGAAAGAAGAAAATGAGCTGACCATGTTGCCAACGATGGTGAAAGGGAAGACAATCTGCGAAGTTACCTAAAATGAGTGATGAAATAAACTCTGTGATGAGCGGAGGCACGGAGACAAGCAGAAGAAAGTAACGAGGTCGACAAGTCCAAAGGAGATGAACGAGAAAGAGAGAATGATAAGATGGAACCGGCTGCAGGGAAGCTTTAGATCGAGACTGACTTAACTGCTTGACCAGAGGAAGTAGGGACAAGAGACCTGAGATAGGCTCGCGGCTGAGATAGAACGAAGAGCCCTGGGCTCAGATTCATTGAGTGAATGATCGAATGCACTTCCCTTAGTTAGCTCGAATGCAATCACATGAATGCTAGGTAAGGCTTTACTTGGCTCCTACTCAAACTGATAGAACACAAGGATGGAACCAAGATTAGATGTAGGGCAAACGAAAGGTAAAACCAAACCCTTGGACTAGATTGTGGGAGAATCTTGAAGTCTAGGGCCCGGGGAAGGACTACTCGCTCATTCCAGTAACAGTCCCAAAAGGCTAAAATGAGCGAACGTCCGATGCCAATTAGCGACTGAAACAAAGCCACGATGAATCTGGCGGTTCTGTTGTGATGACTGAGAAATGGGACTCGAAGATGTTGTTGAGGATCGGACTCGACGATGGTGGCCGAAAGTGAAGAAGATGACCAAGAAGATACCGAAGAAGCCCCAAATCGTCGTCGACAGTTGCTGGAAGTCTAGAACTCGAAACGGTGCTAGACGCGTGTTGTAAGGAGTTGTTGGAGCACAAAATGGTGACCAGACGCTGGAGTGTTGCCAGACGACAATTCTGGTCGGCTGAATGATGGGGACCTCATGCCATAAAATGGTGATTGGTAAACCCTAAGCTTTGTGAAACAACGAAAGGAGCGAGCGGGAGAAATGGGTTAGCGGGGCCCGTTGGTTATTTGTATTTTTTGTTATTTAAAAAAAAGAAAAAGGGCAAACAGAACTGTGGTCAGACCGATTTTTACGGTTTAACTGCCCGGTTCAAACGGTCCAAGCAGTTTTCTTTAAAAACAACAAACCGGTGCCAAACTGAACTGTGAACCTTGCGGTTCGCAGTTCGACCGGTCAGACAGGACGGTCTGGTCCGGTTTTTAAAACACTAGACCAACCACGAGATTGTAGTCAGCGGTGGTCATCTAGCACAATAATGGTATTTTTGTCATTACATGTGGGTTAGTGATTTTTTTTAGCGTCCTAAGGGTGGGCATTCAATGTGTAAAAAATGAAACTTGGTAGAATTTAAAATGTTAGTATGCAAATTTCAAAGTTTAAATACTAATACACAAAGTTAGAGGATTCATAGTGCAAATTTCCCTCGTTTTGGAAACAATAAATTTCAATTTCCAACAAAAAAGACATTACAACTCACCTTGCTTTGAGCCTCTTCCCAAGCATCAACTTGACGAAAGAAATTGGCATTTCATACAATTGAACATCTAGCCTATCAGTTTCTGCAGAAATGCTCTTGCACCTTAAAGCTGCAAATAACAACAGTCCCAATTATCTTTTTTTTTTTAAAAAAAAGTCCCAATTATCAAAACTGAAGGTACATATATATTTGTGGCATTTATTGCATATATAATTTGCTTACTTGAAATATTCAAATAAATAAAAATTTACCCAACTTTAAGAAACTCTAATAAACCTTTGTCGTCCTTTCTGTACTTGACTTAGCATCTTTTTTTTAATATTCGGGTTTTTCTTTTTTCCTTAGAAAGAAAAATATAAGTTTAGAACATTAAAAAAGAATTACTCGTAAGTTAATGCTAGAAACTAAAAAAAATTACTAGCATCCAAAATTGTATTGCATATCATGGTTACTTAAAACCAATCCAAGTGCCTCATATCAAACAACTAGGTTGTAGATCAATTATAATCAAGTGCCCCCCATTTCTCACCGGTCCAACTACATTTGTTGTTTTTTTAGTTCTTTAAAATTTATTAATATAGATATATAGAATCCATAAACCAATTTTTACAATTTTTAATATATTTTTTGAATTATAAACATAAGGATATTATGATTATTTTAGGTTAGAAATATATGCAAATCTAAAAAATGATAAAACTGAATTTATAGATTATATACACTCATAGTGTTACAAAAAAAAGTCATGTTTCAATGTATGTACAAAACTCTTTTTAATTTTTTTAATAAAAATGTTAATCTAGGCTTATTTAACTTATGTGTTAAGTTTTACTATATTTGATATGTGCATATATTTTAAAATAGGGTTATTTTAGTCATTTAAAAATAGCTAAAATCATTCCTCTTTTTTAAAATAAAAACTATACTCATCTACAAAAATTGTAAAACTTTATTTATAGATTAAATATACCTAGATTAACAGTTTTATCAAATAATTTAAAAAAATTAAAAACGAGTTTTGCATCCAAGTGTATTAAAATTTCAATACATCTGAATGAATTGAATCAAGCTATTGATTAACAAAATAAAATTTCATGCACTAACTTGTTTGAACATCCAACCTTCTTCCTCCTCTTTTTGAAATATTTTTTCTTCTTTATTTCTCTTCCTTTCCTCTTCCCTTGGGACGTACCTGCTAAATTTTTTTCCTCTCACCCTTACTGTCCAAAAACATCTCATGCTGCCCCCTTTGTCCTTTTTTTATAAATGGTCGAATCAACCCTATCATGCCACCTCTTAATCCCTGATTTTAACAATTTTTATTTACTTAAATTGCTATCTAATTTTAGTCCAACCAGCTATCCATATTGCTGCCTTCTTATTATCAAAATTTATCACATTTTCAGCCCAAATCTGGACCGTCGATCTGCCTTGATCTCCACCATTGATTTCTACCCCCATTTCCCCCTGTTGATCATGTCTAGTTGCAGCTGCATTTTAGATGGATTTTTTACATTTTTTGTTTAAAGAAAATCTACCCAAAAATGTCTTCATAAGCACCTCACGTTGTGCCATTAAATGCCTTGACTTTTTATTAATTATAAACCACTTTTTTCAAAGTAAAAAGTCAATAGTTTTTAACCATAAGTGGTTTAGCATTTTTTTATGAGATTTAACTTAATCAAATCCATCAATATTGTAAAACACCTTATTGAAATCATTTATACAAATATTTACCTCAAAACGACCATCCTAGATCAAGATATAAACATTTAAAAATATTTCATGAAATTTAATTTTTATCACCATAATTAATCATGATTATCATAATCTACACCATTCATTAAGTAAAGCACGTCAACGTGTATTTACCCTCAAAATTTCATATTAATCCACCTTATATATTGTAAGATATGAATAAATCAAATAATTAATCATTAATGAAATGAAAATAGAGCGTTAATTTCCACGCCTCCTCACCATTCTCTACTCATAGTTTGCCTTTTAATGAAAGCTTCCTTTTTTATCATTTAGTGGCACAACTTTTCAAGTAAATCAAAAGTGATTATCTTAATCACTTTGCTTAATTGATTGCCCTAATTCCATTCGTTTAAATCAAAGAACATATAATTCTAATAGTTTCCTACTAATTTTCCATTCCCAATGTGGGTTACACTATTACCCTTCATTTTATGAAATTTTCAAATCTCATTCTTATACAAGCTCTAAACTGCCTTCATTAAGCTTATAGTCAGAGTTTCACAGAGTATCTTCTATTTCTAGGAGAACAAGTTGCACATCGAGCAAGCTATCCAAATGAGAATTCTGACAAGCTTCCTAGTCAACTACATGTGGACTCTATGACTTTTTCTAAGGATTATCATGAAATCATCTTAAAATAATGAAGATCAAGCAGAGGATGAGATGCTTGCAGATTCAAAACTAGTAATATCAAGAAGTCATTCTATATGATGAGAATCAAACGAAGGATGAAGTGCATGATGATGACAAAGAGTATATTCAAAATTAATCAAATCTTGAGAAAGTGCAAGATGAAAGTAGTGAAAAAGAGATGATGATCTACCCATTCAAAAAAATAGCAAAAGAGAAATCATCCATACCATTCGAGCTACAAAAGCCATCACTTAAGAGAGCCACAAAACATTGCATAAATCCTAAAGAAATGGATATTAATGATCATAACTTTATGACAATTTCTCTCTCCTTTTATTTGGATCCTTATTTAGCCACTAACAACATCTATGATTTGGCAGAAAATTATAATAAGATAATGTTGCAAAAGGAATTATTGGATATTATGTCCGGTGATAATCCAAGTTTTTACAAATAACATAACTCAGAAGTGCAGGATATAACATAAAAGAAACTAAAGAAAGACTCGTTTGAACTTATTTTTGAAAGATTGAATTTTTTTTATTCAAAAAGATTGGGTATTGTTTAATGCAATTTCAACTAGTCTGACTGAAGACTTTAAACTAAGCGCTACTTAGCAAGCAAACTAAGATTTTTAGGGGAGTATTAGTTTTTTTTAGTATTTTTCTTTCTAGGATTTTGATGCTTTTTGATTTGGAGTTTTCTTTTAGTGTTTTATAGGAACTCACTTAGGAAGAATATAATCTGAAAACTTAAGTGCTTCAATAGAGAAGTTAACATCTAAAATTCTTGAAAAAACTTTATTAATATTGATTTACAAGTTTGATTGAATCAATTGTCCTTGACATAGAGGACAATGCCAGCTTTAAGTGTGGACGTGAATGCATTGCGTTAGTTCTTTGATTACCCTCCAATTGTTTTGAATGATTACTATGCTAAATTTTTCATTTTTACGGAGATTTTGCTGAATTCTATTGAAAATATGTACAAGTGTTGATTCTGGATTGATTTAGATCCCACTCTGAACTCTCATTGTCCCTTTAGGCAGATCACAATTGGAATTTCAAAAACTATGAGCTAGGTAATTAATTGAACTCTAGTGAAATGTTGAATATTTTTAAGTATGTACTTGTTAAAAATACCCATATTTTTATCCGAGATTACTTGATGAAACTAATATAGCGAAGCACTAAATTTATTTTCTTTCAAACTTAGAGTAATTCTCTTTCATTTTTAAGGTTGTTTCCAATACACATATTAGTTAACTAAAAAATTAGTTTTTCCCATATACATGAGAATATCATTCTGGTTAAAGGCTTTTTAAAAATAATACTTGAATTGTTTGTGCAATATGATTAAGGCATTTTTTTAATTGATAAGCCTATTTCTGAGAGCATTACTATAATTTACCCATTTGGACTTTGAGTTTGAAATTTCTTCCCTCTTTTCGAATTGAATCAACTTTAAATTTGAATTTTGAGCTGAAAAGCATAATGGAAATGAGTTAACCACATGACTTGTTCAAAAAATTAAAAACAAATAAAAAACAATTCCCTAAATATCCCGAAATATAATGAGGAGATTTATTGCTGGATTTGGTTTAAAAAAATCAAAGGACGTGTTTAAGAAGTAATAAAATTTTCGATGAAAAGTTTCTGTGGTGTAAAAATATTAAAAATGGAAGAAAATAATATAATATAATAGGAGTAATAATGGGAGGTAAAGAGAATAATATTAAAATATATAGATTAAATATATGGGTAGTTGTGTAAAAATGATTGAAAAGTAGGGTAGATATATAGAAAGAAGTGAAAAAATAGTTAAAAAATAGGATAATTATGGAGACTGAAAAGTTTTTGAGGTAAATAAACACCCTAAAACAAAAAAAAACTGCTAAACCAAGGGTAAGAATAGGCTTAGAAGGGAATAAAACCACTAAATATGAGAGTGATTTTATTTCTTTGTGCATATGAAGCACAAATCAAAGTCAAAGACAACTTAATTTTTGAAGCTTTCTATGAATTTAACCATTGTGCCATTAAAGTCCTTATGATTCTACAATCTAGTCAAGTGAGTCAGTGGAGAAAATTTCGATGTCAGGGACAAAACGAATGTGAGGTTATTTTTTGTGTTACTACTATTAATTGAATTATTCAAATGATTAAAATAAAAGGGAGAATATTAGAAAATTAGGTGTTTTGTTGTGAAATTTTTGAACTATTATTAGCTGAAAGAAGAAAAAGGTGACATTGTGTTCAGTGTTAATTGAGTGAGAAGGATTTTTAACTAAGAATTCTTAAATAATGTCATGTTTCAAAAGTTTTAATTTAATACTTCCATTGATTTTTTTATGCTTGGTAAATCGTTTATACTCATTTTGGCTCAAAGTTTTTGAGAGATCAATTCTAGAAATCTTATGATTTGATTATTTTATATTTGCTTGGGACAAGCAAAAATTAAAGTGTTTGTTAAGTCACTTTTATATTATTTATTTTGGATAATAATTATATGAGAATTAAAGTGTTTAAGGTGGTTTGAATCATTCTTTAATTAATTAAGCTTAGTTTTGTGTAAACACTTACCAACTGATGCAATTCGTGCAAAGCAAGAGAAGCATATGCAATTTCAGTGTAAACAAGGTCAAATTAACAGACTTCGATGAAAGCAGGAGTAAGTTGCAAATTCAAGATTCATATTTGAAGCAAAACTACGATTAAAGCAAGACACTAATCATGGGTAGCACTTTTCACGTGTAGCACTATTCACTCACATACGTGATTCACTATTCACGCATACTGTTCATGTTACTGTTCATAAGCATAAATCAATTGGTAATTTAGAGATTCTACGCAAGTACTCCCCTCGAGAGCAAGAGAAGGTGAAGAACACAAGGCAAGGAGTGAGACAATGAGTTGCTTAAAGCGATCGAGACATCATCAGGACTTTTGATTATTAAGCTTCTTCTTTCATTTTTTTTATTTTAATTGTCGTGTTTAAGGATTTTAACAAATCAGGTTAAACGGGTTGGAGCCTAATCCTAATCCTAACCCATTTAAAATATTTCAACCTTAATCCGTTTATTACCCCATTTAAAAATATCAACCCTAACCCATTTAATAAACGGGTTAACAGGTTGTTAGCGGGTTGTGTATATAACTAATTTCACTACTAAATTTAACTTCCTAACCCTTTTGCCTTAGACTCAATCACAGATGATGGAGCAATTTGTGATACAGGGGTGGGTTGATTAATTTCCATACACTCTTCGACAATAACAATTCTTAATTTTATATCAAATGCAACAAGATAAAGCGTAGATTATACACTCATAACATGATAATATAATTATGAAACTACCAAAATATTTAGTATTCAAAGCCATTTGATGTTAAGAATCTACAAGACATACAAAGGAACAACTTCAAAATAGGCATAATATTAATAAACCTATTAATGGTAATGAACAATAGTAACAGACATGGTGAAAGAGTGGCCAGAGATAGATCTGAGAAAAGCAAAAGCCTTAAATTAGAGAAATCAGAGACAGAGAGGGGGCCAAAGGGGAGAGAAAGAAAGAGGGAGGGATGGAGGGAGGGAGGGAGGGAAAGGCCCCACCTACTTGGAAAGAAGTCTAAGATGGCTAGAGTTTGCAGGGGCACAAGATTAGAGACCAACAACGAGGGTTAGGGACTTCAACTCATCATAAGAAGGAGAGAGAAAGGGAATATTAAGCAAGCTATCGACTATGACTAGTAGGAAGGAAGGTGGAGACAATAGGCGAACAACAAGATTTGGGGTAGATGGCAGCTCAGTCGTGCTGAGGGAGAAGATGGACTGTCGAAAGAGATGAGGAGGATGAAGGAGATAGAGAATAGGAGAGTGAGGGGAGCAACCCCTGCCTAGAAAACTCGTGCCAAATCTGAATCAAGGGTTAGATGGGTCAAGTCAACTATAGTGGAGAAGAAGGCAACTATGGTGAGAGGGCTTAGCCTTAAGGGTTGTGTGGCAAGTCAATTGTCAAGGACCATTATCATAAAAGAAATACAGTGCTACGAGTAGTAGGTCGCAAGGTTGAGGGCTGCGACGATGGGATTAGGGGCTTAGGGCATAATGAGTCAGCCGCAAGAGAGGGAATATGGGACTTAGGGCAGGGCGGGAAAATAACAGGCATGAGCATGAGATTATGCATGAGCGGGAGAAGGGAGCGGAAATGGGAAGGGAAAAAAATTTAAAAAGACATATAATATATATTATACCCTGTAAATATAAATGGGTTGACGAGTTGTGAAACCCCACCCTAATCCATTTATTTATTTAAAAGTTGAATGGGTTGGAAAATCATAAACTATTCATTCAAAAATCTCAACTCAAAACTATTTATAAATGGTTTGACAGGCAGGTTAGCGAGTTGGCCATTACCATTAACACTCCTAGTTTAGTTTGTAATGGATATTGGATATAACATTATTTTGTGTTTGATTTTGATTATAAATATGTTAGGCTAAACTTGTTATCTAAGGTTTGGGATGTAACATGCGTCCAATGTAGCAGATATTATAATTTGACTATTTAAGGTATTTTGCATTAATTTGATAACTTGTATTCTTAATACTTATAAGGTGTATGGTACCGTACTTCGACATGATTTCATATATTACGTAAAGGAACCGAGAGTTGAAAATCTAATATACAATAATCAAGATATTAAACCTGCAAATCTAAGACTATGAGAATAAGCATGATGATCTTGAAGAATCTCATGAATGGCCACAGAACTTAATGAATCCTAATTAACTTAATCATATCAGAATAGGTAGTTAAGAGTATATTAAGGTTACACCTTGCAGGTTTCGAGAGAAGGTGCAAGGGTCTATTCTCCTTTAACACATAATATTCAAATTAAATAAGCACTCTACATATCCGTTGTAGACGCCGTTGTGAAACCCCATATTTGAGGTGCACATATCTCTTGACATTTAATTTCTCATTCTACGTTCTTAAGATCAACCTTCTTCTTTTGTCATTTCTTTCGTTTCACTTTACTTTCTTTATGTTTGATATATGTACCCTTCTTCTTTTGTTAACACCTTAAGTCTCAAATTCTCTATGTAATCAATATTTTATATATTACAATCTATAACTTGTGCACTTGTGGAGATATTACAAACTAGAGTAAATTATCCATAGATATGGATATGATATAAATCACTAGCTTCCTCCCCCTTTGCCCCAAAATAGGAAAAGGGTATGGTACATATGCTAAATACCTAGAACCGACCCAATTGGGTACTCAGATGGGTACATATTTATGTACACGATATACATAATGAGGTTGTTTTTATGAAATCCCTCTTCTATGTAGTTCCCTCCATTTTTAATAAAATATTTTAATACTAAATATCAATTTTTAAATAGTATTTTCAACATTTAAATTATTTAAAATATTATTACTAGGTGGATAAATGATCTTATAAAGTATTATTATATTCTAATACATATGAGAATAGATCTAAGCATTTTTCCTTAATTTATGCATGGATGTACCTATTTTTGAGTAAACGTAGACTGTTCACATATTAAATTTGGATGAAACTTGGTCTTTTAGCTAAATAAATTATGTTAAATACAATGAATGGATTGAATTTTGCATCAATCATCAATGCCTAAAAAATGGTCAGGGTTACATGGAATCACTTCTATATAACTTAGTTACATGGAATCGATAACATGTATTTTTTGTTTGGTATACATAGTACATATTAACAAGTCTATGTGTGTGCCTCTTGTGCAACGTGTGTGAACTGTGAAGAGTCTTATGCACGTGCTAAGCTAAAATTTCCCTCTCGCCCACTACCTAATGCCCAATTTCGTTTCCCTCCAATCTTATTAGCTGTCTCACTAGAAGCTTCGATGCCTCAAAACCCTACCAGGCTACTAGGCATTTCTCTTCGCCTTCCCCTTTGCCTACTCAGGAGCTTCATTGATGAAAGTTGTCTTCTTCGCGTTGTATGCTCAATTCTCACTGCTCAGAGTTCCTTCCTTACCATCTTCTTTCTCAGTGTTGGTTTCTCCTTTAGTCTTTCTCAATCTCCTTTCTTCTCTCTTCAATTCTACCTCCAATCATGTGACTAGCTCATGATTCTCATTTCTCACCAATTATTCAACCTTAACCCTCTCCATTTCTCGCCGATCCTTCTTTCTCACCCTGACCCTAACATTATCTGACCCTAATAGTGTAAAATCTCACCATTTCTTCGTCATCCTACCTCATTACTACCTACAAATGCCATATGGTCTCTTAAATCAATTGATTCCACTATCAATGAAGAAATGGATGAGGAGGTCATGATCAGGCAGTGTGATGACTATCGCTCACTCGATTGTATTTCTCGCTTTTTATTTTTTTTAATTCCCTTACTATTATTGTTTGTATTTTTATTTATAGAAAGTAGAAGACAAAACCTTTTGTTTGACCTTTTTATTTGTTTTCAATGTTTTGTGCAATTCGGATTGGTTTTAATAAGAAGGATTATGATTGTTAAATGTCTTAGTAATTACTTGTGGCAACATGTTCATAGTTTATGTAAAGATATTGTTTTATATTACTCAAAAATAACATACAAATATTTTTCTTTATGTGTTATATTTGCATATTTAAGGAAGTGATTAGAACCAGAACCGACCTTATGGGTAATTGGTTGGGTAGGGTACATTAAGGACCAAACTGATCAATTGGTTGGATAAGGTAGATATTTTACAAATAAGGTATGGGTAGGGTAGAACATTATCTAAATAGAATCAACCCAAGTTGCATCCCTAGACTTAGTGGAATTTAGTCTAGAAAAATGCAAGCACGAAAAGGCGATACTGATTTTTTTACCAACTTATCTACATCATGAGTCCAAATATTTCTTGCTAGAAATGCTAACCTTCTACTTTATTGTATAGTCACCCGAAGCTCCACAATGACTTGAGGTAATCTCCATAATGATTTTAAGTGTCATGTAGACTAATCAAATAGACTCTCATGCTACCCTAAGAAAAGGACTCACAAGCTACCAACATATGGATAGCCCAATTTTGAACAACACTGATTTCCTCTCTTGCTGATGAAGATTAAATGCATCTAAGCACATCATTAACATACACTTTGCATATATCAAATCCATGTTTTACATGTATCATATAACCTAGTAAAACCCCTAATTTTTAAATAGTTCTTAAGTAGTGTTTGTTCACATTAAAAAAATTTTAATTTAAAAGTTTTCAATCTTCATAACTACAATATTTTTAATTATTTTTTCATTTTTATACAATTATCTTATTTTTTAATCATTTCTATACAACTAGACATACATCGAATTTACATATTTCAACTTTGTTCTCTTTATTCTTCATTATTACCCCCATCATATTACATCATTTTCTCTCATTTCAAAAACTTTTAAGCCAAAAACTTTTCATCAAAAGTTTTATTACTTCTCAAACTCACCCTAAATTATTATATGAGTTTTTTTATTAATGCATATATAGAAGAGAGCAAAAAGATTATATTACAAAGCTATCATTTGAAAATTTTTGCAGAAAAGTCTATAATTTATGTAAATAAGTATAGTTTTAGGTATAAAGCATGTCTGTTAAATGTAGTTAATATGCTGATGGATCTTTTATGTATATTCTAATGATAAGGATTCAAGGTTTTTGTTGAGGATGGAATTTAAGAAGAAAGGTTAGGTTGTGGAAATAAGGTGAGTAGGAAATTTGAATTCAGTTTTGAGAATTCTTACATTTTCCTATGTATGTGACGGGTCGTGTGATTGTATTTTGATGTGAATTTAATGAATTTTAATTTTAATAGATTTTATGCAATTTATTTTATATTAGGCATGTTTTAATGATTTGCGCAACAATTTCAATTTATACCATTGATTTGGAATTGAGAAAGTATAGTTTAGCATGTCATAAGTATAATATTTCAATACATGAGCATGCCATGAGAAGGACAGTTCAAAAGTTAAATTTATGGTTAAGGGTTTACACAGATGTGATGAGAGTAATTCAGGTACATGGGCCACTGAGTTAAAGAGAAAGTAATGTTAAGTGGTTAAGTGCATGAGCATGAATAGTCGCATTGTTGTATGAGCATGAGCATTGATATATTAAATGTTATGAAAGTTTCAATTTTTTAATTGGTTGTTTTAAGTATTTTTAGTGTTCAACAAAAATTTTTTATTCACTTCCTACATGCTAAGTTTGTCCGAGCTCATCCCAACTTTTATTTTCTATTTAATAGGAGAAGCAATGTAGGATATTACAAGTCTCACTGAGATAATAGAAGTTAGGTAAAATATTTATTTAGATTTAAGTTGTCATTTAAAAGTTAAATACTTATATCATAGTAGTCTGAATTCATGATAATTATTGAATAAGATTAAAAAAATAATAATGGACATTGGATGGTTTCATATTGTCTTCAGCTTGACCAGTCCTAGCAGGTATCAAGTAGCGACTTCCGATCATAGGAGGTGTTGGCTAGCGGAGCATTACAAATCTTTTATCATATTACGCTTGGATTGTATATTTTATAATTTCGACTATTCTTTAGAGAAATTCAACATATACCCACGAATTTTATCATTAAGTCCATCCACACTCATGAACTTTTAAAATGTTCAAATATACATACATATATATATATTGTGCAAAATTACATTCACACCCAAGATGTTAGGTATCTATTAAATGAGTTGTTAACCCTTAATGAAATAACAAATAACCCAGTCCCTACTTGTGATTTTATCACTAAAGTTCACAATTCTAATTAATTTTTAGTAATCTACAAAATTGTATATTGTGTGAATGTGAATTTTTAGCTTTGAGCAAACCGACCCCAAATTATAATAAAGCTTAGGCATATTAGTTATATCATGGGGTTAATGACCCCTTTAATTGATCGTTATCAGATGAGTATAGATGAACTTTTGAGCAAAATATATTGATTTATTTTGAATTTCTGAAAATTCATGTGTATAAGTGACAATAAAGGTAAATTTGGTAGTTATAAATGAAATTCACCCTAAGCTTTATGTTGAATAGATTCATTTAATGCTTTTAAGATTTTATAAATTTCACCATAAAAATATTGAAAAATTAATTTGACTCTAATATAATAATAATTTTTATTTGAAACGTATCATTATTATTAGTAGTAAGCAATTGCAAAATTTCAAAGACACCAAATTAATCTATTTAATTGAAGTAATATTTTTTAAAATAAAAGTTCTTTCATCCGTATGACGATCATTTTCAACTCAATTATATGATTCATAAAAATGTTTCCAATTATATGAGTCATAAAAATTTTTTTGAAACATTGTACATTTATATTATTTATTTATCTCCATCTTAATGGATCAAAATGTTTACATACCAATTTTTAAATAATTTAAATAGAGTGAGCTGTTGCTCTAGAGCTGACTCTATATCTGTTGTTTTCAATCTATAGTGTTGTTGCTATTTTTCATTATAATAGGTTAATAGTTGTTTTGTCACCCAATTTTCTAACTAAAGTCCACTCCTTTGTTAGGGAAATTTTTTTTTGAAAAATTGAAGTTCCCATCAACTGTTGGAAGATATTCTTTAGCACCTACATTAGCCATAAAAAAATAAGCTTTGTTGTTAATTCAAATATCTTCAGCAATAATAACATGATTTGATACATAAAAAAATAACATGATTTTTTATTAAACATTTAAAAAAACTATAAAGCATCTTTATTATTATTAATTTCTTATTTTTGCAACAAAATTTTCACTCATGGTAAAAGTATTGTTGCTAATATTTAATTTGATTTCTACTATGTATATGACTCCATCGAAAATCTCAATTAGAAAAAAAAAACTAAATTTTCATTGGTAAAAATAATTTATTGTTAGTCAAATTATACTTTGTGCTTGGTATTATTATTGAAACCCCACTTCTTAATATTTATTGCTAATATCAGTTCCATTAATCAAGAAGTTTGTTAATCATTGAGAGAAGTTTATGAAATCTAACCACCTACGGCTAGCGCAGGTGGTAGGGGTAATGCTCTCCTTAGCTGATGGGAATTCCCCATTTTGGTTGGCAAGGGGTTTTTTCAAAGGGGCCCAACCCATGGGAAGCCTCCCCATGAGAAAAAAAAGGAAGTAGTGGCATTGTGGCAATTTTACTATTTGAGTATATTTGTTTAAAAACTTGAGTATGTTTGGTTTTTTTGATAAAATTTGTTATAATAAGTTATGTGTGATTTAGATCCTTCAAATTCAAATACAGATCTAAGAAACTATTCGTAATCTCTTAGCAATCTCAATTTTTTAACAAGAAGAGAAAGAACTAACATAATGAAAATTCATAATATTATTGAAATAAAATAAACTTTCTTACGTAGAGATAGATGGAGAGTTGTTGGAGAGCAACTCAGCTAAACCTCAAACACACTTTGCACACTTGTACACTTGCACACATTTACTCTAGACTGGGCTTTGAGATTTTTTGATTGATCGATGCCCCTACAAATGACTCGAGACTCTTATTTATAGAAAAAAAAAGTAAACAACAGATTGGAAGGTATTTCAAATCCACGGATTTCAAAGGGTTATAAGTCTGGAGCGCCGAAAGCAAGAATTGTTGGTCCCGAGTTAATGGCAAAACCAAAAAGGGGAGGGGTGAATTGGCTTCTTATAAAATTCTTTGGTAAATTAAAAACTTAACCCTTTAAAGTTTAATCCCCTTGATTGAAACAAATAGAGAGCAATGAGATAATGAAAGTAATAAAGAAAAACAGTAGGCAAGATTTATAGTGGTTCGGGCAACCTTTCCCTACTCCACTCATCCAAGCTTACACACCGTTGTAACTTGGGTTCCACTATGTATTCCGTGAATACACTTAGATTCTCCGCTCTCTTCTAGATTCTAGCTCTAGGGGGCATATACAATCAGAGTCTATGCTCTCTTCTAGATTCTAGCTCTAGGAGGCTTATACAATTGACACAAGTAGATGATGAGTTACATTCCAATCACAACTCTACTTGCAACGTCTTGGTTTGATACACCAAACTCAAACCAAGCACCAAAAACAAACAATAATGTAAGAATAAGGAAGATCTACACTTTACTGAGTTGTGTAGGCAAGTTTCAGCTTGAGGAAGAATCTGTAGAAGCAACCGGTTGTGTTTCGTTGAAGCTACTTGCAACTTTGAAGCTTGTTCTTCCTTTGAAAGTGTATAAATCACTCAAATTTAGAGAAAAGCAAATAAGAACTCTTGCTTGCACTTCTTTCCTCTCTTTAGACTCTATCTTGTATGTATTCACGTTTGCTTGAGTGTCTATTTATAGAGGATGGAAGAATTTGAACGTTATACAAGTGGTTGCCGCGCAATAAATGTTCCAACGTTCGAAAATTCGAACGTTACTTTCCCAGGAGTCGACTTCGTCTGCGACTTCGCCCAAGTCGCATGCTGGAGTCGACTTCGTGTGCGACTTCGGCAGCTCTTCAGTTTCCAAGTCTGAGTTCTGGGTCGACTTGGTTTCAGACTTAGCCTCAAGTCGATCTTGGAGTCGACTTGGGATGCGACTTGACCAGTTTTTTGTGCCAAAATAGTTTGGTCCTTGTTGATTCACCTCTTGTTTGCTTGGCTTCTTTCCTTCAATTATTTTCATTGTGGATTGGCTTCACATTTTGTAAACCTTGTGAATCTTGAAGAGCTTGAAAACTTGTATGGTTAATTTGTCTTTGATTCATGCACCTTGCTTACTTTAATTTTGTATTAGTCTTCATATCTTGAGTTGTCTTCACCTTGAAATGAGCTTGAACCTGTGTCTTGAACTTTGAGAACCTCAAGTCGATCTTGGGGTCGACTTCGACTGCGACTTCAGAATGTTCTGTCCCAAAATCAACGCAGGAAGGAACTGTGCATCTTCAAGTCGATACTGGAGTCGACTTCGTCTGCGACTTGGCTTTCAAGTCGCAAGTGGAGTCGACTTGGCCTGCGACTTCAGCTGTTCACCTTCCGAATTCAAATCTGTCCTTCAGGTTCCGTTTGAAGTCGAATGTGGAGTCGACTTCGGGATCGACTTCACCCTAAGTCGAAGTCTGAGTCGACTTGGAAATCGACTTGGCTAATTTCATTCCTTAAGACATTCAACACATTCATTAGTAATCATTTATACTCAGATTTGACTTTGTTAATCATCAAAACTTATGCTTTGATAAATTTTGTTTTGTTTTAACTATTATTTCCAATAATCTCTCCCTTTTTGATGATTGACAAAACTAATTTGAGTTTGTACCTTTCAAAAAAAACACATTCATATAGTTTCCAAAATAGAACATCAAATATCTTTCAAATAGAGCATGAAACAAACATTTGAGTATAAAACATATTTCATATCATCATGATTCATACAGATTACAATATAAAGCAAAAAGAAAACCTATATACAAGCTACCCAACCCAAAAATACTCTAAAACCTATGTCATGTCCTAAAACTCACTCAAAACAAACTCTATCCTATCTCCCCCTTTTTGTCAATCACTCAAAATGAGATTCAATTACCAAGGATTTGGCGAATTGAAATTTGAAAATGGGATATGAAGATTGAGTAGGTTTGACGGGTCGAACATGAGCAGACGAGTAGAAGGATGAAACAGGTGCGGGGGTTGGATCTCGATGAACTAATCCGGATTCAAACGGATCTAGTTCAGGTATGGGCTGATTACGATGATGCCCAGATGCGAGATGGTACCGGATAGTACGCATTTCCCGATCGATACGATCTTGTCGGGAATGCATATCCATGATAGATGTGAGGACCCCAGAGACGAGACTGGTAATTCTGTTTTCCTGTTGACCCATTTCTTCTCGTAGGGCAGCTATTTCATCTCGAATAGTCTGTAGAGTTGTCTCCTATGATGAAGGTTGAGGTGCCGGATCTGGAATGGTTGATCCCTGTGGAGAGAAGGATCCATGTGACATAGGAGAGGTGGGCTCCTCAGGAATATCCTGTGGTGGAGCAGGTGGTACTTCTGGAGGTTGCTCCTCCTCAGTATGTGCTCGTCTTTCCTCTTTAGGAGCTTCTGCTTCGGCCCTGAGTTCATGCACATTGATCTTCATTCTCTGGATCAATGCTTTGTTGATCGCATTAGTGGATTTCAGTACTTCGAAGGGCTCGCCTTCAATATCCACTCCAAAATGCTCAAATATCTTCGTGATCCAGGTGTCGTAGGGTAGTACACCTCGTGGATTGTCCTTTCTGTAGTTGAGAGCTTCTATGAACAAACGAGGAAGACTTACTTTGGCCCTATTCACGATCTTCCATAGAATTCCGACTTCTTGAGGATTCAGCTGATTTCTTCCTCCGCCTTTGGGATAGATGCAATGAGCTATTAGCAGGCGTAGAACCCGCAGCCTTGGGGACAGATCCATGTAGTGTAGAAACTTGATCCCTGGATGATATTTATTGCTCTGAGTGAGCTGATTGTATATCTAATCAAGTGAAAGGTCTGCAGGGAATGGCTTATCTATATGTGGTACCTCAAGTATCTTTCCGATGTTGATCATTGCTTCTTCCAAACTCGGAGTTACTCCAATTCCAAAGAACATGCTAACTCCTTTTACAAAACTACTGTAATATTCCTCATTCCATAAGTAATAGAAGATCTTGGTTAGATCTGGATAGACCCTTTCATCTTCCTTTAGTAGCTTGGTCCAACCTTGAAATTCCAATAGATCTTCTATATCTGACCCATAATCTTTCAGAAACTTGAAATCAATGATCTTAGGAATGAATACCTTCTGTTCGTAGAAGTGCTTGTAGAACCGACTGTGCTGGAGTTCGGTTTTGAAATACGTAGTCGGCATCTTCAGCACTTGAGCTTTCCCAGTTGTGGTGCCTTTTCTTCTTGCCCCAGATTGAGTGCTTTGTGAGGTTTGGGCTTGTTCCTCACGACCAGCTGTGGTTGACGGTGTTTCTGTTTGAAAACGCACTCGGCGGCCAGTGGAAGTGGATGGTTCTTCCCGGGCTCTCTTTGAGGAGGTTCGTTGCCTCCTAGGCACTTCATCTTCAGTTTGGGACGTTGATTTTCTAGGAACTGGTTTGAGGGATGGTTTTGAGACAGCTATCTTGGGAGGTCTGGATTTAGGTGCCATTGATTTGGGTTTTTGAAATTTAAAGAGAAGGAGTTAGAGTGTGAGCTAAAGTGAGAGAGAGGAGAGCAGAGAGTAGATGAGAGATGAGAATAGAGAGAGAGGAGAGCAGAGAGAGAGAGAGATGAGAGAGGAGAGTGACTAAGAATCTGAGCAGAGAAAAAGAAGAGAAGGAAGGCAGTGACGAAGATGGCAGAGTAAGAAAATAAAGAGAAGAATGATGCCAGAGATGGAAGAGCAGAGGAAATGGAGAGAGAGAGACAGGGATTCTGAGAGAAAAGAACTGAAAGAGGAAACGGCGATTGCCGGAGAAAATGGCGCTGGACAGGGGAACGGCGCGGGAAAAATAGGGGGAAGAAGAAGAAAAAAGAAAGAAAAATAGGAAAGAAGAGGAAGACTATCCGTCGCGCGCGCGGAGTCGACTTCGCCTTAGAGGCGGAGTCGACTTCGCTTTCCCAAGTCGACTTCACTGGAGTCGACTTGACTTTATTGGAGTCGACTTGACCCATCAACTTGACCTTTTTCAGATATGAATTTCTTGTGTAATTTTTCCTAATTTAACTCTATCATCCCCATATCATTTCTAATCTTGTAAAATGATTCCTTTGCTAATGGTTTGTAAAAATGTCAGCAATTTGATCCTCAGTTTTCACATATTCCAAACAAATATCATGATTTTCAACATGTTCTCGAATAAAATGATGTCTTACATCTATATGCTTGGTTCTTGAATGCAATACTGGATTCTTTGTCAAACATATGGCACTTGTGTTGTCATATCTAATAGGAATATTTTAATAATCAATGTCATAGTCTTTTAATTGTTGTTTCTGTTGAGATTATTGATCATGTGCTTATCGAATAGAATGGTTAATTTGATTTTGATGATTAACAAATAATTGAAATATCATTAAAAAGGATCTAACACATTTGTCTAAGTGTTCTCAGATATTTTGTCCCTAATTATGTGTATAAAAATGAAAAGGCGAAGTAATTTAAGTTTCAAGCGTTCAAAGTTCGTAAATTGCAAGTTCAGCAAGTGAAGTCTCAGCCCAAGTCGACTTCGCTTACGACTTGGGTGAAGTCCCAGCCCAAGTTGACTTCGCCTGCGACTTCGGACAAAACAGCGAAGTGAAGTCGCATCCCAAGTCGACCTCACAAATCCGAAGTCGACTTCACTCAGCCCAAGTCGACTTCACCTGCGACTTCAAGGCTAGAATTTTTGGACATAGTGTTGACGGCGAGCTTTTACAAAATGAAGTCGCACCCCAAGTGGACTTCACCCATCCGAAGTCGACTCCACTCATCCGAAGTCGACTCCACTTGCGACTTCAACTCGTAACGGTCGAAAATCCGAACGTTGGAGCTCTAGATGCGCGTATACCTCCACTCCAACGGTTAGAACCTTTTTCCCTCTATATATACCATTGAAGGATGAACGTGGAGAGAAGAGAGAAGGAGGAAAGAAAGAGGAAAACGCAAGTTGAGCTTCCATCTTCCAATATTCATGTGTGTTGAAGATATTTGAATAACTATTGAAGCTTCCAAGTGCTACAACTTTCAAGTGCGCTTCCAAGTTTATCATCTCTACATGACAAGGAGCTTCCGGTGCTTAATCGAATACACATTGTAAAGTGTAATTTCTCTTTTGTTTATTTTATTTTGTGTTGTTGCCTTGGATCGGTATTGGAGACCGAATTCAAGAAGAAGCAAAACAGGGGGTTGGTTTGAGTTTGTCTCACTAACGGGTTTTGCTTGATTGGTTGGAGTTTGTCTCACCAATCGTTTGGACTTGGTTGGTTGGAGTTGGTCTCACCAACAAGTGATTATTGTGCATGCCCCCTAGAGCTAGAATCTAAAAGAGAGTGGGTGCTCTAGATTGTATTGAAAATACAATAGTGGAACCCAAGACACAACAAGTGTGTGCTTGGAAGAGTGGAGTAGGGAAGGTTGCCCGAACCACTATATATCGTTGTCTCTTGTTTGGTTTGATTGTTTACATTTTTATATTCCATTTGCACCCTCTCATTCTATCTCATATCACGTTTCATCAAGGGGATTGAAATTATAAGGGGTTAAGTTTTAATTTACCAAAGAATTTTTCAGAACCCAATTCACCCCTCCCCTCTTGGGTTTTGCCATAAATTCGGGGCCAACAGTTTCATCCAAAGTAGTTTGGCACAACAGCTTCCGGTGGCTATATATTCGGCTTCTGCAGTAGATAGAGCAACACTGGTTTGTTTCCTTGAATACCAAGAAACCAACATATTTCTAAGAAATTGACAGGTTCCACTAGTACTTTTTCTATCTACTTTGTAGCCGGCAAAATCTGCATCCGAATAGCCGATTAAGTCAAATGTTGACCCCTTTGGATACCATAGTCCAAGATTAGCAGTATTTATCAAATATTTAAAAATTCTTTTTACAGCCAATAGATGTGATTCTTTGGGGCATGCTTGGAATCTAGAACACATACAAACACTAAACAAAATATCTGGTCTAGAAGCAGTTAAATACAACAATGATCCTATCATACTTCTATAAAGCTTTTGATTGATACATTTACCGTTTTCGTCCGTGTCGATCTTAATTGTAGAACTCATTGGAGTATTTGCTCCTTTTGTAATTTGCATTCCAAATTTCTTTAGCATTTCTTTGACGTACTTGGACTGATTTAAGAATATCCCTTCGTTTTGTTGCTCGATTTGAAGTCCAAGGAAGAAATTTAGTTCTCCCATCATGCTCATTTCAAATTCACTCTGCATGATCTTAGAAAATTATTGGCATAAAGTTTCATCAGTAGCTCCAAATATTATATCATCTACATAGATTTGCACAATTAAGATGTTTTTACTTTTATATTTGATGAATAAAGTAGTATTAACTTTCCCTCTTTGAAACTCATGATCAATCAAAAATCTATTTAACCTTTCATACCAAACTCTTGGGGCTTGTTTTAGTCCATATAATGCTTTGGTCAGCTTATAAACATATTTAGATTGATCCTTTTCTTCAAATCCAGGGGGTTGTTCAACATATACTTCTTCATTCAAGTATCCATTCAAAAATGCGCTTTTCACATCCATTTGAAACAATTTGAAATTCATGTGAGAAGCAAATGCTAGTAAGATGCATATGACTTCTAATCTAGCCACAGGTACATATGATTCTTCAAAATCAATCCCTTCTTCCTGGGAATACCCTTTGGCTACTAATCTAGCCTTGTTTCTAATTACAAGTCCGCTTTCGTCCAATTTGTTCCTAAATATCCATTTGGTACCAACAATGGTATAACCATTTGGTCTAGGAACTAAATGTCATACATCATTCCTCTCAAATTGATTTAGCTCTTCTTGCATTGCAATAACCCAGCTTTCATCATTAAGAGCTTGTTCAATAGTGGTTGGTTCAATTTTTGACACAAATGCATATTGTCCACAAATATTTTGCTTTGATCTCCTAGTTTTTACTCCTTCATAAATATTTCCAATGACTTGCTCAATTGGATGGGCATTTTTGAACTTTAAATCAATTGGAGGTTTGTAGGAATCATTACCTTCACTTACCTCTTCCTCCGTGGAATTTTCTGGCTTGAGCTCGATTTCCTTTGGTTGTTCTTGTTGTTTTCCTTTTGTATCATCTGCATCACTTAATTCATCCTCCTTTCTCGGAGTTTGGTTAAATTCATCAAAGACAACATGTATTGACTCTTCTATTGTTTGATGTCTTTTGTTGAAAATTCTATATGCTTTGCTATTTGATGAATAACCCAAGAAAATAGCTTCATCGCTTTTGGCATCTAGTTTCCCCAGATTTGTTTTTCCATTATTTAGTACATAACAAATACATCCAAAAGTATGGAAATATGATATGTTTGGTTTTCTGCCTTTCCAAAGTTCATATGGGGTCTTTTTCAATATTGCTTTAATGGTAACTCGGTTTAATACATGACAAGCTGTACTTACAGCTTCACCCCAAAATCTCTTGGACAATTTACTCTCATTTAGCATGATCCTAGCCATTTCTTGAATTGTCCGGTTTTTCCTTTCAACAACTCCATTTTGTTGAGGAGTTCTTGGTGCAGAAAATGTATGGTGAATTCTCTTTTCATTGTAAAATTCTATGAATCGAGTATTTTCAAATTCACCACCATGGTCACTTCTAATGGAAATGATTGAACTTTGTTTTTCATTTTCTAGCTAAGAGTATAATCCAAGTAAATCTAAAAAAGTCATCCACGATTACATATACATACTTTTTCCCACCAAGAGTTAAAATGTCTGATGGCCCATAAAGATCCATATGTAGTAATTCAAGTGGTCTAGTTGTTGAGATTTCCTGTTTGGTCAAAAATGGCATTTTCGGTTGTTTAGATAGTTGGCAGGCTTTACAAATCTTATCTTTGTCATATTTGAGCTTTGGTAAGCCTTGTACCAAATTCTTTTTCCATAAGGTTTTAATATTTGACATATTTATATGTCCAAGCCTTACATGCCATTTCCATGGATCATTTTCTATGGCTATTAGACATTTTCCTTCTAAGTCATCAAGGCAAACCAAATATACATTTCCATGTCTTTTGCCACTAAAAATTATGCGTTCGTCATCATCAATAACATTACATATAGAGGATTCAAATACAACTTTATATCCTTTATCACACAGTTGACTAATACTCATTAGGTTGTGTTTGAGTCCTTCAACAAATAGAACATTTTCAATACATGCATTTGAAATACCATAGACATTTCCTTTACCTTTTATTTTACCTTTTTCGTTATTTCCAAAAGCTACTATTCCTTCATCACATGGGTTGATCTTGTGAAATAATCCTTTTTCTCCTGTCATGTCTTGAGCAACCGCTATCCATAAACCATACGTTATTGACCTTAGTTTTAAGACATACCTGGAAAAATTAATTTGAGTGGAGCTCATCCTTTCGGTACCCATTTTATGGGTCCGTTTGGGTTAGTTAACCTTTGAAGTTTAAGTTGATCCATCTTTGAAGCATAAACCCAATGCTTTTTGGCATCCAAACCAATTTAGCACCTAGGTTTTGCAGTTTTCTGAGTTTACATTGATAGATCTTATGTCCAAACTTGTTGCAAAAGTTACAAGCCCCAGAAGTCTAAAAATAGGGAGTCATTTGGTAATTTGTTCATTAGTTGGTCTTTTGGTCCAAACTACTTGTTTTATCTTTGGTTTAGTATAAATGGGTTTGATATTATTTCTTGGAGCGTTAGACTTTGATTGTTCAAATGTATTGTATCCAAGTCCTTTCTTGCAAGTTTGAGTTGTCATTTTCAAGAACATTTTTACATTTTCTCCTGGATTAGAGAACTTGGCAAGGGATTCATTTAATGATTCATTCTCGTTTTTAAGTTTTTCTAACTCATTTTCTAGGGTATTCTTTTCATCTTTTAACTTATCTAATTTTTCAGCAAGTTTACCATTTACGATTATTACTGCATCATATTGTCTTTTCTTCATTGTAAACTTGTTTCCTAATTTCTTTATTTCTTCATATAGTGAATCATAAGCTTGTTGAAGTTCCTCTAATTCAGTACATTTAAGACATTCATTTGTAGAAAAATTTGAAAAGGATTTCTGTTTGTAAGTTACCTCTTGACTACTCGTGCAGTCCGTTGAAGTGGGTTGATCCTCCAAGGTTTCCGTGGCTGCAAAGCATATGTCGGTATTTGCTATGCAACAGATTCTTGCACAATCTGCTTCGCATGCTTCACTTGAGGAGCTATTCGTTGTAGATTTTTCTTCATTTAAGTACATGCATCTTCCTTTGTTTCTTTGAAATCTTTTGTTGTCGCCTCGATCTTTTCTTTGCTCATTTGCCTTGTTTTCTTCGGGTGTTGGACATTGGGCTTGCATGTGTCCCGAACCTCCACATCGGTATCATTTTGTTGTTTCTTTCTTTTTATCTTTGGAGTTTCTTTCTTTAAAATTTTTGAAATTTCTGTCTTTCCTCACAAATTTTTTGAATCGTTTTGTGAGTAGGGCAATTTCATCGTCATTTTGTGAAGATGAGGTGTCGTCCGAGTCTTGTGCGGCTCTTAAGGCAATGGCTCTTTTGCCTTTGTGATGATCTTCGTTTCTTTTCTTGATTAGCTCATGTGACATCAAGGAGCTAATTAGGTCTTCTAGCTTCAATGTGTTAAGGTCCTTGGCTTCTTCTATCGCAGTAATCTTTGGAGTCCAAGATTCCGGTAGAGCCCTTAGAATCTTCATAACCTGTTCAGATTCAGATATAGCCTTTCCAAGACCTTTCAAAGTATTAGTAATTTTTGAAAATCTAGCAAACATTTCATAAATATTTTCTGTTTCTAACATCCTAAAGTTTTCTAATTCTCCAATCAAAATATTTCTCCTTGTCCCTTGGACTTGAGAAGTTTCTTCATAAATAGATGTTAAAGTATCCCATATTTCTTTAGCGGTTAAACAAGAGGATACTCTATCATATTCAGAAGCCGTAAGAGCACAAAACAGAGAGTTCATAGCTTTAGCATTTCTCTTAACAGTTCTTACTTCCTCTTCGGTCTATTTGGAAGCTCTTTCATCGATAGGCAAGGTTACACCATCTTGGATTGCAATCCAAGAGTCCATATCAGTAGCCATGATGAGTTGCTTCATACGAAGCTTCCAATAACCGAAATTGTTCCCATCAAACAATGGTTGCCTAGTAAATGATTGACCCTCGGCAAATGCGGGAACGGAAGTCGATTTGGATGCCATATCAATAGATCTCTTTGGTTTAACTCAAAGACCTGCTCTGATACCACTTGTTGGTCCCGAGTTAATGGCAAAACCCAAGAGGGGAGGGGTGAAATGGGTACTTATAAAATTCTTTGGTAAACTAAAAACTTAACCCTTTAAAGATTAATCCCCTTGATTGAAACAAATAGAGAGCAATGAGATAATGAAAGTAATAAAGAAAAATAGTATGCAAGATTTATAGTGGTTCGGGCAACCTTTCCCTACTCCACTCTTCCAAGCTCACACACCGTTGTGACTTGGGTTCCACTATGTATTCCGTGAATACACTTAGAGTCTCCGCTCTCTTCTAGATTCTAGCTCTATGGGGCATATACAATCAGAGCCTATGCTCTCTTCTAGATTCTAGCTCTATGAGGCTTATACAATTGACATAAGTAGATGATGAGTTACACTCCAATCACAACTCTACTTGCAACGTCTTGGTTTGATACACCAAACTCAAACCAAGCACCAAAAACAAACAATAATGTAAGAATAAGGAAGATCTACACTTTACTGAGTTGTGTAGGCAAGTTTCAGCTTGAGGAAGAATCTGTAGAAGCAACCGGTTGTGTTTCGTTGAAGCTACTTGCAACTTTGAAGCTTGTTCTTCCTTTGAAAGTGTATAAATCACTCAAATTTAGAAAAAAGCAAATAAGAACTCTTGCTTGCACTTCTTTCCTCTCTTTAGACTCTATCTTGTATGTATTCACGTTTGCTTGAGTGTCTATTTATAGAGGATGGAAGAATTTGAATGTTATACAAGTGGTTGCCGCGCAATAAATGTTCCAACGTTCGAAAATTCGAACGTTACTTTCCCAGGAGTCGACTTCGTCTGCGACTTCGCCCAAGTCGCATGCTGGAGTCGACTTCGTGTGCGACTTCGGCAGCTCTTCAGTTTCCAAGTCTGAGTTCTGGGTCGACTTGGTTTCAGAATTGGCCTCAAGTCGATCTTGGAGTCTACTTGGGATGCGACTTGACCAGTTTTTTGTGCCAAAACAGTTTGATCCTTGTTGATTCACCTCTTGTTTGCTTGGCTTCTTTCCTTCAATTATTTTCATTCTGGATTGGCTTCACATTTTGTAAACCTTGTGAATCTTGAAGATCTTGAAAACTTGTATGGTTAATTTGTCTTTGATTCATGCACCTTGCTTACTTTAATTTTGTATTAGTCTTCATATCTTGAGTTGTCTTCACCTTGAAATGAGCTTGAACCTGTGTCTTGAACTTTGAGAACCTCAAGTCGATCTTGGGGTCGACTTCGTCTGCGACTTCTCCCAAGTCGCAAGCCGGAGTCGACTTCGACTGCGACTTCAGAATGTTCTGTCCCAAAATCAACACTGGAAGGAACTGTGCATCTTCAAATCGATACTGGAGTCGACTTCGTCTGCGACTTGGCTTCCAAGTCGCAAGTGGAGTCGACTTGGCCTGCAACTTCAGTTGTTCACCTTCCAAATTCAAATCTGTCCTTCAGGTTCCGTTTGAAGTCGAATGTGGAGTCGACTTCGGGATCGACTTCACCCTAAGTCGAAGTCTGAGTCGACTTGGAAATCGACTCGGCTAATTTCATTCCTTAAGACATTTAACACATTCATTAGTAATCATTTATACTCAGATTTGACTTTGTTAATCATCAAAACTTATGCTTTGATCAATTTTGTTTTGTTTTGACTGTTGTTTCCAACAAGAATGACATGTCCTTAAGTGGGTGGAGTTGTACAACATCTGCTTTTAAAAGGCACCGACGGCTTTTATAAATCTGCTTTATAAAAGATAAGGCCTTTTGACTATAGCCTTCTTTTTATAAAGTTTTCAACTTTAAGTCTTGTCTTATGGGGACAGCGAAACTGATGAGATATCCATGTCATCCTCTTCGATTTGGCTGTTGAACAGGAACTCGAACGCCTTCTGCTTTTGCTCTTTCCCTGATAAGTTAGGAAAATTCTTCTTCACCATAAGCAGAGCTTGCTTGAAGGCATCCCTATTCTCTGACGAAGACTTTAATTCTTGGAGAGTGGTGAAGTGGCTGGGAGAAGCACATAATGCTTCCGAAACTTGAGAAGCCTTTTGAGAAGCAATTCTCTTTTGCCAGGCTTGCTTATTGAGAATATAATCATAATCAAAATTTGGCCACCATTTTAGATAGGAAGTATAGGCTATAAATGAGGTAGTTTCTGAATCGATATAAAATGAGAAATCCCATCGGATAATCTAAGGGATTGATTCTTGAATTATAAAATTGTTCAGATTATAAGTATCTGATATATTGAAAGAAATATGAGGTAATAGATCATTAGGAATTATAGATTTGTCAAAACCCCAGTGTTCCCAAAATTTCTCATAGAACTAAACTGGGATTTCTTGAGATGGGTTTATAAGGTTGAACCTAATCTACCAGGAGTGGGAGAAGTAAGGGTTTTGTCTTAAAAATACTTTTTTCCATGCCTCCTGATAATCCCAAAAATTATACTTAGGATAGGTATAGAGTCTTCTTTGAATATCTGGAAAAAGAATGTAAGTATTCGGATCACTGGCGAGCCAGTTTTCCAGAGATAGAATCCTTTTTATATATAATTTGAAATATATAATCATATCACTATCTTTCTTGGTTATATGTCCCACAGTTATAGAATTGGTTTCTAATAAAATTCTTTCATAGAAATCAACATATTTTCCAAGAGCATAAGGAATAAACCACTCAAATTTTGGAAGATATTTTTGATACACTTGACGAGCGGTTTCTCAGGCGGTTTTATTTTTTTTATCACTGGAGGAGAACTGATATACATCAGGAAGATTTTTCTTGCATAATTCAAAATCTGATTTTTCTAGATATAAGAGAACCTGATCATTATACATCTCGAAGTTATAATTCTTTGGAGAAGGGTTTATAGCTGGTGAAGAGCTTGATGCAGCCATCACTTCTTTCCCTGTAAATATTCTCTAGACAAAAAGTCAGGAAGAGAATTATTCTTTCCATTAATATATCTATTTCAAAATAAAATTGAGCGAGTGTAGCCTGCCTTCTAGCAAATATATGCTTAGAAACTTCATTTTTTACATCCTTTTCTATAATATGTTTTGTTGCTTTGCAATCTACCCTTAATAAAAATGGTTGGTTTATAATATCACCTTGAAACTTTGTAACGCATAAGACTATAGCTGACATTTCCTTTTTTATAGTTGGGTATTTTCTTTTGGTATCATTCCATAATCTTGAAATATATCTGACTAATTGTTCTTTATTTTCTTTAGTCCTTTGTTTTAAAATTCCTCCTTATCCTTCATCTGAGGCATCAGTTTCCACAATCTTGAATAGCTCAGGATCTGCTAAATGAAGACATGGAAGATATTTTACTTTTCATTTTATATTTTGAACTACTTTTGTGTGTTCTTGTGTCCAAGGAGGAGGATTTTTTCTTAATCTTTGTAATAGGATTCCTCTGTCAAAAGCCAATTTTTCATAGAATTCCGAAACATAGGGTGTGTTTGGCAATTTGGAAAAGTTGTCAAGTTAAAACTTTTCAATCTAAAACTTTTCACTCTCCATAACTACTCTTTTTTTAATTATTTTTTACACATATTTCTATACAACAACCCTACTTTTCAATCATTTCTACACAACTACCAATACAACTAACCTATTTATTTTAAATTTATTCTTTTTATTCCTCATTATTATCCCTACAATATCACATCATTTTCTACTGATTTGACAACTTTTACCTACAAAACTTTTCATCAAAAGTTTTCCAACTTCCCAAACACACCCATAATTTAAACAACCAAGAAATCTTTGTAACTGAGTTTTATCTTTTATTTCATCGGGAAATTTTTCTGCAAAGATTATAGCTCTCTTAATAGGTTGAATTGTTTTGTTTTTAATACTGAAGCCTAAAAATGTTATTTCTATCTGGAACAACTTCATTTTTTTTCCTGACAAAACTAAACCATTTTGATGAATAATATTTTTAAATATTTTTAAATGACGCCAATGTTGTTGTATGGAATCAGAAAATGTCAAGACATCATCTATATAGACAATGATAAATTCACTATAAGCATAAAATATATCATCTATTATATTTTGGAACTCTGAAGGTGTGTTTTTCAAACCAAAGGGTATAACATTCTACTCATAATGTCCAAAAGGTACATTAAAAGCAGTTTTATATTTATCTTCTTCGGCAATTTGAATTTGCCAATATCCTGATTTTAAGTCGAATTTCGAGAATAATTTTGCCTTTATAATTCTATTTAATAAATATTTTTTATTGGGGAGAGGATATCTTATCCATTTTAGAAATTTATTGAGAGGTTTATAATTTATCACCAATCTTGGAGTTCCTCTTTCAATTTCTGCAGCATTATTTACGTAAAAAGCTGAACAACTCCAAGAAGATTTGCTGGGTCTGATTAGCTTTTTGTCTAATAGGGTTTTTATTTCTTTTTTGCAAAATTCTAATAAATCTGAATTCATTTGTATAGGTCTCGCTTTAGTTTGAATTTTATCTTCATTAAATCCTTCTATATAGGGTAGTTTAACTATATGTTGTTTCCTATTCCAAAATGCGTTAGGAAACTCTGAACATACTTCGTTAACTAATTTAGTTTTAAATTATTCAATAGGTTTCTTTAGAGGGCCTTGAATTTCTTTTTCTATATATTTTATAGAATTTTTATCTTGAAGATAGCATAGGAAATTCTTTTTATAATTCAAAGTATCTTTTAATTCTACTAATAATGACGCTTCAGATGGTTTAATAAATGCAAATAGAGTTTCTTTTGTTTGTATTCCTTCATTTATTAATGAAAAAGGCTTTATAAGTTGTAGAAATGGTGTTCCTAGAATAATTTTCTGTTGCATGTTTTTAATTAGTATAAATGATGTTTGTAATCATAATTTTTTATTACAAATATGAGCTGAGGATAATTTATATTTAACTATCATGTCTGTTCCATTAGCTGTGGCTATAGACGAATTTGTTGTTTCAAAATATTTAGGCGGGATAATTCCTTCATTTATACAATTAAGATCTGCTCCTGAATCAACCATTGCTATGAGGTTAATGGAAAAGTCTTTCGAAAAATCAGGAATCTTTAAAGTTATTTTTATATACTATTTTTGTGATATAATTTTCTAAGCTTGTTCACATAAAACATGTATTGAAGATTCTGCTTTATCATCTTTCATAATTTCGTTTAAATGTTGTTTAAAGTCTTCTTGATCATTTTCCTCTTGTTCAATGTTGATTGATAATTCTTTTAATTCTAAGATTTGAATTCTGTTTTTTAAATCAGCAATTTCTTTCTTCATTTCTTTAATTTCTTGGGATAATTCAATAGTCGAGGTTGGCTTTAGAACATTCTTTAAATATCTTCTTTGATTTTTTATTATATTCATTATAGACGAAGATTCTGGAAGAGTTATTGGTTCCAGGTATTTGATATTTTTAAAAATTTATTTAGAAGTTCAGCTCTTTGTTGAGGATCTTCGACTTGATTTATTATATCTAATAATGCTTGATTCGAACTATTCATGATATTTAAAGAATGATAATCTGAGTCAGATGATGTTTGATAATCTTTTGAGCTACATGAACATTGACAGTGATGCTCTGGTTCTGATTCAAAATCTTCTTTAAAAATATGGTTTATACTTAATTCCTTTGCATCTTCAGATACTTCTGATTCTGATTCACTTTCAGAAGTAACGACTAATTTACTTAATTTTTTTTAGATAATTCTTTTATACTTAATTGTTTATTTGTCAACAATTCTTTAACTTGTCTTTTATAACACTTTGACGTATAATGTCCAGCCTTTCCACATTTGTAACATTTTACTTCTTTAGTATCTCTTTTATATGAAGGCTTTGACTTATATTTTTTATATTTCTTTTTAGAATAATATTTATTGGGTGGTTTGTCTTTTGATTTGAACTTATATGGTTTTGATTTTATATATTTGGATTTTTTGAGCATGGTTTTTTGGAAAGGCGTTTGATTTATCCCATAGTGTGAACAAAATATTGATAAATCTTGAGATTTTAAAAACTTTGTTTCTTCTATTCTTTTTTGTTGACATAATTCTAGCCCTACTTATTGTATTTTTGTGAATAAAGTTCCCCAAGTATAATTATCATATTCGAGTCTTCATTTATTTTCTTGTTTTATTAAAGCTTTTACTTTTGATTCAAAAACTAAAGGCAAACCTTGAAGAAATTTTTCTTTATAAACTGGTTTATTTCCATCTTCAAGCATTTGGACATCAGTTAAGAAAACATCTTTATACCATCTATATTTAGCTATTTTTTTACACCTAAGTTTTAATAATCTTTCTCTTATTACTGATTGATAGTCTTCAATTGTTCCTAAAAATTGATATAATATTGTACTTAAAAGAGTATTTAATCTGATAAGAAGCAAGTCTCTAACCAAAGAGCTGAATTTTCTTTGGGATGTATAAGTGCCAAATAGCTGGTAAAATCAAGTCTTTTTCATTATTTCCTGACAATATTCACCATTATTTGTATCTACTGGATCATCCCTAAAAGGAAGCATATAAGTAGATTTTTTAAAACTAAGTAAATATATAAAGTTATAATTAAATGTAATAATTAATTTAAATTTAATAATATAAAGATACATAAATATATAAAACTATAATAATTATATATGATTTTTAAAAAATAAAATTGTAATAAAATATTTTTATTTAAATTATATATAACTATAATTTAAATTTAATAATATAAATATATGTGACCTTTTCGGATTAGTTTAAGAATAATGACAGATGCATTTTCATTGTAATATTTTTTCAAGATAAAGGGTAAATATGTGGTAACCCTTACGATTCACTCGTCTCTCTAATTGCTCATTTCAATTTGAAATCAATAAAATTTTTAAAAATACATATTAATTATAATCGCATTAAGTCAATACAAAATTATGTATTAAATAGAAATCTTATAAATTAAATTGAAATGAAGATCACTATAATGTAGTCCACTTAACACAAAAATACAAAATAATTTAGTCCACCGGATTCAATCAAATAATTTAGACCTTATGAATTAATACTAGAACATAATTATAAAAAAATCATAAAGTGTTTGAGTTTATAATTAAATATTATATCTATATATTAGTTAATAATATTTTTAAATTTCTTACCTAGAGGCATTAAATTTAAACAAAAGATATTTACATTTTTAATAGTAAAAATTATATCGATCATCCTCTTTTGTGATAAAATTTGTGCAAATCACAATAAAATTTATATCAACATTAATTTTTTATCTTTGATTATAATTCAAGTTAAAATAATAAGTTTTAAACAAAAATTGGTATTAATTTAAACAAATTAAATCAATATTCAATTATTAATTTTAAAAAATAATTTATTGAATAGAAACTTTATAAAAAGATTAAAATTTGTATTCAACTCACGCGCCCGCAACACTCCACATGAAAACATAAAAATTAACCCGACCACCCGCCCACTCGCCCATTCACACACATTACTATATTAATAATTATATCTAAAAAATAAATTACATCTTCAATTATAATATATCTTCAATTTTTATAAACCATGGATTTTTCTTCAATTTTTATGATTCTAAATAATTTAAAAATGTAAAAAATATAAATCTATAATTAACAATAATAATAAATAATATCTTCAATTATAATATATCTTCAATTTTTATAATTCACGGAAGCTTTTTTAATTTTTGTGGTTCTAAATAATTCATGAAAGCTTGATGTGAATGCCAGATTCAAGGAGTTTGGCTGAAATGATCATGCATGTGCATTAGGTAAAAATGATACATATGTATTCAATGAGAATTTTATAATTACACATAAATAAAAATATTTATATTATTATAAACAAGTAAAAATAAAAATCTTGAATTCTCGTATATCATTCATATTATTTTGAATTGAATAAAAATAAAAAATGAAAATTAATAGAATAAAATAAACCTAAATATGAATTGAAATTAAATTAAATATAAACATAGCTAATTTTTATGTCGAATTATTTTGTAAACTTATCTAAATTTGCAATAACTCTTAGGATTCTCTTATCTCCCCTGTTGCTCATTTCAATTTGAAATTAATAATTTTTAAAAAATATATTAATTATATTTTCATTAAATCAATACAAAATTATGTATTAAATTAATATTTGTACTAAATAGAAATCTTATAAATTAATTTGAAATGAAGATCACTATAATGTAGTCCACTCAACAAAAAAATACAAACTAATTTATATACATATGAAATAACTTATTTCATTAATATTTGTATTAAATATTTACATCAAAAAATATTTGTATTCAAATGGGAAAATTTATAAAAAAATTTGCAACAAAGTTTCAATGATTTAAGTGACTTTGAATTAAAAATTAACTGTACCGAAAATGCCGTCTCCACTAAATGCGTCCAATTAAATGTCAATTTGTTTGAAGCTCCGTGGAAGACTGGCAACGAACAGTTGCTCAACAATGGTAAGTTTCTAGCCACCAAACATTTATGTGGCTTATCCTGCCGCCTCACATTTAGAAAATTGTACATGCTGTTTAAGCTGATTAAATGTCGTTGCTGTTGTTGCAGGGAGTTGGTAAAGTGCCGATGGGTGTGATGACTCGTTCGAACAAAATGCTCTTTGCTCCCCCTGGCGGCAGAAGCGAATTTCACGTTGCCTGCGTCCTCCATGCGGCAGAAGTGAATTTCACGTTGTCCACGTCCTCCTTGCGGCAAAAGACAATGGGTGTGTTTGGCAATTAATAGAAAATATTAAATTAAAACTTTTCGATCTCCACAACTATTATATTTTTTAATTATTTTTTCACATTTTCCTATAAAACTATCCTACTTTTCAATCATTTTTACACAACTATCCACACAACTAACCTATCTATTTTAACTTTATCCTCTTCACTACTCATCATTATCTCTATCATATCACATCATTTGACAACTTTTACTCTAAAAAACTTTTTATCAAAAGTTTTATTCATTACCAAATACACCCAATTTCACATCGTCCACGCGAATAAATACACAGGCTAAGCTCGGATGGATTTTCTAGATAAGATATGATTTATCAAACGCTTTTTAATATATTTCACCTTTTATGGACACAATGGAGAGTGGTATTTCACATTTGTAGATGTAAAATTCAATCAAGGCATCCTTTATTTCTATAAGTATGTAGGAATATGAGATTATCTGTAGGTTTATTTGATTGGTTATTGAAATGCAGATTTTTTTGCAGTTTTAATTCCTTTGAATCGGTGCTTTAAGAATAATGATCACAGTCTTAATGAGGTTTATATCTATATTAATTTCTTATTTTCATTCAATTTAAATTAAATGATCATTACGTCATTGCATATCAATTATAAATATTTAAAGTAAATGATCATTACAAATCAATAGATGCTAATGTCAAAATTTCTGAAAACGACCCCTTAAGAAATAACGTTATTTGCATTATTCTTATGTTCGAACACAACAAATAGGCACGAGTATCTTGAAGTAAGATAAAAAAAACATGGGAGAATATTAGAAAAGGAATCTTCTCTCCGCATTAATGACACTATAATAAAAATGCATTAGGTTTAAAATTAACACTAAACCATTTTTTATTTAACACTCCTACAATTAAGAAAAAATATTTTTCACAATTTGCTTGAAGTTTGCTTGTTTCAATCATTATATTGTTGTTACACATTAAGTTTGGCTAAGTAACATTTTTTTGAAATTATGACAGTAAAATTATGGATTCCACATATTTTTATTAATTATCATTTTGCCATTATATTTTATTCGCACAGTAATGGTCTTCTTTACACATTTTAGGACATTTGAAAACTAGTACGAGAACATGTTGAGCATATCCAACAGAATGTTTGTAGAGTTGCGGTGAGAGTAATAGGTCTTCAATTTTTAATTATAACTATTTAGGTATGATTAATCTAATATTCATCATAGAATAGGAGCTCGAGGCTCAGGTGAGAAATCTACAACGTTCTAATATACGTCGAGTGCACGCTAGTGAACTCCCCACTTGTGGCATTGGTCAAGCAAGAAACCATACTGTTGTCATGAAATTGGATGATTTGTTCGAAATGGTCTATGCGTAGGGCTTGAACGAAGGTAGGCAGAAGCCTCCCATGATATACGCTTGGCTCAGTCAGAGGACTTCATGGCTCGCACCGTTGATGCACAGAGGAAAGGCATGCCTTATTAAACCTTACCACATGTTTAAATTGATAAATATAAATGAGATAGGATCATGCTCTCACTATTAATGACATTTTACAGGATCCAAACCAATTTAGACATCAATGTCAGATGAAGATGAACCTTGCCTATGTACCAATAGAGAAGATGTTAGTGCTTGAGTGGATATTGGAAGACCCAAAATTGCATGTTGAGTATGCATTCATCTTGAAGTGGTTTGCAACGTTGATTTTATTTATTCGGTCATCCTTTTCGTTACATGTTTCCATCTTGTTGCTAGCCAATTTTAAATCCAAGGCAAGAGTTTTTCAGCTACAAATGACTCATGTTACCCAAAAAATATGGAATATTTTGCTAGTAACGGTAATATCAATCCCAGTGTAAGTAACTCATGAGTATGCTTTTGATAAACATAATAATTTTATTTTTATTTATTAAGTATGAAATAACATAGTCATAATTAATTAATAACCATCTTTCATTGCATGGTGAAAGACTATTGATGCATATATCATTATTCAAAATTTTCACCAGCGAGAGGGAATATGTGGAGTACGACATCATTACTTCTCATCGTTTGTCGAGGTTAATACTTCAACCTATACTGTTCCCTTAGCATACATTAATAATTTGAGACTATTAAAGAACACCACTATTTCATCTTCATCCTACGTAGAGGAGATTATTACTAGGGAAGCTAGACGATATTGACGTAGAATGGTTGGTGAATATGCTTCAATATTGTGTCCATGATGTAGAATGGGTAATTGAATACTCCATTGCACCAATATTGGTTGTCAGCTTTGACACCGCTATGTGCATTGATTGTTCTTTAGTCTTGTTTATAGATGTTTATACCAATTTAATATCATGAAGGAACCTAGTTTGCATATGTGGTTGATATGATACTATGTGAAATCCACTATATTGATGTCTGTGAAGGAGATAAGTCCACCAGGTTTATGGCAACTTACTAGCAAGTGGTAAGTCTTTCAAGTGAGGTGCTACATTCACAAATTAATATTATCGAACGCATGTTAGTAACTTTTCGAAATCTTCTTCACTATATAGCTTAGTATGTTAAAAAAATATTCAATGTGGACAATGAAGTTTGAGATACATATACATTTGGTATCGTTCGCGATACTGTTGATATCATAAGTACAAGGTATGGCTATTAAGGTATTGCATTCTTTTGAATCAAATTGGTAGGCTAATGTAGCAAATGTTTTAATGTATTGTAGAGAGGACTCTGAAGTAAATATTATTACTATTATAGAGCATTACACCGGACCAACTTTAGTCAAGTTCATAAGGTATATTGACGCATCTCCATAAACCATGAAAATCGCACATTATAACCTCAGTGCCTTTCTATTGTGTCCCATAATATTATTTGTGGCTTATTGTTACATAGATAATCACTGCGAGCTATAAGAAGCAGATTATATGCAAAATTCTCACTAATAGGGTTAATATGCTGGACCATGGCAACTATCATCACGCGATGAATTGGTTACCGAAGAGCTATAAATGAAGGAATGATATTGTGCACCCTTATTGTTCAGATAATGACAAGTTATTTTTTGGTCATTCGTGTTAGTATGAGATTAGTATGCTTAGATGAAAAGGATATATACCTCTTTAATTCTACTTTTTCACACATGTGTTTAGGGAAAGACTTGCTACTTTGGAATATTAAACATTTTCACCATTATACGGAAAATATACCATAGACCTTGTTCAACATTCTCAAATCCTAATTTACAGTGAAATTGTCATTTTACAAAATACATAATATTCATGGCTTGCATGACATAATGTAGTTGCATGTATGGTTCATGCATACTAGTGCTTGAAAACACCATCATTAAAGGAATATTGTGTCAGGATGTCAATCATTTCAAAAAAAAATGTGGACCATCCATGTGGACTCAACTATACAAAATGATACAAGAGATGTTACAAAAAAAAAGCTAATATCAATCATCGTTTTTGGTGCACTCCTTCAGAAAATGTTGTACAATACATCCCAATCACAATTTTAAAATGTATGATTCTTTGAATGCTTGACATTGTATAGTCTTCAAACTCTCGTTCAGACTATTATTAAGTATAAACGACGCAAAATGTCGTTGCCATTCGGCAATCTGTCCCCACATTGCATATGGTGATTACATCAATGTAAGCCATAAACCATTGTAACATTCGTTACTCAGATAAAATAAAAAGGTACAGATCTATATTTTGAAGTCTTTTCAAGTATGAATGAAACTATATTGCATAACATATGCACACCACAATCGACCTTATCATGTAATCAAAGCATATAATGTTATGAGTAGCCAGAAACATCGAATGTTAGTATATGCAGTAACAATAAGTTTACCAAACCCATTAATTTTGTGCGGCAATCCATTTGCATGCTTAACATCCCATAATGACACTGCATTCGGTTCACCAACATAGCGATAATATTCCTTGATTGCGGATGCCTGGATGTGTTTACATCGAATAAAAAAATTATTACACATTCGAAATATAAATAGTGTATGGTGATTACATTATACCCTAACAGTCTTTTGCAAGATATTTTTAATCTCCCTATTGGAAACTTTCACTTGTCCACTGGTTTGAGGATGGTAAGTTGTGGTTATCTGCTGGGTGATTCCATATTTCTTGAGTATGATTCTAAACTGGTAGTTAGTGAAGTGTGTTCCTCCATCGCTAATGATAGCTCTAGAAAATCCAAATGGAGAAAAAATATTTTTCTGGATAAATTTTAAAATGACCTTGTGATCGTTATCCTAGTTACGACAACCTCAATCCATTTAGATACGTAGTCTACTGCTACTAAGATGTATTCATGTCCATAGGATGGTGGAAATGACCCCATAAAATTAATTCCTCATACGTCAAATATTTCAACTACAATAATAGGGTTCAAAGGCATCATATCTCTTTTTGTAATGTTTCGTATTGCTTGACATTTATTGCAAGATTGGCTAAAGTTATAGGCATCCTTAAAAAGAGTTGGCCAATAAAAACCACTTTGCACACCTTGGCTGCTATTTTCTTACCTAAAAAGTATCCCCCGCATTCAAGATTATGACAAAAATTCAAAATACTTTATTGTTTACTTTCTAGAACACATCTACAAATAATATTATCAGAATAAATTTTAAAAAGTTCTGGATCTTCCTAAATATAATATTTGTCCTGAGTAAAGAATATGTCTTTTTCATACTTTGTTTAATCTTTTGGAATCTACCCTATTACTTTATAATTGAAAATATGCGCAAATCATGAGGGTGATGTTTGTGTAATGGCTCAAAGATGCTCATCTGGGAATGAGTCATTTATAGATGTGCTCTCTGGTATAATAATTCGAGAAAGATGACTGACCATTACATTTTTAAAATCTTTTTTGTCTCGAATTTCAAGATCAAATTCTTGTAATAAGAGAATCCACCTAATAAGTCTTGGTTTTCCCTCTTTTTTAGATAATAAATATTTCAAGGCTGAATGATCTAAATAAATAATAACTTTGGCTCCTAAGAGATAAGAGATAATGCATAATGGCTCCAATAGCAAAGTAAGAAGCATCACACACAATTTGAAATGGTAAAGACCAATTAGGGGTTTGAAGAATTGAGGCCTTAGTTAATGCTTCTTTTAACAGTTCAAATGCCTTCAAGCAAGATTCATCTAGGTTGAATGGGGAATCTTTACACAGCAAACTTATCAAAGGTCAAGAGATTTTAGAAAAAACTTGAATAAATTGGCGATAGAAACTAGCATGACCAAGAAATGGACGAACTTGTCTTACTGAAGTTAGAGGAGGTAGCTTAGTAATTAAATTAATTTTAGCTTTATCTACTTGTATCCCTCGTTCTAAGACTTTATGGCCAAGAACTATTCCCTCATTAACCATAAAATGACTCTTTTCCCAACTCGACACTAAATTTTTTTCTACGCATCTTTTTAACACTTTTTCAAAATTTTCCAAACAACTATCAAATGAATCACCAAAAAGTGAAAAATCATCCATAAAGATTTCAAGAATTCCCGCACTATATCTGAGAATATTGCCATCAACATCTTTGAAAGGTTGCCGGTGCATTGCATAGTCCGAATGACATTCTCCTAAATGCAAATGTATCGTATGGGCAAGTAAAGGTGGCCTTTTCTTGATCTTTTAGATAGATAGCAACCTGATTGTATCTTAAATATCCATTTAGGAAACAAAAGTTTTTTTGACTTGCTAATTTTTCTAAGATTTAATCAATGAATGGAAGTGGAAAATGATCTTTCTTAGTCATAACATTTAATTTTCTATAATCAATATAAACTCTCCACCCTATAGTCAACCTAGTGGGCACTGCTTCACCTTCTTCATTATTTATTACTGTGAGTTTAGATTTCTTTGGTACTACTTGAGTTAGGCTCACCCATTTACTATCAGAAATTGGGTAAAGATTCCTACATCAAGTCACTTGACAACTTTCTTTTTCACTATCTCTTTCATAATGGGGTTTAACCTTCTTTGCATTTCTCTATTGGGTTTAGCATTTTCTTCTAAGTTTATATGGTGCTTGCAAATAGATGGACTAATTTCTTTCAAATCAATCACTGACCAACCTATAGTACTCTTATGCACTCTAAGAACATCAATGAGTTGTTTCTCTTGAGTTATGGTGAGATTTGAGGCTATTACTACTAGTAGTGTTTGATTAGGACCCCAAAATGCATACTTAAGAGGGGTAGGTAGAGATTTAAGCTCAAGTTGTGGTGGTGACTCAATAGATGGGGGTGATGGCTGAGATTGCAATACTGGTAAAAGTTCGACAGTATTCTAATAATTAAAAGACTGAGAGCAATCATTTAAAGCATTTACGTCCTTTATGGAATCATGTTCAAAATTTAGAGTGAAGTTTGAAAAATCATTAATAATGTCAACCATAAAACATCCTTCAACATAATTTGGGTACTCAGAAGCTTTAAAAATATCAATTCTAAATTTTTGACCTCCAAATGAGATATCAATTACACCAGTTTCACAATTAATATTGACTTTTGTTGTGGCTAAGAACGGGCATCCTAAAATAATTTGTGCATTATTTATTTCCGAGTTTAAGGTCATGTCAAGAATAAGAAAATCCATTGAAAAATAACAATCATTAATTTTTATTATAACATCTTCAATATGCCTTCGTTAGGGTTTTTATTGATTTGTCCGCAAGCTATAGAATGACTGAAGTGGGTTTTAATTCTCAAATATTAAATTTTTCATAAATAAAAGTAGGTAAAAGATTCACATTAGCCCCAAGATCCAAAAGTGTTTTATCAAATATTATTCCTCCTATGTCACAAGAAATAAGTGGGGGACCAGGATCTTTTAACTTATGTGAAAATTTATCTAAAATTGCTACACTCGCCTCTATTGGGAGCATATTTTTTGAGGAATGGAACGCGGTTCTCTCTTTTGAGTGCAGAGGTCTTTTAAAAATTTTGCATAGGCCGGGATATGTTTGATAGCATCAATAAGAAGAATGTTAATATTAACTTGTTTGAATAATTCCATCATTTACTAATTTTGTGCAAGCTTTTGCTTACTGGCAGATTTATCTTTTAAAGCACTTGTGAAGGAAACTACAGGTTGATATTTACTGGGGGTCTTCATCTATTATTTTCTTCCCTTTATCTTCTCCCCCAACTTGGTTTGCACTAATTCTTCGTCATCCTCTGCAATCTCTTCCTGCTTCATTTGACTAGAGTTTTCATTGATGAATTTAGATTTATATGGGTCTTCTAAGGTTTTACCACTTTTTAAAGTAGAAATTGCTCTTGCATTTTCAAATTGTGGGTTTTTTAATATTCCTAGTTTATTTTGAAAATGTTCTTGGATTGGCAATTGGCTGACTAGGTAGATGTCCTACCTCTCTTCTCCTATTTACCTTGGCTATTTGACCTATCTGGTTTTCTAAGTTAGATATAGATCGACCCATGTGACTTTCTAACTTAAACATAGATTGTTGGATTAATTGTTTCAATTCTGCAAATTTCTCATCAACATCATTAGCTGGAGAAGGTGGCTGGTAGTTTGATTGGGACGATGAATAATTGGCTTGTGACTGAATTCATGGTCCTTTTGAATACGCATTGGTCTGAAAATTAGGTTGTGGTTGTTGAGTTTGGCAGTAATTTTATATTGGTAGTTTTGAAACTTGTGAACTCAAGGGAATTGCCATTTGGCATTGAGCTTGATTTTTTCAAGAAAAATTAGGATGATTTCTCCAAGCTGGATTATAGGTATTAGAGTATGGATCATTATTTGGTTTGGAAAATCCTTGAGCTACTTGCACTTGCTCTTGGATGAAAGGCGGGAGTTAAGTTGCAGTGGGACATTCACTTACAGGATGGTTGGACTTAAACGCAATGCACAAATCTCTTGAGTCGGTTGAAAATTAGGATGTGGACAAGCTGACAGTTGATTATTCCATATTTGATTTACTTTTCGTGTTATTTCATCCATTTTTTAAAATTTCTCTAATTTTTGTGCAATAAAATTCATATCTATTGTTAAATTAGGTTCTATGTAGTTTCTAACTTCATATAATCCTACCTTTTTAGATGATCCCATATTTCTTTCATATGACGAGAATGAAGCATGATTAATGGAATTCTAGTTAAGCATTTCAAATAAATCATATGCTTCATTTTCACTTTTTCTCATAAATGCTCCCCAACATGATGCATCTACCATTTGCTTATAATGATTAGCTAATCTCTCATAGAAAGCTTGGACAATCTGCCATTTAGATAACCCGTGATGTGAAAATTTTCTCAATAACTCTTTTAATCTTTCCCAGGATTCATGGATTTTCTCCCTAAGTGTTTGGGAAAATTGGGTAATTGCTCTTCTCATGATATTGGTTCGGCCTCTAGTATAGAATTCTTTAGAAATTATTGTTGCATCATATTCCAAGTGGTAATAGGTCTACTTAATGTACCTAACCAATATGTAGCCTTATCTTTAAGAGAAAATGGAAAAAGCCTTAATTTAAGAGCGTCGTCAGATAAATCTTGTATTTTTACTATGGAGCAAATTTCTAAAAATTCATCTAAATGCTTATCTTCATTAGTGTTTTCATAAAAAGATGAAAGCATTTGGATAGTTCTTAGTTTAATTTCATATTGATTGACTTGGGTTTAAGTTAGTTGAATACAAGATGAGGGATTATAATTGGTTGGAATGAAATATTCTTTCATTTGTTTAGGAGGATCAAGTTCAAGATTATTAACTTCTAGCATTTGATTTTGAGCCATTATAAATTTTCGTGATTTTCTTAATTGATGTAGGAGTATTTCTATTTTAGGGTTTGGTTTTACCAAATCAAGATTTGAATATCTCCTATCATGCATATATCATCAAGAATTTATTGCTCTTTTTTTGTATTTATTATTTTTCTTTAAAAAAAATTTTGAATTTTTTTTTTAAAAACTAGTAATTCACCACTGAGGGTTAATAATTGAGTGATTAAATCTTACAACACTTCCTTTAGTCAGCCAGGTAAGAGGTGGGATTATAGGAGGCTCTTCTTGCTTTAGTAAGGTCCAAAATTAAATAACTACAAATCCACTTAGGCATTAGCCTTTTAACCTCTAGCCTAGACACTGACATTTGGTCGTACCATAAAATTTAATTATTTAATCCATCCTTCCGATTAAGTGAATTAAAATTTTAAAGGAATTAAGATCTATATTTTTGCAATCTAAAGTTCCTTAAAATGTGTGAAGAAAGCAGATAACAAATAAACTGAGTGATGATTAAAGGAAAGCAATAATGTCAAATTACCAGCATACTACTTAACATGAAATAAAGCAATATAAGATGAGATTTAAGAAATTCAAATCATTAAAGAAAAATAATTCAAAATTTCATGTCTCTCCAACAACGGTGCCAAAAATTGATATGAATAAGTGCTTGTCGTTAAGAGCACTATAATCACCAATTTAATTAAAATAACCGAAACACATTAAAACTACCACTATGCAGGTGATAGTGTAGAAGAATAGTAGTCAAGTCGAATCTACAAAGAGATGATATAATTTTGAATTGTTTAAGAAGAAATGAGAGAAGAGAGAGAGAGCGTATAGAGAAGAGAGAGAAACTAGAAGGAAAGAGAAAGGAGTGGAGAAATTGCAATTAACAATAACTAAATTAAATCTAAACTATGGAAGCAATTAAAAGATTGCAGAAGCAAAATTTAATCTACGAAAGCAAGAATGAAAATTGCATTAAACTTAACTAAACATTACATAACATAAAGTAGTAAACCTAATCTAAAAACTACAAATCTAAAATTAACTAATACAAAGCATTAAAAACTACAATTAAAAGAAAATTTATTTACTCTAAATTTTTGCTTGAAAATCACTCTTTGAGGAGTAATCTAAGCCTTTGAAGCATTACCCACTTGGCAAGTGTGGGAGAGGTGTGTTGTGTGTGGAGGGGACCCATCCTTTTATAAGTGTGGGGCACCCCACGGGGAAGTCTTTGGAATCGACGTGGGATTCTCATTTTAAACGTGACTTGCAATTGCTATTTTGCTTTGCCTTCAGCTATGGTCGATGCTGGTGGAAGGAGATTGATGGAAGCTGTAATTTTGGATGACAAGCTGTTGTGAATGGAGGCTTGATGCTCAAAAGTGGTTGGATTTTTTTTTATATTTGCTTGCATGAGATGGACTTAGCCTGTGGAAAACACGCCGCTGCCAATGCAATGCAGACGAATCGTGCTTTCTAATTGAAAGCCACTGGTTCATCCGAGCTTGGCTGAATCTGAAGATGGAGAAGGCTGCCCCGCTTGGACGATTCGGTCATGATTGCCTTTAATGGCAGGTTTCGATTTCAAAGCTTTGGAATGGAGTTGCGTCGACTATTGCTGCTCAGTTCTAGCTTTGGAAAATCAGGTTTTCTGAATTGGAGAAGCTAGACGCGAGCTTGCTGGTTTGAAGGAAATGGATTGCCGGTTGCGGATGATTGATTTCTGCTCAAGAATGAGGTGTGTTTCATCTATTGGATGGAATTTCTTAATAGATACGACAATTTGGGATTTACCGGTTCTAAAGATGGGTTGCGGGTTGAAGTGCTTCCAGTTGGATTGAGGCGAAGGAGGTTGTTGCATCTGATATTGGTAAAAGGGGCATTTTGGATTTTTCTGGCTTTGGGCAGTGGTGGGTATAATGGAAGCTGCAGGAATTTGGGTTCTCCAATTAGGGGCTAGTTTTCATTGCTGCCGGTGATTACTGAAATTAAAGGGGGCAGCTACTGTTGCCGTTGAAAGGGGCGGAAGGATTTGGAGAAGATGGAAGACGGGTTGCATCATTTGGTTGTTTTCCCTACTTGGATATGTGGTGGAGCTTAGGCAGCTTGGTCAGTTCTTCTCCATTTATGCTGTCTCGAATCAGACACGGAGCAGGGGACGAGCTGGATTGTAGGGGTGGCTACTTGCAAATCAAAACCCGATCAGTGCTACCTTTTGATGTTGTGGGTTTCGATTTTGGTTTGCTAGTTGATGATTTGTGATTGGAATCTGGTGGTCGATTTCAATGTCTAAATGCAGAGGATTTGAAATAAAGGGCTGTGCAGAGGCCTTGACGCCATGGCTGCCGAAATTAAAGCTGTAGATTCAATTGCAAGTTGTAATTTTTGTTGTTAAATTTAGAGATGGGCTGCTATCAAATTGGGCAAAAGATTGGAAGCTTGGTGCAGCTGAAGCAGATGGAGGAGCTGATTACTTTCGTTGATGCCATTGCTGGTGCAGGGGTTGGATGCCGTGTTGCTTGTGAAGCCATGAGAATAATTGGGGGTGGTTGGAGTACCATACTGGTGCTCTAGCGGTCCACATTCACTTGTACACATGCAATAGTAAAACGAAAATGTTACCCAAATAATTTCAACATGCTACAGATATTTCATAATTTTCATTTTTGGGTCCTTTAGTTTTCATTTTATTTATGTAATTTTATTTTTAGATTACATAATAGTCCACTTCACCCATGTTTTATAATCATTCTATAAATTTGTCCAAATTATATTAATATGCCAATTTATATTTCAAAATTAATTTTTTTTAACCCATTGAATTTCTTTTAGCATGTGTAATTACCTTCATATTTTAATATTGCAAAATGACCATTTTATAGCGAAATTAGGAGGTTTTATGAAAAATATACCTTTTACAAAATTTCACATAAATTTTGTATTTAATTAATATTTTATATTTAACGGTGTGAATTTAACATAAAATTATATTATGAATTTGCGATTTATCACATAAACTTAACCCCTTGTGAATTTAGTCCCATTGAATGAAAACGTAGAGAATAATGAAGCAAACAAAGCAATAATAGTAGATACAGATAATTATAGTGGTTCAAGACAATCCTACCCTACTCCACTCTTTTCAAGAGCACACCCTTATGTTTTGGGTTCCACCATATCAATAGGTATACAACTAGAGTCCTTACTCTCTTATATATTTTAGCTCTAAGAGGCCTTTACTATCACACCATAAGTAAACGGTGAGTCACACTTCCACCGTACACTTGTCTTTACTTGGCTTGGTCTCCAACATCAAGCCAAATAGAATTATAAGAGGACGAATTTAAGAGAGAGTTCTACACTTTACAGATTATGTAGGTATAGTTTTTTGCACAAAGAAGAACTTATAAGGCTTGAGATTTAAGAGAAGTTTCAGCACTTACAACGAATATCACGATTCTTCTTTTAGAGCACTTTAATGATCACTTAATTTGCTTTTGAATAGAAGGTGAATGCTTAATTAATGCTTTATCTAACCCTCTTAACTCTACTTCATGCGCTTTAAATAATAATGAAGAAGTAAATTCAAATGTTACAACGTAGGTGGCATGCATTAAATGCACAAACATTCAAATGTTTTGGCTGTTACAGTGTAAGTCATAGATGAGGTTGACTTCGGCTGTGACTTCACCTGAATCGACTCCAATGACTTTGATTGGGGCCTTTTCCAATTCCTAAGTTCTCCTCTAAAATGCAATGCTTCTTAAGTTACAGCTTGAGTTGACTTGGTCTTCGACTTGACTCAAATCGCATGTGAAATCGACTTCAGATGTGATTTCGCTTATAATATGTCCAATCAGTAGAAATATGCAACCCCAAAGTTGACTTGGATTTAGAACTTCACCAAGTCGTTGGCCAAGGTGAACTTAGTTATGAGACTTCGCATCCTACTTGAATATTTAATCTTCAAGTAGTACACTTTTGAGGCTTTAGTCTTTCAAGTTATTAACTTAAGTCGACTTGATCTTGAACTTCATCCTAGTCGCTTAGTGCAGTCAGCTTGGATATGCCATTTGACATTTGGTATTTAGTATTTGAAAACTTTCTTGGCTTTCTTCGGAATGCAAGTCGAAGTCTTGGGTCGACTTGGTCTCCGACTTGATCGCAGCTTCACACGTTCAATTTTGAGTAAGAGAAAATATGCAACCCCTTAAGTCAACTTAGCTATCGACTTCACCAAAGTCACAATTGGAGTCACATTGGGTTTGTAACTTGATCTATAAGCTCTTCAAGACTTGCATTCCTTCGACCTAAGTCACTTCCCAAACTTGACTTAAGTATAAACTTAACCTAAGTCATATGTTTTAGTCTACCATGGTTTGACGCTTTAATTTTCTATCTTTAAAGTAATTCACCAAATATGTTAGTAACCTTGGATACACAAAGTTGGATTGTTAATCATCAAAACTTATGTTACTCTTGAATTTCTAGTTGAGTTCACAATAGTAGCTGCTTTCTGTACTTTTTATCCTATATCTTCACAGTCATCAAGCTTTAGCTTGACTTTTAATAAATTGGGAACGATGTCTGGGCATCTGTCTAGATATCATCTTTATTAGATGGTCTTTAATCACACTGTAGAATGAATCCAGCCTTTAATCACACTGCTGTGGGCCTGGAGGAGAGGAGGCAGAGACTGGCGACGATACTCTGGATTTGGCATTGCTACTAAATTTTCCGGCATCCTTGGTTCAGCCTTATGAAGTGCTTGCGGCAGTTTCTTGCTTCGAAGAACACTGGACCGCACCAATGCTAAAGCCTTGGTTGGTTAAAAACACATGCGGTGAAGTAGATTTCACCGAATAATAGAAGGCTAATTTTACATGAAAACTATTACTGAATTTAGAAGACATGTAAGTGATAAGATTGGTCCAAATTATTCTAGTGGCGGCAGCATCAGTGACAACCGCACCAACTAGAAATGGAGGCGAAGAAAAGCAGTAACATTGGGAACATTTGCTATTTTCAAAAAACAAAATAGCAAAATCAATTGAGGCAAATGACAATGGGTTTCCGTTAACGACAGTAGCTTCCGGACTTCACTGGCGTCGAACTCGAGGAAGACTCCAAATGTGATGAAGATGGAAGTGGCTGATAATGGTTGTTGCTCGCGAATGGTGGCTGCTGAGTTTTACAATAGGGTTATTTTTATTATTATTCAAATTTATAACTCACATTTTAACAATTGCTGACAATAAAGACGTCTTATTGGTACTCGTTTCAATTTCTTAATCTTAAATTTTCCTCAACTAATTATAATCAACATACGTCAATTGATTATATATTTAAAAATTGTAAAATTTGATATCTGAACTAAATACATTCGAGTTTGCATTTACTAAAAAATTTTAAAAATAAAATACACTTGTGTGCCCTGGCAAACAAGACTGCAATCATTCCCCATGCAAATATACCGTATAGCTCAGCCAAGATTGCAACGATGTACATTAGTCTCGAAAATTACGAATATGCCTAATCTAACAAAAGCTGCAAATATGCTAATGCCATTAAGGTTCCATCCTAGATTTATTAATAAAATTCTAAATTTTCAACTTACAAATATGTTGCTCCTTGTTAGAATTTTCGAAATCACACATATACTCTTAGGGTGTATTTGGAAAATAATAAAACTTTTCGATGATATGTTTTTGAAATTGAAGAAAATAATGTGATATAATAAGGGTAGTGACGATGAGTAAAGAGAATAAAATTGAAGTACATTGGTTAGTTGTACATGTAGTTATGTATGAATGGTTAAGGATTTTTTGCATTTTAAACTCTCTAACTTTGCCTATTTGCATTTTAGACCTTGAAATTTGACCGGTCATATTTTAAATCCGAAAGTTTTGTTTCTTTGCATTTTAAACCCTAGCTACTAAAGTTGTTTTAAAATGTCATTAACCCGTGCAAAATGTCATAAATGCCCTCACACGGTAAAAAAAAGGTAAGAAGATACGAAAGTCGTAGCTACTAATGCTGATTGCAAGTGACAACACCATAGGGAAGGCTTGAAAATAAAATAAATTTTGTAAATAATGGCTAATCCCAGATGAAGACAATTATCCCTTTGCACCATTGATGCTCCCGAATGAATCATCCTCATCTTCCAAGGCCTAACGTTGAACCTTATCCATCGTGGCATGGCATCTCATGTAGCCGAAGACAGCTTTTCAAGACTTGAAACTTTTGCCACATTCCTAGCACACCTTCCTTTGCCAGATGCCACCTCCGCCATTATCAACATCAATCAAATTAGTTACACACTATGTCTTCTTGGGGCTCTTGCTCAGCCCACACCCAACATGGGCGTTAACTTCATGTCCCCAGGAGCTGTTGGACTGATGGAATCGGAAACTGATTAAATGATGCAACTCAAAGAATTTGTTTGCAGAGCGAAAAATTCACATTGATATACTCAAACAAAAGGAAACAATCTTTCAAAAGGAAAAATACGACGAAGTTTAATTTCCAAGACTCCCTCCATTTCTCTATACTCCCCTATTTAAAGAGGCAGGTGTGAGTGCAAACGTTTGCACTTTTGCAAGAGGGTAATATGGTAATTTCGTACCATGAGAGTAGCATTGTGGGTAAAGTGTGAGTATGGGTTGGTGAGATTAATTATAGTACTTTGGGGTGCATGTATTTGTATGGTCAATCATATGATTTTAATAATGTACTATAGATGATGAGTAATCCATGACGTTAAATTGAATTATATTCATTTTAAATTATAATCGGTAATATACGCCTAAAATTTGCAAATTCAGAATAGATTTATTTAAAAAAATAAATTTGAACGAATTATGTAGTTTAGCATGTTTGACCGATTTTATAGATTTTACAGATTTTATGGATTTTACAGTTTTTATGCAATTCATGGAGATAATGTATTATACTGGTAATCTTTATTCATTTTTCCCATGAAATAAATTTTACAGGTTATTCGAGTATCACAGAAACAGTGCATATACAATTGATAAATTTTATATATTTTACGAGTTGTATAGAATATATGATTTTGCTATGTACTCGTTTGATAACATAAACCAGTTATACGATTTTAACACTTGAAATAGGATTGATGACATTTCATTTTCACAAATTAGATGGGCAACACAGATTTTACAAGAATAATGCAAAATCATGAACTAATATATATATATATGATTTATGATTTTTATAGAGTTATCAATTTTTAATGAACTGATTTGATGGATTTTATAGATTGTTCATAAAATCTATATCAAATATATTATCCATAAATGTAATAGGAAAGAAACTAATAATATTAAATAATAAAATATAGATTCGTATTAAATTTTAAATAAATCCAATAATTGGATCCTTTACCTAATTAATATATTTAATAAATCAATAATAATTATTTATACTTTTGGTAAATAATAATTAATAAAATACAATAGTATTTTATTATTCTTTGAATTTTTCCATAATGAATTCAAGGCCTCATAATTTTAAGTAAAATATTTTTCGCACTTTTATGAAATAAGCTTTACACATTATAATTTTGCAAATTAAACTCCTATCATTTATTTTTAATAATAAAAATCTTATTTTACAAATAATTTTGATATTATGTTTCATAAAATAATTTAATAATGATAATTCATTTTAAAATTTAAATTTCATGAAAAATTATCGTAAGTTAACTAATGTTATCATAATATTATAATATCCAAATAAGAGTTAATTAACATGTAATTTCCATCCCACCGGTAATTTTCTTTTTTGATTTTAAAATTATTAAAAAATATAATTATATTTTTATAGGGAAAATTTTAAGCACCAAATAACTTAATTGTACAAATTTTATTCAACAGTCCAGATGTTTGGCCCGAAAATAACTATAATTGAGAAGAAAATAATATAGTATCCACACGTGAATATTATTTTTTAGGTAATTTGGATTCTTTCAGTAAAGTAATTTTTTATTTTTTAACAAGGGTAGAATTTAAACTATTAAGCACCAAATAAATCACTTGCACAGATTTTGTTTTGCACCTAAAGTCATTGCCTGGAACTAATTTTAATCCAAAAGAAAATAGTACAGTGTTCATGTGAGAACATTATTTAACAGGTGACTTTAATTATTTGTCACAAAATTAATTTTATTTTCGATAGTAATGTTACCAAAATTATAAAGTATCAAATAAGTTACTTGCACATATTTTATTCCATATCTATATCATTTGTCCAAAAATAAATATAATCAAATTTGTATAATAATAATAATAATAATAATAATGCAAGAAGATTAATTTATGGATAATTGCACTAAGAAGATTAATTTATGAATAATTATATTAATTTATCCCGCACGCGAGAATATTAATTAATGGATAACCAGGAATGTACTAAAATCATTAAGCACTCAATATCATAATTGCACAACTTTTATTAGCCTCCCCTTGATCTGAAAAAAATTAAAAACATCCAAAATAATTTGCATCTCATATGTACATGAGCTTAACAGGCGTGAATTAAGAAATTATTGACACCAAAACAAGCGTCCGTTGGGTCATTTAAAAAAAACAAAATTGCAAAATCAATCAACATCATATGCGGGCTACACGTGCACAGATTGTTGTACATCGCCGCTACGGCATACCAAATGCCTTCTTCCCCAATTGAACAAGCACGCTTGCCAGTGAGAAACTCATCCGATCTTCCTCACCAAAGCTGCCTCCACTATGCGAGACACCCATCCCTGACGATGGCGAGAGAAAACCACAATCACTGTATAAAATCCAGCGGACTTGCTGCCCATCGTCGTGCTCACCAAATCCCGCTGCCATCTCTGTTGAAACAAACTCACTCAGATGAAACAAACTAAAACGAGAAATGTGCTGGAAAAACCAAATACAAGAAACAAAAACAAAAATAGGGACGACAACATACAGAAGATGAAGATCAGATCATAGATCTAAAATTTATCTATAGCGATTTTTCAATAGACTAAAATTTATCGGCAGTAGCTCTCTTTCCACCACCCTTGCTCTGACCGCATCTCAACTCCACCTGCATAGCATTGTTGTCGGCAGGAACAATCCAACCAGCAGCCATTAAAATCTCCACTGTCTTCCCCAAATCATCCATCAATGTCTGCCTTTTCCTTCAGCAAAATCTGGCAGTAACGACATGATCAGCCATGGCCTACTGAGCACTCCATCACCAAAGCATCAATATTCTGCCACGATTGGCTCCATAATCTCGATTAAACCCATGACACATTCTCTTCAGTAATTTTCTTGAACAACACCCTGTTGCCAAAATTACAATAATCTGATGGCAGCCAAGAAATCTAGTAGATTTTTGCCAGCTTCAACAAATTCGACTGCTTCTTCTTACCACCTTTATCAACTGCGATCGACAACTACAATCCATCCCCAATCCAAGATGCACATGAGCATGAATCAAGCAACGAAACCGTCCAACCAAATAGGAAAAATTTGTGGATTTATAGCCACCGATTAAAGAAATCCTGCATCTGTCATTTTTCCAACCTATCCAAGCTCGCCCCACATCGCACCTGCATCCAGCCATGGCTTTACTGCTAGTATCTTGCAAATAAAATAAACAGTCATCGATCCAGCTGCGTCTTCCGATCGAATAGCTAATAGATGAACAGTAGATGCACAATGTCGCACTAAATTTTCAAATCGCAACCGTTTATATGTGGAATAAAATAAATGAAAAAATCCACCGCTTTCTAGCTCACCTTAGTCGACGGCGAGATTTGGTGTGTCTTCCAGGCTCTCCTCTTTCTCCCGTAACAGAGCCACAACGACCAGTGTTTATGGCCGTAGACGACAGTGATGGTGGAAGTGTGGAGTGGATACGCAACTCCTCCTCTCCGCTTCTGCTCTTCCCGGCTTCTCCTCTTCTGTCTTCCTCTTCTCAATCAGTCTCTCCCGTCTGAAGTCTAAACAGGCAGCTTCCTCAGGAAGCTAATGGGCAACATACATGCAGCGAGTATGCACACGACTGTGGTAGCATACTTTCCAATTTTGCCCCATCGAATCTAAACCAGACGTTTGAAATGGACAATAGATATGGCATTTGCACTTTCAGCAAACGTGAAAACGTTTGTAGTGAAACCGGTCTCCTATTTAAAAGCACTGCTTGATGGCCAAAAGCCATTCACCAACTTAGCAATTGGCCAGCTCAGCTAGGTCCTAACAACACTCCCTCCCTAGAAACTATCTTGTCCTCAAGATGGGCCAATCATACTGGTTGCAATTCCTGAATTACATAGAAGCAGCATAGATCTTCTTCCATTATACCTAGTCCTCAAAATCGTCTCACCATCCCAACGAGAACCCATGAAAACCAAGAAAACTCCCAAAAACGACCAAACCCTTTTCGCAAACCTAGAAATGGATTTCCACCCTTCTTGAAAACACAAGCGGTTATCCGCCTCTGCTTAAAACATTGTTCTTGAAAGCAAATAGATTTCCGCAACAGTTCTTTTATTAGTACAATAACTTCTGCCACCTTCCCAAGCAATTTGGCATCTTCTTTAAGTCCTCCCTGATAAGTTGGTATCAGTTTGGACTACCAGGTCCCAGATCAGCTTCAACAGTTTCCATAAATGAAGTCTTTTTGGACCTCCCAAGTTTCACACCCACTTGCTAGCTACTTGGATATAACCAATACAGGTCAATCTGCCAGGATCCCATATCTCAACCAAGAAGCTGTGCAACAATTTCCAATTATGCACTTTGTCAAACAGATGCGAAACAATAATTGCATCAACCATTCTGCTATCCTTCCTCAGAATTTCGACACTTTTCTCTATCCACTTCAACGAAGAAATGGAAACACACTTCATCCGTGGCTGCAAACGTAAATCCATGCTCCCATTTCTATGGATTAATTGGCTATTCAGTAAGGCAACATCTCCCACTGAACTCCATGTAAGCAGGGTAATCATCGATGTGAGGTGGCCACGGCTCTTATTTGTGCCTCGTGACTCTGTTGTCTTAACTGCCTCCCGAATCCTCCTGTTTTCCAATCTCCGTGCCTCCTCAATCGCTTCGTACAACGTCAAGGGATTAGGGACCGATTTCAGTGAAAATGTTTGCACTGAGAGGCAAACTTGCAAATGGCCTATCCACCATTAAATTTAGATGCACGACTGAGATTAAGGGAAGCTGATAGGGGCAAGATGGGAAGACAAAAATATTATCCATGCGAATATGCACGGATTCTGATCTTTTGCTCCTAGGAGCATATAGTGTTGCATGCTCTCGGGCGCATACACCTATTTTTTTAATTTTTTTTTAAATTTCTTTTATAAACTTGTTAGCCCAACTATATTTAATCTGTATATAAATTTTTTTCATTTTTGGAGTATTTTAAGTATTTATTTTTTATTTTTGAAAATCAAAAAATTACTTCAAATGTCACTGATTTTCAAAAATAAAAAATAAATATCTAAAAATTTTCAAAAATAATAAAAATTGATACGTACGTTAAATACACTCAGGCTAACAAGTTTATGAAAAACTTTATAAAAAAAAATAAAAAAAATAGATATATGTGTGCGGGAGCATGCAACTGAGTTTCACTGTGCACGGAACCTCGTTGGCTTGGTGTAGAAGCTTCATAAATACCAGCATCATGCGTCGTCAAGGCATCCAACATTCCATTGAGAAGGAAGAGCACGAGCTGTGACGCCGAAGAGGAAGAGCAGGAGATGCGATGCCGAGAGCTTCCACACGGATGGACAGTAATGTTGAAGAAGCAGGGCAATCGCACAAGTCGTCGTCGTCGTGGGAGGGAGGAGCTGCCATTTACGTAATTGTTGGGGAAACCGACAGTGGAGGAGAGAGGAAATCTGCTGGTGAGGGAGGAGATGCCATTGACGGCAGTCGATTTTCCTCTTGGTAAAAACATCCCCTTTGTTTCTTTTTCCTTATCGATTTCTTCCTCTAAGCGCGAACCACGCATGCGTATTATTTTTTAAGGTTGATTTGAACAAAATCGGTTAACAGTTAATGAAATCCAAAAGATTACCTAGCCGTCTGAGTTGTCTAAGATGCAGATGCATTGTTCAACTGTATAAATATATCCTGCATAGATGATCCGTATTCAAATTCAACTCGGCACGGATGATTTCTTATGGTTGTCATGTTTTGGATTCTTTCCATGATCCATTTTTTCCGTGATCAAGAAAACATTATCCATTTTCATGAATGTAATAATCTTATGGATGTAAATAGAAACAAAGCACGGTCCGTGAATGTGGAATTTTCAAGAACATTGGATGAACTCTGTAAGCATGGAGTGATTCATCAATCTGCCGAGCTTATAAAATCAGGTAGTGATGTAAGGTCAATGATGGTGATGGCCTTGTTTAGGTTTCTGTTTTTGACTCATTTCTATTAATGGTGGTTGGTGGATCACTTCGAAGGGTTAAGTTGTGCAAATGGTAAATATAATGCTGGTGCATCCAGGAGCTCCTTGTGAGTGCATATGAATTGTATTTGCTTGCCCTTTTTCTTCTCCATATGGTTGTTTTTATTTCCTTTTTTATTTCAACTGTCTTTTTTATGCATACAGTTAAGTTCTTTTTTGCTAGTTAAATTCAGTGCCCATTATGTTTCTTATTTGATCAGCTCAATGACTGCTTTTAGATATTGAAGAAGGAAATAAGATAACAAAAGCCAAAACTCATGTAATTTGAATTAGAAAGGTCTAGATGAGCTTCCAAATTTGTCAGAAAGGTCTCTTTTTCCTTCCTAAGATCTATGTCTAAAGTAGCATACATCCAAAAAAAATTGCAGACTCCATAACTGGTTTACTGATAAAATTGCGATCTTCATGTCGTGAATTCAAAAGATTCTTTCATTTACTGCATCAATATTTACTTTATTCCTGTGAATAATTACTAAATTTGGGAATAAATGAACATGGAAGTGGTTTTAGAATTAACCAGCTGTAAGAGATACACATCTTGTCATTCTTGTCTTTAATCATAAAAAAGTAAGATTTTTTTTTATGAAAGGCGGTTGCATTTACATAAGCTAGCATGCAACGTGTTGTGTCTAATTTTATAATTTCTCTTTTGTTTTATGCAACTTGATTTCCATTCCATTTTTATGTAGAAATTATTGTTGATTCTGTATTCTTACTTGGATAAATTTTGTATATTTATCAAAATTCTGAAGTTTGAATCAATCTTGAAAATTTGCATAACTATCTCTTAAAAATTTTGTTTTTGTACTTAAAAGATTTATTTAGCTTTTGTGTTACCCTATTCAGCCTTGCAGGAAAGAAATGATGGATTTGGCAAAGAAAATGGGAAGTTTAGTAAAAAGGTCTCTAGTAAGCACTCTGCTTCATACAGTTTACAAACTGGAAAGTCTAGAATTGGTTCGAAAAAATTGATGTAAAATTATATGGGTCATTTGATAAACAACTTTTTGTTAGTTATTGGATCACTTGGTCATATGATTTTGCTGTTCCATAATATGTATTTGAAATGCATCTCTTCAGAGATATCTGATATCTAAAATGCAACCATAAGGCATCATCTTTCAAGAAAAGGGGAATGTATTCTTGTTGGGCATTACTTATTTCTTTCATTTTCCTTTTCCATTCCTGCTGGGTAATGCAATTTTTTTCAAATTTTTGGTATCTACCAAAAACATCACATCATGTACCTTTAATCGATAATTATGATTAGCATTTCAATTTCATTCATGTACACAAAATGTTTACATAATGCTAGCGGCCATTTAGCCATAGTGAAAGTTAACTATAGCTGCAATTTGAGTGTCCTACAGTCGATGCTTGGACCTTAAGGTTCATATACTGGACTGTGCCTGTACCAATTTTCATGAATTTTAGGCGCCATTTGCCTATCCATTCAACTGTTCGACTTGGGCAGAAATTGTTTGCATGATAGTTTTATATCCACTTTTGCTACCTTTTGTTCTGTGATCTAGAACTTTGATTTTGTGGTTTTTAAACTAAAAAATACATATAATTAGCTTTCCAATAAACTATTAGGACTGAAATGTCATCATTATTTCTCTTAAGACTTTTATCCATATGAAATCTGTCCAAGGCATGTTCTTGGTTTATAATTTAGTCAATTGTGTTAATTTCGTTTCAATCTAATGTATAAATTTTTAAAAATGGACATTTGAATCACATATATCTTATATGCACATGATATTTAACCTCATATTTTTGCTACTCTCCATAGACATACTAGTATGCTATTAACATTTTTATGGCATTGGTTACTTGTTGTTATTGCACTTGCTGGGAGAGTTTTTATAGGATTTAAACCCTTTGAGGATCTTGGTTTGTCTATAGGTGCATACACTTTCTTTTCATGTTATTGTGAGATTTTTGTGGCAGGAGACATCTAATTAAGAAGCTTATTCATGAAAAGCAGAGACATGCAGTCAAGTAGAGGCTTTGAAGTTGAAGATGATGTTGTAGAAATTGATGTGAGTTTTCAAAAAGAAACCAACTAAGTCTTTCTAGTTATATATCTGAATATTTAAATGATGAGACTTTTGTTGTTTTAACATACTCTGAGTCTCAGTTCTCAATTTTTGCTCGAGCGAATTGATTTATAGCTGATACAAAATAAACAGAAGGCGTTGTTGAATCATGTAGATCACCAGCTCAGATGGGAAAGTGTCCTTCTCACAGAAACAACCTTAAAACTATAGGGTCAAATATTTGAGCATTTTTAATTGAAAATTTACATCCTTTTCTTCCCTTGTAAGGCAGAAAACGTCTAGTACTCACGCGCACGTGCATTATTCTATGACTTGCCTATGTTACCCAAGTTTTCATAATGTTTAGTTGCCATTTGGCTATTTAAACTGTTTAGGTTGTGTTTAGGAAGTTGATTAAAATTGTTTATTTATCAATTCATTTGATGTAATTATTCAGGTTAAGTATTAGTTGTTTTATGGTTTTCATTTTTTGTGCTTAAATAATTGCAGCTATTCTTTGGTATGAAAGTAATTGTAGGTACTGAGCATGTCCTGGGATAGTTTTTTCAACAATGGACTACATTGAAGAAAAGAAGCAAGCCTCAGAGACGGCACATAATTTATTTTCTTATTTCTTTATCCCTCTCTCTCTCTCTCCAAGTTTTTCTATTTTTTCTCCTTTTCAAGGAATATCTCACTTTAGAAAAATTCAATTTGTGTTTCAAGAGAAACTGACATTGTTTTCTCTTCAATATCTCAAAATTTTATATTAAATCCAACGCCTATTTTAATTTTCATTAATCTTTTTAACAAATTACCATAATCAGTTTCCTTTTTAAAATGCTTTTATTTTTTATGCTGGTTAACCGTGGATGTTGGTTAAAGAAATTTAGGGTGTGTTTGGGAAGTTGTAAAACTTTTGATGAAAAGTTTTGTATGTAAAAGTTGTTAAATCAGTAGAAAATGATGTGATATTGTAGGAGTAATAATGAGGAGTAAAAAGAATAAATTTAAAATAAATAGGTTAGTTATATTGGTAGTTGTGTAGAAATGATTGAAAAGTAGGGTTGTTGTATAGAAAGATGTGTAAAAAATAATTAAAAAAGGAGTAGTTATGAAGAGTGAAAAGTTTTAGAATGAAAAGTTTTAACTTGACAAGTTTTTCAAATTGCCAAACACACCCTTAAAGTTGGATTACGTCTCAACTCCTACAATAATATTTTGAAGAGAAATAATTAGAATTATTTTGTGTATATTTAATTGACTTTTGAATGATACTATGTCATTTTTCTGCTTTTCAAGGAATGTTGGTTAAATATACAATACTCTGATTATGATCGACACTTGTAATTGGAATTATTAATTGTGCTTTTTGGAATTATCCAAAGAGGGGTGATCTCAGACGGGTAATTGGGCGGCTGCCTTTTATGTTTTTAAAAAAATTATTTTGCACTTTTGTGGGGTTCCACCTAAATAGATTCATATAAATAAAATTTTTAGGCATTTTTAGATATGGTATTTTAAATTTTTAAATAAAATAGGCATCAATTTTATTTTATTATATCATCATATTAGATGACTAAATAGTGGTGTATTCAACGGGAAAGGATAACAAGATCAATGTAATTTTATCTTGTAACTGTTAAAACCAACTATCAAAATTAAAATAAGTAGTTATGTCTTAAATTACAATTAGTAGTTATGTCTTTTATTAGTACACCAAATTTAAAATTTCTCAAGAGGTTCAAAGTCTTCATCTTTAACTTCAAATATATAAAATTGAATTGATCATCATGACATGATGTATGCCAAATTTTTCAAATAGAATATTAAAAATATATGTTCCCTTTTTTTACGCTAGCTCAAGATCAAAAGCAAAATGAATGTTAATTATAAATTACTAATTAATAATTATTTTGGAAACTTAATGATTATTAAAAATTTTAGTCTATTAAAAAATTTAATTTTCATTAATTTTTTATTTTGAATCTTATAATTTTATTGATAAAATATTGAAAAGTTTTCTTTTATTTACAGTAGACAATACGTAAATGTTTTCTTGATTTTGGTTGTTTTTGGGTCGACGACGCGGTGTACCAAATAAAATTTGTACCACATAAATATAAGGTTAATTTATTAAGCTCTTAAAAAGATAATGATAGGCCATATTAAAAAATAAAAATAAATTGGAGGGGATGATTGTACGGCAATCATATGTAGGTTGACTCCTCTTAATAATAGGTTCATTACATATGTTTTTAAAGTCTACTTCCAACTTTATCGTAATTTTTTTGTGAAATTTCAAATGAATTATCATTATTGAATTATTTTGTGACAAATAACATTTAATTATTTAAAAATAGGTTTTATTATTATCAAAAATAAAACATAGTATTTTAATCCGTTTATAGCGTAAACAACTTATTTGGTACCCATTCATGAATCTAATTATAGTGTAAAAATATAAATTTTTATTCATTAATGATATCAAGTAATAAGCTATCGTAAATTTAATAATCTGCAGAAAATTATCATTTAATATTTTTATAAGTTTATATGTGCTTAATAGATATAATTTATAGTGCAGAATAATTTTAAAACCAACAAAAAATTACCAGTGGGACAATAAATTAAAATTACTTATTAATTAATTTTTGTTTAGATATTATCATAAGTTTTAGGAGTTCAAATTAAAACTGTGATACCTGTTAATTGACTCTTGTTTTATTACTATGATAATAAAACTTTAAGTTAAAATTATTTCGCTCGTACTATACAAGGTGAGAAAAAGCATTTTGCGCTCCAGTTATGTTTTAAAAAATTGTGCAATCGCCTCATTCTTCTTAATTGATGCTTTATTTATATGTATTTAATAAAAAAATTTATATAAGTAATTGTAAGAAAATTATTAGTGGGACATGTAATTAAAATTACCCCTTAAGTAACTCTCGTTTGGATATTATGATTTTTTGGAAGTAAATATAATTTTTGGGTCTTCAAAAGGTCGTCATCGGTGTTTAATGATTAAAATTTTTGCCGCCAACCATGTTTAAAAAAGGTGCACGACACTTTATTCTTCTTATAATGTAGTGATTTTTAACTTTGTATATTATTACAATTTATACAAATAATTTAGTTGATGCATAATATAATTTTTAGGAGTATAAATTATTTCGCAGTCTACAACATGGGTTGAGAAAAATATTCATAAAATGCATCTCATTATTAGTGTTTGATATGCAAAATTTTGGCCACTGGCGTTTTTTTAAAAAAGGTACACATCAACTCATTTTGTACTTATTAAATAAATTAAAATGTAAATTAAAATTATACATTAAGAACTTAACCAGATAATGCGATAAGAAAATTTTAATTTTATGGATTTTTAATATGCTTTTAAAAAAGTGTTATTTAATATTTTAAAAAATTTAGTATTATTTGACAGCTAATATATTCAACTTAGATTATATGAACAATATGTAAAATCTATCGGATCAATTCACAAGAATTTGAATAATCCGTAAAACTCATCAAATCAATTCATTTGAATTTGAATAATCTATAAAAAACATAAAATATGAAGATATGAGTTCTTGATTTTCTAGCATTATTGTAAAATCTGTATTGCCCATATCATTTGTTAAAATAAAATTTTATCAATTTAATTTAAGTCGTCCATATTGTAAAACTTGTCTATATCATTAAATGACTCTACAAAAAAAATAATATATTATGTAAAATTCATAAAATAATAAAAAAGATCAATTATGTATGAACACTTTTTGCTGTATTTAAATAACCTGTAAAATACACTTTATATGATAAAAAGAAGATAAATAATCTATACAACTCATCTTCTGTGTAAAATTCATAAAATCTATATAATTTATAAAATTTGAAAAATCCATAAAAACCATAAAACAAGCAAAATTACTGCAATTGTGCATTTACGATTTTTGATAAATGTAATTTACTGTTTTAGATTTTAAGCATAAATTGTGTGTTATCATTTATGATAATTATGTTACAAATTAGATGTCTCACATCATTCATTATTAATATCATTTTATTAAAAGCAAATGGTTGTTTATAAAAACTATGCACCACAAATTACTATAAGTTGTCTCACCAGCCTGCACTCACACTTCACCTTCTATTATACTCGCATGCAAGAAATGACCATATTGCGCCTGTTTGCATTTTAAACAAAAATATAAACGTTTTTATTTTATCCATGCTCTAATGATTTCGAGCAATTTCACCTCCCAAGCTTCATGAATGTTGAGATCTTTATCTTGAAGCCTCGCCTTGCTCAAATTGAAGGTGTCGACTTCCATTTGTTCGCTGACCATTATTCTCTCCATTTCCAACTGGAGTCTGCTAGTTAGCTTGGACTCTTAGTCCGATTACTTCTGTTTGTATCTGTAAAGGCCGCCTCAGACTATTAGATCCTAAAAATGGATTCGAGTTCTCTCCAACAGACTTTTCATGCTTAATCAGGCATTCAAGAGCATCAAAAAGACTCTCCTGTGCCTTCAAAACCTCTTTCAACTACCAATCAAGTGAATCAGTCTTAACATTAACTGCATCGACCTTTTCTTGTTACTGCCAAGGAACTCTCCTTCAATTCCATTGGCAGAAGCTTCTCTTCAAACTCTCCCAATTTCCCTGTAATTTCTTCCTATTGCCATTCCATCCGCATCATCTGTTCTCCTAGTTGTTTAACAGTAGCCATTTGAGCACAGCTAATTAGAACCGCTCTCTAATACCAATGATGGAATCGAAAACTAATTGAATGATGAAACTCAAATAATTTTATCGTAGAGTGAAAAATTCACACTGATATACTCAAACTAAAGGAAACAAGCTTTTAAAATAAAAAATACAACGAGATCTAGTTTCTATGACTTCCTCCATTTCTCCACACTCCCCTATTTATAAGCACTGCTCAATGGCCAAAAGCCACTCACCAACTTCGTAACTGGCCAGCTCAGCCAGGTCCTAACACGCACACACCACCATCAGCCGCAAAAGCACCCTCCTTCCTCCCCTGCAGCTGATCATCCACTTCAGCTGGATTGGCAGACATGTAAGAACTCATGTGACTTCCCAAGGACTTGCCACGAGGGAACATCTTCTTGCGGATATTCCAGCAATGCTTCGGTGCTTCTTGATCCTCATCTATCCGTAAAAACACAAATGTCCCAATTACAAGCACCCAACAAAGCTCCTACAAGAACTGATTCGTTCCCGAAAGCTTGCTTTCATCACAACAATGGCTGAACCAATCGCAACGAATCCGATCCGCCCGCCTCCGCTCTCTTAAGAATCACAGGAACGCTCAAACGCCCTCAGTCAGTATTGGCACTCCTATAAAGTTCAACAACGCACCCAAAATCTCTTTTTTTGCTGTTAGTACTGTTGGGGCAAAATATTAAAAAAAGGAAAGTGGAAAAAGTGAAATTAAAATCAAGTTTCACTTCAAGCGTATTATGACATGACTTTTCTTAATGCAATTTTGCTACCCTATTTGATGCTTAAGATAATTTTGCAGTTACCCCCAGGATACAAAAAATGAAACCTGAACTAGAATAAGAAGCAACATTCTTTCTAGGGACAATAAATTGATAACAGAATTTTTGGTTGGATGGAGAGAATTTCAAAAAAATATATGACAATTTTGCAAATCAACGAGTAGGACAACGATTGTCTGAATTAAAACAATGCAATAGAATGTCTTGAATAAGATATTCCAGGATGTCTTGATGAGGAGGGAGAATATGAATGTGTTTTTTGTAAGTCTCCTAATTCTAACCTATATTTATAGCCTTTGAAATGAATTGAATCACATCCCTTTGTAATTGGTTGCACATTTAGAATCTCATGCTAAACATTGCATCTTTTCAAATTCATCCTGCTGCATGCTGTTTCAGGTATATTCAAATTGTTTGACTTTTCAAACTTCAAACCGTTGCAACCTTTCATTTTTAAATTACAAATAAAAATGCTAAAAGGTTGATAGTGAGAATCAAACCCATAACCGTCGTTTCACTGGTTATGTTCCTTACCAATTGAGCTATTTCATTTTTATTGTTAATCTATGAAACTATATAATATTTATTATAGATTTAATATTGAAAATCCCAACATTCCACTGCCATTTTTAAAATTTAAATCAACTCCATTCAACTAATGAAATCAGATACATAAATAAAGGTGTTTGGTAGACTTAAACCTTTACTTAGTGAAAATATATCAACATTTACCGAAGTGTGCAGTAGCCAAGGCTTTAAATTGTTGACCCCATTTGATAAATCAGACATATCTCTCATATAAATTTTCAAAAATATATCGTGTTCTAAAAGGCAACACTTTATGTCTATGTGTTGATATCCTAGTTTCATGGGCACCTCAGAGTAAATCCACACACTCTGCAAATAGAAGCGACCTCACTTCCAGCACTTATATAGGTAGATCTATTTAGAGTACCCTGTAACTAAATATCCCAACACAATTGTTTTAGATCCATTAAATAGTATAAAACACTCAACCTCATAAATACGTTACAGGATCCAAGAACTGCCTAAGGGATGCAAAATTATAAATATAACCAGTGCTTACAAGTTGCAAAATTAGCTTACTTTGCTCATTAAACTCTTAGACTTAAGCTACAAGGATAGAGTTAAGTTTCAGTATTGCAACTCCTAGATGGGGATTTCAGTCTCATCTCTCTTGATGTTTTTCAGACCACTTCCCTAGTAAGGCCTTTTGTAAGTGGGTTTGTAAGTTTTCGCTTGATCTTACTGTTGGTCCCGAGTTAATGACAATTACCCAAAAGGGAAGGGGTGAATTGGGTGTTTAAAAATTTTCAACTTAAACAGAAGTTTCACCCCGGATTAATTTAGTCCCCTTTATAAAGAAACAAATGGAAAGCAATATGAAACTAAGAGCTGAAATAAAATTCAACAAGCAAGGTTTTATAGTGGTTCGGGCAACCCTCCCTACTCACTCTTCCAAGCTCACACCTCTTATGACTTGGGTTCCACTATGTATTCCGCGAATACAACTAGAGCCTCCACTCTCTTCTAGATTCCAGCTCTAGGGGGAATATACAACTAGAGACTCCGCTCTCTTCTAGATTCTAGCTCTAGGGGGCATATACAATACGTAGTACAAGTAGGTGACGAGTTCCACTCCAGTCACGTACTACTTTGCTTACACTTGATCTTAGTTACCCAAACTAAATGAAGTTCAATACAACAAGAAAGTATAAAAGAAAGTTTCTACACGTTACTGGTGTGTAGAGGCAGATTTGGCGCAGAGAAGAACTTGTAAAGCAGGCTTAATGATTCAGCAAGCAGCTCTTGGCAGTTTGAAAGCAAAGTTCTTCTTCTCGATGTTGGCTTGATCACTTTAAAGCTCTTAGGAATGGGAGTTATGCTCAATCAATGAAGTTTCAACTACTCTCCACGTTCATCTTGAATGTCTTTTATAAATGCGAGGGAATTCGAAAGTTTGGAAGTAGGTAGCGCACATTTAATGCGCCAACATTTGCGACCCAAGTCGCAGGTGGATTCAACTTCGAGTGCGACTTCGGCTTTCTACGGATTCTTCAAGTTCCATTCTAGGTCGACTTGGTCCTGGACTTGACCCAAGTCGTAGGTGAAGTCGACTTCAGGTGCGACTTCACTTGCTTAGCTTGCTAGTTGAACTTGAAATTCTTTGGAGATGACTTTGGTCACTTGAATTTCTTGAAATTAAATATTCTTCCCTTGATTTACATCATTTGAAATTCAGTTTATTCGTCCTAGCTTGATGTCCTTTAGCTCCGTGTCTTGAAATCTTGAATACTTGAATCTTGGAGTTCATGAAAGAAGTCCAAATGTATGATCTTGATCCTCCATTATGAATACATGCAACATTTCTTGCTTTGGACTTGATTTAATCTTCATTTGGCCTAAGTTCGAATGATTGGGTCTACTTGGTCTTCAATTTTACTCAAGTTGAGCATTGAGTCGACTTGGTTTGCGACTTAGCTCTTCAAGTTCCGCACTGTCAGTCTGAAGTCGAAGTTGGAGTCGACTTAGCCTGCGACTTCACCCAAGTCACATGTGGAGTCGACTTGGTCTGCGACTTCGGCAGCTCTCGTCCCCAATTTCAACGTTGGATAAAAAATCATGTTTGAAGTCGATGCTGGAGTCGACTTGGTATGCGACTTCGCCCAAGTCGCGTGCGGAGTCGACTTCGTTTGCGACTTCGGTAGCTCTTATTCCCAATTTTAACGCTGGACGTAAAAACATGTTTGAAGTCGATGCTGGAGTCGACTTGGGGATCGACTTGGCCTAAGTCAATGCCTAAGTCGATTTGAAAATTGACTGCACCTGTCATGCTTCATTTTCTTCATTTTTATATCCTTTAATCATCTCACAAACATGTTAGTAACCAAAACTTACTCAAATTGATTTGTTAATTATCAAAACATGGACTTAGCTTATTTTTCCATTGATTTCAACACATGTTTCCAACACTTACAAAATCAATATTAATCACTTCATCTTGAAGCAACTGCCTTACATACTTGTGTCTCAATACAATATGTCGTGACTTACTATTATAAGTCTTATTGTATGCTCTAGACAAGGTTGTTTCACTATCACAATATAAATAAATAGAAGGCATTGGCTTAGGCCAAATGGAAATTTTAATTAATAAATTTCTAAGCCACTCCGCCTCTTTCCCTGCTACAGTTAAAGCAAGGAACTCAATTTCCATAGCCGAATGTGTAATGCAGGTTTGTTTTTTAGAAGCCCATGAAACAACGACTCCTCCAATAGTAAAAATCCAGCAACTTGTGGATATAGATTCTTTGGTATCATAAATCCAACTTGCATCACTATACCCTTCTAATATTGTGGGTTCACCATTGAAATGCAACCCATAGTTAATGATTTATCTTAAATATTTCAAAATCCTATGAATTGCATTCCAATGCATATATCCTAGATGGCTAGTGAACCTACTTAATACACCTACAGTGAAAAGCAATATCCAGTCTAGTAGAACACATAGCATACATTAAACATCGTATTACTCTAGAATACTCAAGCTGATTTATAGATCTTCCATCATTTTTACATTACTTGACACTAAGATCAAAAGGAGTTGAAACCATACTGTTGGAATCAAATGGAAAATTAAGCACAATCTTTGTTTTGATGATTAAAAACTCAATTTGAGAATATTTTGGGTACTAATGTGACTTGTTGAAATGGGTTAAAAGCTAAAAACTTAAAATTTAGAACCTGGCAGACCAAGTCACAAAGTCAAGTCAACTCAGTCATCGACTTAGGTAAAGTCGATACCCAAGTCGACTCCAAGATCAACTTCGGATGGGGCAAAACCTTCCAGCGTTGAAATTGGGAATCGAGACAGGCAAAGTCGCAGTCCAAGTCGACTCTAGCTGCGACTTGAGTGAAGTCGTAGACCCAAGTCGACTTCGCTATCGACTTCAGATGTTCAAACTTTCTAGCATTGAAATTGGGAACTAAGACAGGTGAAGTTGCAACCGAAGTCGACTCCATATGCGACTTGGATGAAGTCACATTCCCAGGTCGACTCCACATGCGACTTGAGTGAAGTTGGACCCCAAGTCGACCCAGGCATCCGACTTGAGTCAAGCTGAAGACAGATACGATCCAGAAAAGCAAATGTACATGAACTGATCATTCAAGATAGTATATTATTCAAGAGAAAATCATTTTCCTACATCTATGGATTGCAAAATTAAGAAAAGCAAATCATTCTAAGTTCAAGGCCATGAAGACAAAGCCTCCAAGAGAAAATGAACATGTCAAGTTTCAAGCTTAAACATTTAAATTCAAGAGTATCAGTGGAAGAACAAGTTCATTTTCTCCTCCAAGATCACTTCCAAAGAAATCCAAGTTTCATCAAGTGCGTACAGAAAATAAAGTCGCACCCGAAGTCAACTTCACTTGCAACTTGGGTCAAGTCCAAGACTAAGTCGGCCTGAAATGGAAGTTGAAGATTTGCTAGAGACCGAAGTCACACCCGAAGTTGACTCCAGTCTGCGGCTTGGGTGAAGTCTCATCCGAAGTCGACTCCACATGCAACTTGGGTCGCAATGGTCGGAAAAATTCGAACGTTGGTGCATTAAATGCGTGCCACCAACCTCCAAACGTTCGTACTTACTCCATTATAAAAGAGCATTCAAGTGGACATGCTAGAGGTTAGAGAAAGCATTTACTGAGATCAAACTACCATCCTCTCCAAACATTAAGTGATCAACACAAGTTTCAAGTGAAGAACTTAGCTCCAATTTGCTAAAAGCTACATCGCTAATCAAAATTTTCTTCCACAAGTTCTTCCACGAGCTAAAATCCGCCTACACAACTTGTAAAATGTAGTTTATTTTATTTGATTCTTTATCTGTATTTGTTACTTAGTTTGATATTGGTGATTTGAATCAAGTGAAAGCAAAGTAGAGTTGTGACTTGAGTGTGACTCGTCACCTACTTGCGTTGTGTTTTGTGCAAGCCCCCTAAAGCTGAAATTTAGAAGAGAGCTGTTTCTCTAGTTGTATTTGACAATACATTAGTAGAACCAAAGTCACAATGGGTATGAGCTTAGAAGAGTAGAGTAGAGAATGTTGCCCAAACCACTATAAAATTTGTGTCTATTGCTGTGGTTTACATATTCTCTTTTATTGCTTTATTTCTCTCCATATTCTATATTTGTTTCATTAAGGGCATTAAACTAAACAGGGAGAAAATTTCTGTTTAAGTGAAAATTTAAAAATACCCAATTTACCCCTCTCCTCTTGGGTAATAGTCATAAACTTGGGACCAACACATACCAGCATCAAAATTATTAAACTGCTTGAGTATCTTTTTAATGTAGTAAGATTGAGTAAGAGAAAATACGTTACAATCTCTTCCAATTTTGATGCCAAGGATGAAGTCGGCCCTGCCCATATCTTCAATACCGAAGTTAACTGACAGAAAACTTTTAGTTTCTACAATAATCTCAAGGTCAGTACCAAATATAGGCATATCATTAACATATAAGCAAATAATGACACCTCTATTGGCAAAAAATTTACTATAAACACATTTATCTGACTGATTAAGTTTAAAACTATTTGTTAATATAACTTGATCGAAATTTTCATACCATTGTGTAGGTGCCTATTTCAAACCATATAAAGATTTAATTAATTTACAGTTTTTTTTCTTATCCAGTGATACAAAACCTTGAGATTATTCTATATAAATTTCTTCATCTAAGTCTTCATTTAGAAAAAAAATTTATACATCCATTTGATAAATTTCAAGATGAAAAATTGATGTCAAAGCCATTAATAACCTAATGGTTGAAATTCTAGCTACTGGGGTATAGGTATCAAAGAAATCAATACATTCCTTGTGTTTATACCCTTTAGCTACTAATCTAACTTTAAATTTATCAATAGATTCATTAACTTTTAATTTCTTCTTAAATATCCATTTATAGCCTATAGGTTTAGACCTAGTGGTAAATCAACTAATGTCTATGTACCAGTTTCCATTATAGATTCCATTTCATCTTGGATGACTTCTTTCCAGTATGAAGCATCTGAAGATTTCGTGGCCGCTTCATAAGTAGATGGATCCCCTTCGGTATGAAACACAATCATGTGTTCTTCACTTATTTTATCTCTAGATCCTTCTACAATGAATAACTAACAATCAATCCCAAAACGATTGTAATCATCTTTTCTAGCTCGTTTACTTCTTCTCACATTATTATCTTCTATAGATTTTTCCATAGTTATAGAATTATCAACTATAGATTTATTCAATGATTGAGAAGAAGATTCATCAGTTTAACCGAGTCTAGGTATTGACTCATAAGTATTTTTATAAAAGTCAACATCTCAGGATTCAATAATAGTATTCTGTTGAATTGGACTATTAGGTTCTACCACCACAAACCTGTAAGCTTTACTTTTCATTGCATAACACATAAATATGCATATATTCCTCTTTGTCCTTAGTAGTAGAAGAATTATCCATGAATAATTTATTGTCATTTTGGTTAGTTTCATAGGTTTTAAATAGAATTCTGTCTTTGCAAACATGTCTAGTAGCTCCAAAGTCTAGCCACCAGCTTTGATCATCACTTACTATATAAATTTTAGAAATCACGATAACAAAATGTTCCTTAGTTAAACGACCTCTGGACCTTTTCTCTGATATGATCCAGATTGAGTGTTATTTTTTCCTTTTAAGAAGTCTACACTCATTTTTCAAATGACTCATTTTCTTGCAATAAAAGCAGGGTCCGTTCTTTTTCTTAGTAATGGTTTTTTTGGTATTTAATTTAAATTTCTTAGAAGATTAATTATTGACATTTGTTACTTGATTTGGAACTTCAACCACATTAGCCTTAGAAAAAACTTGCTCCTTTTTCTTTTTATTTTTTCTTGATTTTTCTTTCAGAGCAAAATTATCTAAACTTACAGATCCTTTCATTTGTTTTATGCTTTTGTGATGGTTGTTCCAGCTGAGTGGTAATTTCTCAATAATCGCACTAACAAGAATAGATTAATCCATCTTACTGCACTGTAACCCGAGTTGATTGATGATTTGTTCAATCTCATTAACTTGATTAAGGATTGATTTATCCTCAGTCATAATATAATTAAAAAAATCGCTTACTAGAAACAATTTGACACTTATATCATCAATATTGTATTTGAGTAGAAGTGAATTTCAGATTTCTTTGGCAGTATTTGCATCTTAATATACTTCAAACAACGAGTCAAACAGCGCTTCAATGATATGCCCTTTGCAAATATAGTTGTTCATGTCTCGCTTTGCTCGTCAGTATTGATCTTGCAGCATTTCATATTCTTTTTCTTCTAGTCTTAGCATGGTAAGGATATATACAACTCTAATGCGATTTAAAAAAGATAAAGTTGTTGTTTCGATCTCTTAAAATTGGTACCAACACAGCAGTCCAATCTTAGGACATCGGGCTTTGTGGGTAGAATGGATGACTGAGGGGTCATTTATAAATAATAGAAAAAGTATAAGACTTTGGAAAATTACCTTAAGATTGTTGGGCCAAAATATAAAAAAGGAGAGAATTAAGGACAGTGGAAAAAGCGAAATTAAAATTGAGTTTTACTTCAAGCGTATTACGACGTCACTTTCTTTAAAGCAATTTTGCTCTCTATTGTTGCTTAGGGTAATTTTGCAGTTGCCCCAGGATATAAAAACTAAAACCTAAACTAGAATAGGAAGCAGCTCCTTTTCTAGGGACACGAACACTTGATAACAAAATTTTCGGTTGAATGAAGAGAATTTCAAAAAAGTATATGGAAATTTTACAAATCAACAAGTAGTACAACGATGATCTGAATTAAGATAATGCAATAGATTGTTTTGAATTAGACACTCCAGGATGTCTTGATGAGGAGGGAGGATATGAATGTGTTTTTTTAAGTCTACCGACTCTAACCTATATTTATAGCCTTTGAAATGAAATGAATCACATCCCTTTGCAATTGGTCGCACATTTAGAACTCATGACAAACATTGCATCCTTTCAAATTCATCCCGCTACATGTCGTTTCAGGTATATTCAAATTGTTTGACTTTTTCAAACTTCAAACCGTTGCAACCTTTCATGTTAAATTGCAAATAAAAATGCTAAAAGGTTGATAGTGAGAATCGAACCCATAACCCGCCGTCTCACTTGCTAAGTTCCTCACCAATTGAGTTATTTCATTTTTGTTATTAACCTATGAAACTATATAATATTTGGGACCGATTTCATTGCAAACATTTTCACACTTGTTAAAATTTCAAACATCATATTTGTTATCCATTTCAAATATGTAGTTGAGATTCGATGGGGCAAATTGCAAAGTATGATAGCACAGTCGCGTGTATACTCGTCGGTATGAATTAATAATGCCCATTAGCTTCCTCTGAAAGCTACCTATTTCAACGGGATAAAGAGAGTGACCGAGAGGAGGGAGCAAAAGGGGGAGATAGAAGAGGAGAAGTTGAGAGGAGAAGCTGCCTGTCACACTGTTACCGGAGATGAGCAGAAGCCGGGAAGAGCCTCCGGATCTTGCGTCGATGAAAGTTAGCTAGAAAAAGTTGGATTTTTCAATTTATTCCATTCCCCATTTAAATCAATGCATGTAGATCACAATTAGGGATGTAACCAAATTGCATGCGGGCATCTTCATTTTCTGTCCTCTTCATTTGAATCTCCTGAGGTTCCATGTCTATTTTCCTCTATTTTGATTGACTCTTCAGCCATGTAATCTGGAGTTTTTTTTCATTTTTTCATTAAATCAATATGGAATAAGCCAATCTTCATTGGTCAGGAATAAAATCACAGGATCTATTTTTATTTCTATTAATTTTGGATTCTATTAGATTATCGTTTGTTCTGTCTTATATCTGTCTTTAGTTGTTTCTGGATTTTCTTTGATAATTTATATTTGGTTTTATGCCCAGCTTAGTATGAATAAAATCACCCCCATTGATTGTCTGAAAGCATCTTTGGCTTAATGGGGTTTGTTTTTCCATTTTCGATTTTGAGTTCTATACGTCGTCACTGACATATGGATATTCTTTTTGGTTCTCTTCTTTTTAAGTATTTCTCAGGGTGCTATTATTCTTATTTTCTTACTAGGCATGTATGGATATGTATATATACATACATGAAATTTTTTTTTACTAGCACTACTGTTCCATTTCATATCTTTGAGTGCTGGTTGGTTCGAAAGTCCTTTTTATCTCATACAGTCCTTTTACTATGATTTTATTAGGTTTTCAGTTTAATTATAGGAATTTCTGCATACAACAAGGAAACTGGCTACATATTATTTTCTCTATATGCTATGCTATTTTTAACAATCTATTTAGGTTCTCTGTTTTTTAATTATGCAGGAATTGTCTGGTTCCATAGGGTTTAGTTTCAAGTTTTCAATAAATTCGCAAGCAATAAGTTTGTCTTCGTTGGTCTTGAATAAATAGCAGAACCTTTCTAATTGCTTTAGATTGATCATTTTGAGGTTTCTGTTTGGTTTCCCATCATTTTTGGATTATTGAAGTGATTTGTCCAAATTTTTTTTTGCTGGTCCTGAGTTTATGGTAGTTACTCAAGAGAGGAGAGGTGAATTGGGTATTTTAAAAATATTTAGCTTAAGCAAAAATTTTTCCTTTTTAGAATTAATCCCCTAAATGAAACAATTAATAAGTTAGAGAGAAATAAAGTAATGACACAATAAAACATAGACAATCAACCCACTCCAAGAGACAGAGATTTATAACGATTCACGCAACCTCCCTTACTCCACTCTTCCAAGCACACACCCATTGTCGCTTGGGTTCCATTATTGTATTTCAATACAACTTAGAGCAGCAGCTCTTTTCTAGATTTCAGCCTTATGGGGCTTTGAACAATATCAGCACAAGTAGGTGATGAGTTTCACCCCAATCATACACTAATTTACCTTCACTTGGTTTCGATCTCCAATATCAAACCAAGTGAGAAAAACAAGTAATCAATAAATGAAAAAATATACACTTTACAGTTTCATGTAGACAATTTTTAGCACTTAGAAGAACTTGTAGAAGTAGTAGTAGATTCAGCAATGTAGCTTTCAGCAGTTTTCAAGCACAATTCTTCTTCAAACTCCTTGTAAATCACTTTAAATGCAAGAGAGAGTGGAAGGTGAGCTCATTCAATTTTTTCGCTACTACATTTATGTTCATTTGATGATCCTTAAATAATGGGAGTAAATTCAAATGTTTAGTAGTAGGTGGAGCGCATTAAATGCGCCAACGTTCGAATTTTTCTAACCTTTGCAAACCAACTCGCATTTGGAGTCGATTTGCCATGCGACTTCATTCAAGTCGTATAGTGGAGTCAATTTCGGGTTCGACTTCACCCAAGTCGCAGACTAGAGTCGAATTTGAGTGCTCCTTTGGTCCTCGGCTTCCAACTCTAAGTAATAGGTTCAAGTTGACTTAGTCTCGGACTTGACCCAAGTCGCAAGTGGAGTCGATTTCGGATGCAACTTCACCAGCCGTTGACTTATTTTGGAACTTCAAGGTCTTGCAAGTGATCTTTAGTTGTGTATGTCCCCTTTTTTCTCTTAATTTTCATTAGATGTCCTTGATATGCTTGTTTTGCTTAAACTAAGCAATACACTATTCTCTTGAAAAATCTTTTGTGTGGCTTGATTCATGATAACTATTTCTTTCTTGATCTAGTTGTCCAATCTTCAATAAGATGTTTCTAAATCATTAAGGGGTAGTCACATGGTTGAGTCGCTGGCTTGAGTTGACTTGGGCTTCGACTTTTCTAAAGTCGCATACTCGGGTCAACTTGAGATGTGACTTCACCTAAGTCACATGCTGGAGTCGACTTGGAAAGCGACTTGACTCTGAAATCTCGAAGTCTTCAGCAAGGCCATACCCAAGTCACATCTGGAGTCGACTTGGAAAGCGACTTGACTCTGAAATCTCGAAGTCTTTAGCAAGGCCATACCCAAGTCGCATCTGGAGTTGACTTGGTTTTGCGACTTCACCTAAGTCACAAGCGGAGTTGACTTCGATTGCGACTTCACCTGTCTCCCAGTCCCAATTTCAAATCTGATGAATTTAATGCACTTGAAGTCTATTCTGCAGTCGACTTGGGAATCAATTTGACCTAAGTCGATGACTGAGTTGAATTGGGGTTACGACTTGACCTGCTATCTTTTGAATTTTGAATTTTTTAAACGTTTGGAACACTTAGCAACCTCATTAGTACTTAATTATTTCTCAAATTGAGTTGTTAATCATCAAAACATGGATTGTGCTTAATTTGCCTTGAATTCCAACAATCTCCTCCCTTTTAATTATTAACAAAACCAATTTGAGATGTACCTTTCATTTTCTTTCATAAATGATATTTCATATCTTGTTTAGCTTTTAGGATTAACATATAACGTTCAATTACTCAAAAGTTATATAGCATTGCATATCATGTGATCATGCTCATTTCAAATCAACAATTTGCACAATAGAAAATATCATTCACAAATAATTTCATATCATTTATACAATCATGCCATTCATACAAAATGATTTCAAAAAGAAAATGGCATACATGCTTACCCAATCCCAAAAATTCTAAAACCTAAGCCCTAATCTCTAATCTCTCTCCCCCTTTTTGTCAATGTATCAAAATGGGATATAAGAGAAGCGGAATTTGTGAAGTTGAAATGCAGTAATAGGATAGGTAGTTGAGTAGGTAGGAGGAATGGGTTGGGTGAAAGCCGATGAAAATGGAGACGAGGGAGCTTGAATGTTGAGTTCAGCTCTCACAGACTCATCTCAATATGGATCAAAATCAAGGAGGCTTGGAATGGGTCAACCATGACTACTACCCGAGGCTAGACGATACTTGATTGTCGTTAACTCCCAATCCATCTTATCTTGGTGACCATGCATTTCCATCAACGTCGTGTGAATAGCCTCTAACTGCTGTGAAACTCGATCCTCCATTTGATGTGGATACTCTAAAATGGTATGGGAGGAAGTGGATCGATCTGGAGATTGAGCATGGTAGTCAATGGCTCGTGATCCAGGTAGTGAGCATGACCCATGCGACTGGGGTGACGCAGGAACTGCAGGAGCTAGAGATGGAGATTGAACTGGCTCATGGTGAGGTATGTCCTCCCCCTCAAGATGAGCACCGTCGGCTTTGGGCTATTCTTGGAATGCATTTCCTATCCTCTCTTGTATCCTCTCGGCCTTGAATTCCTCCAAATTTATCTTCATACTAGTCAAGAGGGCCCGGTTGATGGCATTCATCAGTTTTAGAACCTCAAATGGTTCTCCTTCTAAGTCAACACCAAAATATGCCATGATTATGGTGATCCATGTTCCAGATGGTAATACACCTCGTGGATTTTTCTTTTTATGTTTGAGGGCTTCCAGAAGTAGTTTTGGGAGGCAGACTTTGACTTTGTTGGCAACTTTTCATAATATTTCAGCTTCTTGTGGGTTCAACTGATTTCGGCCCCCGCCCTTTGGATAAATGCAATGTGTAATAAGTAGCCAGAGAACCCGTAGCCTAGGAGATAAATCCATATAATGCAAAAACTTGATCCCCAAGTGGTACTTGATACTGTTTGTGAGTTGATTGTACATCTGTGTAAGTGACAATCCTTCTGGAATTGGTTCATTAGCTCTTGGTACTCACAAAATGTTGGCAATCCGACTAATGGCAATGGATTTGTTGATTCCATTTCCAATTCCCAAATTTATCTCAACCCCCTTCACATACGTGTTGAGATATTCCTGATCCCAAAGATAGCAAAATAGTCGGGTTAAATTAGGATATACTTTGTCATCCTCTTTGAGCAGAATCGTCTATCCTTGAAAATCCAAAAGCTCTTCTATCCCAAATTCATATTCACTTAGGAACTTGAAATCAATGATCTTGGGGATAAATAACTTCCGTTCATAAAAATGTTTGTAGAACTGACTGTGTTGTCGTTCGGTTTTAAAGTAATCAGTAGGCATTTTTAGAACTTGGCCTCTCTGTGTAGGTGTACCTTTCCTCTTTCCACCCACGTCGGACCTACTACTTATTCCTCATTTATTTCCTATTCTTTGGGAGCGGACGTGGAAGGGTTACCTGTTTGGAATCGTACTCGTCGCTTCGAGGAGGCAGTGGTCTCTTCCCAAACCCACTTGGAAGGAGTCCCTTGCCGTCGTGGCACTTCCTCTCTGGTATGAGATTGGGACGGCCTCAAAACTGGGAGTTTGGTGGGTTTTGAAATGACTTTGGGTGCCATGGATTCGAGGTGATTTAGATGTGATGAGAAATTCTCAAGGGATTTTGGAGGGAGTGAGTGAGAGCTTGAGAGAGCTTGAGAGAAATGAGAGCAAAATGAAGATAAATGAAGAAAATGGAGGAAGAGGCGCCGACTTCCCACTCTTTAATGAGGCAGACCAAACGTCGCACTGGAGTCGATTTGAACCCTAACCAAAGTCGACTTCGACCCCTTGGAGTCAACTTTGGTGAAGTCGACTTGGGCTAGTCGGAGTCGACTTGGCTCCATCTACTTGGGATTCTATATACTTTTCTAATTTTTCTCCCCCCATCTAAATTCAAAATTTCATGCTTCTAATCAATGTCAATCATACCCATATCATTTCTAATTTTGTAAAATGGTTCTTTTGCTAAAGGTTTGGTTAAAACGTCTGCAATTTGGCCCTCAGTTTTAACATATTCTAAGCAAATATCATGATTTTCAACATGTTTCCTAATAAAATGATGTCTCACATATATATGCTTAGTTCCAGAATGCAACACAGGATTTTTTGTTAAACAAATTACACTAGTATTATCAGATCTAATTGATATATCCTTATAATCAATACCATAATCCTTAAGTTGTTGTTTCATCCAAAGTAGTTGAGCACAACAGCTCCCGGCAGCAATATATTCAACTTCCGCAGTAGATAGAGCAACACTAGTTTGTTTTATTGAAAACTATGAAATCAACATATTTCCAAGAAACTAACATGTTCCACTAGTACTTTTTCTATCTACTTTATAACTGGCAAAATTTGCATCCGAGTAGCCGATTAGATCAAATGTTGAACCTTTTAGATACCATAATCCTAGATTAGTAGTATTGATTAAATATTTTAAAATTTTTTTTACAACTATTAGATATGATTCTTTAGGACATGATTGAAATCTTGAACACATGCAAATACTAAACAAACTATCAGGTTGAGAAGCAGTCAAATATAATAAAGATCCTATCATGCTTCTACATAATTTTTATTCAACAGATTTACCTTTTTCATCCTTGTCGATTTTAATGGTGTAACTCATAGGCGTGTTTGCTCCTTTGCCATTTTTTATTCCAAACTTCTTGAGCATTTCCTTGACGTATTTAGACTGGTATATAAAAATTTCTTTGGTTAGTTGCTTAATTTGTAGTCCAAGGAAGAAGTTTAGCTCACCCATCATGCTCATTTCAAATTCACTCTGCATAATCTCAGAAAATTCTTGGCACAGAGTTCCATTAGTAGCACCGAATATTATATCAATTAAAATATTCTTATCCTTATATTTGATAAATAATGTTGTATCAACTTTCCCTCTTTAAAAGTCATGATCAATTAAAAACTTGCTTAATCTTTCATATTAAGCTCTTGGAGCTTGTTTAAGTCCATATAATGCTTTGGTTAATTTGAAAATAAATTTTGATTGATCCTTCTCCTTAAATCCAGGAGGTTGTTTAATATATACTTCTTTATTTAGGTATTCATTCAAAAATGTACTTTTCACATCTGTTGGTCCCTGAGTTTATGGCAAAACCCAAGAGGGGAGGGGTGAATTGGGTTCTTAAAAAATTCTTTGGTAAATTAAAACTTAACCCCTTATAATTTTAATCCCCTTGATGAAACGTAATATGAGATAGAATGAGAGGGTGCAAATGGAATATAAAAATGTAAACAATCAATCCACACAAGAGACAACAATATATATTGGTTCGGGCAACCTTCCCTACTCCACTCTTCCAAGCACACACCCGTTGTGTCTTGAGTTCCATTATTGTATATTCAATACAATCTGGAGCACCCGCTCTCTTCTAGATTCTAGCTCTAGGGGGCATATACAATAATCACTTGTTGGTGAGACCAACTCCAACCAACCAAGTCCAATCTATTGGTGAGACAAACTCAAACTAATCAAGCAAAACCCGTTAGTGAGGCAAATTCAAACCAATCTCCTGTTTTGCTTCTTCTTGAATTCGGTCTCCAACACCAATTCAAGGCAACAATACAAAACAAAATAGATAAAAAAGAAATTACACTTTACAACGTGTATTTGATAAGCTCCGGAAGCTCCTTGTCATGTGGAGATGATAATCTTGGAAGCACACTTGGAAGTTGTAGCACTTGAAGCTTCAATAGTTGTTCAAATAACTTCAACACACTTGAATATTAGAAAATGAAAGCCCAACTTGTATTTTTCTCTTTCTTTCCTCCTTCTCTCTGCTCTTCACCTTCATATATCAATGGTATATATAGAGGAAAAAAGGTTCTAGCCGTTGGAGTGGAGGTTCGCGTGCATCTAGAGCTCCAACGTTCGGATTTTCGACCGTTACGAGTTGAAGTCGCAAGTGGAGTCGACTTCGGATGGCTGAAGTCGACTTAGGATGCGACTTCGTCTTGTTAAAACTCGTTGTCTACTCTCTGTTCAGAATTCTGTCTTTGAAGTCGCAGGTGAAGTCGATTTGGGATGAGTGAAGTCGACTTCGGATTGGTGAAGTCGACTTGGTATAAGACTTCACTTTGTTGTCTGTTCGAAGTCGCAGGCGAAGTCGAATTGGGTCTGGGACTTCACCCAAGTCGCAAGTGAAGTCGACTTGGCTATGGGACTTTACTATGCTGGACTTGGTATTCATGAACATTAGCTCTTGAAACTTAAATTATTCAATATTTTCATTTTCATACACATAATTGGAGTCAAATCATCTGAGCATACTTACACAACTCTATTAAAACCTTTTTAATGATATTTCAATTATTTGTTAATCGTCAAAATCAAATTAATCATTCTTAAAGCAAGCATATGATCAACAATCTTTTCCTTTTTGATGATTGACAAAACTTAATTGAGATATCTTCCATTCTCAAATGAATCACAGATATGTCTGCATGAAGATCATGATTTTTATCAATAAGCGCAAAAATAATATATATTCTTTTCATATAGATGAAAATACTTCTCCCCCTAAGTTATATGCAATATTATTCTCTTTTCTTAAGATATTTTCATACTACACTCTCTCCCCTTTTTGTCAATCAACAAAAAGGTAGCACAAATGGGGCATATCAAATAGGTTCATACTACACTCTCTCCCCTTTTTTTTCATACAAATCATTCATTTTGAGTCAAGCATATGATCTATAATATGACTATGGTACCACTTGTTTATTAATTTCTTTAGGAGAGCAACATACCTTTACTTACCTTTGATGAAAATTATCATTACTATTTTGCTCAACTCCCCCTTTCTTTTGTAATTCATGCTCCTTCATTCTCTAGATGACTTTGTACTTGTTTGAAATAAAAACCTGCATCACAAATATGATATCTTCTTTCCTTTTGGTATTCGTGCTATGGGTCCATGAATGTTAGTACCATAATGCATAGGAACTCAAGAAGACTTGGTTCTACCTTAGATGTGTCTCTTTGGCATCCAAACCAATTTAACGTCATTATAAACCATTTTTCTTGCCTTGCATTGATATATTTTGTGTCCAAACATATTACAATAATGGCAAGTGATTCTAGCATAGGTTGGAGTACCATGATAACTCTTTAGTTGCCAAGTAGGTATATTTGTCCATGATTTATCAACAAGCTTCTTAAAATGTCCCCTCACATTTGATGTACTAGAAGCCTTAATCCAAATAGGAGAGTTTGTTTTATTTAGTTTGACATTAATGTGTTTTACAAATCCAAGACCTCTCTTATTAACTTGAGTGGTCATTCTCAAAAATTTCTGCACATTTTCTCCCGGGTTGGAGAACTTTGCCAATGAATCTTTCAAATTTTGGTTCTCCTTTCTCAATGTCTCTATTTCATTCTTCAAGGCATTTATATCATTTTGCAAAGATGCATTCTCCTCCGCTAATTTTCCATTTGCAATGGCAGTTGTATTGAATTGCTTTTTCTTTTGGACATATTTGATATCAAGGCTTTTGAATTCATCAAATAGTGAGTCATAAGTTTGTTGTAAATCATTCTACTCATTACATCTAGAACAAACATTAGAAGATGAATAAGAATCAGATGAGCGTACCTCGATATCCATAGATGCATTCAATGTTGACAATTTCAATTTTCTTGCATTATCACTTTTCTCTTTAGATTTTTGGCAAGTTTCCTTTTCATCTTCTATGATGGCCATGCAACAAACTCTTGCCCAATTTGCTGCATCTTCTCCTTCACTTGATGAGGTGCTAGATCTTGTGGTAGTATATTTCTTTGTAAGCATTCTTCTAGCCTTTCTTTTTGAAAAAATTCTTTTATTTGGAATTTCCAATTCATTCGGTGTGGTGCATTCGATTTGTATATGTCCAACACCACCACATTTATAACATTTTGAAAATTCCTTTCTTCTATCCTTCATTTTCTTGTGTGAGTGAAATATTTGTTTCTCTTCATGTTGGAGTATGAGCTTGATGTAGATTCACTTGAGCTCTCTATCATACTTTTGAGCGCAATAGACTTCTTACTTCTTTGAGATTCTTCTTTCTTGTTTTTGATAAGCCCATGAGACATGAGTGAGTTAATCAAGTCATCTACTTTGAGCTTGTTTAAGCCCTTTGCCTCCTCAATAGCTGTGATCTTTTCATTCGACGAGTTTGGCAATGCTCTAAGTATCTTCATAACCTGCTCACTTTCAGAAATTGGCTTTTCTAAGCCTTTAAGAGCGTTAGTGATTTTAAAAAATCTAGCATACATTTCTGAAATAGATTCACCATCTAACATTTGAAATCATTCAAAATCACCAACAAGGATATTCCTTTTAGTTCCCTTTACTTGGGAGGAACCCTCATAAATAGATACCAATTTATCCCATATTTCTTTAGCCATTGTGCATGAAGAAACTCTATCAAATTCTGCTGCGGTCAACGAACAAAATAAGAAATTCATAGCTTTGGCATTACTTTGGACAAACATAGTTTCTTCTTTTGTCTAAGTGGACGCCTTGTCGCCCTTTGGTAATGTAATGTCATCTTGTATGGCTATCCAAGAATTCATATTAGTTGTCATAATGAGTTGTTTCATCATCAACTTCCAATAAATAAAATTATTGCCATCAAATAGAGGTGACCTTAAAAATGATTGGCCCTCGGCAAATGCAGGTACAGAAGTTAAGTAGGTTGCCATAAATATATAGAAGAGATCACCTCAAATAAGATAAAGGCCTGCTCTGATACCACTTGTTGGTCTCCAGTTCATGGCAAAACCCAATAGGGAAGGGGTGAATTGGGTTCTTGAAAAATTCTTTGGTAAATTAAAACTTAACCCCTTATAATTTTAATCCCCTTGATGAAACGTGATATGAGATAGAATGAGAGAGTGAAAATGAAATATAAAAATATAAACAATCAATCCACACAAGAGACAACAATATATATTGGTTCGGGCAACCTTCCCTACTCCACTCTTCCAAGCACACACCCGTTGTGTCTTGGGTTCCACTATTGTATATTCAATACAATTTGGAGCACCCGCTCTCTTCTAGATTCTAGCTCTAGAGGGTATATATAATAATCACTTGTTGGTGAGACCAACTCCAACCAACCAAGTCCAATCTATTGGTGAGATAAACTCAAACCAATCAAGCAAAACCCGTTAGTGAGACAAACTCAAACCAATCCCCTGTTTTGTTTCTTCTTGAATTCGGTCTCCAACACCGATTCAAGGCAACAATACAAAACAAAATAGATAAAAGAGAAATTACACTTTACAACGTGTATTCGATAAGCTCCGGAAGCTCCTTGTCATGTGGAGATGATAATCTTAGAAGCACACTTGGAAGTTGTAGCACTTGAAGCTTCAATAGTTGTTTAAATAACTTCAACACACTTGAATATTAGAAGATGAAAGCCCAACTTGTGTTTTCCTCTTTCTTTCCTCCTTCTCTCTGCTCTTCACATTCATATATCAATGGAATATATAGAGGAAAAAAGGTTCTAGCCGTTGGAGTGGAGGTTCACGTGCATCTAGAGCTCCAACGTTCGGATTTTTGACCGTTACGAGTTGAAGTCGCAAGTGGAGTCGACTTCGGATGAGTGGAGTCGACTTCGGATGGCTGAAGTCGACTTAGGATGTGACTTCGTTTTGTTAAAACTCGCTGTCTACTCTCTGTTCAGAATTCTGTCTTTGAAGTCGCAGGTGAAGTCAATTTGGGATGAGTGAAGTCGACTTCGGATTGGTGAAGTCGACTTGGGATCAGACTTCACTTTGTTGTCTGTCCGAAGTCGCAGGCGAAGTCGACTTGGGTCTGGGACTTCACCCAAGTCGCAAGTGAAGTCGACTTGGCTGTGGGACTTCACTGTGCTGGACTTACTATTCATGAACATTAGCTCTTGAAACTTAAATTATTCAATATTTTCATTTTCAAACACATAATTGGAGTCAAATCATTTGAGCATACTTACACAACTCTATTAAAACCTTTTTAATGATATTTCAATTAGTTGTTAATCATCAAAATCAAATTAATCATTCTTAAAGCAAGCATATGATCAACAACATCCACGTGAAACAATTTAAAGTCCATGTGAGAAGCAAAAGCTAGTAGGATGTGTATAGCCTCTACTATAGCCATAGGAGCATAGGATTCCACAAAATCAATTCTTTCTTCCCAGGAATATCCTTTGGCTACAAGTCTAGCCTTATTTCTTACTATTAGTCCACTTTCGTCTAATTTGTTCCTAAAAATCAATTTGGTACCAATAACAATGCAATCGTTGGGTCTAGGAACTAGGTACTATACTTTATTTCTTTAAAACTGATTTAACTCTTCTTGCGTTGCAGCGATTCAATTTTCATCATTAAGAGCTTGATCAATAATAGAGTTTGATTCTATTTTAGACACAAAAGCAAATTCTCTACAAATATTGTGTCTTGACCTTCTAATTTTTACTCCTTCATATATATTGTCAATAACTTGCTCAATTAGATGGTCATTTTTGAATTTTAAATCAGTAGGAGGTTTATAGGAATTATTACCTTCACTTATCCTTTCATCCGGGGATTGCTCTTGCTTTGCTTCGACTTCTCCTTGTTGTTCTAGCTGTTCCCTTTCTGGATTCTTTAATGCTTCATTTGCATCATTTAGCTCATCCTCCTTTTTGGGGTTTACGTTAAATTCATCAAATACAACATGTATTGATTTTTCTACTATTTGATTTCTTTTATTAAAAACTCTTTATGTTTTGCTATTTGATGAATAACTAAGAAATATTGTTTCATCACTTTTTGCATCTAACTTTTCCAAGTTTGATTTTCCATTATTCAGCACATAGCAAGTACATTCAAAAGCATGGAAATAAGAAATGTTTAGTTTTCTTCTCTTCTATAGTTCATATGGGATCTTTTTCAAGATTGCTCTTATAATAACTCGATTAAGTATATGACATGCTGTATTTACTGCTTCACCCCAAAATCTTTTGGATAATTTACATTCATTTAACATAGTTTTAGCCATCTCTTGTATTGTTCTATTTTTCTTTTCAACTACCCCATTTTGTTGGGGAGTTCTTGGTGCAGAAAATTTGTAGTGAATTCCTTTCTTATTGTAAAATTCTATAAACCGTTTATTTTCAAATTCACCACCATGATCACTTCTAATGGATATGATTGTGTTTTGTTTTTCATTTTGCACCAAATTTGAAAACATGACAGACATGGAGAAGTTTCATCTTTGCTAGTTAAAAGTATTATCCATGTAAATCTTGAAAAATCATCAACTATGACAAATACATACTTTTTTCCACTAAGAGTTAAAATGTCTGATGGCCCGTAAAGATCCATATGTAATAGTTCAAGTGGCCTAGTTGTTGAAATTTTCTTTTTGGTGGAAAATGACATTTTGGGTTGCTTGGATCATTGACATGCTTTGCAGCTTTTGTCTTTGTCATATTTAAGCTTTGGCAATCATTCTACTAAGCTCTTTTTACACAAAGTCTTAATATTTGACAAATTTATTTATCCAAGTCTTTTATGTCATATCCATGGATCATTTTCAATGGTTATAAGACATTTTTCACTTAGTTCATTAAGACAAATCAAATATATATTTTCATGTCTTTTGCTAATAAATAGTATGTGATCCTCATCAAAAATATTGCATATAGAGGATTCAAATACAATTTTTTATGACCTTTATAACACAGTCGACTAATGCTCATTAAGTTATATTTGAGTCCCTCAACAAATAGTATATCCTCAATACATGCATTTGAAATTCCATAAACATTTCGTTTACCTTTAATTATACCTTATTCATTATTTCCAAATCCAACAATCCCTTCACTACATGATTTGATCTTGTGGAATAATCCTCTTTTTCCCGTCATAAGTCTTAAGCAGCCACTATCCATGAACCACATATTGCTGGCCTTTGCTTTAAGACATACATGTAAAATAAAATCATGTAGAGCCTATCTTTTTGGTACCTATTTTATCGGTCCTTTTGGGTTAATAAGCCATTGGAGTCTACATTGTTCTATTTTGGAAGGCATAAACCCAATGCTCTTTGGTACTCAAACCAATTTTGCACCATAGTTATATAATTTTTTCATTTTATACTGATAAATCTTGTTGCCTATTTTGTTGCAAAAATTACATGCCCTTGGAAGTCTTGGAGTGGGTATCCATGTGCTGTATGGTTCCCAAACAGGTCTTTTTGTCCAAGCAATATGATTCATTTTTGGTTTAGAATATATGGGCTTTGTTTAGTTTTTAGCAATCCTTGGAGCATTAGATTTGCTACATTCTCCTTTCTCAAATGTAAAATAGCCAAGTCCTCTTTTGTTATTCTGGGTGGTCATATTTAGGAATATTTTGACACTTTTTCCTTGATTAGAGAACTTTGCTAATGATCCATTTAATGACTCATTTTCTTTCTTCAGTCTTTCTACCTCATTTGTTAAAGTATTCTTCTCATTCGTTAGGTGGTCAACCTTCTCAACTAGCTTTCTATTTACAACAATTATTGAATCACATTGTCTTTTCTTTATTTCATCATACAATGAATCCTATGCTTGTTATAGTTCCTCTAATTTAGCACATTTGATACACTCATTTATAGAAGAGAAAATAGAACGAGTATTTAGTTTAAAAGTTACCTCTTCACTGCTTGTACAGTTCGTTAAAGTGGTTTGTCTATCCAAAATTTATGTTGCAGCAAGGCAGATATTGCTTTTCTTCCTCCATCGTGGCCAAGCAACATATCCTCGCATAGTTTGCAGCCTCATTGTCTTCATTCGATGGGCTGCTTGTTGTGGACATTTCCTCATTCACATACATTCCCCTTCCTTCAGCCCTTTAATATTTCTGGTTTTAATTTTGGTCTTTCTTCTCTCACCGTTCGTTTGTCTTATTCTCCTTTGGTGTGGGATATTGAGCTTGCATATGTCCCACTCCTCCACACCGGTAGCACTTGGTTGTCTTGTTCTTTTTCTCTTTTTCATTTCTCTCTTTGAATCCTTTAAAATTCTTTCTGTTTCTCACAAATTTTTTGAATCTCCGAGTGAGTAGGGCAATCTCTTCATCATCATTTTGAGAGGATGAAGTGGATTCATCTGAATTTATTGTAGCTCTCAAAGCAATTGCCCTTTTGCCTTTGTGATGCTCCTCATTTCTTCTTTTTATCAGCTCATGTGACATGAGTGAGCTGATGAGATCTTCCAGCGTTAGAGTGTTTAGGTCATTTGCTTCTTCAATGGTCGTGACCTTTGGAGTCCACGACTCAGGTAGAGCCCTTAGAATCTTCATGACCTGCTTAGATTCAGAAATAGCTTTCTCGAGACCTTTTAGTGCATTTGTAATCTTTGAAAATCTTGCAAATATTTCAGATATGTTTTCGATCTCAAGTATTTTAAAGCTTTCCAACTCTCCAATCAAAATATTTCTCTCATACCTTGGACTAGAGAAGTTTCCTCATAGATAGATATTAGTGTATCCCATATTTTTGACATGAGGATACTCTATCATATCCAGAAGCTGTGAGAGCACAAAAGAGGGAGTTCATGGCTTTGGCATTACTCTTTACAATTCTGACCTCTTCTTTAAACCATTCGGAGGCTCTTTCATCAATTGGTAAGACAACACCATTTTGGATAGCAATCCAAGAATCTATGTCCGTAGCTATGATAAGCTGTTTCATTCTCAACTTCCAGTAATCGAAGTTACTTCCATCAAAAAGTGGTGGCCTTGTGAATGATTGGTCTTCCGCAAATGCGGGGGTAAAAGTTGGTTGGGATGCCACTTGTAAGATCTCTTTGCTTTAGACTTGAAACCTGCTCTCAACCACTTGTTGGTCTCAAGTTTATGACAGTTACCCAAGAGGGGAGGGGGGAATTGGGTATTTTAAAAAATTTTACTTAAGCAGAAATTTTCCCTTTTTAGAATTAATTCCCTTAATGAAATAATCAGTAAGTTGGAGAGAAATAAAGCAATGAAACACTCAACCCACTCCAAGAGACAGAGATTTATAGTGGTTCGGGCAACCCTCCTACTCTACTCTTCCAAGCACACACCCGTTGTGGCTTGGGTTCCACTATTGTATTTCAATACAACTTAGAGTAGTAGCTCTCTAATAGATTTCAGCTCTAGGGGGCTTTGAACAATGACCACACAAGTAGGCAACGAGTTTTACTCCAATCACATACTATGTTGCCTTCACTTGGTTTTGATCTCCAATATCAAACCAAGTGGGAAAAACAAGTAATCAATAAATGAAAAGATCTACACTTTACAGTTTTGTGTAGGCAGTTTTCAGCACTTAAAAGAACTTGTAGAAGCAATAGTACATTCAAGAATATAGCTTTCAATAGTTTTCGAGCACAGTTCTTCTTCAAACTCCTTGTAAATCACTTTAAATGCAAGAGAGAGTGGAAGGTGAGCTCATTCAATATTTTTTCCTACTGTATCTACGTTCACTTGATGCTCCTTAAATAATGGGAAGTAAATTTGAATGTTTGGTGGTAGGTGGCACACATTAAATGCGGCCACGTTCGAATTTGTCCGACCTTTGCAAACCAAGTTGCATTTGGAGTCGACTTGGCATGCGACTTCGTTCAAGTCACATAGTGGAGTCGATTTCGGGTGCGACTTCACCTAAGTCGCAGACTGGAGTCGACTTCGAGTGCTACTTCGGTCCTCGTCTTCCAACTCTAAGTAATAGGTTCAAGTCGACTTAGTCTCACACTTGACCCAAGTCGCAAGTGGAGTCGACTTCGGATGCGACTTCATTAGCCATTGAATTATTTTGGAACTTCAAGGTCTTACAAGTGATCTTTAGTTGTGTATGTCCCCTTTTTTTCTCTTAATTTTCATTAGATGTCCTTGATATGCTTGTTTTGCTTAAACTAAGCAATACACTATTCTCTTGAAAAATCTTTTGTGTGGCTTGATTCATGATAACTATTTCTTTCTTGATCTAGTTGTCCAATCTTCAATAAGATGTTTCTGAATCATTAAGGGGTAATCACATGCTTGAGTCTCTGGCTTGAGTCGACTTGGGCTTCGACTTTACAAAAGTCGCATACTCGGGTCAACTTGAGATGTGACTTCACCTAAGTCACATGCTGGAGTCGACTTGGAAAGCGACTTGACTCTGAAATCTCGAAGTCTTCAGCAAGGTCATACCTAAGTCGCATCTGGAGTCGACTTCCATTGCGACTTCACCTGTCTCCGAGTCCCAGTTTCAACTCTAACAAATTTAATTTACTTGAAGTCGATTCTGCAGTTGACTTGGGAATTGATTTGACCTAAGTCAATGGTTGAGTCGACTTGGGGTTGCGACTTGACCTGCTATCTTTTGAATCTTGAATTTTTTAAACCTTTGGAATACTTAGCAACCTCATTAGTACTTAATTATTTCTCAAATTGAGTTGTTAATCATCAAACCATGGATTGTGCTTAATTTGCCTTGAATTCCAGCAGTTTTGATTCTGGAAGTTTTTTTCATTTTATTTTTGGTCTCTGCTATATAATCTCTAGATCCCTAGCTTAGACTAATGATATACTTTTCGATGGCAGCAACCTGTGTTTAACCCCCAAGCTTTGAATGAATTGCAGATGGTTTGCATTCTTATTTCCATTTTTAATTTAGCTTGTTCGTGCTTGTTTGGAGTTCTTTTTAATGGTCAAATTTTCAGTCTCATTCGAGAGGGTTTATGCATATAAAAAAATCACATTTAATCATGGATGTAATTACTCTATTTCATATTAGTTTGAATTTTTTTGTGATGTTGATTTCTTTCCTTTTCCAATATTAAAATGACAAGTTTGCATGATGTCTTATCTTGTTCATGTTTTCATGAAAGAAATTGTCCATTAATGATTGAAATAAAATTCTTTTGAAAGTAATCTTCTGTAGTTTTTGTCTAAATTTGTGTAAATAATTTGTTTTATAGGAATGCTTAGACAAGTGAAGCCATTGGAATAAAGATTCGATGGATTGTATAGGGTGATGTATTTTTTTTCTCATTTAAGATGCTTAGAATTTGTGGATGAAGAGATCAGAAACTTATGTTCATTGTATTTGATTCAATTACTGCCATGGTAGAATCTTTGTTTTGATGTTGTATTGGCAGTGTATTGCAAACATGATTTCACTCTTATGTATAAAGTAAAATTCTGTTAAGAGAAGGTTGTATACTCACACATGGATAATTGAATAGTTGATGCTCAATTCAGATTCTTGTAAGATGGATTGCTGAATTTTGTACATTTTCTGCCAAAATGGGATTTTCTTTGTGAATGTATGTGTATTCATATGTTGAAATGATTCTTGGATAGTTTGTTAAAATGGAATGCAACTTTCTTTACAGTTTACATCACTATTTGTAATTTTTATACCAACCAAAATAAAAAATGAAAAATCTGTTTGAGTAAAAGGAGAACCAACGAACACCTATTAGAACCCGTTTAGGTGTGCAATGGGTGGCTAAACTCTTCCCTTTGCATCACTAAGAAACCTACTTAGAATCTCTAGCAGCAAAAGTGGGGATGTTAGCATCCTGCAGCAAAAGTGGGAATTTATTTTCAAACTTGGATAAGGATCTTACTATTGCTATGGGTGCAATAATAATATCTTCCACCACCTACTATCTGCAGTGGAATTCATAATTTTCTTTCGTCCCTTTCATTTCTTTATTCTCAATGATATTTCTTCCTTTTCTTGTTTCTCTTAGTGCTAATATCTCATCCTAATTTTTGTTTTCTCTATAGATATATCATTGAATAACATTTTGGATGAATAGACAAGTTGGATAGGTAGTTAGAAACTTATACATCTGTACCAGTGGTTGGGCCTGCTAGCATTTTTAGTGACATTGATCACATTAATTCAGATCTAGCAACTCTGTATAAGTGGAGTTGGTTGTTAAGGTCATTGCTGTATTAGGAGGTTAGGATATTTGGCTCTGGCATCTATGGTCTCCCTAGAATGACTTAGAAATTAAAGGTTCTTGGTTAGTTCAATAAAAGTTTTAACTTGGACAAAGTTTAGTTCATGTACCTTCTCTCGTGTTACTCTGGTCTGTTGGTAAACTACTTATAATTGCATATTAACGGTGGTGATGACTAGGCCTGGCTTGGATGTTTGTAAGAAGTTTTTTGAAAAGAATATTTGGAAGGGAATTTTGAACTCGAGGCCTTACTTTTTTTAGATGGATGATGATTCAAGTCCTCTTTAGCAAGTTAGTATGTTTATTTTTTACTTTTAAAGGATAAGAGAGAGTAAAGTGATGAGATATTGAAAGCTTTGTTATTTGTACCAAGAAAATATAATAACAAAGCATGCGGCAAGGCTTGCAGTATTTTTGCTCTTGGACTTATCATCTGTTTTCATTTAAAAACTGTCTTTATACTGATCAATGGAGGTTACAAATGGATTGATCAACATATTACCCTTTTCTGCATTGTTTTATTTATTTAATTATTTTTACTAATTTTAATTTGTCAATCTTGTGTTGGTTAGTCATAAGATTGTGTTGCAAAAATTAACGGCAACAGAGAAAGCTGTCATGACACAATTCTAACCTTCTATGTCTTTGATTAGGACCTCTTGTGTTAGTACTCAAACGCATAAAATTCAGAACGATATCATACCCAAAGGCAACACACTAAAACTAAATTCGCAGTTGTCACAAAAGCATGACAACAAAAAATATTGTTATGATTTTACTATGCTCATAAGCATTAGTAATCGCATCAACGACTGCCAATTACATTACCTTTGGTACCTCTCAGATATGCTTATTCTAGTATTGTTCTGCATCAAATTTAAAAGTAGTGGAATGTTTAATTTGCATGAACACCACTTAATAGTTAGGAAATTATTATAGTTGTCTCTTTTAATGAGTTATTTTCTAATGTACAGCTAGATACATTTAACTTCAGTTTCCCATTATTGTGTTCTATTACAGCTCCAACAATAAGAAAATTCATTTGATTGTGGCATATTCTTGCTCCATTATGTGGAAACATTTTTGGATGAAACTCCAGATAACTTTAATCCCTTCAAGATGAAGTTTTAGATAACTTCAATCAGTTCATGTTCTTTCTAAAATAGAGAAAGGCCTCCATTAAATTTTAGAATGAAGGCTTCATTGCATTGTTTTGGCTTCAATTTGTGTTCAATTATAGATACCATATCTTCTTTCAGGATAATGTTTTTAATGTATTTAGAGAAACACTTTTTCTTTAAAGAGCTGTTTTGTCTCACTTGAATTTGGGATGTTTCTGGATGAAGCTGTATTTAAAGAATTTTTTTTCCATGTGAAGCCATCTTTGTATAAGTAAAGTGCAAGTTATGGTTTTCTTTTTTGGTTGCCTAAAGCTCTATGGTTGTATGAATGTGAAGGGATAAATTATATTATTTTTCTACATGTAATGTGCACCAAACCCAACAAACTAGAAGTTTTTAACTCTCTCCAAATTTCTTAATGATAAAGATAAAATTAAAGGAAAATCTTTAAAGCTTCTATCAATGATGTGCAAATACTGTATATAGCTTATTTTATTACTATTTAATAAGTAAAAAATGTAAAATGACTTCAAAGATAAATAACTAAAATAACCTATTCAAAACAAAATTACTTTTGTCACAAATAATTAAAATTATTTGTTAAATAATTTTTTATGTGAGTGTTTTCCTCTTGATTATAATTATTTTTGTGTAAATTTTACTAGGCATCAAATACAAATTTGTACATGTAATTTATTTGATTCTTAACAATTTCAATCCTAACTTTGTTACAAAATAAATTTATTTTTGCAATTAGTCCAAAATATTAGTATTATAATTTCTCACATAAATTTATATTTATCTATTACATGTTACAGATTGCAAAATAAAAAATATGATGATATTAATTTATTAAGACATTTTATATTGCCCTTATTAGGAAAAAATTGATTTTGGTTAAATGATTCAAATTACATATCTAATAATATTCTTATGTGAACATTATACTATTTTCATCTCTGATGTATTTAATTTTATGTAAAGATATGAGGAGCTGAAGATATTTAATTTATTTGGTGCATAAAATTTTCAAATCAACAAAGAAAATTACAAGTTTGACACTCGTTAATTAACTCTTTTTTTGATATTATGAAAATATTTTTCAAAGTTAAAATTATTTCGATTCTACCCTACAAGGTGAGAAAAAGGTGCAAAATGCACCTCATATATAATGTTTAATGCTCACAAGTTCGCCCCCAATCATGTTTTAAAAATAGTGCAGTCACCTCATTCTTCTTAATTGATGCGCTCTTTATATGAATTTAATAAATAAAATTCATATAACTAATTTATTTGGTGCTTAATAATCTTTAAATCAACAAAGAAAATTATTAGTAGGACATGTAATGAAAATTACCTGTTAATTAACTCTCGTTTTGATATTATGAAATTTTTCGATCTCCAGTATGACTAAGAAAAGAGTGCAAAATGCACATCGTTATTAATGTTCAATGATTAAAATTTTCGTCATCAATCATGTTTAGAAAGGTGCACAACACTTGTTCTTCTTGCAATTGAGTGCTCATTAACTTTGTATATTAATAAATTTTATACGAATAATTTATTTGATGCATAATATAATTTTTAGGATTAGAAATTATTTCACAGTCTACAGCACAGGCTAAGAAAAATATTCATAAAATGGATCTTATTATTGGTGTTCAATACTTAAAATTTTGGCTGCCGATTATTTCTTAAAAAAGGTGTGAATCAATTCACTCTCCCAAAATGATGGGTTACTTATATGTATCTATTCTAAATGACTATAACTTATAATGTTTATTTTGTACCTATTAAGTAAATAAAAATGTAAATTAAAATTATACATTAAGAACTTAACTAGATAACGTGATCAAAAAAGTAATTAAATGGATTTTTAATATTCTATTAAAAAGTGTTATTTAATATTTTAAAAAATTTAGTATTATTTGACAGATAATATATTCAATACAGATTATATGAATAATCTGGTAAATCCATTGGATCAGTTCACAGGAATTTGAATAATCCGTAAAACTCATCAAATCAATTCATTTGAATATGAGGGTGTGTTTGGCAATTCATCAAAAGTGTCAAATTAAAAATTTTCACTCTCCACAACTATCATATTTTTAAATTATTTTTTCACATTTTCCTATACAACTTCCCTACTTTTCAATTATTTCTACACAACTAACCTATCTATTTTAACATTATCCTCTTTACTACTCATCATTATTCCTATCATCTCACGTCATTTAACAATTTTTACTCTAAAAAACTTTTCATCAAAAGTTCTATGCATTACCAAACACACCCTGAATAATCTATAAAAATCATAAAATATGAAGATATGAGTTCCTGACCATTTAGCATTATTGTAAAATTTGTATTGCCCATATAATTTGTTAAAATAAAATTTTATCAATTTAATTTAAGGGGTGAAAAATGTAAAACTTGTCTATATTATTCAACGACTACACGAAAAAATAATATATTCTGTAAAATTCATAAAATAACCAAAAACTGTCAAATACGTAAAGACACTTTTTGATGTATTTGAATTACCTGTAAAATATATTTTACTGGATAAAACGAAGATGGATAATCTATACAACTCATCTTCTGTGTAAAATTCATTATATCTGTATAATCTATAAAACATGTTAAATTCATAAAAACTGTAAAAACCATAAAACAAGTTAAATTACTTTGGCCGTTCAGTTATGTTTGTTGATAAATCTAATTTACTGACTTAGATTTTGAACATAAATTATGTATTATCATTTATGATAATTATATTACACATTCGACGTCTTAGATCATTTATGATTAATATCATTTTGTTAAAAGAAAATGGTTGCTTATAAAAAAATATGCACTGCAAATTACTATAAGCTATCTCACTTACCCATACTCGCACTTTACCTTCAGTCATACTCATATGTAGGAAGTGACCATATTACCCCGTTTGCATTTTAAACAAAAATAAAAATGTTTTTATTTTATCCACGCTCATAATATTTATTATAGATTTAATATTAAAAATCCCAACAAGTACTGGACTACTAGTAGTTTCGCAGGTATTGACAATTCGACATGGTATTTTGTTATTTTTGCAAATGGATGATTGGGTTCTTTGCGACTTTATAGCAAGAAGAATGGCCTAGAGAAAGTGGTGCAGAAAATAGAAGCATTTGCACCACTTGGAGAGACAGAAGATTCTTTTAAGGGACAGACTCAAGTGAAAATGTTTTTATTTTTGGGTAAAATGCAAATGGGGGCAATATAGTCATTTCACACATGTGAGTATGATTGAAGGTGAAACGTGAGTATGGTTAGGTGAGACAACTTATAATAAATCGTGGTACATGTTTTCTTATAGTAAATCATATGCTTTTAATAAAATGGTCGTTATCATGAATGATCCTAGACGTCTAATGTGTAACATAATCATCATAAATGATAATAGACAATTTATGCCCAAATTTTGAAACAATAAATTAGATTTATCAAAAAATATAACTAAATGAACGAAGTAATTTTGCTTGTTTGATTGATTTTACAGATTTTATGGACTTTATAGATTTTATGGATTTTATAGTTTATATACAATTCATGAGGATAATGAGTTATACAGGTTATCTATCTTCGTTTTTTCTTTTAAATGTATTTTATAGGTTATTCAAATATAGCAGAAAATGTGCATACGTAATTGACAATTTTTAGATATTTGACAAATTTTACAGAATATATTATTTTCCTGTGTAGTCGTTTAATGATATATAGAAGTTATATAGTTTTTGACATCTTAACTAAGATTGATGATATTTTATTTTTAAAAATTATATGGAAAATACAGATTTTATAGAAATACTAGAAAATCATGAACTCATGTCTACATGTTTTATGATTTTTACTAATTATTCAAATTTTGATGAACTGATCTAATGGATTTTAAAGATTATTCATATAATCTGTATTAAATGTATTAGCTATCAAGTAATACCGATGTTTTTTTAAAAAATTAAGTAACACATTTTAGAATTATATTAAATTTTAATTTAATCATTTTGTTATCGTATTATCTTAATTTACATTTTTATTTATTAAATAGATACAAAATAAACATTCTATGCTATAATTTTTTGCAATAAATACATATAATAAATCTATCGATTTAGAAGAATAGGTTAATGTGCATTTTTTTCTAGAAATATAGTCGATGGCCTAAATTTTAAGTTTGAAAACATTAATGCGGTGCATTTTACAATTATTTTTCTCAGCCCATGCTGTAGAGTTAAAATTTTTTTAAAAAAAATTCTATGTAATAAATTTGTATACAGATTTTATTAAATAATATGTTAAAATAACTCTATGTTTTTGTGCCAACAAAATAATCCATGCCAATTTCATTTAGCTTGCTATACCATTGGCCCAATGAATTATTAAAACTAAAATTATTATTTTTTGCTTGAAAGAATATTTTGTATGGAAAATGGCATGGAAAAGACAGTATCTATATTGTAGTACCATACAAAATCTATCACTCGAAAAAAAATTTGATGAAAATAAATTTATTTTCAACTTGATCCAAGCCTACTCTAACCCATATATAAATAAATAGGAAAAAACTTAAAAATGGGTTTTAATTTGGATTCATGTTGTTTATTTACATTTTGATTTATTAAATAAGCACAAAATAAACATTATGCTTTATAATTTTTTATAATAAATACATATAATACACCTATCAATTTGGGAAAATGAGTTTATATGCACCTTTTTTATAAATATAGTCAGCGACCTAAATTTTAAATATTGAACATCGTTAACGAGGTGTATTTGGTACTTATTTTTCCTAGCCCGTGTTATAGGCCAAAAAATAATTTTAATTCATTATAGACCAAGAAATAATTTTAATTTTATATGTTAAATTCACTTAAATAAACAAGTGTATAAAGAAAAAAGCAAATAAAAATATTACAAATAAATTTTTGAGGTGGGCTAAGCTAGGTATTTGCTTATCACGAGCTAACAAGATTATTTCTCAATTTTAATTACTTGTCAGGTAAGTAATGCTACTTTCAATAAAAGTGGTATCGAAATTATTAAGTACCCAACAAATTATTGCACAATTTTTTTTTGTCATCCTGAATTGTTGAGTTGAAAATAATTATAATTGAGAAAAAATAGAAAAATATTGACATGAGAATATTATTTGATAGTAATTTGAATTATTTGTATTAGATGTAATTATATTTTTTAACAATAGTGGTATCAAAATTTTTAAGTACTAAATAAATTAATTACACAAAGTTTATTTGGTAGTTTGTACAGTTGACCTAAAAAATAATTACATTTGAGGAAGAAATAATGTAATGTACACGCGAGAATATTATTTTATGAGTAATTTGGATTATGTTGCTAAAATAATTTCATTTCTTAACAAAGGTAATATCAAAATTATTTAGTATCAAAAAAATTACTTGTACTTTTATTTCGTAATTCATGTTGTTGACCTAAAAAATTTATCCAGAAGAAAATATTATAATGTTCTTTTGAGAATATTATTTAATAGATAATTGTAATGATTTGTTGCAGAAATAATTTTATTGAATAGGTACAAAACAAGCACTAAATGATATAATTTGTTATAATAAACTAATCAATCAAAAAGAATACATCAATTTAAATCTATTATTCTTATTTTTAACATGGTTGGTAGCAAAAATTTTAAGCATTGAATAAATTAATGAATAAATTAGTGAGTTCATTTTACTCAATTTTTATTGCACCCTGTATCATATACAAAAAAATAATTATAATTCCATTAACAGTAATTCTCACATGAGAATTCATGATACGAAAATAAATTAAGCTGCAGCAACGAGGCTTAAGCAATGGATAATTTTAAATATTCATTATAAACATAAATTTATTTTTATTAAGGGTAGCCTACATATCATGAATGATCAAATAAATTAGTTTTAAAAACAATTTTGAGCACCATAGATCGTCGAAAATTTATACTTACAAATGAAAATTTGAATTAATACTTAAATTCAAATTTTTGTCATAGATGCACTTTTATTTGTATACCCAATAAATAATAATTTCAAATTATATTTGATAGCCCATAATATTGATTTTCATATAAATTAAGTGCATAAATTTCATTTGGCAATCGTATCAACAAAGAAATTTAATGCTAAATAAATTAATTGGAGCGATTTAAATGGTTCGCTCAATATTCGGTAGATAGGAATTAAAATTTGAATGATACAATGTTGTCCGTGTAATAGTATGTTGTTCGTGTCTTTTAGTAATTTTGCTTTTTATATTTTACCTGCTCAAGTGTCTTTTAGTAATTTTACTTTCTATATTTTACTTGCTCAATGCTCAATATTTAACAAATTATGTCAAACTGCTTCCCAAATTTCCTGATTGGAAAGGATAAATTAGCTTTTAGTGACAACGACATCCGTTCCACATCGGGTTCCATCTCCAAAGTTGTTATAATACATTATTTCATTAATAGCTTGAGTTATAAGGGAGAGTGTCATGCGCTACCATCCTCATGTTGCATGTTAGGGTATAACATGATTCTAAAGTTACTCATATCAATAAATGAAACTCAAATAAATCATACGTCCACATGCAACCAATAATATTTGAAATGTATCTTAATCATAGCTCAAATAAATGGAATGAACAAACTGAGAATATGAACTTGTGACAGGCAACCAAGAAGAGTATCAACTCTTTTACATCCTGTTTTACAGTCATACAACCATAGAACTTCATACAACAAAAAACATAAAAATATTAAATAATAAATTTCATAAGGTCTATACATTTTCACTTATTGAATAATTAGAAAATAAGCTCTATACACAATAATTTTGTAGATTAAACTCCTATAGTTTATTCTTAATAATAATAATAAAGCTTATTTTACAAATAATTCAACATTATTTCTCACAAATAATTCAATCATGATAATTTATTTTAAATTTCACAAAAAATTATGGTAAAGTTGAAAGTAGATTTTATAAAACACGTGTGTAAATCAACTAATTAAGAGGAGTGAGTTTGTGTGGTGTCATGCATGAGGCAATAGGTAGGGGTTCCCTATGATAACTCTTAACTACTCTTAGCTGAAACATTAAAATTTGAAACATTGAAATTTGAATTTAGCTAAAATATAGATAACATTACAACAATAAACAAGAATCGACCACTAAGGCAAAAATGAGGTGAATTCATCAAGAGCAATGTTCTCAACATGCTATAATGGAAACTCGACCAAAATGGATTGAATCGTAAAAAGTATTGAATTTAGTCAGTCTGTCCATCAGCTTCTTTCGATTTATTTGTGTTTGGGTTAACCAATCCAGCGATGGATCTAGGCAAATTTGAACCATAAACATTGCCCATCTTTGTACGCTTTGTTTCTAGATATTTTCGATTTTCCTTTGATGGGAGATAGCACAGGAACTCTCCCAACAACAGCCAAACCATAACCCTTCAAATCAGTACATTTAACTGGATTGTTTGTCATCAATCTCATAGTACGAACACCAATGTCCTGCAAAACTAGCAACCAAAACATGGGCTACATTAGTCTCAGAATTGACAACTTCCCAACTGCTCATCTTTCTGCTGCAAACTAAATGGTTCATCCGTTTGAGTGTGTCATATTATAGCATGAAACTTGGTAAGTTAAAATAACAGTCGATTGCATTAAATGACTATCAGTGAATGCTAAATCATTGATCCAGGTGGTGAATTCAGGTTCAGTCTGGAATACTTCTCTAAAATTCACTGCATGAAAAGGATTTTCGTCGACTTTAGCATGCAAGGAATTTGACATATTCTCTATCATGACGTCTCTAAGGCCACGATTTCGCTTCTGGATTCAAGAACATCAAGAAACATACGATGATTAACTGAAGGCCAAAAAAAGTAAACACTTAACAAAAGTTAAAAAAAATTATGCTAGTGTACGCTCAATGTTTCAAAGAAACTTTCTTTTGATAAAGTGAAAAAGAAGAATTTTGAATAACCACACCTGAGCATTGGCACCCAAAACAATGGCGAGAATATATCGTTTCACCATCTTGTGGAATTCACCATAATCACTCATGGCAACCATAGATTTGTTGCTGGTGAGTAATGTCAATGCCTTTGAAAGCTTTCTTGAAGAAATAGATGGATATCTGGTCACCATAGCCTTGATGATGTGTAATGTTTTGTCATTATTATGAATTCAAATTCAACTGAAATTAACACATTGCCTTTTGTCTTCACTTAAAAAATGAAGTACCCCTAAATGATCAGTATTTGTTACTATTTGATGAAGACTAATAAAGGAAGGAATAACAACAACAAGAACAACAGAGGAAATATATAAACCAAATTATGTCCCAAATTATATACATAAAACTACTATGGAAGTGTTGTTCCTCTATTCGAGAAAGAAGTCATTGTATCATTGTTATGCACAAGAAAGTGTCACCTAGCCATTTTCTTATGGTTAAGGCTGCTAACTTTTATATTAAAACTCAAGCAATATCAATATATGCACATGACCATTATTTTAATAAAAAATTTTATGTTGCCCAAATATTTGTTTCATTATGTTTTATCTTGTATTATCATCTTACTTTCATGTTAACTTAATTTCTACCGTATCGTTCTTCTTGTGCATATTGCCCTAGTTGCCAAAGCTTAGAAGTAGGGAATAAATTTTTTAAAAATTAGGCACCTCATATCCTTATAGATAATTTCACAAACCAAAAAATTTGCTTTAGAGCTTTTAAGAAAAACGTATAAATAATACATAGTAGTACTTTTCAAATAATAGTATTAAACTAAATAGCTTTCAACTTACAGCATTTTCGCAGAACCTCCATATCTTGAAGACAAATGAAGAGAAGTGCTTTAATAAGAAAGATAGAAGGAGAATACCTCTTTTGCAAGCTTTGTTCAATTAAGAACCACCAAAGTTGAAGCTCCAGTTTTGATGCTATAGATCGGACCATGAATCTTAGCCCGTCTAGCAAATGTCTCATGGGGCTTCTTAGCTTTAAATTGAAGCAAGTTCCCTAGTAAAGGTAAGCTACCAGGAACAACTACAAAGAATAGAAAATTCAGCTTAGAAAGAACTACATCCTTTGAACCATTTCAGAAAAGACTATTTACAGCATGTTCTATTTGAAAGAACAACATGATTTAGTTCAATCATAAAAATCCAAGTCTAAGATCAAACCAAAATGAAGTGCGCCATCCTTAATTACACATATACAAAAGAAAAGAAAAATGAGGATATGGCTAAACAGAATACATTGAACTTGTGCGTGCAAAAGAGCTGTCTAGTTATTGTAGAAGGAACAAATTAAAATGGCAAATCATTACCATCCATCTAGTTTGAGAGCAACATAATGCAACACATATCATAAGATTCTCATGAACAGATTTTCCTAATCATCCATAGCAAGCCTCTATCTAAAACTATTTGATTCATAAAATTTAACAGAAGAGAAGGCTATAATAAAATAATTCATCATTTTAAAATCATCTGCATGGATGTTTCATTATTTTGTGCTACAAAAATGGAAAGATGCTTGCTTTGATAGAGACTTGCATATGTCGAATCGTCTTCTTGTAGAGATACTCAAGAATACATGCAAGCATACATTGTAGTTGAAAAGCTATACAACAAAACACCCAACAAATGCCTACATGAATATATATATGTGTGAGGTGAAAAATACCGGGTGGGAGATTCGAGGTACATCTTTTGCCCACGAGAATCTTTCGAATGAGGAGAAGCATGAAGAATCCCAAGGAAATTGCAGCGGCCAAAGGGAAAACTGAGAAAGTCTCCAAAAGAGAAAATAGAGCCATTTTTGTTGGGGACTTGATGAAGTTGGAGCTGCACCACTGGAAAATATAAGTGTCCCGTTCCATCGAGTGTTAATTCATGACTAGTACAAAACATGATGGTGACTTATAAATCAAGCCCACTTGGCATACACTTAAAATATTAGTTTCTAAATACTGTTGTTGTATTTTTTGTGTCATTATTTTAATCTTGAAAATTTTTGTTTTATCCTTTTTAGACATTTTCGACAAATTTCCAAATGCGCCATTATATCTTGTGTTTGGAAAGATATAAAAATAATAGTAATGTTGAAATCAAAAAATTTTTGAAAAATAAAGAGAGTGATATGATATATTGGAGTCGTGGTTAGGAGTAAACACGACAGGGAAATCACCTTTAGCAACGATAAAAAAATCATTGCCAATTCATTGCTATAGGCCCGGTGCTAAAAAGAATTAGCAATGACGTTTCATATTGTTGCTAAAGGCGCCTAAATAAATTCAACATCTTAGCACGATTGTATTTCATTGCTGAGGCCCTGCTCTATTATGTCGCTAAAACTAGACTTCATCCCCATTTTTAAATTAAATAAAAAAATTGGGACAATCAAATTCTAATCGAGTCATAATAAAATAGGTAATTAAATGTTTAATTCAAACATATCAACCATAATACAATTTCATTCACCAAAAAATTCACTATAAAAATTGTCTAAAAATGCAAACAAGTTCGCAACAAAATTTGTTTGAAAAATATAAGTTTGAATTGGACAGCATTGGTACAAAAACCAGATAAAAAGAAGTAACCAAACCAAATATCGTTTCCTTGATCAACTACTTTTAGTTTACATACACAATCCTTTTAAGAGTGTTTCCACTAACCATCACAAAATTTCATTGAACAATAGAACCTAAGTCTCATACTCATAGTGATCATTTATCAAAAACGACCATGGTTATCAAACGTTCGAACAACCGGGATTAGTTTACTTACAATGCTTGATTGACATTCATAAAAAGTATCTAATGAATTATGAGTTCAATAGATCCTGTTTAGCATAAAAACTGATCTTCCTTGCTCATTAACAGATACTCACTTATTTACAAACCTCGTATTCATATACGACTAATAGTTCTCATTTCTCATCTCATCCTCACGCAAAACCAATACTTTTTGTGTTTCTCTCAATCCTATCCCCTTCTAGGAATATTTTTGTGATAGGTTCTCAAGGACTTGGATGATCCTGTTTGGTTAAATGCCTAGCGGAAAGCTCTTTTTTCCCTTTCATTATGTTATCTACGAATGAGATGTGGAATGACATGCCTGACTACTTTATAACTGACGATGATGAGATAGATGAGTTTGAGGACAACTTTTTTAATTTTTTTAATAATTACGATTTTGATGATGACAATTTTGATAATGTTGGCGATATCAGTGCTGGCTTTGATTTTGATAGGGGGCTGCGAACAACTATGACAAAAGCGCTAGCTTTCTATGAGTGGTTGACAACAGCAGAGAGTGCCCCGTTTGATACCACCTTCCAATTACAATTAATTCGATTAGAATTAGGGGAAAATTCACCTAAAAATTCAAATAATTGATGCCTGAACATTTATAATTTTTAATAACTCATAAGAAACTTAGCATACAAAAAGGAATCAATGCAGAAAGCCAAGACTACTTATCTTGCATGTAGTTTGAACATATGGAGATTTTCTAGACAAGGCAACTTGTCAAAGAAAAACGACATCTGATGTGAGCATCACATCCTCTCATAGTTAAGCAGAGCTATTATCTAAATGTAGTAGTCAAAGACATGGACCAACATAAAAAGTTGAGTTCACAACCATTGATCCAATTGCATATCAGAAAGGGCAAGGGAAATGCCAGTTAAACTCAGTAAAAGCAATAAAGATTGATAATACTGCAATACTGAAGATATTACAGCTGTAAAAAAGAGTGTGTGTGTGTGTGTGTATCCATATACGATATTACAGTACAAGAAACACTCCATATGGAGGAAAGTCAATCTTTGATTATTATTATGATAGACTTGTTCTTCCTTGTGTCATTAGCTCACGGTACTTGAGACTTATATTTGAATATGCTCCTTTTCCCTCTTCTTGCTATATGATGTAATATCTAAAAGATAAACAGAAACGTCCAAATGATTGTATTACCTTCACATAAGATTACCTATCTATTTTATTTTCAAGGAAAACTTATGCATTGGCTGACATTATACCATGCCACAGACATCACCTTGACAATGCACAAAAGAAAAAAGAGGGGAATTGTTTGAGAATTCATCTCTGCTACTCCAACATTCCAATACTAGGAACCTCACACAGGAGGTTGCAAAGGATTATATCTCAAGCAGTCACAAAATAACAAAATGAGAAATTAACACATGGAAAACTCCATTAACATCAAAATGAAAATAGCTGTCATACTTTTACTTGCACCTTTCCAGACGAGGTTGGCACTTCAACTTTGCCTCCAAGAAGAGCTTGTCAAACTGAAGCCAAAAAAATGTCTCATGCTGCTGGAAGCTAATTTGTACAAGTTTTGAAATTTCTAATGATTGAATGATCTATATTGAATAGAATTTTTTCTAGAAGGATATCAGAATTTTATCTAGAAGGATATCAGAATTTTATTAAGCATGGGCTTCATTTCCCATATATTGCAGCAAATAAGAATAAAAAAGGAACAAAATCATAATTTTGAAGTATTCTATTACATAAATGCCTATTTTGCAGCAATATCATCCGAAAAAATAGAGTATTATTTTAGCACTGTACCTTGTCCCTAAACTTATTGTGATAAAATTTTCGATAGCCATTTCTTTCTTCCCTTTTTACCCCACTTCCCATGTCATTCAGTCTTAGTTCATACATCTTGGACAAAACAAAACATCACAAGACGTCAAAATGTGTGAATACTGATGGAAGAAAAGGCAAGAGATCATCTGTAAACACACAAAACCAAACCTCAAAAGGATCTTCCCAAGATTGAGACCAAGAAGATATCTATATAAAATGATCATTCACCATGGGACACAACAAGCATCCTAAATAGAGAGAAAAGTCACGTGTTGTTTCCACTCCACATAAACCATACAAAATTTAGAATTTGGAGATGGATGTCGCTACCAAAATTTGAGGAAAAACTAGAAAACAAAATAATTCAGGACTGGTTCGCATTAGAGATTCCAAGGGGATTAGTTATGCAAAGGGAAGGGTGTAGGCACCCATTTGCACCCCAAAAATGGGTTCCCATAGGTGTTTGTTGGTTCTCCTTTTATTGAAGCAGATTTTTTTATTGTATTTTGGTTGGTTCAGAAATTTTCTGATAGTTTTGTGGGCTGTAAAAGTTGATTTCCATGAATGAATGCAAAGGTAACTCTCAACGTGATTCTATTTTAGCAATGTTTATGGAAGCACAAGAAGGATTTACAGACAATTCCAACAAATCTGCAATAAAACACTTTTTCCATTCAAACGTCCCATTCCAAACTTTTGAAAGATCACAACCCTTTTTATCCACGGATTCCAGCCATACAGATTTCCATACCTCAGATTACAAAATGAAAAACGTGTATCCAAATTCCAATGAACCTTCTGACAAAATCCAACAATGCAAATTTTCATACTTCACTCACCTTTTTTTCACAAAGACAGCAATGTAACCATATAACATGAACCAGATTCACAGAATTTCCCACGATGTCCATGTTACGCTGATTACAATTAGATCACAGATTATCTGACCACTGACGTGAAAATAGGGAGCTGGAAAATATATAAATGCACAGGTAAAATTGACCAAAGATGAAACAATGTATATGTATATGTATAATTTTTTTAAAAAAAAGTAGATTATCAGAGATCATGGGTAACAATCGATTTGATTCAGATGCGGTTTATACAATACCAAATATGACCAACCTATTCCTGATCCAAATACACCAAGAACTTGATAACTAATTATGGCAAAGCAAAAATGGAAACAAGAAAGGATATCACGCAGGCTAAGGAAGATCCAACCATTTATGCACGAAGCAGATTTTTATTTCATTCACTTATTCCAAAGTAAATGGAACAATTTCCTTCAATACGGAAATGCATATGTAATCAATTGAAAGAAAGCATTCTCTGCTTATTCCAATTACGATATCATGATGAAAACAGGGATTCCACTAAACACATTAAAGAAAACAAAAACTAATTAATCTAACCAATCCAAATGGATAATATGTAGCCAATTTTTTTTACAAACATAAACCCAAACCATCAAGATTGCAAAACTAAGTTTCCAAACAAACTAAATAAGTAGAACACTAGATAAATTGAAAAATGAGAAACAGAGATGAGACTCGTATGCGGATCGTTCATAAACTGAGACTATGCGCAGCATGCTGAGAATGAAAGGAAAAAAAAATAGATGATCGATCTGAGTTCAAAACATGAGAGAAAAGTGCATCTATGTCGCAAATAAATTTGAACAGATGAGTAGAGAAAAGAGCGCAGAAATCAAAAAAGAAAAAAAACACTTACAAATTGGCCAAAACAGTTTCGGGTAATGAGCGAGAATGAAATGACTCACGCCAATCATCCAAAATTGATGTGAAGCCAAACATAATTCACAGGTCGAGAAATCCTAAGCAAACAGATAGATTAAACGGTTCATCCAACACCAATTTTAAATTGGTTTATTGCATGCTGAAAATAAAAATAGGGACGGGACTCATCTATGACTTGCTTGGAAATGGAGGCCAAGCACAACATGTTGAGGATGAAAATCAGTTCACGGATCTGAGTTCGAAGCATAAAAATGAAGATGCATCCCTGCAATATTTAGATTCGTGCAGATAATTTGAGAACAGCAAAATAAAAGCAGACATTAAAATGAAATGGAAACATCTCCATTTGGACCAGGAAGAGAATTCAACGACCGATAAGGTAGGAACTAAATTATTCCAATCATTCAACAGATGAAGATTAGAGAGAGAGAGAGAGAATAAGTAGAAATCCAAAGTAGACAGAAGATGGTTCTGCTGTGTTCTCAGCACCAATGTAAATGGATTTATTCCATGCATAACTTCGTATAAGCAAAAATAGAAAGCCGATTTTTCAAGACAGTTCAAAGACACGAAATCAGATGCACATAAACAGCACAGTAAGGACGAGTTCGAGCAGACCAAACATGGGAAACCAAGTGAGAAGTGAAATAACCAAACAGATAATGCGTAGCAGCCCCGATTCCATGTACATGAACTTAAAACAATAAGCACCAATATATATATATATTCAAGGACCGATTTCAGCAAATCCTCTTCTGCGATCCCCCCTTGCGATCTCTCCTTCTCTCCGGCGACGGCGACGGCGACTGGGGAAGCTTTCTCTCCTGTCGACGCACAACTTCTCCTCTGATCTCTCCGTCCTCTCTCCTGTCGACGCAAGTCCCTTACGGGGAAGCTATTCAATTCCACATTTCCTACACGCAAGTATACATGCACTCGTAATTTTCATCTTCCAATTTTACCCTAGCGAATCTCAACCGTCCATCTTAAATCGACGGTAGATGTGGCATTTGTACATTAAGAAAATGTGAAAACGTTTGCAGTGAAACCGGACTCTTCTTTTAATGCAATGAAAGCGGTGGGATCGGACAGCTTTAGGAATTCAGAAACGAACATTGAAAATGATTCATTTACTAAGGTCAATGAAGTTGTCAGATATGTTCCAAGTCATCCATCCCAATTGCTAGAGACGAAAGCAATAAGAGACATGAATGGCAATTCTCGGACCGTTAAGAATTCGAAAGAAGATAATGATTGGTTCATGGGTTTTACTCCAGAGGAAATGCAAATTCTTTTGGTGTGTTTGGAGAGATGCCGATATCACATTTGATGTTCTAGGATTACAACTTCTAGTGGCTTTCTTCTCCCAGGGTGAAAACTGGACAGACCAGCCTGCTACCTTTTCAAGACCAGAGCATGATAGGATATGATGCATGAAACTAAAAAGAAAAAGAAGAGGAATGAAAATTTTCCAAGAAAAAAAAAGAGAAAAAATCACAATTTTCTCAATATGAAAGCATAAGCTTGTTTCTTTTTTCTTTTTTTAACAATTCAAAATAAGCTCTAAAATGAAAGCAGGTGGTGGTGGGAGGGTAAGGACCTCAATCACAACTAATTTTACTAGCAATTCATTCAACAGTGGTGTAGATGTACTTTGGTTCATTATTTAGCAGTTCATTAAACTATTATGTAGATGCACTTCGTTCATGTAGCAAATTCTTCTGCGTTATTTTTCTTGAGCGCGCTGTTGGCACTTACCCTGCGAGAAGTAGATTAGTTCTAGGTAACATTTGAATTGGTTGTATCTGTAATTTTCAAAAAATAAGCATACAAGGGGCTTGATCTCACGTGTTTTCTAACAGTGTTATGACTCAAGGTTTAAAATGCAAAGGTGACAAAGCTTTTAGGGTTTAAAATGCAAACTACCAAACTTCGGAATCTAAAATGCAAATAAACAAAGTTAAAAGACTTAAAATGCAAAAAATTCAATGGCTAAAAGGTGTGATAGTTGTATAAAAAAATTTAAAGAAATAATTAAAATTAGAATAGTTGCGGAAAGTAAAAGTTTTGGACAGGAAAGTCTTGGACGTAAACAAACATGCCTTTTGGTCTCTACGTCGATATCCGACTTAGGTTGTAACTTGACCCAAAACCTAACCTGATCCTTTTTAATTATGTTTCATTATAAGGAGCCATCTGCTCCCCTCGAGTTCGAACCCACAAACTCACATACATAGCATTTTTGTGAAACCAGTGGATTATGCCCAAGTTTACAATAAACTAACCTTTAAAACCACATTTTGGAGTGAATTTTTTCTAACAAGATTTTAAAACCCGATTCAAACCTAGCCTAAATTCAAATAGGATTGGGTTTACAAAAAAAAAAGTATTTTTTGTAAAAGACGCTTTTATGAAACCCTTCTTTTATAGAACCTCCTCTATTTTAAACATATAAAATGGTTGATAGAAAATCTACTTTATCTATTATATTTAGCATCATTCGTATTATCATAAAAATTCTTTCATTTATCTATTATCACTATATATGGGCCCCACCTCCAAATATATAAAATCAATATAACAAAATAACTTAATACTAAATATCAAATTTTAAGTATTATTTTTAATATTTAAAATAAATGATTCTATAAAGTATTATTACATTCTAATACATACGCAAATAAGTTTAAATATCTTCCCTAATTTATACATGACTGTACCTATTTTTAAGCAAATGTAGATTTGGATAAAACTTAATCCTCAAGTTAAACAAATGACGCTAAATATAATAAATAGATTTTCTATTTAAAAATATGTATAATAAATATGGTGGATAGATTTAGGCTGTGGGCTAAAGGAGGTGAAGGTGGTAATGGTTGCATTAGCTTTCGTCGAAACCGACGAGATTGACTTGGCAAACCTAATGGTTAAGTTATTGAAACTAATCAATGTTGTTTGTATGCCTATTTGTACATGCACTATGTTTGTTTCATTACTTCGATAGTTCCTGTTGCCTAGTCATAATTCCTTGAGTACAGGAGTTTTATTCCATTCTATAGGATTTACAACATATACTGCATTTGGGACCTCAGTTGCATGTGCTCAGGAGCATGCAGTGCTGCATGCTCCCAGGTGCATACACCTATTTTTTTATTTTTTAAAAAAAAATTTCATAAACTTGTTATCCCAAGTGTATTTAATGTATGTATCAATTTTTACCATTTTTGGAGATTTTTAAATATTTATTTTTTATTTTTGGAAATTAGTGGCATTTTAGTAATTTAAAATTACCTAAAATTCCACTGATTTTCAAAAATAAAAAATAAATATCTAAAATACTCCAAAAATGGTAAAAATTTATACGCAGATTAAATACACTTGGGCTAATAAGTTTATGAAAAAAATTTTAAAAAAATAGGTGTATGTGCCCGGGAGCATACAACATTGCATGCTCCCTGGAGCATAAGATCAGAATCCCTGCATTTGTGTCAACAACTTCCCTCCTCTCTTCTTTTCTCAGAATTTTATGGTATGTACTGCATGATTTGTTGTGGCGCCCCAAACCGAGCATCACATCCTAGCCCTTACCTCAAGATCGTATTGATTGGTAAACGTGATCAGGATTGTTGTCCTGTCACACGACGGGTTTTAACGGTGTTTAACCCATATAATAATCCTCATATTACATCTCAACCCTGTCTAATTTATTCCCAACTCATTCATAACCAAGCCATTTTAAATTCATTTAACACATTTTCATAACCTGATGTTCAAGCAACATTTCATTTTTTGCCTAAATCAAATGTTACCGCATGAATGTATCATAGTCATCAATATAAAACATTCAAATAGATTACATCTATTTAACATAAAACACTTCATATAGTTTACAATCATTTCACATGAGTTTTTTTGGCATAAAAATTCTAAAGTTTTCCCATTGATTCCTTAAGCTGGCACTTGCTCTTTTGTCATGTCCTATCCATCACTTATCTTTGGGTTTGAAAAATAAAATCGTAAGTCGAAACTCAATAAGCAAGCTATTTGCATTGTTCAGGCAAATTATTTCAAGTAATATTTTGCATTCAAAATCATATTGGAAAGCAATTTATACCTTAGCTAAAGGTATATCTTAAAAGCATGAAATCCTGTACTCATCACGGGCCCCATATGCATAATGTCATATGAAAACATGAACATATGTACCATTTCTCTCTTAGGATGGAAGCTAGTCAGATGACCATCCGTCATGTTAACTCCCTTTTCAAAGAGGACGCATCCAACCTTAGGCCTGTTTCAAGCAACTTGGCCACACCAAGGAGGGACAATCGGTCCGCTTATATCCTTCAAGTAAACCTAGTAACCTGTGTACATGAACTTTTGCATAAATTCATCTTTAACATGCTAGCATGATTTTTCAATCAAAATATAAACTCACATTATTTTTCCATAGCATTTATCAAAGAGAAATTTCATAATTTGCATTTGAAGTAAAATATCATTTCAACACTATTTTGCTAAGGGATGGCCATCCTTAAACACATTAGAAACAATTTCCGTAGTTTCATCAACCAAGTTAAATCAAAATTTTCATTTATGGAAACAATTTGGAAAAGAAAAAATCCTTAAGAAAATTTGCTTGCTTACCTGAATTCTTTAGCTTTTCGTTACAACTTTTTCTTCGTCTTTGCCTACATGAGAATAGTATGATTTTTTATATATTTCTTTTTCTCATATTTCATTTAGTTTTCCAACTCATTCCATATACATACATCATTTATTTGACTTCATAAGTCATCATACACATATATAGCTCATTTTGCACATATTAGCACATTTTATACACATTTCTTCGGCTACCATATAACATAACATGTATAACTCCATACATAGGATATTCATTTCAATTACATACTATTCATTCAATAACCATCATACATAGGTTCATTAAGCTCACTTTGCTATTTATCCATTTTTTCCAAAATACACACATGGGTGTTTCTTCTACGTATATATCATTGCCTTAGCTTCATAAATCAAGTCCAAAATTTTGGAATTAATATCATAAAATCTCAAACAGATATATAAATATGGAATTCATCTCATTTTCATGCATTTTTTCATAAAATCATTTTTCATAAATCATTCATCATCCATTTACCTTTATCTCTTCACATAAGCCCATTTAGCGCATATACATAATGCATTTCATAAAATTTGCTAACTCAGAAATTTAATCCATATTTCAATGGGTTAATTACCCTTAATTAAAACTTCATTTAGGGTATTTTCATGGGATTTAAATCCATTCACCATAGGTTTCCAAAACATCAAATTTGGAACCCGTTTTTCACCCGTTTTACATGTCTTTTGACACATAACCCTATGCAGTCATATAATTCAGAAATTCCAGCAAATAAATTCATTTTTCCTAATCCATATTTAGGGATTAAACACATATATAACATCCATGTATTATCATTTCTAAAAACAATAAGTTACCCACACGTTTTGAGTCCCATTTCACATCGGTTTAACGTTCTTTCATAAAATCTATAAAAATCTGTTTTAGGGTTTCTTTTCTCAAATCTTTTTGGGCATCCATAATAACTTAAACCTAGGGTATTTTACCCTACATATCATTCATGAACATGCAAACCCATTTTCATAGCATTTTTAGCATATAAACATAGAAATTAGGTCAAAATCATCACTTTGCATTTCACAACTTCAAAAATTCATCATTTAAGCATAAAATATCATATATTTTACATGAACACATGAGTTATAACTAAATCACATCATCAAACCAAAACAGAAACTTGTCTTGGAGATTTAGGGTTTACCGACTTGAATTTTCCACTTAATACACATGCATAACTCCACTTTCATCAACTTAAACTTAAAAAGTCATACATAAAACCTAATATCCATTACATATTCATTCAAAATCATGTTAAATCACCATTTTACAGATCCTTTAAGCATCCTTTTTATTTTCCCATTTTGGAGTTTAAAACTCAAAATAATCAACTCCAACAATCACATATACTTACTTGGTTTTGAGCTAAACCAAATCCTAATCCTTTGAGATGGTTTCCTCCTCAATTCCTCCCTTTTTCCCTTGCTTTTCTTCTTCTTCTTGCTGAAAAATATGGACGTGAGCTGCTGCTATTATATGGGACGTTTTCAGCACTTAGGCAATTTCCCAAAGGCCATCCATGTTTACGTGCATGGGTTTTATAGTTGCTGGAATTTTTTTCAGCTGTGGGCCCTACATTTTGAGAAATTTTCACACTCTTAAATGCTCCTTTATCTACCTTATGTGCTGGTTAAATTTCATCCTAGTAAAATGGAATTTTACCATTTTACAAAAATCAGAAAATGGCATTGATCCATAGCCGTCCAAGTGTGTCCATCCAAGCACGTCATTTGCTGCCCATTTTTGCAACCATTTTTCCCTTTTTTTCAATCCTAATTTAAGGGTAAATTGTACACTTAATTACCCATTATTTCATGTATTAATTTGGTGTAAATAAATTTAGCAAAAATTGCAGTAACTTAACATTTCAAACCACATTTTCCATCCCCATTTGCTATCCACGTTTCAGCTGCATATATCTGCCTTTTTCAATTTTTTTTATTGTTGCAAATATTCATAATTATATGCGCATCTCATGTACTTACATCCCTGCAACTTATATGCATATTTTAAAAATTAACAATTCAAAAAAATCATCTTGGCAGCCCTTGGACGTCCCCTTATGCCACCTCCTCTATGCTAGGTTTTGCCTTTTGTAGCTCCATCATCATATGCATTCAATGGATGGATAATTCTCACATTTTTTCATTTCAAATAATTACACAAAATACCCTAGAAATGACCTGCAATTACCACCTCAAATCCCATTCACATCATGCATTTATGCTTGGTACTGTAGTATTAAATGCATTGTACTCATATGGAGCATTAGTCAACCATGTTCACCTTTTTCAATGCAAATATTTTTCCAATATTTCATGCTTAATCCAAGCCATTCAAAATAAACATCTCACAATTTCATTCAACCGTTTCAAATTTCATCTCAATCCGAGTTTCTTAGCTCCCGTTATAGCCGTTTAAAGTTAACGGTTGAAATTGAAATATGATAAATAAATCATAATTCTCATTTAATCAAGAATTTTCATAACCCATTAATTCGATAATACTAAGCCCAACATTATTAATTTTTATTTCAAATTTCACTTGAATCCGCCTTATAGGCGTTGAGTTATGAAATTTTCACTGTTTTTCCATTTAACTTGTCAATTATAGGGGTGCGACTTGGTACCGGGTCGATCCGAACCCGCCCGACCCGACCCGATACCAAAACTAAAAATGGGTTTTATTTTTAAGATTTTTTCCAAAATAGACCCGGTTTCAACCCGACCCGTAGAAACTGAAACCAAAACTGGGTTCGCACCAACCCGATACCAAAACCCAACCCGGTCCGAACCCGGTGTAATTTATATAATTTTTTCATAAATTATACATATTTTTTTGTAATATTAATATATATATATATGTTTCAGGCATTACCAATTCTAATTTAGAGAAATCACCTCTTCCTCCATTACCAAAGCATGCTTGAGGTAACTTAATTTCTAGGATGTTTTTTTATGATTATTATTTTCTTATTGTTAACAGTTGCATGCATTTTTTTGTCTAGGTTGATGCATATTATTTTCAAAGATGTAAATCGAGGAGGAAGAACTTGACATTAGAAATGCAGATGGAAATCAAGGGAGAAATTATTTGGAAGTCTTCGAATAGTTTTTTGGAAACTTTGGAGCCATGAACTCATTTAAATTTTGAATTTGTTTAAAAGTGGATGTAAACTTATTAAAACTTGAGATTTGTTTATATTGTCATTTTAAATTTGGATTGCACTTAAATTAGATTGGAATGTTGAACCATTATGCTTAGTGTATTTAGATTTAGTAGCTTTGAATAACTGTTATGTGGATTATGTTTGAATTTGAATTGGCATGATAAATCTACTTCATATTATACTTTCTGTTAGTATGAGAAATCTGTTAGTTTGAATTTCAGATTGTAGTATAAATTTAATTCATATTTTAAGTTTATTAGTATGACAAGTGGTCAATTTCTATTTTAGCAATTTATATGATAAATATTCAGTTTGAATTCAATTTCATCAATTTATATGATAATGTTTAGTTTCAACTACAAAGTTTATATGATATATTCATTTTCTATTTGCTACACTTGAGCCATTTCCATTAGCTATTAAATAGAAATGACCAACTAGTCATAAAACTAACTAATTTGTCATTTATTTGTGTCTATAGGGTGCTGAAAAATTGCTTGTAGTATTCATTCAAAGAATATTGCAAAATTCAGCATGATGTTGCAGAATTCTTTGAAAAAATGTTGTAAAATTCAGCGTGAGGTTTGACTTCAGAAACACAGGTATGTATATTCTAATAATTTTCTTTTAGATTACAATTAAATTTGGAAAAAAATAATTTATTGGTAACCCGAATTCTAACCCAAAACCAAAACCAAAACTAATGCGAACCCGACCCGAACTTGGATTAAATTCTTAGGGTTTGGGTTTACTCCAACCCGAGTTGCACCCCTAGTCAATTATCATATAAACTCCCATAATTCATATTAAATAATGAAAAATGATTTTTCATAATATATTTGCATATTTAAATCAACATCAATATGCTGTAATCCTATTGTCTCATTTTAGCTCAAAATGATTAATCACATCATTATTGCTAATCCTTAACCCTAATTGCAATAATTAGCAAAAATCATATAATACCTTCATAATTCAATAATTCACAAATAATATCATATACATGGTTAATGCATACATATGGGTTTTACCTGGTTAGGGTTTCACATTTGTTTTACGTCTTCATCATGGAGCTAGTCCTGAGTGACTACCGTAGATGAGTCCCGTTTTGCCTCTTGAAGATTCTATTCAAGGGATCATAACGATTTTGCCTAATTTCCAAAATTTCATGAAGTGGTTCTTCAGTTATTAAATTATTGGGTATTGTCAATTTCTCATCTTGTTTTTTTGTTGGCCCTAACAGGTGGGAATGGTGGAAAAGGTGGTGATGTAATCTTGGAATGCTCTGCTCCAGTCCGGGACTTCAGCAATCTTCAACATCATTTTGTAGGTTACTTTTCCCTTTTGTCCTTAATAGTGTTCATGGCAATGTGTACTGTATGCTAGGTAGTAGTAATATAGAACCTTTACCTTCTCTGTTAACAAGAAATATGTTCATGGTTTGATAATGAGCATAACCATGGCTACCTCCTCGATGAGCATGCTAGCACGTTTGTAACATGAAATTCTAATTGGATTGGGATTGTAATATTTTTATCTTTATTTTCAGAATGCTAGGAAGGGGGGACATGGAGTTTCAAAGAATAAAATTGGAAGCCTAGGAGCAGACAAGGTTGTAATTTTGCAAGAGGTTTCATTTGTTTATGTCTACCATCTTTTCAGTATTGTGCTTATCGTCCCCATGGTTGTGACTGTGATCTTTTTGGCAGGTTGCACAAGTGCTAGTTGGGACTGTAATTCATCTAGTTAAGGGTGAAATTCCTGCAGCTGTTGAAAACCATTTCCTCTGCATCCGTGGGATATCCTAATTTTTTGTACATTTATGGGCTTCATTTAAGTAGATTTCACAAATTTTAAAAAAAATTTGACCTATCTATATAGTTTTTGAACTTTTAAGATAAAAATTTCATTTCTCATACAAAAACGTATCGCTGGTAAATATGTAAAAAAATGAAAATGTTATACAATGACATTCGCATAACTGTCCTCGTAAAGTTTATCATACAGGATTAAGAGCTTCACTTCTATATATATAACTGGATTTCACAAAAGTGGTTTTATGAAAAGCCATCTATTTTTAGTTGTTTGTAATTAATACAAAATTCAATAACTCATTGTATTTAATATTATTTTTTAGCTACAAGGCCAAGTTTCACTTATATTAAATATGTTTACAGCCCATATTTGTTCAAAAGTAAATAGATTATTCATGTGTAAATTAGGAAAAATGCTCATATCCATTCACTTACGTATTAGAATATAATAATATTTTATAAAATTTATATACATAGGAGTGATATTTTAAATGATAGTGTTGAAAATACTAAATAATTAATATTTAACATTTATTTATTTTATTATTTTGATTTTTACACATTTATGATGGAACCAATATATTTTGATACAAGACAAATGAAAAAGATTTTCATGATAATCTAAATAATTCTAAATACAATATAATGAGTGAATTTTTCTTCAACATCAATATATTAAAAATAAAAAAGATTATATGAAATAAGAGTTTCATAAAATAATTGTCGTGGGGTTCGCATCCTAAGTTAAAATTTATATAATTTTAAATTATATAAATACAAAAATATGAAACAATTTTATTAAGATTTCACAATAATATATTTTATATTAGATATTAGAAATCTTGTTTATGCTTTGCAAAAGCAAGTACAAATATTTATGTTCTTCAAATTTGGCATAGTCATAAACTACAAAGGGGATACTATGCCATTTTAAAACTATAAAATATTTTTGCTGTTATCATCATATATGAATATATTTGCAAAAGAACCCTTAAAAAAGAGCTACACTTTGCTTTTGGCAAAAATTCAAATTAAAATCTCGCTTTTCAGGTTTTTCGGTTTTCTTTTTTCTTTGGAAATTGAAGCAAGAGTGTTGTTCCCATTATCACTAGTTGTTCTAAGACTTAGCAAATGCTTTTCTCAAGTGATAAGTTTCATACCTTAATAACTACATGAATTAACCAAAATAATTCGTTCTAATATAAAATATTAAGTATTTATATTTATTTTGGTATTTTTACTCTGTTAGACAGTAGCATCAATTTTCAGATGGTTCAAATCACGTTAATTATTAGGTATATTTATACCTTTTAAAAATTAATTTTTATTTTTTTCGAGAGATATTAAATATGTCTTATATATCATATAAAAGTTTCAGCTCAAAATTCCTTATATAAAAATTATTACAAATCATTTGGTGCAGCCTATCCTGACACTCATTTAACCCTGTTCTCATATGCACAAACCATTGGACAAGCAGCATTCTGCTTCAGATTTTTCAGGTAGGAAAATTGGCCAATCTTTTCATTCTGCTGAAACAAGACATGGATGTAAGTTGGAAGATTCTTTTTCTTATTTTGATGGGAGAGTAATAGAATAAGATGAACCATTGGGATATGATAGTGGTTGTTCAGAACTTGAAATCGATGATGAAGAAAAGGAAGAAGAGGAGGAAGTCATACAATATTCTGTTGCAGAACTAACAGAACCAGGTCAGCAGCTTATAGTTGCTCGTGGTGGGGAAGATGGTCCAGGTAACGTTTCTTTATGCAAATCAAGGACCCACAAGCACATGAAATATAGTGAGGTTGCTACCGATCTTGGAGCTGCAGATGGTGAAGATGAATCTTCAGTTGCTGCTAGTTCGCCAGGTACAAAAAGCTCTTTTGATATTGGAACTCAAGAGTATTGCAGATGCGTGTCTTGTTGGGATGCCGAATGAAGGTAAAAGTACCCTTCTCAGAGCCATATCAAGGGCTAAGCCTCTCATAGGACACTATGCTTTCACAACTCTTAACTACGAATTACGAAAATTTGTTTTCTGTTACGGTGGCGGATATTCCTGGGATTATAAAAGGAGCCCATGAAAATCGCGGACTCAGCCATGCGTTCTTTTGTCACATAGAGCGGACGAAAGTCCTGGCATATGTTGTAGATTTGGCTGCCGCGCTGGATGGAAGAAATGGAAGTCCTCCTTGGTAACAGCTGAGGAATTTGGTTATGGAGCTGGAGCATCATCAGGAGGGTTTATCAAATAGGCCATCCTTGATAATGGTCAACAAGATTGATGAAGCAGGGGCTGAGGATGTGCATGAAGAACTAAGGAGAAGGGTTCCAAATGTCCCCTTGTATCCTGTCGGTGCAGTCTTGGAGGAGGGCATACCAGAGTTTAAAGTTGGCCTCTGAATGCTTTTTGATGGTGTAGAATCACCCAGAGTAAAATTGGACGCACTTGTGCTTGATTGGTGTTCGATTGCCGTTTTTGTGAACATGTGATGAGTGGTTACTAACCAATTCACATGGCATCTCATGGACAGAACTACAAATAGGGGATTACACAATGCATTGGCTGCCTTTTTTCATAAGCAACTAATGAATATTCCAGGCCATTGGTAAAAGGTCATCTTGGCATTGTCTTCAATGGATGATTTTGTTTGGATGTTACAGCTTCTGATCAAGGTTGTATCCCTACCTGATTTCATAAGAGGGGGAGAAGGACCTGTAACGACAGGATCTTGATGTTAAAGCACCCCAACAATTATTCATCAAGCATATGTTATCTGGAGAGCAAATAATAACTGATTATAGGACAGGAGTTGGAAATGTTTTGTGCAATAATGAAGTGACCCAAGCCAATTCATTTTGTAGTTTGGGGCCTCGAAATTGGTGCAGAGCCTTCTCCAGATGCTGCCCCAGGTAATTCCCAATTGATAGTCTCACAGCCATTATTTAGATTTCTGTTGTGTTTCTGTGCGTAGTTTGAAAATTATTTGTAAAGTTTTTCCTATTGGCTATTAATCACTCTTGGCTTCAGTTTGTCACTCTCTACCTTAAAAGATCGGTCGGGACTGATTTGGGTTGGATTGTTTTTCTGTGATGCTAAGAGCCTGTTCTTAAGCTAAGATCCTAAGCATATTCTTTTACTTTTTTCAAAAAATATTCACTTTTTTTTTTGTCTTTTTCGAAAATGTAGATTGTAAAGATAGAAGTTTATGTCTGCAACACTACAAAATGCGAATTTATTTATTTAAGAAGTGCTATTAACAGTCTACTCCACTTGGGTGGGAGTCATTTCTGCACTTGATGGAATCTCTCTCTCCGTAATCTAGTTGTTCTAGTTTTGTGGTGCTCTAAATTAAACGCTTGTTATGCCCGTATGAAATTGATAAAAGAAAAGGGAAAAAGCACAGAGAAAAATCCAAGCAAGAACAGAACAATTTGCACACACCATAAAAAATCAACCCAAAGAAGACACCATAAATTATAGTTGCTCAGTTAATGCATCTACTTTACTCTTCAAGTCAACGCTTTGACTCAGGTTTCCACTAGTCAACTTAGAACTAAAGTTACATTAATACAATCTCAATCATTTTCTGGATTACAGAAATGACTTTAGATGGCATGTAAAGTTTTCCACAAATCACAATGAAAATTTTCCTCTTAAATTAGATATCTTCTAATTCAAGATAAAATAAACAAAAATAAAATAAAGCTTACGACCAATTGAACAACACATAAGCATAGAGATGAAGCTCTAGCAAGATGGTCACGACGATCTTCAATATGCTACTTTTGATAGATGGATAGAGGATCATAGAGAATGCCTTAAGACAAATTTGCACTTTAAAAATGATTTCTCTGAAATGAATTTTCAGCTAAAATTCATTATCTATTTATAGCTTTGAACTTCCAAAACGCCAAGAGAGATTTTCTCCACCAAATCTGCAACCAATCGGATTTTTTTCAACAACTTACAACAACCTAACAAACCAAGATATCTCATCATAACAAACTAATTGATTTGTCACGTCATCATCTAATTATCTATTTCTAAACCGCACTAAAAAATTATCGAATTTTTAATTCAAAAACTGTTCAAGTTTCAAACCAGAATTGTTCAAGTTTCAAACCAAAACCTCAACAAATTCAAATACACAATTTCATGCAAACCTGTTACAACATTCTTCTCAAACAAAATACAATCAACACTTTGCAAGCATTAAATTCTTAACTTGTCTATCATCAAAACACTATAACTCAACAAGGTTGACTATCTTAATGTCATTCAATCACCTACTAGGAGATGGAATTATGTTGCGAAGCTGAGATTATCCAACTGTACCTTAAAGAGTTGATAGGAATAATGCAGGTGAAGGTGGATAGCGGATCAATGCCTAATCTCGTTCATTTCCTAGTTTCAAACTATAAATAGTTTGACAGGGTACCTTCACGTCTTCCACAACTTAATAACATGAAGGGATATGTCTTCTCGTCTCCCACACTTTCATAATATGAAGAGTTGTGTTTCTATAAGTTGATTTATAGGTGACTAGAAAAGATCTTTTTTTAATACATACAAGGCTCCATTTAGATCTTTCATAATAAAAAATAGAGAATATTTGTAAGAAACTGAGTTTCATAAAAGTGATTTGATAAAGGACTCGGATCTAATACACCCAGGCACAAAAACTCATTTTTTTATATTTGTAAAATTTTTTATATAACTATTAATCTAAGTATATTTAACATGTGTGTTAAGTTTTACTAATTTTAGAGATTTATAGATATATAGATATCTTTATTTTTTAAAATCAGTTGCATTTTCGTAATTTGTGAATTACGAAAATGTCACTGATTTTAAAAAATAAAAAATCTACAAATCTTCAAAATTAGTAAAACTTGTATGTATGTTAAACACACTTGGAGTAATAGTTGTATAAAAAAATTTTGAAAAAATATAAAAAATGAGTTAAACACACCCAGGCTCACCAAGGCTAAGTGCACCCAAGTGCATGTGGTCATGAACATTTAATGAAACCCTCTCCATTTTTAAGATATTGATAATTGATATAAAATTTAATCTATTATTATATTTAACATCATTCGTTTAGCTAGGGAACTCAATTTCATCTAAATCCAATATATGTACAGGTTACGTTTGCTTAAAAATATGCACATTCATGCATAAATAAGGCAAATATTTAGACTCATTTACATATATATTAGAATGTAATAATACTTTATAGAATCATTTATCCATAAATTGGTGATATTTTAAATGCAATCCACAACATTTTCTCAAATACACAATTGCAAAATAAATAAATATCGTAAATTGTAATGAATAGCTACCTACTGAGCACTATAATAGTATAATTTAGAAAATGAACGTAACAAATAAATGAGATCCACACTGCAATATTAATATTATGCAAGACTATTTTTTGATGTTGTTGCTTGAAGATGAAGAAGACAATAAAAACATTACTATTGCAATTAGAAGATAGAATAAGAACCTTGAAGGGGGTTGCCAAACGAAAGCTGGAAGGCTTGGAGAGTAAAGTAGGCTGAGCAGCTAAGCCGGTCAACTGTTAGTAGAGTAGTTTGCGAAAAATGCACAGCGTGGCATTACCGCACTAGCTTAGCATCTATTTCAAAAAATCATCGTTAGTTAGTGGAGGTGCACTAGTGGAGATTAGAGATAAAGAAGGGAATTGGGGTTCGGGAGACATGGCAAGGAGAAGAGGGGCTTTCAAGTTGGTCGAGGTCGATCGAGGTGCTGGCGGGCTTGAGCTGTTGGGATTTTCAAAATGTGTAAACATATATTAAATTATATCATAGATAAATAATAAAATAAAATAGTTGAGTTGGTAGAGTCTTAAGCCCTTGTCTAAAAGGTCTTGGGATCTTCACCAATAGCATTTTTTTGATATTTTATTTGCAAATTCAAATGAAAGGCAACAACGATTCATCAAGAGACATGATTGGTTGTTTCAAATTTTCAAACATTCTAGCATGTCTAAAACGGCAAGAGGTCCGTCAAATGAAATTAAAAAGATGCAATGCATGGAATAAAGAGATACTACGATGAGATATCCAATCATCCACTCATTCTCCTCCTGTTCAAGACATCCACTTCTCTTGTCTTGTTCAAGACATCTGCTTCTCGTCTTAATTCAAACATAGTGTGTCTAGGCTGCTAATTTGCAAAATTGCTATATTATTTTGAAATTCTCGCCATTCAACCTAGAATTTTATTTTCAAGTGTTCTTGTGCTTAGAAAAGGTGTTGTTTCCTATTCTAATTCAGATTTCACTTTTTGTATCCCAGGGGCAACTGCAAAATTACCCAATGCGGCAAAAGGGTAGTAAAATTGCCTTAAGGAAAGTGACATCGTAACACGCCTGAAGTGAAACTTGGTTCTATTTTCACTTTCTCCATTTCCTTAATTTTCTCTCTTTTTATATTTTGCCCCAACAATTTTAAGGCAATTTTACCAGGTCTTGTCCCTTTCCTATTATTTATAAATGGCCCCCAAGTCATCCATTCTACCTACAAAGCCAGATGTTCCCAGATTGGACTGCTGTGTTGATACCAACTTCAAGAGATGGAAACAATAACTTCATCTATTTTTAACCCGCATTGGAGTTGTGTATGTCCTCACCATGCTAAGGCCTGAAGAAAAAGAAAATGAAACGTTGCAAGATCAACGTCGATAACTATATTTACGAAGGACACATCATTGAAACACTATCTGACTCACTATTCAAAGTGTGCCAGAATGCAAATACGGCCAAAGAAATTAGGATTCGCTTCTACACAAATACAGCACTGATGATGCAAGCATCAAACGGTTTCTAGTAAGTGATTTCCTTAATTATACTATGACTAATGATAAACCAGTCCTTGATCAAGTTAATGAGATTGAATATATCGTCAATCAACTTGGGTCACAGGGCAATAAGATGGATGAATCTATTCTTGTGGGTGCAATTATTGAGAAATTACCACCTAGTTGGAACAACCACCGCAAAATTCTAAAACAAATGAAAGGATCCATGAGTTTAGATGATCTTGCTCTCAATTTATGCACCGAAGAAAAATAAAAAATTAAAAAGAAAGAAGAGCAAGTTCTTGCTAAGGCTAATGTGGTTGAAGTTTCAAACCAGGTGACAAATGTCAATAATTAACATTCTAAGAGATCTAAATAAAATACCAAAAAGACCATTACTAAAAAGAATGAGGGATCTTGCTTTCATTGCAAGAAAATGGGTCATTTGAAAAATGAGAGTAGACTTCTCAAAAGGAAAAATAACACTCATCTAGATCATATCAGAGAAAAGGTCCAGAGGCCCGTTTAACTGAGGAACATTTTATTGTCATGATTTCTGAAATTTATACAGTGAGTGATGACCAAAGCTGGTGGCTTGACTCTGGAACTAGTAGACATGTTTGCAAAGACAGAAGTCTATTTAAAGCATATGAAACTAATCAAATGAAAATAAATTATTCATGGGTAATTCTTCTACCACTAAGGTGGAAGGGTCGGGAACCGTGATCCTGAAACTGACATCGGAAAAATCGCTTACTCTCACGAACGTACTTCATGTACCAAAAATACGCAAGAATTTGGTCTCAATTAGTCTTCATAGTAAGCATGGTTTCAAATTAGTATTTGAATCGGATCAAATTATTGTAACCAAGGGAGGTGTATTTGTGGGCAAAGGCTATGTTGTAAATGGCATATTTCGCCTAAATGTCAATAATGGATCATCATCTTCTGCTTATATGGTTGACTATTTTTCTATATGGCATGGTAGATTAGATTATGTTAATTTTCATAGTATGGACACTATGATAAAATTAGGTTTAATTCCTAGATCATCTAATGAATTTTCAGATAAATGTAAAATATGTGTTCAAACTAAAATCACTAAAAAATCATTTCAAAAAGTTGAAAGAAATTCTTAATTACTAGGTTTAATTCATTCAGATATTTGTGATATGGAGAATACATTAACAAGAGGTGGAAAGAAATAATTCATAACATTTATAAATGATTTTAGTAAATATACTTATGTGTATTTATTGAAAACTAAAGATGAAGCCTTAGATAAATTTAAATCCTATAAGGCTGAAGTTGAAAATCAACTTGAAAAAACAATTAAGTCCCTAAAATCAGATAGAGGAGTGAATATTTATCAAGTGATTTTAATGATTTTTATGAAGATACTGGGATTATACACCAAGTAATAACCCCATATACACCTCAACAAAATGGAACTTTAGAAAGAAAAAATAGAACTTTAGTTGAAATAGTAAGTTCAATATTAGTTAATTCAAACTTACGTAAAGGCTGATGAGGTGAAGCTTTATTAACGGCTTGTCATATTCTTAACAAAATTCCCCACAAGAAAACCAAAGTTACCCTTTATGAATTATGAAAAAATAAAATACCTAACCTTAAATATCTAAGAGTATGGGGTTATAGAGCTTTAGTAAGATTACCTGATCCTAAAAAACCAAAATTCTGACACAAAGGAATAGAATGCATATTTATAGGTTATGCAATTAATAGTAAAACTTATAGGTTTGTGGTAGTAGAGCCTCATAGTCTAATTCAACAGAATACTATTATTGAATCCCGAGATGCTGACTTTTATAAAATACTTATAAGTCAATACCTAGACTCGATCAAACTAATAAATCTTCTTCTATAGTTAATAATTCTATACCCATGGAAGAACCTATAGATGATGATAATTTTAGAAAAAGTAAACAAGCTAGAAAGGATGGTTATAATCAGTTTGGGCATGATTTTCAATTATACCTTATAAAAGGATACAAAGAAAAAATAAGTGAAGAACACATGATTGTGTTTCATACCGAAGGGGATCCATCTACTTATAAAGAGGCTATAAAATCTCCATATGCATTATATTGGAAAGAAGTCATTTAAGATGAAATGAATTCTATAATGGAAAATGGTACATGGACACTAGTTGATTTACCACCTGGGTTTAAACCTATAAGCTGCAAATGGATATTTAAGAAGAAATTAAAAGTTAATAGATCTATTGATAAATTTAAAGCTAGATTAGTAGTTAAGTGGTATAGACAAAAGGAAGGTATTGATGTCTTTGATACCTGTCCCAGTAGCTAGAATTTCAACCATTAGGTTATTAATAGTTTTAGCGTCAATTTATCATCTTGAAATTCATCAAATGGATATAAAAACTTCTTTTCTAAACAGAAATTTAGATGAGGAAATTTATATTGAATAACCTGAGGGTTTTGTATTACTTGGACAAGAAAAGAAAGTCTGTAAATTAATTAAATCTTTATATGGTTTGAAACAGGCACCTAAGCAATGGCATGAAATTTTTAATCAAATTGTGTTAGCAAATAATTTTAAATTAAACCAGTCAGATAAATGTGTTTATAGTAAATTTGTTGTCAATAGAGGTGTCATTATTTGTTTATATGTTGATGATATGCTCATATTTGGTACTGACCTTGAAATTATTATAGAAACTAAAAGTTTTCTATCAATTAACTTTGATATGAAAGATATGGGCAGGGCCGATGTCATTCTTGGCATTAAAATTATAAGAGATGGTAATGTATTTTCTCTTTCTCAATCTCAATACATTGAAAAAAATACTCAAGCCTAATCATTTTGACACAGGTATGGTCTCAACTCCTTTTAAGCCTAGCGTCGAGTTGTGTAAAAATGATGGTAGATCTATTGATCAGCTTCAATATGCTAGAGTAACAGAAAGTTTAATGTATGCTATGTGTTGTACTAGACTAGGTATTACTTTCGCTGTAGGTGTATTAAGCAAGTTCACTAGTAATCCAGGATATATGCGTTGGAATGTAATTCATAGAATTTTGAAATATTTGAGCAAGACCATTGACTATGGATTGCAATTCAATGGCGAACCCACTGTACTAGAAGGGTATATTGATGCAAGTTAGATTTCTGATACTAAAAAATCTATATCTACTAGTGGCTGGATTTTTACTATTGGAGGAGCTGCTATTTCATGGGCTTCGAAAAAGTAAACTTACATTACACATTCGACCATTGAATTTGAGTTCCTTGCTTTAGCTGCAACAGGGAAAGAGGCAGAATGACTTAGAAATTTATTACTTGAAATTCCTATTTGGCCTAAGTCAATGCCTCCTATTTATTTGCATTGTGATAGCGAAGCAACCTTGTCTAAAGCATACAATAAGACTTATAATGGTAAGTCACGACATATTGCATTGAGACACAATTATGTAAGGCAGTTGCTCCAAGATAGAGTGGTTAATATTGATTTTGTAAGATCAAGTGAAAACTTGGAAGACTCGCTTACAAAAGGCCTTACTAGGGAAGTAGTCTGAAAAACATCAAGAGGGATGGGACTGAAATCTATATTTAGGAGTTGCAATAACTGAAACTCAACTCTATTCTTGTAGCCCAAGTCTAAGAGATCAATGAGCAAAGTAAGTTATTTTTGCAACTTGTGAGCACTAATTATATTTATAATTTTGCATCCCTCAAACAGTGCTTGGATCCTATAACATATTTATGAGGTTGAGTATTTTATACTCTTAATGGATCTAAAACTATTAAGTTGGAGTATTTAGTCACATGATATTCTAAATGGATCTACCTATATGAGTGTTGGAAGTAAGGTCACTTCTATTTGCAAAGTGTGTGGATTCACTCCGAGGTGCTCATGAAACTGGGATACTGACACATGGCCGTAACGTGTTGCTTTTTAGAACACTTGATATATATATTTTGAAATCTTGTATGTGAGATATGTCCGATTTATCAAATAGGGTCGACAGTTCAAAGCTCTGGCTATTGTATACCTCGGTAAATCTTAATATATTGTCACTAAGTAAAGGTTCAAGTCTACCCGATACCTTTATTTATGTATGATATTTCCTTGATTGAATGGAGTTTATTTAAATTTTGAAAATGGCGGCAGAATGTTGGAATTTTCAAAATATATAAACACATATTAAATTATATCATAGATAAACAACAAAATAAAGTAGTTGAGTCGGTGGAGTCTTAGGCCGTTGTCTAAAAGGTCTTGGGTTCGATCTTCACCAATAGCATTTTTTGATATTTTATTTGCAAATTCAAATGAAAGGCAACAACGATTCATCAAGAGACATGATTGGTTGTTTGAAATTTTCAAACGTTCCAACATGTCTGAAACAGCAAGTGGTGCATCGAATGAAATTAAAAAAGGCAATGCATGGAATGAAGATATGCTAAGATGGGAAGTCTAAAAATCTATAAATAAGGATGCATTCGAGAGATCCAATCATCCACTCATTCCAATTCAAGACATCCGCTTCTCTTGTCCCTGTTCAAGACATCCGCTTCTCTTATCCTGTTCAAGACATCTGCTTCTTGTCTTAATTCAAACATAGTATGTCTAAGTTGCTGATTTGCAAAATTGTCATATTGTTTTGAAATTCTCTCCATTCAACCCAGAATTTTATTTTCAAGTGTTCGTGTGACAAGAAAAGGTGTTGCTTCCTATTCTAATTCAAGTTTCACTTTTTGTATCCTGGAGCAATTGTAAAATTACCCTAAGCAACAAAAAGGATAGCAAAATTGCTTTAAGGAAAGTGATATCATAACATGCCTGAAGTGAAACTTGGTTCTATTTTCACTTTTCCCACTTTTCTTAATTTTTTCTCTTTTTATATTTTGCCCTAACATGAGCATGGCGAGGTCGATTGAGGCATTGCCAGGCTTGACCACAGTAGGGTCGATTGCGGTTAATCGACCTTGAGGACAGTGAAAAATGGCAGATATGGGGGTGCTAATGACTTGCTAGGTAGAATGAGGCAAGGCAAGGCAGCAAGCTTGACTGACAACAACGATTTCTGTTGTCAATTTTTGTAGTTCTGCCAATCTACCAGTCTGCGTAGGAGGAGAATGGCCTGTCGAACCACGTAGGTGGAAAACGAAGACGAAGAAGACACCTGACTGTTGCGGCGTCGCCAGGAGCGCGGCTTTACTTTGGCTGTGGAGAGCAGCAATTGTTCGCCGTGTGTTGGGCAACCTTTAAAAATGTTAAGTAAAAATTTACTATTTATAATTATTTTATTTTTTAATTATTTTTCATGTAATATTCTACTTTTCAATCATTTCTATATAAATATCCACACAACTAACCTATTTATTTAAATTTTATTCTCTTTATTCCTCATTATTACCCTTATTATATCACATTATTTTCTTTCAATTTAACAATTTTATATTAAAAAATTTTCATCTAAAAGTTTATTACTTCCCAAACACACACCCTATATATATTCCAGCAGTTCCAATTCAACCATAGTTGTTACGGTTCAGACAGTTTGAAAGGGTTAAACCCAACCGCCAGCCTAGTTATGTCAACACTGTTCTGTATAAGCAACGGACCCAAATCCATGCCCACATCGTCTTCTTCAAGAATGGCTTCAAGTTCTCATCATCTCAACAAGAACTTCTTCAAAGAACTGATTTTTTTTTATTTTCTTTTAAAAATCTAACCACACATTATTTAAAATATGATTTTGACTATTCATAATGAAAATAATACAAATATAATGGTGATAATTTAAAATTTATGATATAAAGATATTAATGGTATATATATTTTTAGATAAATAATATAAAAAATAAGATTTTTATGATACGGAACATTATATACATGTATTTGCTTTAGATGAGTCTAAAAATGTCTTTTTATTTTGCTAAAATATTGTATACTAATTTTTATTTTTATGTAAATTTTATGATTTTTTCATACTTAAAGTCACAATAACATTTAATTTTGTTAATTTTCATTGTGAACAGTCAAAATCATATTGTAAATAACGTCTATGGTTAGAATTTTGAAACAAAAATCAAAAAATCAGTTTTCTTTGGAGTCCCTGCTAAGATGGTGGGAACTTGAAACCGTTGTCGTCACCTTCTGTCCTTCGGCCTCGCCTACAATGTTTCTGCCTCTCCAGCCAGCTTCTTTACTTCTATGCCTCCTGCCGCCTCCCTGATGCCGCCCGCTCCGTCTTCGACGCCGTCCCTCCACCCCAACTCAACATCTTCTTGTACAATGTTGTGCTCCGAGCTTGCTGTGAGGATGCCCTTCGTCGGTTCGCAGAAATGCTTCTCTACGGCTTCGCTCTCAATCTTTTTCTTTCCTGCAGTCTTCAAAGCCTGCACTTTGCGTGCCTGCTTCGCCTGGGGCGCGAGGTCCAGGAGTGCTGATCGCCGCGGGTCTCCGGCATGATGTTTATGCGGCCAGTGCTCCACTGGACCTATACTTCAGGTGCAGATGTTGGTCGGATGCTAGCAAGTCGTTTGACAGAATTCCGCACAGGAATTTGGTGACTTGGAATTCGATGATTTGCGCGTTGGCAGTGGATGGGTTCTGGGAACGTGCTTTGGAAGTCATGGTGCCGTTGGGGATGAAATTGGTGTGTGTAGCTAGAATAGGCTCATTATTGGATCCATACTTTGCGGCAAGGGGGAGCTAACACTGGAGTTGCTTGGTTTGATGTTGGAATCGGCTGCTTTAGTCAAGCCCAATTCAGCTACATTCAACACCCTACTCCCCCTGATCTCCAAATTAGGACCCCTAGCTAGACTGAAGGAGTTCCACTCAGTAGCGACTCGGCAATTTGCATTGAGCAATGTGGATGACTTCATTCGTGGAGAGAGGCTGCTTTGTGCTATGGTGGATGGCTATGCCTATGACAGCTCTATGGTTTATACTTGACGATTATTTGAGATGATCTGCTCTAAACAACATCATTCATGAATCTCAATCATCTCAGGGTTTATCCGTTGTCAAAGAAAGCGTTCGATGTATTCTGCCAGATGGCTATGCAGCAAGGTAGCCAATTGGATATAATCCCCACGGTTTCTTTGACACTGCTGCTTCCTGAGTGCAGCACTTCATCTACCGCTGGTATGGAAATCCTCGGTATGCTTATAGAGATGGCTTGGACACTGATTTATCAATGAACAATACTCTCATCACCATGTATGGCAAGAGGGGCAACATTCGTCTGTCTGAGAGGATCTTCGCAAGAATGCCTGAGAAAGATGTTGTTTCATGGAGCACCATGTTTTCCAGCTATGCCTGGAACCATGATTTTGAGCAGGCTTTCAGACTATTCCACAAGATGAAGGAAGGGAATGCCAAACCTGATGAGTTCATAGTGGCATCAATACTCAGTGGATGTGGACACACAGCAGCCCTTCGACAAGGTACAGGGATACGTGGCTATATGGTCAAGATGTGGATTACTTGGTTGCCCAAAATGCTCTTCTGGACATGTATGCAAAGTGTGGGTGTGTAGAAGAAGCAGAGAAGGTGTTCCATTCGATGGAGTTCAGGGATATTGTGTCCTGGAACACCATGATCTCATGTTATGGTGATAACACCCAACCAATGGAAGCCTTCATGCTCTTTGAAAAATGCAAGACGAAGGATTGAAACCTAACCACCATCACATTCATTGCCCTCTTATCAGCCTGCAGCCATGCCAGCTTGGTCGTTGAAGACCTACATTGTTTCCAAACCATGTCTACTAAGCACAGGCCAGCCCCTGAAATTGAACACTATACCTGCATTGTTGATAACCTATGTAGAGTTGGGCACCTGGACTTTGCTTACCAACTGATCAAGAGCATGCCCATGGAACCTGACGACTACATTTGGAGCACACTGCTGAGTGGCTGTAGGATCCATAGAAATGTGGTCCAGGCTGAAGTTGCGGCTAGGCATCTGATGGAATTGGACCCCAACCATTCTGGGTACCGGGTGCTACTCTCCAATATCTATGCTTATGCAAAAAGATGGGATAATGTTGCAAAGGTTCTAGCTATTCTGAAAACTGATGGCATTAGAAGGTTCCCTGGCTGTAGTTGGATTGATGTTGGTGGTGAGCTTCATTTGTTTTATACCACAGACGAGTCTCACAAACAATGGACGGCAATCCATTTCACACTAAATGGACTAACAAACCAATTGAATGAAGAGGGTTGTGTGCCCACAATCTACTCAAAATGCATGTTACTCGACCGAATGGAAAATCCAGTGGTCATATTTTGCATCCCATTGGAAGATTGTGCATGATACAATGGAACATTTAGAAGCAGAACATGGCGTATATCTCTTTGCATAACTACCCAATTGGCACTGCCCACCTAAATCATGAAAAAACAAAAATCTACTGTAATCAATTAAATTATAGAAAGCAAATCAGAATATCTACACTCATTCCCTCAATAAAACTTTGAAAATAAATCTCGATTGTTGCTCCTCAATTCCCAACCCTGAAGTCCTCCTAAGCACTAAATCCCTACTGAGACATCATTGTATTATATTTATATGGGCTTTAGAAATATGATCCTATTTAAGCTCAATTCAATGTTAAAGGCCCATGCACCTTTGAGAATTCAAGACACCAAAAACCTAACATTGTCTTTACTTTTGGTTACGACCCTAAAAATTAGTATCGGAGCTTATGCAGCATCTATAATAACATAAAATAAAAAAGAGTAGTACCCAATAAAAGAAAGGTCATCATCTTGTTAGCCCGCCCGGCTATTTTATATATTTTTAAAACTTTAATTTTTATTAATATTTTACAAGTATATTTATTTCTATGTTAAATTCTACAATTTTCATGTGTGTATTTATTTTTTATTTTCAAAAATCAACATTTCGAGGGTGGAAATGCCCCCCCCCCCCCCCATCCCCTCAACTAGGGGTGTTAATGGTCATGGTCGATTTGCCAACCCGCTCGTCTAACCCATTTATAAATGGATTTGGGTTGAGATTTTTAAATAAATGGTTTATGATCCATCAACCCGTTTAACAATTTAAGTAAATAAATGAATTATGGTTGAAATTTCACAACCCGTCAACCCGTTTAACTTCTATAAACTGTTCAACATGTATAACCCGTTTAATGTCAGCGGTATAAATATAAATTTAACCTAATTTTTTATTCTTCCGCTCGTATTCTCGCTGCCCCCTTCATTCTCCCATATTCCCACTGCACCCTTTCATTTTCCCACTCCAAGCCATCTGCCCTTAACCAAAACCCATCAGCTCTACATCAGTTCGATGATCTATCATCTATGAAACAACATTGCCCATATCTTCTTTCCCAATCATTGCGAGATCCAGTCGAATGCCTTTCATCTGCCAATCTGCCTTTTTTACTCGTTGAGATCTGTCTGCCTCCCTCCCACCTCCCTTGCCAGCTTGTCTCACCGACGACTATCGCCTCCTAAATTCCCACCTTCCTTCGTGTCCTACAATCTTCCCACTGGCTGTCACTATTCCATGTTTGATGTTGTCCCTTACATCAATCCTTACTTTCTCTTGTAGCCTACCTGTTGCTGTTGTTGCTTTAACAAGATGATCCTCTACCTTTGGATTGCTCTCTCTGCTGGTGCCTTAGATGATGTTTGGCACTTCGGCTAAACAGCCTACCCCTTCTCCTTCTTCTGTGCTCTTAGTAAGACATCTCTCCCTCTAGCCTCTCTCTCTTTCTTGCCTTTCTATCTCTAATTTTTCTCTTAAATTAAGGCTCTCTCTCTGTCTCTTTCTCCTTAGATCTGTTTCTAGACGTGTTGGTCTCGAGTTTATGACAAAACCCAAGAGGGGAGGGGTGAATTGGGTTGTTAAAAATTTTTTCGTAATTAAAAGCTTAACCTCTTGTAAGTTTAATCCCCTTCATGAAACATACTATGAAATAGAATGAGAGGGTACAAATGAAATACAAAATGCAAGCAATCAAACCAAATAAGAGACAACAATATATAGTGGTTCGAGCAACCTTCCCTACTCCACTCTTCCAAGCACACACTCGTTGTCTCTTGGGTTCCACTATTTTATATTCAATACAATCTAGAGCACCCGCTCTCTTCTAGATTCTAGCTCTAGGGGGCATATATAACAATCACTTGTTGGTGAGACCAACTCTAACCAACCAAATCTGATTTGTTGGTGAGACAAACTCAAACCAATCAAGCAAAACTCGTTAGTAAGACAAACTCAAACCAACTCCCTGTTTTGCTTCTTCTTTAATTCGGTCTCCAACACCAATCCAAGGTAACAACACAAAAGAAAATAGACAAAAGAGAATTTACACTTTACGATGTGTAATCAATCAGCTCAAGAAGCTCCTTGTCATGTGAAGAAGATAATCTTGTAAGCATACTTGGAAGTAGCACTTGAAGCTTCAATAGTTGTTCAAATGATTTCAACACTCTTGAATAATAGAAGGTGTAAGCTCATCTCCTCTTTCTTTTTTTTTTCTTCTCTTCTTGTTCAAGCTCATACTTCAATGATGTTTGTAAAGTAAAAAAGATCTAGCCGTTACAGTGGAAGTTAACGTGCGTCTAATGTTCCAATGTTCGAATTTCCAATCGTTTTAGGTTGAAGTCACAAGTGGAGTCGACTTGGGATGAGTGGAGACGACTTGGGATAGGTGAAGTCAACTTGGGTTGAGACTTCACCCAAGTTGCAAGTGAAATCGACTTGGGTTGAGACTTCACTTTACTGTCTGTCTGAAGTTGCAGGCAAAGTTGACTTGGCTATGAGACTTCACCCAAGTCGCAAGTGAAGTCGACTTGGGCTGAGACTTTACTTTGCTCAATTTGCTATTCATGAACTTGAGCTCTTGAAACTTAAATTATTTCATATTTTCATTTTCATACACATAATTAGAGACAAAATATTTGAGCATACTTACACAAATTCATTAGAACTTTTTTAATGATATTTCAATTATTTGTTAATCATCAAAATCAAATTAATCTTTCTTAAAGCAAGCATATGATCAACAATCTCCCCCTTTTTGATGATTGACAAAACTTAAGTGAAATATTTTTCCTTCTCAAATAAATCACAAACATGTCTACATGAATACCATGATTCTCATCAATAAGCACAAAATTATTCTCTTCTTAAGATATTTCGTACTATCCTCTCCCCCTTTTTGTCAATCAACATAAATTGTGAGACTTAAAATAAATTAACAGTAGTAGTGTATATGGGGTATAGTAAGTTCATTTCGTGCATACAAATCTTCTATTAAATACTTCCTTTCGTCATTAAAATCAATCATTTTGAGTCACAAGCATATGATCTACAATATGATCATGTGACATAACTTTTTTACTAATGCTTTTATAGGAGGAGCTATGAGAGCAACATACCTTCACTTACCTTTGATGAGAGTTATCAATATTTTGCTCAGCTCCCCTTTCTTTTGCAATTCATGCTCCTTCATCTTGTGGATGACTTTGCATTTGTTTGAAATAAAAACATGCATCACAAATATAATATTTTCTTTCCTTTTGGTACCCGTGTTATGGGTCCATGAATATTAGTACCATAAAACCTAGGAACTCAAAAAGACTTGGTTCCACCTTAGATATGTCTCTTTGGCATCCAAACTAATTTAACCCCATTGTAAATCATTTGTCTTGCCTTGCACTGATATATTTTGTGGCCAAACTTATTACAATAATGGCAAGTAATTCTAGCATAGATTGGAGTATCATGATAGCTCTTCGGTTGCCAATTATGCATTTTTATCCATGATTTATCAACAAGCTTCTTATCATAAAAAATTCGTCCCCTCACATTTGATGTACTAGAAGCCTTAATCCAAATAGGAATATTTATTTTATTTTATTTGACATTAATATGCTTTGCATCTCCAAGACCTCTCTTATCAACTTGAGTGGTCATTCTCAAAAATTTCTGCACATTTTCTCCTGGGTTGGACAACTTAGTTAATGAATCTTTCAAATTTTGATTCTCCTTTCTTGATACCTCCGCTTCATTTTTCAAAGCATTTATATCATTTTGCAAGGATGCATTCTCCTCCGCTAACTTTTTATTTGCAATGGTAGTTGTATTGAATTGCTTTTTCTTTTGAGTATATTTAATACCAAGACTTTTAAATTCGTCAAATAGTAAGTCATATGTTGTAAATCACATCTAGAACAAACACTAAAAGATGAAATGCAATAGGAATCGAATGAGCTTACCTTGATATCCATGGATGCATCCAATGTTAGCAGTTGGATTTTTCTTGTATCATCATTTTCCTCTCCGAATTTTTGGCAAGTTTTCTTTTCATCTTCTATAATGGTCATGCAACAAACTCTTGCCCAATTTGCTGCATCTTCTCCTTCACTTGATGAGGTGCTAGAGCTTGAGGTAGTATATTCCTTCGTAAGCATTCTTCTAGCCTTTGTCTTTGAAAAAATTCTCTTATTTTGAATTTCCAATTCATCCGGTGTGGTGCATTCGATTTGTATATCTCCAACATTACCACAATTATAACATTTTGAAAATTTCTTTCTTCTATCCTTTATTTTCTTGTGTAAGCTGAAATATTTGTTTCTCTTCATGTTGGAGTATGAGCTTGATGTAAATTCACTTGAGCTCTCTTTCATACTTTTGAATGCAATAGACTTTCTACTTCTACAAGATTTTTCTTTCTTATTTTTTATGAGCTCATGAGACATGAGTGAGCTAATCAAGTCATCTACTTTGAGCTTGTTTAAGTCCTTTACCTCCTCAATAGCTGTGATCTTTTCATTCCACAAGTTTGGCAATGCTCTAAGTATCTTCATAAGCTGCTCACTTTCAGAAATTGGCTTTTTTAGGCCTCTAAGAGCATTAGTGATTTTAGAAAATCTAGCATACATTTCTGAAATAGATTCACTATTTAACATTTGAAATCTTTCAAAATCACCAACAAGGATATTCCTTTTAGTTCCCTTTACTTGGGAGGAACCCTCATAAATAGACACCAATTTATCCCATATCTCTTTAGCAGTTGTGCATGAAGAAACTCTATCAAATTCTGCTGCAGTCAATGCACAAAATAAGAAGTTTATAGCTTTAGCATTACTTTGGATGGACATCGTTTCTTCCTTTAACAAAGTGGACGCCTTGTCCCCTTTTGGTAATGTAATGTCATCTTGTATGGCTATCCAAGAATCCATATTAATTGTCATAATGAGTTGTTCCATCCTTAACTTCCAATAAATAAAATTATTGTCATCAAATAGAGGTGGCCTAAAAAATGATTGGCCCTTGGCAAATGCAGGTACAGAAGTTCAGTAGGTTATCATAGATATATAAAAGAGGTCACCTCAAATAAGATAGAGGTCTGCTCTGATACCACTTGTTGATCCCGAGTTTATGGCAAAATCCAAGAGGGGAGGGTTAATTGGGTTGTTAAAATTCTTTTCGTAATTAAAAGCTTAACCCCTTATAAGTTTAATCCCCTTGATGAAACGTACTATGAAATAGAATAAGAGGGTACAAATGAAATGCAAAATGCAAGCAATCAAACCAAACAAGAGACAACAATACATAATGGTTCGGGCAACCTTCCTTACTCCACTCTTCCAAGCACACACCCATTATGTCTTGAGTTCCACTATTGTATATTCAATACAATCTAGAGCACCCACTCTCTTCTAGATTCTAGCTCTGGAGGCATATACAATAGTCACTTGTTGGTGAGACCAACTCTAAACAACCAAATCTGATTTGTTGGTGAGACAAACTCAAACCAATCAAGCAAAACCCGTAGTGAGACAAACTCAAACCAACTCCCTGTTTTGCTTCTTCTTGAATTCTGTCTCCAACACCAATCCAAAGTAACAACACAAAAGAAAATACACAAAAGAGAATTTACACTTTACGACTTGTAATCAATCAGCTCCAGAAGCTCCTTGTCATGTGAAGAAGATGATCTTGTAAGCACACTTGGAAGTAGCACTTGAAGCTTCAATAGTTGTTCAAATGATTTTAACACTCTTGAATAATAGAAGGTGTAAGCTCATCTCCTCTTGTTTTTCTCTTCTTGTTCAAGCTCATACTTCAATGATGTTTATAGAGTAAAAAAGATTTAGCCGTTGGAGTGGAAGTTAACGTGCGTCTAATGTTCTAACATTCTAATTTCCGACTATTATAGGTTGAAATCGCAAGTGGAGTCGACTTGGGATGGGTGCAGTAGACTTGGGTTGCGACTTTGCTTTGTTAAAACTTGTTATCCACTTGCTGTCCAGAATTTTGCCTTCGAAGTCGCAGGCGAAGTCGACTTGGGTTGAGACTTCACCCAAGTCGCAAGTAAAGTTGACTTGGGTTGAGATTTCACTTTGCTGTCTGTCTAAAGTTGCAGATGAAGTCAACTTTGCTATGGGACTTCACTGAAGTCGCTAGTGAAGTCGACTTGGGCTGAGACTTCACTTTGCTGAATTTGCTATTCATGAACTTGAGCTCTTGAAACTTAAATTATTTAACATTTTCATTTTCATACACATAATTAGAGATAAAATATCTGAGCATACTTACACAAATTCATTAGAACTTTTTTAATAATATTTCAATTATTTATTAATCATCAAAATCAAATTAATCTTTCTTAAAGCAAACATATGATCAACAAGATGTTCTCTCACTCTGTTACTGGCACCACTGCTACCACCTCCAACTTGTCATTGACAAGTACTTTATTTTGCTGATTTTGAAGCTTCTTATTCAATGGCTTTTACTTGCTGATTATTCATATGCGGGCATGAATGGCTGTGAATGGTGTATACTTTATATTATTTCTTGTTACATTTGATATGCAATTAGGTATTGCATATGGCCCATTAGTGTTAACTTTTGAGTTATCTAATCTTTTCAAACCTTATCCAAGATAAATAATAATAAATTTGGTCATATACACAACCCATTAACAACCCATCAAACCGTTTATTAAATGGGTTGTAAATAGGTTAGGGTTAAGAATTTTTAAATGGACTAACAAACGGATTAGGGTTGAAATATTTGAAATGGGTTAAGATTAGGATTAGGCTTTAACCCATCAAACCTGATCCGTTAACACCCCTACCCCCAACCCAAAAAAATTTAATTTTTGAATGTCAAAAAATATATGTGTATTTAGAAATTGTAAAATTTTGTAGATGAATTAAATATACTTGGAAAAATATTTTTAATGAAAATTCAAAAAAAAATAAAAATTACACCTTTTAGCCAAGGATAACAACGTCATGACTCATAAAAAATGCTAATACATCAACTCATATTCGTTAAAAAATCAGAAAATTTTCGCATCACATTGTCATCGATGTACCGAATTTTCTTTTTTATCTTTTTTATTTATGATGTGTATGTTTATATCTAAAAATTTTCACTTTCTATAACTACTATAATTTTTAATTATTTCTTCACATTTTTTTATATAACTCTCATATTTTTCAATCATTTCTAAACAATTATTCATATAATTAAACTATCTATTTTCACTTTATTCATTTTACTTCTCATCATTATCTTTACTATTTCACATTATTTTTTAATATTTCAAAAATTTTATACCAAAATCTGTTGATTCAAAAGTTTTATCAATTCTCTATATCAAAATTTTTTTTTATCATTTTTCAAACATATCCTTGAGAAAATACGTACGCGAGTGCTATGAACTGGTTTCCATTTTCAGCTGGCGGGCGCATGGAGCAATGATCTATCCAAACAATAACAAAAATAAAACCATTAAAATATCCATATATGTCATGAATGAAAAAGGATATTCGTAATCTTAAATATATTTTGTTGGAATTTTGCGAAATAAAAACCTGCACATCTAATTTTTGAAATTATGCCGCCAATTTAAATTGAAGAGGTTCGCCAAATTCCATGTTCCTACGTTGCTGGGGCGAGGATTAAAAAAGTTGAGGGCATTAGTCGTTACCAGAACCCACCACGTGTGGGAATTATGAGTAATTCAAAGAAGAGGGGGATGCGATGCTAGTGCTGCGGTGGATTGATCAGCTAATAATGTGGATCGCTTCACTAGATTTTTTTCTTTTATTTGCCCTAAGCTGCTGCTGTCAATCACTAATCACCCTACTTTGTGGGCAACCACCCTGTCCCATTTGAGATTTTCTCCCATGGTCTGGGCTCTTTTTTCTTTATTAGCATTTTTATATCCTGTTGCATCTAATATTACAAATTATTTTTTCACTACTCTCACACTATCAAGGAAAATTTTTACGAATATCCATGCCCCTGAGGGAAATCAATAAGAACTCTAATTACTTAGGGAAACAATTTTTGTAACTATCAAGGGTCAAACCCATGACATCCGCATTGCAAGTCACAAGTCGCAACCAACTAGGATATCTCCCAATTGGCATGGTTCGAGCCCCTTTCTTTGTGATTTTTTCCTCATTTCAAATGCTCTTAAGATTGCTATGTTGCCTTCCTAAATAATGACTATTAATTTCCATCATGCTACCCTTCATCAAAGGTTAACATTTTGTATTTTAAAATATATTCAAAGTTGAACTTTATTAATAAAAATTTAAAAATTAATATTTTTAATAACAAAAGTGGAATTGTTAGTGTCATATCTTGCATTCAATACATGGTTATTTGCATAGTAATTTGCATGTGAGAGCACGTGGTGTATTTGCACCACACGTGAGAATCATATGTATACAAATATCAGCTGAATGCTGGAAAAGTATATAGATGGGCATGAGAGATGAGTTGTTAAGAGTATTTTCTTCGAGGATATGTGTAGGGCATGTAGACAATAAATGTGAGTCATTTTATGTATATTTGTAATATATTTATCATAGTAAATTTTTATTTCTATGTGGTTTTTCTCTTCCTATAATCTTTGGATGAATTTGAATCATGTTTTGAATAGTGCGCATAGAGGATTATTGCATTTTAGACGCTAGAAGGAATTTACCCTTTAGATTTTACATAAATTTTTATTGTTGCATTTTAAATCCTGAAAATTTATTTTTGTTGCATTTTTAAACCTCCCTTTACTAGTAAGTCTAAAATGCAACAAAAATCGAACTTTAAGTGCTCAAAATGCAAATAAAGTCTAAAAAAGAATTTTTGGGTACGTTTGTTTAACAAATAAAAACTTTTCAATTTAAAACTTTTCACTCTTAATAACTATCCTTTTTTTAAACATTTTTTTACATCTTCCTATATAATTATCCTACTTTTTAATCATTTATACACAACTACTCATACATTGAATCTATCTATTTTAACTTTAATCTTTTTACTCATCATTTTCCTATTATATCACATCATTGTCCCCTAATTAAAAAACTTTTATATCAAAAAATTTTCATTCAAAAGTTTAATCACTTCTCAAACACACTTTTTATAGAATTATAAAGTAAAATGCAAAACTGAGGGAATAATCCATTTAAATGGAATATTCATGTCAAATTTTTTCTTTTGCTTTTGCTTTATTTCAAACGAGATTATTTTCGTATCAATAAAGTTGTTTTGGTGGCTCGGAAGTCAAACTGCTCTCCTAATATTAAACCTTAAAATTCGCAATAGCAATGTGCGTAATTTTTAAAAAAAATGAAATAGATACATTTTGATACACTTTTGTGCAAATGTTTCAAAATAAATAAGTAGGTTTTATCAATGTGATTGACCGAAGTCCATATTTTAAAAGAATTCCTTTACAGGCTCATCTTTGAGGGAAAAAAAGGATTTGGTATGTATGAATTGACTTAGTGATGCATCTTAACCCCTAGAAGTCCACGTAAAAATCATGATCTTGCGATCTAAATTAATATCAGCATTTCATAAAAAAATAATAAATTAATATCAGCAAAATAAGTAAATAAGGGGAATATAAGTATTTCATAAAAATAATAAATTAATATCAGCAAAGTAAATAAGGGTAATAGCAGCAACCTTTTGGTTTTGCAATATCTTGACCTTTTTATTCGTGGGAATTGGATTCAGTGCTTCTGGGTGTACTTAGCTTAGTGCATTCGATGCATTACTCATTTTATTTTTATTTTTTAAAAAATTATATATTTATGTGGGCCCAAGCATGAATGTCCCATAGGCACATGAGAAATAGCTTATTTTTTTAATTTTTAATATTTTATTTAATTTTTAAATTTCGAAATAAATATTAAAAATAATCAAAAAATATGAAAACTATATATGGAATATTCATGTTTATGCTCATATATGAATTTCAAAAAACTAAAAATTTTAAAAAAATATTTCAAGAAAACTAAAAAAGTTTTAAAAATTATGAACCCATTTACTAAAGCAAAATGCACATGAGTACACTACATCATAACTCTTTTTTATGTACAAGCCATTGATGCTATTTACTATTTAAGGCTCCATTTTGTATTTTGTAAAAAGAGAATAAAAATAATTTTAAAAAATGAGAAAGTCATATAATATGACATCCATAATAATTTAATTAGTAAGGAGAATAAGATGAAAATACATAAGGTGGTTTTATATGAAAGATGTGAAAATAATTGATGTGTAGAGATAATATTTCTTCGATATAAGTAAAGAGATAATATTATAAAGTAATGTTATTAGATATCATACCACATCAAAAAGAGACGGTGAGCGGAGAAAAAAATTTTACCCTTTACATCTTACTAAACATGCCTAAAAGTACTATTTATTTAATTTAAATTTAAAAAATCAACTCCGTTGAAAATTTTTATTGATTTAATATTAAAAGAGCTCTATCTTTTGTGTAACCAAATTTATAAGAGATTTTCATATAGTTTTATTTATTTTTGTGCACCTTGATGATAATGATAATAAATTCACTTTGTCAGTTGTATTTAAATTTACTTGTTTAGCTAAGAGGTAGAGTTTCATCTACATCATGGGCCTATGTTCAGTATATAGAATGAATATAATAAAATTATTTGATTTATTGATCAATTTTAAAATTATATTTCTAACATCTAGAAAATCTAAAATAGTATTCAACATAGATAAATGATTTTATATAGTATTATTATATTGTAATGCATCTATAAACATATAAAATATTATTAAATTGTAATGCATCCATGAATAGACATGTGGCTTTTTCATAATTTACACATTAGCATCTATATGTTTAAACAAAGGTGGCCCACTTATAAATCTAATCAAAGCGATTTTTGATATCAAGACAAAACTTTTACCTCTCAATTTCATCATCTAATATATATGAAATCATTACCAAAATGGGAGCTCAAATACTAGGCAAGCATTAAATTGTAAGATATTAAATTAACGATAATATCTATCTTAAATAAATTAAAACCACACATCATGTTATATTGTACGTATGCTACATCTTAAACACTAAATTATGGGCTTAGTCAAATATGTTTAAGTCTAAAACAAAATAAAAATCTAAATACATCTTAAACAAGACAATAAAAATAAAAAGGAAAGAGGAAAGAAAAATTTATTGATTTGAAGCCCAGATGGTGTGTCGGCAGCTCCACACAACTCGCCACTCGGCCTCTTGCCCCGTGCTCTTTGCCTCCTCTACACCTCTTTGCGCTCTCTCTTTGGAAGTTCTTCATGGAAAGTCTGTGTAATTTCTTTGCTCGACCAACCCTTGATTTATAAGGGTGAAAATCGACATATGTGAAAAGTGTGCACACCATGCTTGCTGTCATGGGTCCGAATCTTTTATATGATGTAGCACCAAGCACCTGCCAAAGATCCCCGATCTTAACAACCTAACCTCCATGCTTATGAAACCAAACAACTAAACCAAGCCAAATGCAAGAGATAGGAACGAAAGCAAAAGCAATACAAAAGCCACATAAGCAACTTACAGGAAAGTCGTGCTATCCCAACTTTTCATTAAGGAAAATAATGCTTTGTACATAGTATACAACAAGCCCACAACTTAGCACCCCATAGCAACCTTAACTCCTCACCAAGTCTCTTCTATGTGTGCCTCCCTTTGTGTCCTTATGCTCCTCATAAGTGCTCAAGTGTCACTTAAGTCTCTCACCTTAAGTCTCTCCTTAAGTGCCTCTTCTTAAGTGCCTTTACAAATGAAAAGCCTAAGGTATATATAGTATACACAAGTAAACCAACCAGACACATGTCAAGCTCAGCTCAAGCCACATGGCCTTGGTTCTCTCTTTTGAAAACACGTGTCACACACATCTTCCTCATCTAAGAAGCCCACGTGTCCTCCCAAAACACATGTCTCTGTCCTCCTTGCATCAAGGAGTTGGTTATAACTAATTCTCCTACATTCTAAGGAAGTAGCTTAGTCATCAAGGACTTAGTCCAAGCCCTTCCACGGACCATGTAAGCGCCACACGTACAGTGGAAATACACGTCATTGCCATGTCACCGCCACCAAGCAGTCTTCCTCGCCTGCCACATGTTTAGCCCACATGGTATGAACTTTACTGCTCTTAGTCAGCAAGATCCTCAATGCATCACTGCCTACATGCGACGTGCATTATCAATGTGATCTGCATCCACGACCCATACCACGTCCATCTCACATACACGATCATGCACACATGATCGCCTCATGATCTCGCCTTAGTCCCACTCCACGATCCGCCTCGCTCACGTCTTGTGTCCCCTAAGACTCACAAATGTGCTTCATCACATCTCGTCTTACTCACCTTGTGCAAGTAAGCACTCTGCATGGATCGTTAGCTCTGCTCCACACGATCCACCATGTAAGGTTGTTACACTTGCGCTGATTAGAAACCACCTATCCTAGCTTGCAATCATATGGACTGTGTAGCTACTATTTGAACTATATTAATATCGTAGATTGGACAACTAGGCTTAGCTTTAATGATGTTATAATTTTAGACTATTATGTGGCCGAAATATGTACAGTTGGATGGATGTTTTGCATAGATTAAAAGAAATGGCTAGATGCTAAAGGTGCGCTATTTTTTCTGGATGAATAATATATGGTGCATAGAATGGACGGTGAATGTTTAGCATGGATATTTCGAGACAGCTAAGATGTTGCATGTATTAAAGGCAGTGGACAGCTTGTATTAGATGGAATTTATGGACAGTGGATAAAAGTAGACAGCTAGATTTTACAAGATCTTTGAACTGCTGAGATGGCGTGGACGGCTTTGATGGCTATTTGCCGGATTCTTTAAATGGACGGTGATGAATGACTTGAATTTTTGGCCACTGATTTTCTAGTGAGTCCCATCAGAAATTTGGGCGGTTGGATGTATTAGATTGTGCAGCTAAAATTCAAAGGATGGCTAGATGGGTTGAGATTAGAAATGGACAGCTAATTGCTGGTAGCTGATTTGTTGAATGTATACAAAGGAAGGAAATCTTGGACAACTGCTTGGATGGAAATGGATGATCCAGATTAATATGATGGATGTGATTTGCTTTGTGGATGCCTTGGATTTTCTTTGAGCAGCTGAACTTGATCTTTATGGGGGCCACTTGCTGAAATTTATTTTCATGCTTAAAATAAATATTTCAAATTATTAGTTTATCAAATTCATCAACATATTATTAATAAAAAAAATATTTCTAACTCACTTAACTTTATGGCAACAAATAATATAAAATTATTGGTCCCGAGTTTATGGTAAAGCCCAAGAGGAGAGGGGTGATTAGGTCTTTTTAAAATTCTTTTGCAACAGTAGAAACTCAGCCCCAAGATGGTTTTGTCCCCTTTAATAGAAAATGTGAAACTTAAAGCAGTAAACAATAAGACACAAGAAGTTATAGTGGTTTGGGACAACCCTCTCTACTCCACTCCTCCAAGAACACTCCCTAGTGTCTTGGGTTCTACTAAAACAAGTTTACAAATATAGCAGAGCACAAGTAGGTGATCGGTTCTACTCCAATCACCGCTACTTTACCTTTACTTAGTCTTACCCTCCAATACTAAACCAGGTGGAAAACAAATGAGCAAAGAATAAACAGGAGTTCTACACTTTATAGATGTGTAGCCAATTTTAGGCATGTAAAAAAACTTGTAGAAGTAGTTGAAGATGAAGCAGTTCAGCTCTCAGCAGTTGTATACAGTGTTCTTCTTGAAAAACCCTTTTTAGATCACTTGAATGCTATAGGATGAGGAAGGTAAGCTTAATCAATGCTCATTCAACTCCTTTCTTGTTCTCTTGAAGTCCCTTTAATAGAGGGAAGTAAATTCGAACATTTGGTGGTAGGTGACACTTATTTAATGCGTCAACGTTCGACTTTTTTCGACTGTTGTGAGCCAAGTCGCACTTGGAGTCGACTTCGGGTGTGACTTCACCCAAGTCGCAGATTGGAGTAGACTTTGGAAGCGACTTCGGCATTCAGCTTTCAACTCAAGTTCCATGCTCAGGTCGACTTGGTCTCAGACTTGACCCAAGTCGCAGGTGGAGCCGACTTCAAATGCTACTTCACTAGTCATATGTTTTGTTGGAACTTCAAAACTTTGCTTGTGATCTACTTGTATGTTTGGTCTTTATTTCTTCTCTTTTCAAGTACTTGGATCTTCATTTTGATATTCTTGTCCTTGATATGTATATGATGCTTTGATTATAGAATACCTTAGTCTCTTGATAGAAATCCTCTTCGGTGGCCTTAATTCATGGTTGTCATTACCTCTTGATTTTGATTTCAATTTAATAAAGAGTTTTAGAAGCAATTTGATGTTGATTTATACTCAAGTCGTAGGCTTGGGTCGACTTAGAGTGCAACTTCACCCAAGTCATATACTGGGGTCGACTTGAGATGCGACATCACCCAAGTCGCATAATGGAGACAACTTCATGTGCGACTTAATTCTGACATTTTCAAAGTCTGTAGCTAAGACTCACCCAAGTCGCAGGTGGAGTCGACTTGAGATTGCAACTTCACCTAAGTCGCAAGCTTGGTTGCGACTTCATCTGTCTTGGAGTCCCAATTTCAGTGCTGTCGGTTTTGGGGCATTTGAAATTGATCCTAAAGTCGACTTGGGTATCGACTTGACCTAAGTCAATGCCTGAGTTGACTTGGCATGCGACGTGACCTGCTATCTTTTTGAACTTTGATTATATGAACCTCTACATCACTTTGCAACCACATTATTACTTAAATAATTCTCAAATGGAGTTGTTAATCATCAAAACATGGATTGTGCTTAATTTGCCTCAACTTTCAACAATCTGCCCCTTTTGGATGATTGACAAAACCAATTTAAGATAAACCTTTTATTTTTATTATTAAAGAGGGATTTCATATCATAGGTAATACTTTGTATTGAATTCAGTTGTTGACATGTTTGTTATACAACATTTTAGATAATGCGATTTAAATCATAACAGTTCAATCAAACAATTCAATTTCAAACATATAACAAAAGAAATTTTCATTCAAAGAAAAAAATTTTACATGTCGGTGTAAAGACATACAAAAATGATTCGAATGTACATCCTACCCAACCAAAAAAGTCCTAAGTCCTAGTAGTCTCTCTCTCTCCCCCTTTTTATCAAGACATCAAAATAAGATGTAAGGGAAGCGAGACTTATGAAATTGGAAAGTTATAATGAGATAGATGAGGGGATGAGATGGAGGGATAGGACGGGTGCAAGCTGAGAAAAATGAGGACGACGAAGCCTGACGGCAATGCTAGGAATGGGTCTGCCGCGGCGACTACCTGAGGCAAGTTGGTACTTGATCGCTGTCATGTCTTGATTCAACTTGTCTTGCCGGCTGTGCATTTCCATTAAAGTAATGTTTATGTTTCCCAACTCTTGAGATATCCGGCTCTCCATCTATTGCAGGTACTCAAGGATAGCCTTTGAGGTGGATGGCTGATCTGGGGAGCGGATGAAGTGATTGGTTGCCTGTGATCCATGAGGGGAGCATGATCCATGAGATTCGGGGGAAGCGGGAGCTGGTGGTGCTGGAAGTGGAAATGGAATGGGATCATGTCTAGGGAGATCTTCCCCTTCTGGATGAGCTACCGGTACTTCTTGTTGAGCGGGAATACCTTGGAATTGGTTTTCCACTCGTTCTCGTAGTCGTTCAGCCCGAAATGCCTCCACATCAATTTTCATTTGAGTTAGGAGAGCACGGTTGATGGTATTTATTGGTTTTAACACTTCAAATGACTCACCCTCTAGGTCAACATGACAATGAGCCATAATCTTGGTAATCCACGTGTCATAAGGTAGAACTCTTCGTGGATTTTCTTTCTTTAGCTCAAGGGCCTCCAAAAATAGTTTGAGAAGACTTACTTTGACCCTATTTGCGACCTACCATAGGATTTCGGCTTCCTGTGGGTTGAGTTGATTCCGACCTCCTCTTTTGGGGTAGACACAATGGGCGATCAATAACCGTAGAACCCGCAACCTTAGGGATAGATCCATGTAATGCAAGAATTTGATTCTTGGATGGTACTTGTTGCCATTAGTGAGCCGGTTGTACATCTGCGTGAGGGATAGCCCTTTGGAAGGGGTTAATTATCATTGTAGATCAGTGATTGACTAGTTAATGAATGGTGCATAATGGATCGGTGGTGATACGACAGCTAGGGCAAGTTATGGAATGCGACACACCATGTGTCATCCATTGCAATGAACAAAAAATTGAAAATAGATTTCTAAGGTTCCAATTTTGTAATCTAGAAGTCCAATTTAAGTGATTCAGAGTCAATTCTTTCATTTTGAAATGTTTGTATCAAACTAGATGGTCTAGATTAATCAAATTTTACTTAATTTGATGTGTTTAGGTTAACAAATTAAAAAGACAATAAATCTAAATAGAGGAGATTGAAGTTGTGTGGAATAATTCCAATTAATCATCAATGAATAAGTATAAAGGTGGCTAATTTTATGGTAGAGTCATTTAATAGTTAGATGATTTTATACTATGACAACAATAAGTAAAAATATTTTGACTCTGAAAGGGAAAATGAGAGAATTAAAGAAGAAGATTGAAAATCCTAAGAAAAAGAGTGTTAATCTTGACGAATGAAGAGGTTTTGGTGACTAGTATGATTTAGATGTATCTTATAGGAATACTAGTCAAAACATAGTTAATTTAACAAACCTGAAAGAATTTAGATTAAGTTAGAGAAAAGGTATAATATAAACTTCAATTTATAAAGCCTAGACATTTTGAAAAACAATTGATGAACTTAAGAAGGTTGTAGCAAAGTTGACTGCTTTGAATGAGAACATTGAAGAATAAGATAAAACATTACTTTTGTTAGGATCAATGCCTAAATTTTTTGATCATACATTGTTGTCATTAGAGAAAAATGTTAACTGAACTAGTTGAATTGCAAATTAAAGTATATCCAAGTTTCAATGATTAACAATCAATTTTGATAATATTGAGACTACTAAGGTGTTTGATTATATGTTTGAAGTTATAATTTCAAAATTCAAGTGAAAACCAGTCAAGTTGCAAAGTTAAGTCCACTTCAACATCAACTTGGGTTAAGTTAATGCTTAAGTCGACTTCAACATCGACTTCAAAAGGCCATTTGGAGTCAAAAAGAAAAGTGTGAAGGTTTAACGGTTGAAGTTGCACATCAAGTTGACTTAACACATGATTTGGGTGAAGTTACAAATCAAAATCGACTTAAACTGCGACCTGGAGTACATTAGGTAGTTGAAGTTTCCTTTAATTGAAGTTTGAGAAATGAAGTCGTAACTGAAGTCGACTTCACCACGCGACTTAGATAAAGTTAAATCAAAAGTCAACTCTGATCTTGAGACTTGAAGAACTAAGAAAAGATATGAAAAATTTTCTATATACCAAAAGTAAAATCGCAACCCCAAGTCGATTTCACATGCGAGGTCAAGTCTCACATAAAGTCGATCCAGAAGTAGAACTTAAACGAAGGAAGACTTAAAGAAGGAAGATTTGAAGTTTCAAAATCCTAACATATGGTGAAGGCAAAGGCCAAGTCGACTTCATATGTGATTATTACGTATTTTTTTGCAAGTATACAAATCATACAAGCAATATAGATAAATGAGCAAAGTTATCATTCCCATAGAGACTTAAGTTCTAAATATTTAGTAATTACTAAAACTAAAAATTAAATTATAATTAAATAAACTCAAATAAAAATTAAGATGTTTAAAGTAAAAAAGAAAAGATGAAGAGAAGACAATTTGGTGCCCACAAGAGTAAAATTAATGGGAAACTCTTACCAACAGATGATTCTAAGATTGCAACTTTATTTTCTTATCCCCATATTTTTTTATAACTTCTTGATTCACTTTATTAATATCGATTATTAGTCTAGAGCAATATTATTTATACTCCTCTTTTGATAGTCGTATAATAAATCTTACTTGTTAATTTTAACTTCCGATGAAAATCAGAAGATTTTAAAATAATAAGCAACATTAATCTCATTCCTAATGTTGACTATACATGGCTGATAGATATTTCTATCTATATTAGCAAATCTCACATGCCGTACAAAATAACGCAATATCAAGATTATGCGTAATTCATATACTACCTAACCTTTAGTCTAATTCAATGTTATCTCTTTCAAGCATCATATAAAATTCACAAATCAATCTTAAAGTGGCCAATCTCATAGAAGCATTAAGAATAGATTGAATAAATAATTCAATATTAATAATGTAAAATCAAAGGAAAATTATAATTTAATCATGGTTCAAAAATAACATCAATTGCAACCTTAGAATGAGGTTGTTAGCTATACATAATTACATTGGACACAAGGTTAAAATTATAATAAAAAATTAACATCTAGCTCAGATAAACAGAAAATGAAAAATAAAAGGAAAAATTCTACTCCTTTAAGCTTCCATCTCTACTTCCATGCTTGAAATCTTCCCACCATTGCACGTCTCTGACTCTCTCTGAAAATTATCTATGAATGCCTATCCATAACACCTATTTACAGTGATGCGAAACCTGCGCTTGTAGTTGCGCCTCTTCCACCTTACCCATTTAATTCATTTTAAAATGGCTCTAAGCTTAATTGTATATGAATATGCACCATCAGCCCATGAGAGAATCCACATCCATTGTATGTTTCATGCTTCTTTGAACTTGCATCTGCTGGATTCTTATAGTATATTTTTTTAGTGCAGCTGTAATTTCTAATCATAAATGATTGCATGTGTCACTTTAGCCATTAATAGAAATTAGCAACTAACATCAAAAGATGGCCTTGTGATTAATTTACAAGTTACACAATGTTAAATCTTCTTGAGAGATGAGCAGCTATTTCTTCTTTTAGTCTATTAAACAGTGGGCCACATGTCGGATATAATCTTGCCGAATTAGATTAGTTCTATTTTCACTAAAATTACAAAAGTAGATGAATGAAATCTGGTAAAAATTAATAATCTCGAATTGCTGGTCGTACATAAGATTTGCTTTAATTTTACAACAGCTATTGTTATGCATTGCCGGATGGTAGTGTCTCCATGCTTTGGTGACCTGTGATTTGCTTGGCACGAGTAACTGCTATTGCCATGAACTGATTATCTGCATGAAAATAATTAAACTTTTAAATTATTCAAATTATTTCGATAGGCCAACATACATATTAAAATTATTTCAGTCATGTTTTATTTTGTTGCAATAAATAAATTTTAATTTCAAACTAAAAGATCAAAAAAAATTCAAATAACTTGAAATTAATATCTAATACCAAAAATTGCCAAAATATATTATAAAGCAAACTTCACATTAAACTCAAATAATTATCCACCAAATTAGCAAAAAAATTAAAAAATATATTATTAATTATCCAACTATTAGCAACTTGAGTGAAGTTCCAAGTCCAAGTCGACTTAGAGTAAAACTTGGAGAGCAACAAGAGAAGATCAACCTTTTGAAAGCATTTGGAAGACTGAAGCCAAGTTGACATTGGCCTCAAATTTCAACACGTTCAACAAGACCAATTTGCAGAACTACCCTCTGAAAACCTAACCGTGCACATCACTAAGTTCCTGCAGCTGTGCAACACAATCAAGGTACAAAATATCTCATACGAGGTAATCCGTGTTCAGCTTTTTCCATATTCTCTTTGTGATATAGCAAGCGAGTAGTTCTATTCTATGTCAAAGAACACATTCAATTTATGGGATGAGCTCTTTACTGCCTTCTTGGAGAAATTCTTTCTACACACTAAAACCAGAAAAATCATGGACGAAATCAATCAATTCAGCCAAAAAGATGGTGAAACTCTCTATGATGCGTGGGAGAGAATGAAAGATTTGCAGCGCAAGTGTCCTCATCATGGCCTCTCGCACGGTGACATTATTGAGAACTTTTTCAATGGACTCGACTGACCTACCCGAAGCACCATCAATTCAGCCGCTGGTGGCCGATTCATGCGACTCACTGATGAGGAGGCTCTCGAACTCCTTGATGATTTGGCTCTTTATGATTCTCATTACGGTGACATTCAAGGACCCTCTCTGAGAGATAATGTATATGATATCGAATTTATAAATTCTCTTCATGCTAAACTTAATCAACTTTACAGCAAAATAAATAGAAACCCATCGATCGGAATGCGTCGTCTTATCGACAAATTCCATGTGAGATCTGTGGAACTTCACACTACATGTTTGAGTGTAGTTTTGCTATCCGGGACATAACAAGCAAGCAGGCCAATGCAATCAACAACCAGTACGATACTCGCACTCATGGTAACCCTTACTTAAATACTTACAATCCTAGATGGAGAAACTACCCCAATTTCTCTTGGACAAACCAGTTAAATACCCAAAACTATGCTCAAAATAATAAGACACCTGGTTTCTTAAGAAAATCTCTCAACACACCATCATATCAGACTCAACCCGTGCTACCTGCACTACCTCAAGCACAATCCTCTAATCCCTTGTTTGATAAATTATTTGAAAGAATGGACCAAATACAAACTCACATTATTTTGCTTCAAAACCAAATTGCCCAACAGGCCACCGCATCATCCCATAGAGAACAAGGCAAACTCCCTAGCCAACCTGAAGTAAATCCTAGAGAACAAGTGCAAGCAGTTACCTTGTAGAGTGAAAAGCAACTCAACCCACCTCAACCATCTCAAACTGACACTGAAAAGGAGGCCGAATAGGTACGAGAGCAAGAAGAGGAGCCACAACCTGAACCAGTAGTGGAGAAGCTAAATGTCCTGCTACCTCCTTAGCAACCTCCTCTCCCTTCCCTCAATGGCAAAGACAGGCAAACTTCAAAAGCAGTTCAAGAAATTTATTTCAACACTCAAGAACATATCAATCAGTGTACCATTTATTGACATGATCTCTCAGATGCCAACTTATGCAAAATTTCTAAAGGAGATGTTGTCCAACAAAATAAAGCTTGAGGAGTACGGAACCATCGCAATCATTGAGGAATTCAATGCCATTTTACAGAACAAGCTACCTGAAAAGCTAAAGGATCGTGGGAGCATCTCTATTCCTTGTGCTCTTGGGAATGTCCAAATTAGCAAGGCACTATGTGTTCTTGGAGCCAATGTAAGTCTGATCCCTCTCTCCATCTGTAAAAAGCTAAACATGGGCAATCTAAAACCAACTTCTGTGTCTCTTTAACTGGCCGTTCGATCAGTCAAATTTCCAATTGACATTCTTGAAGGCATTCCTTTGAAAGTTAGTAAGCTATTCATCCCAATGGACTTTGTAGTCCTCGACATGGAGGAGGACTGTCAAATTTCAATCATTCTTGGACAACCTTTCTTAGCCACTGTCGGAGCCATCATAGATGTTAAGAATGGTCAATACTCACTTATAGTTAGAGATGAAAAAGTCAAATTCAACCTTTCTGAAGCAACAAAGCTCCCATCAACCGATAACTCCTGCCTGCAAGTCAACGTCATTGACCCTTTGCCGATTGAAGAAAAAGATGACCTAATAGAGGTATGTATCATTCAGAGTGAAACTATTGAAAATGATAACTCCGAACTTTCTGCTTGTGCAGCTCTCTTGGATGGAAACCCTCATATCTCACCTGCTGCCATCTCAACTCCTGAGAAACTAGACACGGACGCCAACCCTCTATCCTTGACGAGACTAAATGAAGAAGCACCAATAGTAGAACTCAAACCTCTTTCTAAAAATCTCACGTATGCATTTCTTAGACCAAATGCTACTTATCCAGTCATAATTAATGCAAATCTTTCCGAATCCCAATCTGATGAACTGTTAACTAAATGAAGAAAACTTAAGAAGGCAATTGGCTACTGCATTAATGACCCACCTGATATTAGCCCTTCTTTATGCATGCACAGGATTCTCATAGAGGACAATTGCAAGACAAGCATTGAATCTCAAAGGTGTCTGAATCCGAACATGAAAGAAGTGGTGAAAAAGAAAATTTTAAAACTTCTTAATGCCGGAATCTTTTACCCTATTTTTGATAGCAGTTGGATAAACCCAATACATGTGGTACCCAAGAAAGGCAGTATGATTGTCATAAAAAATGATAAAAATGAACTTATACCAACTAGGATAGTCACGGGTTAGGGAATGTGCATCGATTATTGCAAACTGAACATTTCCACCCGAAAGGACTATTTTCCTTTGCCTTTCATTGATCAAATGTTTGAACGACTTGCTAATCACTCTTTCTATTGGTATTTGGATGGTTACTCTGGTTACTTTTAGATTTTTATTCACCCAAAGGATCAAAAGAAAACCACTTTCACCTGTCCATACGACATTTTTTCATATAAATGCATGTCTTTTGGTCTTTGCAATACACTTGCCACTTTTCAACGATGCATGATGGTCATATTTTCTAATTACATTGAAAACATAATTTAAGTATTTATGGATGATTTTTCTGTTTATGGCTCTACTTTTGACTCATGCTTATCTAACCTGTCTAAGGTTTTATAGAGGTGTGAAGAAACTAACTTAGTTTTGAATTGGGAAAAGTGTCATTTCATGGTACGGGAAGGAATTGTATTGGGGCATTTAGTTTCAAGCAGAGGTATTGAGGTTGACCGGGAGAAAATGGAAGTGATTGAAAAACTACTGCCACCTAATTCGGTCAAAGGAATTCGAAGTTTTCTGGGACATGTTGATTTCTATCAATGTTTTATTAAAGATTTTTTTAAAATTGCTAAACCACTGAATAACCTGCTAAATCAAGGTGTAAAATTCAATTTTTCTGATTACTGTCTGAAGTAGGTTTGCCGGTTAAAGGAAGCCTTGACCACTGCCCTAATTATACAATCCTCTTACTAGAGCCTACCATTTGAGACCATGTGTGATGCAAGTGACCATGCGGTTGGGGCAGTTCTGGGTTAACGGAAGGACAACAAGCCAGTGGTATTTATTACGCAAGCAAAACCTTGGATGATGATTAAGTTAACTATGCAACTATCGAAAAGGAATTGCTAGTTGTTGTGTTTGCTATTGATAAATTTCGTTCCTATATTGTAGGGTTAAAGGTGATTGTCTACACGAACCATGCAGTCATCCGCTATCTACCCGCCAAGAAAGATGTCAAACCGAGGTTGATTTGCTGGATTCTATTATTACAAGAATTTGACCTCAAAATTCGAGATAAGAAAGGCACGAAAAATATGATAGCTGATCATCTATCTAGACTATCATCAACTGAGGAGGCTGATATAACCAAAGATGAGCAGATTAACGAGGACTTTCCCAACAAGTGCCTGCTTGCACTCAAGGAAGCGCCAATGCCCTGGTATGGGGACATTGTTAATTACTTAGTCTGCAAGAAATTCCACCCGATTTTAGCTATCAACAAAAAAAGAGATTCATGGCGGACATGAAATACTACATCTAGGAGGACTCGTACCTTTACAAGAGATGCAACGATGGTCTGCTTCGCTGATGTGTACTAAATGAGGAAATCCAAAGCATTCTTTACCACAACCACTCTTTACCCTACGCTGGGACACATGAGTCCCACAAAAATTGTAGCAAAAGTCCTGCAATCAGGTTATTTCTGGCCCACTTTGTTCAAAGATGCTCAATCTTTTACACTAACTTGTGACAGGTGCCAAAGAATAGGAAATATCTCAAAGCGAAACGAAATGCCACTCACAAACATTCTTGAGGTTGAATCATTCGATGTCTAGGGCATGGATTTCATGGGACCTTTCCCGTCCTCATTCGACAATCAATACATACTTCTTGTAGTCAACTACGTAACTAGATGGGCGGAGGCGATTGCTTCTCCGACAAATGACTCATGGGTGGTCGCAAAATTCTTAAAACGTAACATTTTTACCAGATTCGGCGTACCACAAGCAATCATAAGTGACGGAGGAAGCCACTTTTGCAATAAGTAAATGGAGCAAATGCTTAAGAAATATGAAGTCACACACAAGATCGCCACCCCATACCACCCACAAACGAGCGACTAGGTTGAAATCTCAAACCGCGAGATTAAAAACATACTTGAGAAGATGCAGTCACGACAAGATTGGTCAGGACAACTCGATGACACTCTTTGGGCATACCATACTGCATTCAAAACACCCATCGGGAAAACACTTTTTCGCGTTGTCTATGACAAATATTGCCACCTGCCTGTTGAGCTAAAGTACAAAGCATACTGGCAATCAAATTTTTAAATTTTAATCTTAAATCTAGAAGAGAAAAGTGTCTACCACAACTTGATGAACTCGAGGAGATACGACTTGATGCATGTGAGAATTCAAAGATGTAGAAGGAAAAGATAAAATTTTAGCATGACAAACACATCCAACAGAAGGTAATCAAAGTAAATGACTTGGTTTTGCTATTTAACTCCCATTTTAAATTGTTTCTAAGTAAATTGAAATCGAGATTGTCAGGACCATTCAAGGTACTAAAAGTGTTTCCTCATTGAGCAATGGCAATCTGGAGCGAGAAGATTGGAGTATTCAAAGTCAATGGATAGCATCTTAAGCCCTGCTTCTCGGGGGATCAAATTTCAATAGGAGTCATCTACTCCTTCTGTGAAATTAAGCCACCCAACTGAGAATCCGAAGTCAGGTTGATGACTTTAAACCAATGTTATTAAAACCGGACCGGACCGGCCGGTTCGACCGGGATCCGGTCCATTTCCGGTTTGACTAAGTGCGGTTCAGTTCACTAATGGAAAACCGTCCGAACCGGTGAACCGACGGTCGAACCGGAGGGGCCGGTCCAACCGGGTTCGACCGGTTCGAGAAGAAGCTGGCAAAGAAGAAACCTGCCTCTGAGACGTCGGCAGAGGAGAAGAAGGGCGCAACAGAGAAAATTCTGGCGGAGAAGCACCTCCCGAAGGAAGGCGCGAGTGGCGGTGACAAGAAGAGGAAGAAGAAGTCGAAGAAGAGCGTGGAGACGTACAAGATATACATCTTCAAGGTGCTGAAGCAGGTGCACTAGGACATCGGCATCTCGAGCAAGGCCATGGGCATCATGAACAACTTCATTAACGACATCTTCGAGAAGCTTGCGCAGGAATCTTCCAGGCTCGCCCGCTACAACAAGAAGCCCACCATTACGTCGCCGGAGATCCAGACCTCCGTTCGCCTCATCTTGCCCGGAGAGATCGCCAAGCACGCCGTTTCAGAAGGAACGAAGACCGTCACAAAATTCACCAGTTCTTGAAAAAGGGAACGAATGCTTGTGAAATTTTCCAAAAGAAAAAGAAAAAATTCGTTTCTTATGTCGTTTTTTTAGTTGATATATATTTGATAAGGTTTTTTGGTTGATGCTTGATTTGGAATGGAAATATTTTCCTCTTGGGTTCATTTTTTTTGGTGGTTTGCTTTCTTCCGTTTGCGAGGGGAATGTTGCCGTGGATGTGTGATAGTTTTTGTGCAAACACACAGCTGGTCCATAATTCAGTGGTCACGAGTTCGGACTAGATTGGGCCCCTTGAAATTATTTTTCATTTTTTTGTTTTTTAAAATCTTATTTCATGGATTTCGATTTTTTACCATAATCATAAATTTATATGCGTTTTTAAATACTTATTGTTATTATTATCTATTTTTCTAACTTTTGATTCAATTTTTATTTTTTTTAATGCCCTAGGAATTTTTTCGTTCCTTTAACTCTTCGTGGGTAATTGATTGATGTATTGGAAGAATTCCTGGAGATCAAAAAAAAATTCCTAGAGCAGTTTTTAAAATATAATTTCTCGATTCATTTACTTTCTTATTGTCATCATTATTATTATTATATATTTTTTAATTATTATTATCCATTTTAGTTATTGATTCCATGACTCGCAATCAGGGGCCAGATCCTTTAAATGGAAACCATTGGTTTTTAAAAAAAAATTTATTTAAGGGCATTCTTGGGAGGTAATAAAATTTATATGAAAAATTTTTAGTATAAAAGTTTTTAAAATATATACAAATGAAGTAGCTATGAAAAGTAAAAAATAAAATTAAAATAAATAGACTATATTTATGAATAGTTGAGTGGAAGTGATTAAAAATTAAGATAAGTTATATAGGAAAAAATAAAAATTTATGACATCAATATATTTATTTAAAATTTAAAAATTGTAATATTTATGACATCATAAATACGTCATGCTGATGTCACCGGTTTGAACCGGTTTGATTAACCGGTCGAACCGGTTCGAACCAGACCAGTACCTTTACCGGTTCAATCACCGGTTCGGTTCTGACAACATTGCTTTAAACTAAGCGTTTCTTGGGAGAAAACCAAAAAATTTTCATTTTTCTTTCAGTGGAGTTTTAGTTTTAGCTTTTTTTTAATTTCTTTTTCTTTAGAACTTTGATATTTTTTAATTTAGAGTTTTATTGGTTACTTTTCAAAGCCTACTTGGATTATAAGCATCATAAGATGAAGAGTCAGTTCAACTTGATAAAACAAGGAAGTCAACATCTCACACTCCTTAAAACTACTCACTTAATTTTGATTTATCTTTTTGATGACATGATTTGCATTGAGGACAATGTCAGTTTCAAGTCTAGGGGTATCAATAAATGCGTTGGATTATTTTCTCTGACTACTCCTTTCACTACCCTAATGATTTTATAGTCTGAACATTGTACTCAATTTATTGAACCTCGCACTCTACTCCATTTTTGTCATATTTTGAAAAAAAATTGAAAATTCTTGCATAAACTTTGATATTGGACTAATAGAGACTTTACTTTGAACTCTTATAAGTCTTGTCAGCAAACCATTCTTGAAATTTCAAAATCTTTGAGTGAGGAAAAGAACTGAACCCTAATGAGATACTAAATTTATTTTTGAATATGTATTTGTTGAAAATAGTTGGATTTGTCCTGAATTACTTGATGACACTGACATACTAAGAAACCAATTTTGTTTTCTTTTAAAATTAGAATCATCTCCTCTAATTTGTCAAGGTTTATTTCTAATACACACAATCTGAAAGGTAGTTTTTCCCATATACATTAAAATCTTATTATGTTTGAAAATTTTCCAAAGCTAAAACTCTATTTCACCTGTCCATGGACACGAGTAAAGCATTTTTTTCTTGATTAGCCTATATTCAGAGTAGAGCAGTTGTTTACCCCTATCGAGCCTGAATTAAATTTTTTTCAATTTTTTAAACCTCAATTCTCATTTAATCGAACCAACGTTGAAATTGAATTTTGAGCTGAAAGGTATAACGGGCATAAGGTTTGACCTCCTGGCTTGTGAAAATAATGAAAATGACTTCCTAGATACCCTGAAATATGGTGAAGAGAGTTATTTGTAAAAGAGGAAAGTTTTCTAGATATCCTAAAATATGGTGAGAGAAATTATTATCAAACTTGGTTTGAAAAAAAATTTCATGTTAAACCAAAGGCAAGAATAGGCTTAAAAGAGAACAAAAGCACTAAGTGTAGGAATAACATTATTTCCTGCTGTAAAATGAGGCTCAAATCAATATGGAGATAGTTCAATTTTTTAAAATTTATTTCTTGTGATAAACCTAGCCACTGTCCCACAAAATCTTTAGGATCCTATGTACTGGTTGATTGAGTTGATGAAGGGAATTTGGATGCAGGAATTTGATGGATGTATATGGGGTAATTTGCTTGATATTTTCTGCATTACTACCATGTCTTAAATTGTTGAATATGTGTATTGAATAACCAGATGAAAGGAGAAGTTTTCTGATAATTAGGAGTTTATTGTGGGAGTTCTTGTACTCTTAATGATTGAAAGAAGACTATGTGACAGTTTATGTAGCATGAATTGAGTAAGAAGGGATTTTTGAATGAAGTTTTTTAACAAGTGTCATGTTTAAATTTTTTATTTAACATTTTCACTAATTCCGAAATCACATCTGCTTTTTGCTCAAAGTTTTAAAATTTCACAACTATTTCTTGAACCCTTTCGTATTTGCTTGAGGACAAGCAAAAGTTCAAATGTGAAATTTACTCTAAAATGTAGTTTTACAACATTTGGGCATTAAATATTAATTTCAAGTTATTTAAATAATTTTGTGATCTTTTGGGCTTGAAATTACATTTTTCTTACTTGTTGCTATTAAATAGATTATACTTGATATGAATTACTGTAATAATTGGGCTTAAATAATTTTAATACATTGACCACCTGTTTTGATGAATTAAATACTTTTATGTTGGTTAACTAATAAATTTTCAATGTGGGGCCCACCAGAAAATAGCACCACCGAGCAGCAATTTACGCCCAAGCTAATATATTTCCATCCTCACAACATCCAAAAATTATCTCAGCCGTCCAATTATCGATACAATGCCTTAATAAAATCTAGCTGTCCAATGCCACCGCCCTAAGCATCCAGGCCAGATCCATGCGTCCAGGAATTTAGTGGGCCTCACAAGAAAAATCTCCACCGTCCAAGCTATCATTTTATCTCAAAATCCCAACCGCTCAGCCTCTTGAATCTCAGCCGTCCAAGAATAACAATCAGCGACAAGCAATTAAATTTGGACCATGTAAAAGAAATCCAACAATCATCCAGCTGCTCACCACTCATTCAAGACCGTTCAAACTAGCAAAACAGATTAAGCCATCCATTTCTGCCACAATAAATCCTAGCCGTCCAAGTGAAGCTGCCTAAGTAGTGGGCCATTCAACGTGATCAAGCCACAAATTTGGAACCGTCCAAGGCATCCAGAAAGATCTACACCGTCCATCATCTAACTAATTCAAGTTGTCCAATAATTAATCCCTCAAGTTTCCAACGTTGAAGTCTTAAAGGCCCACTAGAAATCAGCATTGAGTTATTTCCAAGTCGTTAAGATTTTTTTGTCCAGCAATCAGATGCATCCAGCCATCCAATTTATATCGATGAGATACCATCCAAGCTTTTCAAATCTTTTAGAAGACCTAATTAATATGGGGTCCACCGCTTTAAATCAGCAGCAAAAGACGTCCAAATCCATGATGAATTTTAATTCAGCACATTCAGTAATTAGCACCGAACAATAATGTTAAGCTGTCTAAATTGTTGAAAATTCGTTTGAATTCATACGCAATTCAACCATGGCACGAGTTGAGTGTGCAAATTAGAGGGGGACGACCATATGTGCAACTTTCAATCCTATATATAGGTGTTCATACACATTAAAAAACACGGAAATTCTGAGCAAAAAATTAGAGAGGGAAAGACACAGAATTTTAGAAGAGAGAGAAAAAGAAAGAGAGGTGGTGAGGAAGTGGAAAGTACAGGCAAGAGGCGGATTGGCGAGTTGCGTGTATCAACCTACGCACCATCGGGGGCTTCAAATTAATAAGCCTTTCTACCTTTTTCTTTTTTCATTTTTATTATCTTGTTTAAGATGAATTTTATTTTTATTTTTATTTTAGACTTAAACATGCTCGGCTAAGCCCTAAATCTAGGGTTTAGGATGTAGCATACATACAATGTAGCATGGTGTGTGGTTTTGATTTATTTATGATGGATATTGTTGTTAATTTAATATCTTGCGATTTTAATGCTTGTTTTGTACATGGGCCTGTACTTTGACACGATTTCATATATTAGGTGATGGAACCGAGAGGTGGAAAACTAATATACGATAATCAAGATATTAAATCTAGAAATTTAAGACAATGAGAATAGGTATGATGATCTTAAGGAAATCCATAAATAAGCCTCAAAACTTAATGGATTCTAATTAACTTAATCCCACGAGAATAGATAGTTAAGAAAATTAGGGTAAACCTTGTAGGTTTTGAGAGAAGGTGCAAAGATAAATTAAAATTTGTTCTCCTTTAACAAACAATATCTACATTAATTAATTATACCACTACCCATTGCAAAAGTCACATGTGAAACCCTAAACCTTAGGTACTCGCTTCCTTATTTTCTACTACTCATTCTAGTTTTCAATTTTATTTTCTCTTCCCATTTTTTATTTTTTATTCTATTTTATTCACTATATTCTCTTTATATTTGACACAAAAGCATTTAAAAGCAAAGTTTATAGTCCAAAATTCCATGTGGATCAATAATTTATACACTACAATCTATGACCCGTGCACTTGTAGTGAGATTGCGAACAATATTCATGAACTAAGTATTGTTGACTTTTACTCTAAGAGAACCTGCAAAAATAATTAAGTAAAGTTTATCTCTTTGGTTCCCATTTTGTGGATTCATTTATGTTACTAAGCATTTGGAGTCTATATTGTTCTAATTTAAAAGGCATAACTCTAATGTTTTTGGGTACCTAAACCAATTTAGCTCTTTGGTTATACAATTTCTGAATTTTACATTGATATATTTTGTGACAAAATTTATTGCAAAAATGCAAGCCCCATGAATTCTTTGGGGTGGATTCCATACACGTTTTGGTTCCCAAATTGGTTTTCTCACCCAAGCGACTCTAATTGGTTTTGTTTTGCATTATGATGCAGTTACCTTTGCTTGGAATTTTACCCATTTTGGAGCATTTGATTTGTTGTATTTTCTTTGCTCAAATGTGGAATAACCAAGTCCTTTCCTACTAGTTTGAATGGTCATACTTAGGAACATTTTAACTCTTTCTTCTAAGTTAGAGACTTTGTTAATGATTCATTCAGTGCTTCATTTTCTTTCTTTATCCTTTCAATTTCAGCTGTTAAGGCTTTGGTTTCATCTATTAGGCATTTAACTCTTTCAGCTAGTTTTTTATTCACAATAATAGTTGAGTCACGTTGTTATTTCTTTAATGTATACTTATTTCTTAGTTTCTTAGTTTCATCATATAATGAATTATAGACTTGTTATAATTCCTCTAACTCGGCGCATTTGAGATAATCATGGGTGGAGGAATTAATGAATTTAGAAATAGAAGAGTCAAGTTTAGAGGTTACCTCGTCACTACTTGTTCAATCTACTGTAGCAGTTAAGCCATTATAGGCTTGTTATAATGCCTCTAACTCGGCGCATTTGAGATAATCATGGTTGGAGGAATAAATGAATTTAGAAATAGAAGAGTCAAGTTTAGAGGTTACCTCCTCACTACTTGTGCAATATGCTGTAGCAGTTAAGCCATCTACTAGTTTAGTTACTATGAGACACTTTAATGTTTTTTCTTCCTCAATTCTTGCTACACAACATATTCTGGCACAGGATGCAGCTTCATGTTCTTTATTTGATGAGCTGCTTGTTGTAGATGAATCCTCATTTGCATATATTCTTCTACCCTTAGGCTTTGAAAATCTTCTAAAACTGCTCTTTTCTTTCTTTTTTTGCTTTTCCTTAGGTTCACTTTCTTCGAGTGTAGGATATTGAGCCTACATATGTCCTACTTCACCACATTTGAAGCATTTTGTTACTTCTTTCTTCTTTTCTCTCCTAATTTTCTCCTTAAATCTTTTGGAGTTGAAATTCTTTTTTTTTCTTACAAATTTTCTAAACTTTCTTGTGAGGAGTACAATCTCCCCATCTTTATTTTGAGAAAAAGAAGTGGATTCATCTAAAGTTTGTGTGACTTTCAATATTATAGCTCTCTTTCCTTCATAGTATTCTTCATTCCTTTTTTATGAACTCATGAGACATAAGTGAGCTGATAAGATCTTCATCTTTAGCATGTTTAAGTCTTTTGCTTCTTCAATACTAGTAATCTTGGTCCAAGATTCAAGTAGAGCTCTCAAAATCTTCATGACCCATTCAGACTCAAATATTGTCTTTCCAAGATCTTTTAAAATATTAGTAATTATAGAAAATCTAGCAAACATCTAAGATATTTTTTCAGTGTCAAACATTTTAAAACTTTCTAATTCTCTAATCAAAATATTTCTTCTCGTCCCATTGTCAACTCAAAATCCACTTTGCCGTGCAAAGCCATGCAGTGGGCAAGCTGATTTGCCAACTTCACATCATTGTTGTGTGTCACACCTTACTAAAGAAGACACATTGAATCATTATGAGAGTTGTGGCCACATATTGCACCTTTGCAGCTTCCTCGTTTATCAGAAAAAATTTTCCAACTTACCTCATGGTTCCCCTTACAACCACTATAAGCCTCCACTCACCCTAAACATGGTAGTGCCCATGCAACCCTCACCTGCCCTTGCCCCACCATGATCCCATCATAATGTGGTTTGTCATCACCTACTAAATAAGGCTTCCCCTTAGATCTCAAAGGACAACTCTCAAATAGGAAAATTTGAATTTAATGAGTGCATATAGTTCCTTTGGTCATTTATTCATATTATCCGCAACTTCTACTCGATGTTCTTGATTAAAAAGGTAGAGATCAAGAAAACTTGACCTCTAAAGATCTTCAATTTTTTTCCCAACATCTATAATGAGTTTGTGGGTGCTATGCAAGCCTCCAACAAAGTTGATGGAAGGAAACAGGGAGGAATGTAGACACCATGGAATAGGTGTTCTCGAACAGATATCTATCTATTTCTTTATCAAAAGTAGAAAAACAAAAAGGTTAGGGTGAATGAACCTCTTGGTTCAAAAGTAGCTTCTTTCTTATTATAGGCAGTTGTGATGCCACTGTTTTGGGCCACTGTTATGGCTACATTCGGCAACCTCATCAAGAATTATAGGAGGCAATTAAGAACCTCAGCTTCAGCACACCACTCACTAATGAGTCGAACTCCCAATCTTGTCTGCCATAGTGTTGCCCAAGTCTTCCTTGTTCGTGTGGACTAATGCCAATGGATCCAAAGGGGTGCCCAATTCGTTTGTCATATTATAAATTCCTACTCTAAGATGAGTTCCACTATTGTCAAATTAGAGTTACTGGCTACTGTTATTTGTGGGCATTTGCCAACTTCGACGCCTTTCTATTCACAGTGGACACAATCAAGGACCTAATTCAGATTCACGACGAGCACCACCATTGATAAGGATTCAATGACTCGATGCTACCGATGTCAGAGTCATCTTTCCATAGTCCAGATACTTTTTCACACTTGTGTGTTATTAACATGCTTACAGCCGTGGTCAGAGAGAGGATTCTTGCTTTTCCTACCAACACACTGCACGAACAAAATGAAGTCTAGTAGATGATCATTAGATCAACAACATTTAGAAAATGGACTTCATTCTTCTATCACAACAAGGCTTCATTATTTTGTCACAACGGGGCTAAGATGATGTTGTCGACATTGCAATTGCTTTTACAACTATAATCAACAATAAAGACTAATGATAAATCATCAGATCGGTGGCATCAATAACTTTGCTTAGCATCCACCGATTGATCCTTCTTTTTCACGTCATCAAGCTTCTGCTACTTCATGCGATCAAGTAGGTAGCTCATATCCCTTTGAAGAGCTTTCACTTGCTAGTTCATGTTCATCATTCTTTGTTTAAGAACCATGATAAAGTGGTGCTCTTCTCTGTTTCCCTTCAATTAGCTCAACATCTCTAGTCTTCAAGCCTTCACACCCCGCATTACGGGAACTAGTCATTCCCATGCCATGATCGACGCCTATATATTCCTGTGAGCACGTCTTCCTTAATATGCCAAGATTTGCAACTTAAGGTCTAATAATAGTTGTTATGATCCAATCCAAGTTGGATGATCAAAATCACTAATATGCATTCTCGTTGTCCAAATCTAGACCAACGAGGTTCCTCTTAAAGTAGGGAACAACTCTAATTTTCTTGCTATTAGTAGAAGATAGTATATATTAGATAATCACCTACCTCACTCTCTTACTCTATTTATATCCATAGAATTATGTTCCCAACTACAGCTCTCATATAAGCTTGTTCCCATCTAATTTACTTTCCTAATAACTCATGAGTGCTAGTGTGTTATCAACAATGCATATCTCTACTAGCTTTTATCCTCATAGATCCATGCTATCTTAGATGTATACATGGATCATTCTTTCACTTCATTCAAGCATGGTTGCTAACCCCCTTATACTTGCAATCGTATCTCTCCTTCCAATTTGTTGCTTCATCAATACCAACATGCCTACTATTTGCATACATTCCCAAAATATATGAAAATCATCTTCATCCTTCATTATATAAGGCAAAGGTAGGCTTGATCCCAAATCTCTTTTTTATTAAGTTTATCTCCGTAATGAGTGCATTATGAATTAATTACCATTCAAAAATAAGAATCTTAGTTAGTAACTTTATTTGCTGCATAACTTTGATGACATTACACTCAATGTCGTTGTTGATATCAAAATTCAACTACCTTTATTTTAGCCCCCTCAGTCAGTGTTCATCATAATTAACCTCTTGGTTGAATCGCACACTAAAATTACAACTTGGTTCTTAATCCCAAAAATGTATGTTGTCCTCCTCAGTTAGTGGGATTGATTTTGTCTAGATGATCTTCCAACCCTCCTCCCCAGTAGCCACGAGTATAGGCTTCTTGCACCATTGTCTTGATTCTTTATCAATAAAATAACTAACTTTGTCGTCCTATACAATATCAGTGAGTAACGGGCTCGCCTTATTAATTGCCCATTTATCATGGAAAAACTCACTGAATTACACCTACCAATTTGGCATTTGCAACCTTATTTCAATGCTTCCCAAGTTTTAATTATTTTTTTACATGTTAAAGAATCCATTACACATTCCTTGCAATTCCATAAGCTACCATTAGGAAAGTGTCTTGATTTCATAATGTTGTAGCATAAAGAATCAATGTGGGTAGTAAATTACCACGCCTTTTTTACAAGAAAACATGATTGAAGAGAAGATTCTTAAAACCCATTCCACCTCGAACCTTCGAATTACACATCATCACCCATGACATCTAGCTAATTTTTTGCTTCCCATTACTCTCTCTACTAAAATTTTGTTGACCATTGCATCATTTCATCATAAAAACTCTTAGGCAATAGAAACAGGCTCGTGACATAACTTGGTATTGCCTATGCTGCTATTTTAACAAGCACCAAATTTTCTTCTCTAGATTGCTACTTTCCTTTCCATCCTTGTATCTATTTATATATTTTTTATTAATGTTTTTGAAATCAACCTTTTTAGAACGACCTAACCATCCCAATAAGACTAAATAAACCTATATTTCCTGACCCACTGATCCCACTGAATTTTCAATTTCCTCTCTTTTCCAACATTGTATTTGAACAAAAGAATAATATTGTCTTGTCTATATTCATTTTTTGCCCCGAGCACCCTCCATATACCTTCATGATCTCTTTCAAGCAATTAATCTTTTTTCTGGCTTTTGTAAATAAAATAACAACATCATCAAAGAATAAAGATCTAACTCTTATTTCCTTTAGCATTCTTCTTTGAGTTTCTCGAAATAATGAAGCTAAAACCCTTTTAAACAAATAAGAAATAAACTAGCAACAACAGATCTCCTTGACTTAGTCTAAAACTGTTATTCTTGAAATGCATGAAAATATATGCACATATAAAAATATTATAAAATTTAGTTTATAAATTAAATACACTTATGCCGTTATTTTCATGAAAAACAAAAATATATTATATGTTTAGACTAATAAATGAATTTGTTAGCCTACGCTAACAAAATCATTATCATAACTAAAAAGACAAATCAAAGGGTTATGATCTTTTTAGCTGACTAAAATTTTTATTGATTTATTTTTCATGAAAATATTATTCTAAGTATTTAATTCGTAAAACAGATTTACAATTTGTGGACATGTTTATATTTTTATTTTCAAAAACCAACATTTTGGGGGTATTCAAGTCATTTCTACTCCCAAAAATGTTAATTTTTAAAATTAAAAATATACAATATTTAAATGCTTGGAAAAATATTTTTACAAAATAAATATATAAAACATACTTTTTAGTCTAAGTTAACATAAGCTTACGTTAGCCCCACTAATAAGATCATAACCCAAAATTGAAATGTAAAGTTTTGTAGCTTCATGTTTCATTGAACAGGCTAAAACTATTACTTGTTACTAATCATCCTCTTTAGATTAAAATGAAAAATAATAAAATAATAAAAAACGAACAAGAGACAGGAAATTAATAAGGAAATCTACGAAACTCCTCTTCTATATAATCTTTTCATTTTTAATATCTTGATGATAATAAAAAATTCACTTTATATATTATATTTAGGGCAAATTATACATATACTTATGAATTTTACCCCTAATTTCACTTATATTTATAAACTTTCAAAATGTTCAATTATATCAATTTATTTTACCCTTTACTTGTACTCATACTGTTAAAGATATATTAAAGTAGCCGTTAGCCCCCTGTAAAATGACAAATATGTTCATCCTTAATTATGATTTTATAACTAAAAATTTATATTCTAATGAATTTTTAATAATCCTACAACTATAAAATCATCTATTATTTGAATAGAAATCTTTTAAATTTAAGCAAATCAATCTCAAATTATATCAAGGCTTGGACATATTCATCATTTCATAAAGGGCTAACAGATCATTTAAAAAACTCTAATTGTGTAATTATAGGTTTAAATAAAATAAATTTTTATATTTAAAATTTTTAAAAATTTATGGGTACAAGTGAAATTAGGGATAAAACTCACAAAGTATATGTGGAATTCACATATATTTATCATAAAATCTATTTCATTTATCTAATCTAGTTTTATTTATATTATTGTAGAAATTTTTTATTTGTCTTGTCTATCACTATGAATAAGCACCATCTACAAATATATAAAATTAATATAATAAAATAATTTAATATTAAATATCAATTTAAAGTTGTATGGTAAAAAAGTGCAGTTCCATTTACATATATCATAGTATAATAATACTTCACAAAATCATTTACCCACATTGCAATGATATTTTAGGCAGTTTAGATATTACATAATAATCATATCACACATTTACAAAACGAATTTCCCATGAAGCATGCAGATATTAAAAATGAAAAAGGTTACGTAGAACCTTTTTCATATAATATGGTTGTATAAAAGCGAGACCATAGCTAATAGGCTTTGCTTCTATGAGATCTATCTTTTACGTAATCTCTTTCATTTCTCATATCTTGATGATTATGAAAAATTCACTTAATTATTGTATTTAGATCATTTATATTATCATACAAATCATTTCATTTATCTAATATCACTATGCATGGATACCATTTGCAAATGTATAAAATTAATGTAATACTAAATATTATTTTCAAAATTATGTTTTCAACATCTAAACTATCTAAAATATTATTATCATATAAATAAATGATTATATAAAATATTATTATATTATAATATATGTAAATAGATTTATATATTTTCATAATTTACACGTGAATATAAATATGTGAGGACCGAATATTTGTTATATATATATATACAATCTTTCTTTTAAAATGAGATAATTTGTGAGTATACTTGGGAGACATGTTGTGTATACGTACATATATTATAATTTTGGTATGTTGGGTTTACAAGGAATCATTCACGAGTATATTGGAATAAGTATGAATTATGCATTGGCATATTTGGTGGCTGCATTGCTCCGTATGGTACAATTTGTTGGGTATTTATTTCGTGATGTATGATTAACGTGTTGTTTGAGACACTATAACTATTGTGAACCTTCACAGAATAGGTACGGGATTTGACCTGCTAGGTTAGGTCGCGAAGGTCAAGGAGACAGTGTAACGAAGAAACTTTTAATTTATTAAGTGGCGTGAGTAAAAAAGTTAATAGCAAATCGGTAACTAGCTCCACCCATGTCTAGGCCCGACTCGTGTTAACAAATGCCCTTTTAAGATTAGGGCGTGAACGATTTCTCCATTTTCTTCTTCTTCTTCTCATTTTCGCTCCTTCTCCCTTTCTTCTCCTCTCTTATCAGGCCACCGATTCGGCCCTAACCCTCCTTGAAATCTAGCTACACTGCATTAATGACTGTTGGTCTGCATCAAGGAGGCTGAGAAATCTCAATAATTCGAGTCTAGGTTGTTGGTTTGGGGAAAATTGCAATCTAAGTAAGTAAATATTTTCTTTGTCTCAATTAGTGACAGAATCTTATCTTAAACTTGGTATAAGACTAGTAGAAAATGAAAAAATATTCAATAACTTCGTGGCTTGGGCATTTAGGGTGCTTGACGATTTAGGGGTAGTAGAAATTGCAAGAATTCGATGTCACTAAGTGAAATAGATGACAAGTTTTACATTCTTCCTCCCTCTTTGATGATATTATTCCGGGGGGTCAACTAGAGGTTTTCCTCCTATACTTATCACGTGTTCGGTGAAATGCTTATGTGTGACAGTACTATCTGCGTAGTTTGTGCTACTTGCTCTTATGTGTATTGGATGATGTATCCTTCAAGATAAGTGGCGGTAACTAACAATTCTATGCAGTTATATGATCATAGGTATATTGCATCACATAATGTTTGATGTAACTAGGTATATGGATCAATTGTTTAGCTAAAAGGGATTGTTCATGACTCATGATTGACATGAGAAAAAAATATTATTCATGGCCCTTGATTGATATGAGGAGAGAGTTTTACATAGTCTGTTAAAGACATGTGGTTATATGCATACGTTCTTAGGGGTGGGTTTCGATCCCTTATCTCTTGCGCAGTCATTTATAAATTATCTTGTTGCATTTTATGTCATGACATATGTATTAAGAGTCTCATTTAAATCTACTCCATACTGACTGATATCTACTTACTGAGTCTGTAAGACTCATACAATTTGTTGTTTGTCTATAGATCACTGGCCAGGTGAGACACCTTAGGATAAAGCTGAAGGAGAACACAATCTTAGGGGCTTGACCTAGTAAACTAGGGCTTACTTTTTATTATTATGGACTTTTACTTTTGTTAAACCCATAATGTTGATGCTCATTTAGTTGTTTCCAATTATGTTAAACCTCTTAAATTAAATATTTAGAACTTGATCACAATATATTGAATACGTAGGATAATCTTTCGAGATGCTCTGTCGTATGATGATGGTGTATGAAATTTTACTTACTACATGGATGTCTTTATGGTGTGAAAATGCAAATGTATGAACTTAAAGTTGAATGTTATATTTTAGGTTGGAAATTGAGGTATTTATGAAATACAAGTTATGTATTCCACATCAACCCTTGTAGCTATGGAGAGATGCTGTCGAATTTTTTAGATTAAGTGGCACTCGTTAACTAGCCATTGGAGATGTCTAGAGAATGAGTCTTTACAAAATATTTTTTAATAAATATGACTCATGAACATATTTAACTTGGATGAAACCAATGTTGTCAAAACCAAGTTGGTTATAAACCATTCGAAGGACTAGTTTTGATCTAATTAATTTAACTATTTGTGAAAACTAGATTAAACTAGTGTATTAGCAATTTATATAATATATATAGTAGATTAATAAAATAAAATCTTAAAAGTTTATATTTAAAAATAATGCAATAATTATGATTAACAATTGCATGCTACTAGTTATCCCCATTATTTCCTTTTATTTTTCTTTTAATTTTTATGTATTTATTTGTTGTTAACAAAATATTTTTTAACAAATATGACTCATGAACATATTTAACTTGGATGAAACCAATGTTGTTAAAACTAAGTTGGTTATAAACCATTCGAATGACTAGTTTTGGTCCAATTAATTTAACTATTTGTGGAAACTAGATTAAACTAGCGTATTAGCAATTTATATAATATACATAGTAGATTAATAAAATAAAATCTTGAAAGTTTATATTTAAAAATAATGCAATAATTATGATTAACAATTGCACACTACTAGTTATCCCCATTATTTTCTTTTATTTTTCTTTTAATTTTTAAGTATTTATTTTTTAACAACAAACCAAAAGCAAAATGTGAACTCTATAATGTGGGGCTCACCTCGTGGGGACCTGATTGATGAAAATATTATCAAATCTATAACATCATAGAAATATTGAAGGTAAAAAAAGAGTATTCTTCCGTTTGCTGATGGATGGAAAGAATCATACTCCAGCTAATCTACCGTGTCTAAAATTGTATCTGCCACATGTCTCTTCTTATCCACCTATGCCTTCATCTTTCTCTTTATCTCATCTTTTCCTAATTCTCATCATCTTCTTGTGGTAGCTTCACACCCTTGCCCATGGTCTCCCTTTGTCTCCACCCTGTTGCCATCTCCCTTTGACATCTTTGGTAACATTTTCTTTCCTTAGTTTCCTTTTTCCTCTCTTATGTTGGTAACCAAATCAAATCAATCGATTGATGAGGATCCAATTGAATCATCTAGTTTAATTGATTTTCACCAACTACATTCTTTCAACCAAAATTAGGTGGATCAAACCAATGTGATGATTGGTTCTCAATCAAGTTGGTCCAGTTAATTCAATTCAACTTTTACAACACTGGATGCAACTTAGTTTTGATGATTAAAAGAATGATGTTAAATATAATTAGGGGAATAAATTTCTAATAAGTATCAAGATATTAAAAATAAAAAGATTACATGAAACGACTTTTATATAATCTAATTATATAGAAGTGGGATTGATAATTAATTAAGAGAATCAATAGTGATAAGCTTTTTAAATCAAATATCAAAATAGTGGCTGAAAATATAAAAATGTATTCTATAGGTAGAAATACGTGTCTCTGGTGTATAGTATAGTAAAAAATATATTCAAACAAAAATAGTAAAATGATGAGTAAAATGCAAATGGATATATGTTTAAAAGTACACTATACAAATGGATGATTAAAAAAGAAAATTTTTTAAGAACAAATATTTTAAAAGTGGAAATAATGATTAAAAAGTAAAGTTAGTAATTGAAAAAATATAACATTTGAAATATAATGGGCTTTGCTTAGTTTGTATATTATACATTATAATAGAGTAGGCAGAAGCCAAACACACCAAAGTATCAATAAGAATAACATAATTTACAGCTACCTAATTTTTTATGAGGGTAGTTTGCATATATACTCACATAGTTTGACGCTAATTATAGATATACCCACGTAGTTTCACGAAATGCATATTACCCCCACATAGTTTCACCAAAATTGCATATTACCACCACACCGTTACCTGCCATTAATATCTAACGTTATTTTTTTGAAAAAGTATGAAAATACCCTTATTGGTATACATAGTTTCATGGGAGTAATATATAATTTTTGTGAAACTATGTGGGGTTGATATACAATTCGTGAAACTATGGATGAAGGCATTTTTGTCATTTTTCAAAATATAACATCGGATATTAATGATAGGTAACGGCGTGGGGGTAATATGCAATTTTGGTGAAACTATGTGGGGGTAATACGCATTTCATGAAACTACGCGAGTATATCTGCAATTAGTGTCAAACTATCTGGGTATATATGCAAATTATCTTTTTTATTATTATTTTATTTTTAACTATTGACTGTGGGAGAAAAGTACTTTGCTTTCAAACTTCATTTGCAAAAATACTAATATTATCAACCTCCATGGTATTTCAAAGTTTTTTATTTTGGCTCATATCTAAAACACAACCTCGTGTTGCAGAATGTTGTTGCAAAGCTTAGGATGGTGGATGAAAATTATTACAAATCATAATTCCCTTTATATCATTATCATAGAAGCATCTATTATCAACTAGCATTAAAATTTTCCATCAAAGGAATAGCATCAAAATAAACAATTATAAGATCAAATATACACAACGAATAAATTTATATGGAAAACTTTTCCATGAAAAATCCATAAGAGAGATATGAATCCACTATAATAAATAGATTATAGAGATATAAACATAATGACTCACGCTCATCTTTGAAATGTCTTATATATATTTGTTCCTAATCAAGACACTCTGACCATTCAATAAATACTTTATCATGTAGGATTCCTATAAATATTTATGCAGAAGTAATGCATACTCTTACATTTCATTAGACACTCACATTTGAATCATTGTGCAAATGCTATATAAAAAATTCAAGACACTCAAAATCTTAATAAATCTTCACTGCGCTTGAAAAATATGATTTTAATGAATCTTACAAATTTGCCCATATTGAGGATTATAGTTTCATCTGATTAAAATGATTTTTCATAGGCTATAAATATTCAGAGTCAAATTACCCTTTTTAGAATTGTTTTATTTTTATGTGTGACTATTGACTGTGGTAGAAAAGTACTTTGCTTTTAAACTCCATTTGCAAAAATAATAATATTATCAACCTCCATGGTATTTCAAAGTTTTTTATTTTGGCTTATATCCAAAGCACAACCTCGTGTTGCAGAATATTGTTGCAAAGCTTAGGATGGTGGATGAAAATTATTACAAATCATAATTTCCTTTATATAAATTATCATAGAAGCATCTGCTATCAACTAGCATTAAAATTTTCCATCAAAAGAATAGCATCAAAATAAACAATTATAAGATCAAATATACACAACAAATAAATTTATATAGAAAACTCTTCCATGAAAAATCCATAAGAGAGATATGAATTCACTATGATAAATAGATTATAGAGATATAAACATAATGACTCACGCTCATCATGTAAATGTCTTCTATATATATATATTTGTTCCTAATCAAGACACTCTGACCATTCAATAAATACTTTATTATGTAGGATTCCTATAAATATTTATGCAGAAGTAATGCATACTCTTTAATCAAAAGTTTTTTTGGGTAGGACTTTTTGAAAAGTTGGAAGGTTAGTTCGCAAAATTGCAAGTAATCCAGAGGTTTAATATTGCAAAAAAGGAAAGTGAAAAGTAAGCCAATTTTGTCCAAAATACAATCGTAAATGGTATTTAATTTATGTCAGATTAGTAAAAATTTTGAACTCGGAGGATTATTTTTGCTAATATCAAAAAAGTAAAATATATGTAAGTTAGAGATTGTGCAAAAACCGAGAATATATTTTTTAAAGGCACAAATCATGCTCGATAGGTCATATTTGTAACCATTTTAAGCATTTATTCCATTTATTTTGTTTTTTAATATTTATTTAAGGGTGAATTCTACCAACCGAATTTTTCTTAATTCCAAATATACCCCCGAACTTTAGGAAATTACATTCCAATGACTAAAATACCAATAATACCCATATCACTCGGTACACGTTAAATGGTTGTTAACCAATGTCAAAATTATGTAACCGCCCATGGGGGTGTTTTTGTTAAAAATCAAAAATAAATATCTAAAATACTCCAAAAATGGTAAAAATTGATATACATGTTAAATACACTTAAATTAACATTTGTATAAAAAATTAAAAAAAAATAAAAATAAAATCGCGATCCGTTGAATCCTGGGGAAAAATGAACACAGTATGGGAACACGTTATGCTCAGGATATATTAGGATGTGACGAAAAGTATTTTTCTAAAATTTTATATTAATAAAGATATTAATTGAGTGTTTGTTCTTGTTCTAAGGAATAAAAACAAGTAACTCTCATGGTATTTTAATAAAAAATAACTTTCCTGGCTTCTATATGAATTATATTACTTCATTTTTTCATCATTTTTCTATGATCATTCAATAATATTTTTTTATGTATTTATTATTCCTCGTTATTTTTCGTAAACTCTGGGAAAAATACTAAAAGACAATATTTTAATCCAAGATAATTTTCAGATATTGATCAGTATGTGTTTATGGTTCATAAATGATTTACCTGTTTACAATTTTTATTGGTTTTATCATATTTGTAATTAATAAAAAATAAAATTAGTAAATGAGGTTTCAATCCCAAACTCCCTGGATCTATTGATGGGATGTCCATATGTCTTGTTAATGTGCTCTCTATAAAAATCTTATTGTTTTGGTATTTTTACTGTTCATTAAATTATTTTGATGTATTTATAAATATCTTATGATAGAAAAATCAACAAGAAATATGAAAATAATTTTTGATGACGAAAAATAATTTCTAAGATAATGATAGTCCGTGGAATATATATATAGAGCTTTATTTAATAAGACATGCTTATATACAATATATCGTATATATGCTTAAGTTACAATATTTTTATTTATTTTATGGAATTTTTTATTTTTCTTTATAAACTTGTTTTTCTAATTGTATTTAATTCATATACCAAGTTTTTCCATTTTACAATACTTTATTATTTTTTATTTTTGAAAATCATCAATTTTAGGGGCATATAGGTCATTTTTCACCCCCTAAAAACTTGATTTTTAAAAATAAAAAATAAACATATAAAAGTATTGCAAAATAACAAAACTTGGTATATAGATTAAATACACTTAGGAAAACATATTTATGAAGAAAAATAAAATAAAAATAAAATATTGTAACTTAAGCACATATACAATATATGCTATATAATTATGCCTCTTATTTAACTCATATATGCATTTTTTTATTTACTTTAATTTCGATGAAGGAATAATTGTTGAAAAACTATGAAAAATTGTAGAAATATAATTTTTAATGAAAAATTCTATTATGGAATATTTTAGGAAGCATGTGAAGGATGTCGGACATCTTGAGTTTTGAATTGTAATATGGATGGATGTTATTTCTTATTTTAATGTAAATGTTGGGTTCTTTAAGATAAAATTATAAGCAATTATAGAATATATATCCCGATTGTACGGGTTCTGCTTCTATATAAGTTGATCAGGTATCGCTTCTATATAAGTTGGTAATACAAAAGAAAAGCCATATAATTCCTCAATTTCTAAGATATTGCTAATTAATTTAAAATTTAATTCATTTATTATATTTAATATTATTTGTTTATATAAGAGACTAAGTTTCATTCCGTTAGATATGTACATGCATCAAAACATATATATTTATGTGTAAATTAAGAAAAATGTTTAGATTCATTCATATATGTATTATAATGTAATAATATTTTATATAATCATTTCTCCACGTAGTAATGATATTTTAGATGGTTTAGATATTGAAAATATTACTTAAAAATTATTTTTTAGACCTATATTGTTTTAAATGTATTAAAATTATATTTTTGTAAACTTATGCTTTTTTATGATGCTTTAGGTGGGCTAATATGCATTAGTTATTTTTTAAAAAAAATTGGATATTCTCATGTATTCTTATTATGTCAAATTTATGGACTAATTGAAAATACGATAGAATATTCTAATATATTTTTGTAATACTAAAGTTATATATTGATTCAAGAGGTAAACACAACAGTGAGTACACCCATGTGCATGTTTCTGTATTATTCAATACTAGTTTCCTACTTTTTATATATTATATTTTCTATTTTTCTATTTTACTGAAAAATCTCTCTAATGAAATTGATAATATCTCTAATAAAATGATGTTATTTTTTTTAACTTGACCGGTGAATTAAATTACCAATAAAACAAATACTACCCATGGTTATACTTTTTAGCTTACTATGGTTACGCTTCGCAGCTCACTTTAGTACCGAGCTAAGCATTCCTCATTTAGTCATTAAGCATCAAAATAAACAATTATAAGATCAAATATACACAACAAATAAATTTATATAGAAAACTCTTCCATGAAAAATCCTTAAGAGAGATATGAATTCACTATAATAAATAGATTATAGAGATATAAACATAATGACTCACGCTCATCTTTGAAATGTCTTATATATATTTGTTCCTAATCAAGACACTCTGACCATTCAATAAATACTTTATCATGTAGGATTCCTATAAATATTTAGGCAGAAGTAATGCATACTCTTACATTTCATTAGACACTCACATTTGAATCATTGTGCAAATGCTATATAAAAAATTCAAGACACTCAAAATCTTAATAAATCTTCACCGCGCTTGAAAAATATGATTTTAATGAATCTTACAAATTTGCCCATATTGAGATTATAGTTTCATCTGATTAAAATGATTTTTCATAGGCTATAAATATTCAGAGTCAAATTACCCTTTTTAGAATTGTTTTATTTTTATGTGTGACTATTGACTGTGGTAGAAAAGTACTTTGCTTTTAAACTCCATTTGCAAAAATAATAATATTATCAACCTCCATGGTATTTCAAAGTTTTTTATTTTGGCTTATATCCAAAGCACAACCTCGTGTTGCAGAATATTGTTGCAAAGCTTAGGATGGTGGATGAAAATTATTACAAATCATAATTTCCTTTATATAAATTATCATAGAAGCATCTGCTATCAACTAGCATTAAAATTTTCCATCAAAAGAATAGCATCAAAATAAACAATTATAAGATCAAATATACACAACAAATAAATTTATATGGAAAACTCTTCCATGAAAAATCCATAAGAGAGATATGAATCCACTATAATAAATAGATTATAGAGATATAAACATAATGACTCACGCTCATCTTTGAAATGTCTTATATATATTTGTTCCTAATCAAGACACTCTGACCATTCAATAAATACTTTATCATGTAGGATTCCTATAAATATTTATGCAGAAGTAATGCATACTCTTACATTTCATTAGACACTCACATTTGAATCATTGTGCAAATGCTATATAAAAAATTCAAGACACTCAAAATCTTAATAAATCTTCACTGCGCTTGAAAAATATAATTTTAAAGAATCTTATAAATTTGCCCATATTGAGGATTATAGTTTCATCTGATTAAAATAATTTTTCATAGGCTATAGATATTCAAAGTGAAAAATTACGGTGTATGGCTTGGATTTTTTTAAAAAAGTGGCAAACATAAGGGGTTGCAACTTGCACCCATTTTCACGAGAGAAGAAAGTCCAAGTTTAAAAGTGGGCGGTGATATTTATCCATGGTGAATTTATCAAATCCTTAAATTATTGGAGGCAAATGCAAATAGTCCTAAAAGAATAAAATTCTTAGCATAAAAGAAGATCAATTGATACGGGGTGAACTAAAAATTCTAGAAAAAAAGATGAACAGACATGGGGCGAAGGCTGACGGCTGACCTACCAAACACGGGTCGACGGAGGGGGTCCTACTGCCGCCAGAAAGCAGGATTTAGGACCGTCCATCAACCAGCCTACCCAAGTTCAACGGCCAAAAAGAAAACATTCAGCGAGGATGTCGGTTGGACGGTCCACCCGAACCGTCCCAAGTCCGTTGGGCAACCGTCCAATGAAATGACCGTTTCCGTCCCCGAGCAAGAGGAGGGCGGTTTTGTCATTTTCGGGGATATTTTTGTCTGCTCTCGCTTCCCGTGGCCGTTTCATTCCCATTCCGCTTCTCCGCCCATTCCAGCAGAGTTCTCATAGTGCCCACTATTAAACTGCAATCTACTCCCATCCGTCGCGCCGTGCTTATTTCCAGTTCGTCTCCCTCCTTACTCATTTCGGATCCTCTTCTATGATATAATGTCGAGGATTAAAAACTATAGGCTCTAATTTCAGAATTGGATAGCTCTTCTGAGCTATTTTGGGTTAAAAAATGTTTAAATACGTTTCTAGTTATTAAAACGGATTTTTTCTTTATTCTTTGGTTTTATGAGTACTATAAATAGAAAGAATAACCAAGGGCAACTGCATCTCCGCCAAAGATCCACACCCAAGTTACAGAGGCAAATACAAATTAGAAAACGTCCTTGCGATGTTTTATTTGTGAGCTGAAAATGGACGTTGGATGCATTTACAGCATTTATGCGCGAGAAGACGGACGGTTACTATTCGTCGCACGATGGATGGAAATGGGCTGCGTAGAATAATGCCCTGCCATCTAACAAAAACAAGATGGCTGCTGCCAGCAAAGGCGGGCGTGCGGATATCCTCTTGTCGTGTGCGCTTTAACATACACGTGTTTTACGGAATGCATCCGCCTTTGCACCGAATTACAACAATGCCACTCTTTTTTTCTTTTCCTTACAGGTGTGTTTGGCAATAAGAAAAAAATGTCAACATAAAACTTTTCAATCTAAAACTTTTCACTCTCTATCATTATCATATTTTTTAATTATTTTTTCACATTTTCCCATACAACTACCCTACTTTTTAATCATTTCTACACAACTACCCATACAATTAACCTATCTATTTTAACTTTATCATCTTTACTCTTTATCATTACCCCTATCATATCACATCATTTGACAACTTTTACTCTTTAAAATTTTTCATCAAAAGTTTTATCCATTCCCAAACAAACCTTATTTTTTTCTCTTTTAAGGGGCGCTAGGGAAATAATTATTATGATAGTTGATAAACGAACGAATAAAAATAGATTATTCATAGTATATATAATAGTAATATTTTTTAAAAATTAAATTAATATTATCAAATTTATTGTTTTAAAATAATATATGCACTATTATTGTCTAATTTTAATGTCTCCAAATTTCTTCAATTTAGTGTTTTTGTGGCATATGATAAAAATTCTTTTTTCTCATCTTAAGGCATGTTAAGAAGGATTTAGGGCATTGGTAATATCTAAATATCAAATTTCTTATTTTAAAATAATATATGCACTATTATTGTCTCATTTTTAATGTCTCTAAATTTCTTCAATTTAGTGTCCTTGTGGCATATGATAAAAAAAAAAATTCTCATCTTAAGGCATGTTAAGAAGGATTTAGGACATTAGTAATATCTAAATATCAAATTTCTTGTTTTAAAATAATATATGCACTATTATTGTCTCATTTTTAATGTCTTTAAATTTCTTCAATTTAGTGTCCTTCTGGTATATGATAAAAATTCTTTTTTCTCATCTTAAGGCATGTTAAGAAGGATTTAGGACATTGGTAATATCTAAATATTAAATGTCTTGTTTTAAAATAATATATGCACTATTATTGTCTCATTTTTAATGTCTTTAAATTTCTTCGATTTAGTGTCTTTGTGGCATATGATAAATTTTTTTTTTCTCATCTTAAGGCATGTTAAGAAGGATTTACGGTGTAAAAATGAGATGAGAAAATAGGAAGAAAATGTAATATTGTATATTAAAAACGAAAAAGTTGTATTAAAAATGTAAAAATATTATATTCAAAATCTAAAAAGTTTTTTTGAGAATAAAATATTTCAACTTATTCTATTCAAATTCCTAGGATTCTTTGGAACACTTTTTATTAATGCCTGTTTTTTTACATGACTTAATATTTTTGTTAGGAAACGTTTAAGAAACTTAATAGGGATGGAGAAATGAAATGAGAATATAATAATGTATGTTGAAAATGAAAAAAATTGTATTAAAATTGAAAAAAACTATATTAGGAATGAACAAACACATTCTATTCATGTATTTGCATCTTTTCGAACATTTTACTTTACTTTCCTACCGTTACAATATTTATTTCATATATATAAATTACCTTTCGTCCTTAACTATCTTTTTTTATTTTATTTAATTATAATAATTACTCCGAGTACATTACATCAAACTTACACTAATATAAAATTTCTTTAGAAAAATATTCTCAACTTCTTTGCCTTTTACGAAGTGCACACTTTAGAAATCTACGTCCTTTTAATAAAAATATATCACCGAAACAATAAACGGTATTGAAATTGATTTAAAATGACGAAAATAGTTCAAACTCATTTTAATGCTCTTGCCGAATTTACCGGCGGGCCCCACCGCAATTCCCAAAAACCTCACGACAGCAGCCCAATTTAATCGGCTGGGCTGTCTCAAACTTGGGCAAACATGTAATTTTCCTCAGGGCATTGCCAGACGAGAGAGCAAATTTCTTAAGAAACCGACTCTACACTCACTTCTACGTCCAATAGCTACACCATCAGCTTTCATCAAGACATCCCCAACAATAGAAAACATGATCTAAACTATTGAATCGATGTAAAAGCTTATTATAATCAAAATTGAAAAATATTATCACTAGAAAAGATCCCGAAAAATTCTTTCCAAAATTGCAAGATAATCGAACTCTTCCTACGGTTTTCTTTTCTTTTGTGGAGTTTTAGTGATGATAGAGAATTGAAAATCTTCGTAGAGGTGAGCCTGGGAAGACTAACGGCTGAGATTCGTGGAACGCGAAAGGTACTCGAGAAAAATGAGAAGCCAAACGCAGTGTGGAAAAACGTGGGAGGCATATGATATCAAGTAAGCCGGTGGGAGATTTCCAGCTGACGTCGTTTCTAGTAAGAAGCTTGGAAGCTGGTGTAGAGGCCAGGAATTCCTCGGCAGAGGGGAGAGAGAGAGAGACTGTAGATTCTTTTGGAAATCAGCTCGAGGGGAGAGAGAGAGAGAGAGAGAGAGAGAGAGGCGAAAGCGAGAGGGAGAAGTCCTTAGAATTCGCCTTGGCTTCTTCTTTTCCTAACGCCGATTTCACGGCAGAGTCATCCGATCTCGTGTTTGAGGAATTCATTGCAAGATTTCGGTTCTGTCCTCTGCTCCGGATGACTTAGAACCAGATCGGTCTGCGACCGGAGCACCTCCAAACGAATAATGGTACGTTTCCTCTCTATCGATTTGGTCAATGATGGTCTCTCTCTCTCTCTCTCTCTAATGATGACGGCACCTGCAAGATCATTTCTTGAATTATTTCAGAAGCTAGGGAGAGTTTCAAACGAATGCAGGAGAGACGAAGGAGAACTGATTTTTTGGCGTGATTAGCTTTTCGTAGTGGAGTAACGGATAGATCATTTGTGTTTTGACGTTGAAACCCAGGATAAGCCCCCCATGTATTTAGTTTCGTAGGTCGGATTAAGGCGGTTAATGGTTGAATTCTGTTGGAACTAAATCAGGATGTTTCTGTTTAGGAAGGAGAAGGAAGTGCCTGCAAGTATGCATGAATTGCTTAGTGGATCAATTCCCATTGGGGTTTCAGTTTGCTTTCTTATTCTATGTTTAGAAGGTGTGAAATAGGGTGATTTGACTTATTGTTTTGTTTTGGAAGCACTACTTCCTTTATGGGGGTAAAGGCATGGGGCTGAGCATGAGTTGAAGGCAAAAGAACCACGAAGGCCCCAACTTGATAGTGTTTCATTCTTCATTTCAAACCATCATGGACCCTAGTAAGCTGATTATAAGCTACATGTAGGTCTATTCTCCAAGTCATGGATTCATGCATGATGTAGCCGTGAGAGTGCCTACCCAGCACAGTTTTAGTTGGCCAAACCAACCCACAGAACAGATGACGTTTTGTAGCTAACCATTGCCCTTATTCCATCATTCCTATCCAAAGCTGACAAATTTTTGTGTGTATGCGCTAACAAGAGTTTGACTTAATAAAGGGAAAAAGTTCAATGTTTTAGGAGATTTTTTTCATCCCAGATTTTTTTCCCTTTTTGGCTAGTGGAGGTTTTATGTTAGCCAATTCACTAGCTGTGCCATTTCTATTTAATCAAACCTTGAGTCTTGGAGTTCCTGCCATCTTTTTGTAGGGAGATAAGAAATTGCAGAATTCTTACTGGAGATGATTTAATTGTGTCAACAAATACGAGATACGATTTCTTTTGCATACAAAAGGAAATCTTCATCGTGCTTTCTGGTTACAACAGCAGCCTCCTGCAAATTGCGGTTCACTGTGGCATATACAGTTGTTGTTTCGTGACTCTGTTGAGTCCTGGAACAATGACCAGAGATGATCAAAGAATGAGCTCTTGTTATGAATTTATTTATATTCTATTCAATCTAATGAGTCTTCCCCTCCTATTATTTATTGGTATATTTCATATTTTTAGTTGCAAATATATGCCATAGTAATCAAAAAAAAATAAATTGTTACTGCAGGCTTCTCCTGTCAATATCGTTGTTGGTTCTCATGTATGGGTCGAAGATCCGGAGTTAGCTTGGATTGATGGAGAGGCTTTTCAAATCAGTGGTAATGAGGTCCGTGTGCGGACTACTGATGGAAAGACGGTGCGTATGCTATCCTTGTGTTTGCTACCTATCCTAATTTAGGCGAATGTAATTTAGTACCACATGCAACAACTTATGTGGATGCAGATGCAACATTACTTGGTCTTTCATTTTCACATGGGAATTTGTATCTTGCAGCCATCAAATCAAGTGAACCAATGGTTGGATTAACGAGTGATTAAGACTACTAGAGTGTGAATTAAAGGCAGCATTTGCCATGTCAATACTATCAATGACACAGCTGAAAATGATTTTGTACAGTCACTGCGTATTCATTTTTTTCAGGTGATAACCTTGATTTTGTTGGTGAAGATACAAATAAAATCAATATCTATTCCATAAAACCTGTGGCAATATCAATTCCATCTTGATATCCATGACAAAATTGGTGATATTCACTTCTATTCGACATCATAAACAAATATAACTTCTATTTTTGTAAACTTTTGTAATTTTTATCTTTTATATAAGATTATATAATAAATTTTTTTATATATTCCATTTGCTTTAAAAGATTAACCTAACAACACCTCCGTTGTATATATAATTTTGATTATATTAAAGTTGCATTGTTAGGAGGGCAACTTGGCATTCTGCTACACACTATAGACTTTTTTAACTAGTATATTTTATAGAAAATTATATGATAAAATAAGGTTCGTATATTCCTTATTTGCTTGATGAGATGAACATAACGTTAGTTACAAGACCCGTATTGCAAATATAATTTTGAATGTATTAAAATTGTATTTTATGAAGTTATGCTTTTAAGTGAGCCAATATCTATTAGTTGGTTTTTTATGAGTTCTACATATTCTCATATGTTTTTGTTATATTAAATTTATAAATTAATTGAAAAATTAATATATGATGTGTCTCATATATTTTGATCATACTAAAATTATAGATTTGTTCAAAATATGGTATATGATACAATAACATTGAGTTACACCATGTATATGTTTATGTGTCACTCAATAGTGGTTTTTCCATATACATTTTTATGTTTTAATTATATTATTTATTTTAAAAAGATGATAAATTTCTTAATAAAATCAATAATAGGTCTGATAAATACGGTTTTATTTTTTTTAATTTTGACCAATAAATTAAATTTTACTGATAAGGCAAACACTAATGAAAAGATGTAATTAAATGGAACTTTGTGCGGCATAGTATTCAAAAATAAAAAGAAACGAAAAAAGAGAAGAAAATTGAGGTTAGATAATTTAGTTAATTTTCATGGAGCTTGTGTCCTTATCAATGCTAAGGAACACTCTAATTAACATCACATCCTCTCAGTATGTAGACTTTTTCCCCTTATCAAAGCCACCACTTTGGTGTTCTCCAATTCAACAAGAGAAATTCATTGTTCTAACAACATCTAGTGAATCTTAGATTGCATACATTGCATGTAACTTTGGGATTGAAACTTGCATATATTCAAGATTTTGTGGTGTCTCAAGAATGCACCTGTGTTTGTTCCATTTGACTCCTTTAACAAGGGCTACTAGGATGAAAATTTCAAAAATTAGTGATTCACACACTTATTTCTAGCATTTAAGTGGGCTTTAGCCATAAAGTTATTTATAAGTTAAACACAGAATAAGTGGGCTTTTTAAGTAATGGTTTGGAAAAATGCGGTTTCAATGAAGAATTTTCCTTAGTTGTGGTCCATGGATTGAAACAAGGGCTTGGGGGCTGTGTCCCTTTCATTGGTTGGTGGGGCTATGCCCCCATATTGTTTAGTAGGGCTGTGTCCCTGTTGTGATTTAGGTGGAGCGTATTGTCTCCTCACAGGTTAGATGGGGAGCTTGTTGTATCCCTTGAGCTTAATTGTAATATCTAAAATGAGTTGTAATACATACATCCAATAAAAAAATGTGGCTAATTGCCACATCAAAATGACGGGCAAGGAAAAAGGAGGCTTTGATGCTCCTTTAGATTACATGACTTTTAGGATGCTTATGTGTATATTTCAAGCATTGCTGAAAGACATGATTCGTTGTGCCTATGTAGCATCTAGTTCCGAACATTGGACAGTTTGATAATTAGGCCAGGTGGAACAAGTAACTTTGCAAGTGGCAACAAACATGGTCCTAATGATAAATAATGTGAGAGAGAAGGAGCTAAATATTTGACATTTTAATGACTGTTTGAACGGTAGATAGGTGGTTTTTGTCATGTAAATGAATTTTTGTGTAAGTATGCATGATGATTAAGAATGAGAGAATTCAAAGACTCAGTCTGCAGGAAAAGCTGATCACAATTCTAGCATTCAAGGTATTGAATAGAAGTGGATCTTACACCGTCGCTAGCAATAATAATCTCAAGACTTGTTGGTTAGGGTTGGTGTTTGCCAAGCTTGTTATCTCTGAATCCTGTGCATCAACGGTTCTATGCTTCCCGGACACGGAATAATTCATATTTTCCTTCTATTCTATCAAAAATCATGATTGAATGCAATTTCTCTTATTAAAGAGAAGAAGTTCTAAGCTGATAGGTAGGATGGAAGATTTCCCTCAAATAGAGCAGGTGATGAGTTCGCAAAACTAACCATAGAACAGTTTTCAATATGGTTCCTGTCATTTTCTTTTCTTGTTTGGAGGTGCATAAATTTGATGGAAATAAAATCACCACAAGTCTTGCTTTGCTGTTGCGATTAGCTGATTTCTATCAAGTAGATAAGCTGATGGTTTGCAAAACTAACCATAGCATAGTAAAGAGTAAATGTTCGATCCTTTTTCTTTGCACTTTAGGTGTGTCTAAGATTCCATAAATAAGTCAATCCAAAACTTTTCACTTTTCATAACTGCCTTATTTTTTAATCATTTATCTGTATCTTACCATACAACTACCTTACTTTTCAATCATTTTTCCACTACAACTCATACAACCATTCGATTTTTCAACTCCATCACTTCTCCCATTTCAAAAAAGTTTTAAACCAAAAGCTTTTCATTCAAAAGTTTTATTAAATACTAAACACACCCTTAATTGATTAGGTATGTTAAAGCTCATTGATTTTAGGGATGGAAGTGAAGACATTCTTTTATGACTATAATGATCTCAATGACCTTGGGGTCTTATCTACTACAGCCATGTATATCAACATGGCCTGGTGCCTGTAAATCCTCTCTTTTCATTTGAAAATGCAAGCAAGAGGTGTTATGATTGTCAACTCAATAATCTGTATAAGTTTACATATTATAGCAATATCCAATTTTTGTTGGCTGCTTGCATGTCTGCAGGTTGTTGCCAATTTGTCTAAAGTGTTCCCAAAGGATACTGAAGCCCCACCTGGGGGCGTAGATGACATGACAAAGCTATCTTATTTGCATGAACCTGGAGTACTGCAAAACTTGGCAACTAGATATGAACTAAATGAAATCTATGTGAGATACTTGCCTTTATTATTTCCATTTTGTGGCTTTAAACTCTTTACTAAGAAGAAAAAAGTCCAAAAAAGTCATATTTTAATTACTTGCAACTTTCTTTCAGACATATACTGGTAACATTTTGATTGCAATAAATCCATTCCAAAGACTGCCTCATCTGTATGATACCCACATGATGGAGCAATATAATGGTGCCGCATTCGGAGAGCTGAGTCCACATGTTTTTGCTGTTGCAGATGTTGCATACAGGTGATTTCTCTTGCACACACACACACTCTCTCTCTCTTAACTATTTGAGATATATATTATTGGGTCCTTATTTTAAATTACATTATTCTAAAGTCGCATTTCAGAATTGGGAAAATAGATGGAAAAGGTGAGGAAAAAGTGGAATTTGGACAAGTAGAGGAATATGAAGTAGACAGTGTGAAAGTATGGGGCGTATTCCAATAGTCAATAAAGATACTATGGACGCAATTTTAAATGAAAAAGTAGAGGGCAATGATTGAATTTCTGGTAGTTATGACAAAATAGGACAGTTAAGTTTGTTACTTATTGCATCAGTTAAAAGGGATGGAGACAGGAGGACATCTAGTTTCCTCATTATCAAACACAGTTAGATTCTATTGGTATACTACATCTGCATTGCAGGGCGATGATAAATGAAGGAAAGAGCAACTCCATTCTAGTTAGTGGAGAAAGTGGTGCTGGTAAAACTGAAACAACAAAGATGCTGATGAGATATCTTGCATACTTGGGAGGACGATCTGGAATAGAAGGAAGAACTGTTGAACAGCAAGTTCTAGAAGTAAGACAAATTAATCTTTTTTTGTTCAAGTCGTAGGAGATGGTCTACCGCCTTCTGCAGACTATATTTTTTTTTTTTTTGGGTTGCCTTGCAACCCCATGCTCTCTGAAAAAGAGTTGACATTTGCTTAAGCTGTCTTCTAATTGATTACATAAATTACAGTCTAATCCAGTTCTTGAAGCATTCGGCAATGCAAAAACAGTTAGAAACAACAACTCCAGGTGAGTATCTGTTTTTTCTGGAGGTTTCCTCTATGCCCATGTTAGTTGCAAATAATTTTCTTTTGCTTTTCTTTTGCTTTTCTTTTCCTTTCCACCTTTTGCTTTATTATTATTATTATTATTATTATTATTTGTCAGTTTGGCTGTAATCATCAGAAATTGATTCTGCTTTTTTATGCTCTTCATGGCACCATATTGAAGTCGGTTTGGCAAATTCGTGGAGATTCAATTTGACAAAAGTGGACGGATATCAGGAGCAGCTATTAGGACCTACTTGCTTGAAAGATCACGTGTCTGCCAAATTTCAGATCCAGAAAGAAATTATCATTGTTTCTACCTTCTGTGTGCAGCACCACCTGAGGTAGTTATGCTTAAATCCTCACTACCTACCATGTGCATTGGATGAAATGAATTTTATTTGTTTTACCGTCTTTTCCTGGTAATATCTGTGTGCTATTTTATGTACTTCAAGGAGCCTTGGCTTTAGAATTTTTGCATCAATTTTGCAGGATATTGAGAAGTATAAATTGGGGAATCCTAAGTCTTTCCATTATCTGAACCAATCTAACTGTTATGAACTGGATGGAGTAAATGATGCTCATGAATATCTTGCAACCAGGAGGGCCATGGACATAGTTGGAATCAGTGAGCAAGAACAGGTATTCCCTCTTCCGTGAATCTTTGCAATGTTGATTATACTTTTGACTGTAGTGAAAACGTTGATTTGCTTTCTCTGTCAGATTTGTGATGTATAATGTTCTTTCAGGAAGCCATTTTCAGGGTTGTAGCAGCAATTCTTCATATTGGCAACATCAATTTTGCCAAGGGAAAGGAAATTGATTCATCTGTTGTTAAGGATGAAAAGTCAAGATTCCATCTTAATATGGCAGCTGAACTTCTGAAGTATGCCCCTTTTGCTCCAAATGCAAAGAAAAGAAAAGAAAAGAAAAGAAAATTATTGAGTGCATCTTATGTTTATACTCTCTTTTACTGTTATCATGATTGATTAATAATATCGATATTTTATATTAATATTTTTGGCTAGGTGTGATGCCCAGGGCTTAGAAGATGCATTGATCAAACGTGTGATGGTGACTCCAGAAGAAGTCATCACCAGAACCCTTGATCCAGATAATGCAATTGTCAGTCGTGACGGTTTTGCAAAAACCATATATTCCCGCTTATTTGATTGGTAAATATTTGTTATGGAATTGCTCCGCCCTTTCATGAGTTCATTTTAAAATAATCTTTCATACTTAGCCAGCAAAAATAATAATGTAACTCTTTGTTTTCTTATATATTTTTTTCACAGGCTTGTAGATAAAATTAATGTTTCAATTGGCCAAGATCCAAACTCAAAGTCAATAATTGGGGTTCTTGATATATACGGCTTTGAAAGTTTTAAGTGCAACAGGTGAGTGATCCATTTACTGGAGGAATCCAAATTTTTGACGCAAAGTATGCCATGCTAATTACGTTGAGTTAATATTTCCTTATGTTTCATGGAAAACAGTTTTGAGCAATTCTGCATTAATTTTACAAATGAAAAGCTGCAGCAGCATTTCAATCAGGTTGGTATCATGGTTATCGCTCTGACAATTTTCTCATTTACATCATGCAAATTCCTTTTATCCTTTTTCTCCATGGTATCTTAGATTTAACTTTTTGGAATTATCTGCTGCAGCATGTCTTTAAAATGGAGCAGGAAGAATACACAAAAGAGGAGATCAACTGGAGCTACATAGAGTTTGTTGATAACCAAGATGTGCTGGATCTTATTGAGAAGGTTTGTCCTGGCTCTTACTTTGGATTCCTGAAGGTCCTTGCTGTTAAGAATTCACACGATTCGTTATAAAATGTGGAAAAAGGTTCAGGCTTTGTCCTTTTTATATTGAGATCTGTACTGTCGTGCTTCATAATTGCAATTGTTCATGATCTTCTAAGCCTTAATTTTGGGGTTCAGGATCATCTAAATGAATTCTATAACGCCATTAGACTCCATCATGGGCCATTTCTATATTAGACTCTGGGTGTGTTTGAGTTGCTTCTTAATTGCGTCACCTCTACTTGTTCTTTTGGGCTTGCATGAACTGACTTGGTTCTAGTTTTTGAAGTCCCCCTATTGCCGAGGGTGCAGCCACTTAACTTGCCTAAGATTTCTACCTATTGGTGCTACATTGAAACACTGTGCGTTTGGTGTGTATGAAAGGTGTGTGTATTCCAGTGTGATACAATGGAGAATTTATATCACAGAGCTGAAATGGCATGATGAATGTAGTAGGGTGTGTATTTGGAAAAGCAAATGAATGATTAAAAATTAGAGGTGATTTTAAAGGTAGAGAATTATAGGAGTAAAAGACCAAAGAGATATGAACAATGATTGAAAAGTAAGTGTCATGTGTAGTATGTTTGGATTAAATAAGAGACTGAAGTGTGTTAGAACTTAGTGATAATGTTAATATAAATATGGTGCATATGCCTTTAGTCTCGCTCTATCGATTCTTGGGTAGAGTTATTTAATCATAAGCTCCGATTCTAGTGTTGGGTGCTTGTTGGGCTTTCTCAACCCCAAAAGCAAGCTGAAAAAGGTGAAGCTTAACTCACACTTATTATTGAACATTCAGGCCCTTCCGCAACCAATGTGGGATAACCCAACATCTCTTTGCAAACTTCTCTTTTTTTTTTTTTTTTTTGCTTATCCGATATGAAATTATTGCTTTGTTGAGTCCATTTATTGCCCTTTTGTCATTTAGGGATCTGTGAGACGTTGAGTTCTCATAAAAGACTGGGTTACACATTGCAAAATCAAAACATCATTGGAGGTGTATGCAAAAGGCCCAAATAATGTTAGCAGTGTAGCTGGTGACATCAGCCATAAGTGAATAAAAACAAAATGGATAATGCTTGATGATAATGATGATTTTTTTAATAATAGGTTAATGATGAAAGTTAAAAGTATCGAGAAGGGAAATTGGGGTTTTTAGGGTTAACTGGAGTTGGTAAATGCTTCAGCAATCTATGTTTTACATGTCCATTGTATTTACTTGGTCATTTGCAGTTACTCAGCCTTGTCACTCTTTGACTCTAGATAATTGTATGACAAAAAGAAATGAAGTGCCTTGGGCAAATCTTGTTTGTCGATAAACTTGGACCAATCAATCGAATATGGATGAAATTGATTAATACACAATAAATCAAACACTAATTGAAAATGGTGCTTCTGCTCAGAAACGAAATGTTCCAAATGTTCTCGGAAAAATTCTTGCTCAACTGGACCCTTTATATCTATATGCATTAGGATCCCTGGTTCATGGACCTCTTTGTTCGAAAAATAACAGGATCAAATCATTTTTACTGATTTTTCCCCAATACCGATTGTGTATTTTATGATACCAAGATAACTCAGAGTATCATTTCTGATTTCATCTCCTTGAATTCCATCTTCAGTGTTTCTATTATCCTATGAAGATGTTCGTTTGACAGCCAAACATTGTCCATAAACAATGGCTGGTCTCATATTTATACTCTATAGAATATTCTCTCTAATCTAATCTGTGCTTGTTAATGACTTACAACTCTGAAGGCATATCTCTACTTCTTTGATACGAATTGGATTCTATAAGTGACGTTGTCTTCTAAACATCTTTGCTTTGTAAGTTACTTATCTGGGCTCTGGTCCTATACTCTTGAGAGGCATTTGTTATTATTATTTTTTTCCATTTCTTGACATTCGTATGTGTGCCCAAGCATGAAGTTGTCATATATTCAATTTTACATTTTTTTTGATTTTTTAAATATTTGTTTTTGAATTTCGAAAATGAAAAGGCTCTTTAATTTTTTAAAATATTTTCTTTTGAATTTCGAAAATGAAAAAAAAAGCCCTTTTAATGCAAATAAGAAAAATATAAAATTGCATATATGACAACTTCATGCCCGGGCCCTCTTCTAAATTCCAACAAATGAAAAGAAAATTAAAAAAATGCTCATGGGATCGAGAGTATTGAAGCTCACTGCTTCCTTATTCAAGCTGTAAAAATGGTCATTTCGGTAATTCCTGGCAGCAGAAGTCAAAGAAAAAACTTGCTAGATTCATTAAGCTAAACAATTACCAATTACATTAATTTACATATGAGTTATGCCATGTGAAAATTCCAAGCTTTCTTGTTCTTCTTCATTTTACCGTAACTCATTTTTCTCTTTATAAATAGTAATTTATAGTGGGTTTTAACCTGCATCTTATGACCCTATTGCTGCTGCTTCTGGTATTTCTTCTTCTTCTTCTTCTTTTTGTTTTTTTTTAAATTTTTTTCTTTTGACCTTACCTTTTATTTGGCAGAAACCTGGAGGGATTGTTGCACTTCTTGATGAAGCCTGGTATGTGGTTATATGGTCTCATCCTTGGTTAAGCCACTGTTTAATAGGAGGATTGGAGTTTTATCTTTTTCCATAAAGGATAGCCAGTAGCTTATTATGGATATACAAAAGTACAAAACGTAAAACATTTTCTGCATTTGTCTTGCAGCATGTTTCCAAAGTCCACACATGAAACTTTTGCTCAGAAGATGTATCAGACATTTAAAACTAACAAGCGTTTTATCAAGCCAAAGCTTTCACGAACTGATTTTACTATTTCTCACTATGCTGGGGAGGTAAGAGATATCTTGATCTCTGTATTGGCTACATTATCCGTCATGTGTTATTTCAACTCTGCAATTTGCACAATCTTGTCATTTTTCTGCAGGTCACATATCAGGCTGATCAGTTCTTGGACAAAAATAAGGATTACGTTGTGGCAGAACACCAAGATTTACTCAGTGCTTCTAAGTGTTCCTTTGTAGCAGGTCTATTTCCTGCAACTCCAGACGTGTCATCAAAGCAGTCCAAATTTTCTTCTATTGGATCACGCTTTAAGGTGATAGGATGTTTTTCTGTTTTGGATGAACTTAAATTTTTTTTTATGCTATTTCAGCAGTTTGGATTTCACAGTTTATTTAACCAAGAGTTCCTGTACATGGTTTTCCTCTAACTCCTATAGGACAGTTCCTTAATAGTACATGTTTTTGTTGTCAGTTTCTAGGAGACTTGTGTGTATTATAACATTTATTGCCTTATTTTTATATATCACTGAGAAGATGGAGAAACAAAAATGGATGGACATTGCTCAAGATCTATCCACTATCTGATGGTGTTCGGGTTGGTCAAACAACTTAAGCCATAGGCTGTGACTCTGTCCAACATGCACCCTTGAGACTGGGATAGGTCTCCACTGAAATTGATGAAATTTGCTACTACACACAAGCAGACAACTTCTGATGCACTAATGATCTCTGTAATTCTGCAGGCAATTTCTTTCTATTTTTTGTGCTTGATTCCCTCTACAATTGTGCTTTAATGTATTTCCGTTTCTAATGTTATAAAATGGCAGCTGCAACTGCAATCGCTGATGGACACCTTGAATTCAACGGAGCCTCATTACATCAGATGTGTTAAACCTAACAATGTCCTCAAGCCTGCTATTTTTGAGAATGCTAACATTATCCATCAGTTACGTTGTGGTGTAAGTAACTTTGTAAAACAGCACGTGATCTTGTCATTGTTCTCTTACACTTGTAATTCGGCTGTTAATAGAGTAAATGACATTTTGGTTGCATCTGAATCCTTCCAGGGTGTTCTTGAGGCAATAAGGATCAGTTGTGCTGGATATCCTACCAGACGAACATTCTATGAATTTCTTCATCGCTTTGGTCTACTTGCTCCCGAAGTTTTGGAAGGAAAGTAAGTCATTGTCATACAATCCAAGACTAAAGGATATACTGAAGGGATTTTGTTGTGTTGAATGAAAACTCAAGCTTTTGTATAAACAGTATCAGAGCCTAGCAATGGGCCTGGATGTCGTGAGTTTGACTCTCGGAAGGGTTGACTTAGAGGTCAGATTAAAATTATTGGTATGTGCCCTGTTAAAATGGAGGGGCCAATCAAACACTAAAGGATATATTAAAGGGATTTCTAGTGTCCTGAATGAACAACTGGAGTTTTTTGTATGACATTGTTATCATCTCTGCACAATAGTGGATTTGTTTCCAATCGTTTTTCGACTACAAGCCATAATTTAAAGATTGAATGTATATATAAATTGATGTGCTTCTTGTTAATTTGTGGTCATGTACAGCTATGATGATAAGATTGCGTGCCAAAAGATACTGGACAAAAAGGGTTTGAAAGGCTATCAGGTAATGTCAGCATTTTCAAATTCCCGGGGTTGACTTGATTGCATCTTTTAGATTTCCAGAGTCATCTGCCATCAGTTAAACACTTATAGCATACTCATGGAATTTGATTTGATTGCATCTTTTAGATTTCCAAAGTCATCTGCCATCAGCTAAAACACTTAATTGGGAGATCATTCTTCTTATAGATGAAAACTTGCCTAAAACTTCCTTGCTATCATCAATCACATCTTTCTGGATCAACTAGACGCCCCTTGTTAGCATTACTTGAACTGAATCATCCTGACAGATGCACTATATGCATGGGTAAACCACCTGAATTTGTTTCCTCATTTTATTTCCTATTCAGCGAGCACCTGACTCCTGTGCACTATGGATGTGTTCATATCCAAACCTATTTTTTATACTATTTATGATCTTCCATCCACAGACACTGATTTGAGCAGCATTCATTTTGTATGCATTCTTGATTTATTTTGTCGGAATCTTCTAATATAATTAAGTAAGATTGAAGCATTTTCTTGGACATAATTTTGCTTGGTCAAAGCCTTCAACATGTGTTTGGTACTAGGAAATCCATTTGATTCTTTCAGTGGTTGGTATTGACAGATAGGAAAGACAAAAATCTTCTTGAGGGCTGGCCAAATGGCAGAATTGGATGCACGTAGGGCAGAAGTTTTAGGTCATGCAGCCAGAACAATTCAAAGACAAATCCGTACTCATATCACTCGCAAGGAGTTCCTCTTGTTACGTAAGGCTGCCATATATTTGCAATCCCATTGTAGAGGTATGTAACTTTGAAGAGCATTGCATTTGGATTTCTCACTCATTTCTGAATTTATTTGGCAAGTATATATTATTGGTTCTGATATGCATAGGAAAATATTTGAATTTGGTTGTGTGATTCTTGTCTGTCCTTAGGTAGCAATGTGCCAGCTTTTAATATTAACTGGTACTACTTGATTGAACAGATGAAAGTGCTTCTTCTTTCTATTTTCCTCTATTGCTCTCAAGTTATGAAATGGACCACAACATTTGAATGCATACTTCTTTTCACTTAACTAAACCCTTGTATGGAGCAATTAATTAGTAGGAAACTAATGTAAAATCAATTTATTAATCTTCAGTTATGAAATGGAAAGCGAAGTTTAAATGGAGATTTCTTGTCAGTTAACTTTTTTAAACTAATATATGGAGCAATTAGTATGTTGGTGGGCATGGGTAACTAACATAAAAATTGAAGAACTGATTGTTTCAATATTTTCAGTTCTATGAATGCCAAGATAGTATAGGGCATGCTGCCAATACTTTCAGCTGGAACACTTATCTGATCTGCCCTGACTTCTGGAAACCATTGTCAAATACTTCTAGCATGCACCTGATTTTATACAGTACATGTTAAGCCTCTTTCTTGTTAATTTTAGGAGAACTGGCTCGCAAGGTATATGAGGATATGAGAAGGGAAGCTGCGGCAGTGAAAATCCAGAAGAATTTGCATCGACTGATTGCTAGGAAATCCTACAAGGCTCTTCGGTCATCTGCAATTGCATTGCAGACAGGTCTTAGGACAATGACTGCCCGCAATAAATTCAGATTCAGGAAACAAACTAAAGCAGCAATATTTATCCAGGTAATTTTTGTTTCATATATGGATTTTCTATCTGTTCAATTCTAATGCGGCAAGGGGTTAGGATGACACACTGATGATGCAGAAGAAAACTTTTCAAGCAATTTACTTTTCATTGATGGCATGCAGGCTGATTGGCGTTGTCACAGAGATTATTCTTACTATAAGAAACTGCAGAAGGCAGCCATTGTTACTCAATGTGCTTGGAGACAAAGACTTGCTAGGAGAGAGCTGAGAAAACTCAAGATGGTAAACTCTGCCTTTTAATATTCCTCCTCTTTTGATATTGAGGCCAGCGAACTATTCGCTGTTCTTATATATGATCTATGCAGTGTGAATTCGGCAACTTATATCTGTCTAAATCTATTCAGGCTGCGAGGGAGACGGGGGCTCTTAAAGAAGCAAAAGATAAGCTGGAAAAGCGTGTGGAGGAACTTACATGGCGCCTACAGTTGGAGAAACGAATGAGGGTAATGATTATTAATCCACTGAAATGATTAGCAATTTCATCCTTTCGTGTTCCTTTATCTCTGCTTCAAAATTTCATCTTTCGTAGTGTTTAGTTATGGTTTGCTTTGAAATGCAGATCGATTTTGAGGAGGCAAAAGCTCAAGAAATTGCCAAGCTTCAGGATGTTCTGCATGCAATGCAACTTCAAGTAGAGGAGGCAAACTCAATGCTTATCAAGGAGCGGGAAGCAGCACGGAAAGCTATTGAAGAAGCACCTCCGGTGATTAAGGAAACTCCCGTGCTGGTTCAAGACACAGAGAAGATTGATTCCTTATCTGCGGAAGTTGAGAACTTGAAGGTAAACAGACTAAACTCTGGTGAAATGGAGTGTTTTATGCTAGCATTATTTGGGGTTGTTCATTTTTTCCTTTTTTTTTTTTTAAATAGCCAAATTGATTACTTTTAGTTATTTTAGACTGTATTTTGTTTTTGTCCATGAGATAGTTTCCATAGCAAAGAAGGTCATTTAGAAAATGTTGCTAAGAAAAGAGCATTTTAAATGTTAGAATGAGCACCACTAATTTTTTCAATTCGCCTCTAACCATGAAATGAAATGTGAGTAACTCATCCTCCTCTTTTGGATACAAGAGATGCTTCCAATTTTGTCGACCTAACAATTTTGTCTTCTAGATACTATATCTTTAGAATCGATAATTTTTTGTAACATACAAACCCAAAAAAGTGACATTGGGCTATATATTAAGGGTGTTTTGGAAAGCGGTAAAATTTCTGATGAAAAGTTTTTGGTGTAAAAGTTTTTGAAATAGGAGAAAATGATGTGATATGATAGGGGTACTGATGATATGTAAAAAGAGTAAAATTAAAATAGATAGGTTAGATTTATAGGTAGTTGTGTAGAAATAATTGAAAAGTAGGATAATTTTATAAGAGGAAGTGAATAAATAATTAAAAAATAGAATAGTTGTGAAGAGTGAAAAGTTCTAGATTAAAAAATTTTAAGTCGAAAAATTTTTGGGGTAAAAAAACGCCCCCTGAATGTAAAATCCCAAAATCACAGATTTATGGCATAATAAGTTATTTTAATAATAATTCTAAAAAATTTCAAAATTCGCTAGTTATGTTCCCCTTACTACTTCCAAAGCATGAAAATAAATAAATACATGTCCAACCATTATGTACATGCCTTTAAATAATTAAAGAAAATCTCTAATTTCTCTTGAAAATCTTTTGATGGCCTAAACTTTAGTGCCCCGCTTAATTTGTTCCACGTGTCAAATATTGAGTTAGATCCCACATGACTAGCAAATAAAAAATCATTTAAAAATAGATAATGGCCCAATTAAAACTTAATTAATCGCATAAAATAATCATTTAATTTAATAACATTGGAATTAGGCCTCAATTGCAAAATCCAATCATTTCGGTGGTTCCAAAAGCATAAAAAACATAGTAATAGCGTATCTGATCATATAAATTAGAGTTAAAAATGATCAATTACAATAAAACAGTGGATGACTAAGGAGTTGTCACGTCATTATTGGGTCTACTTGGGCTCATCTTCTTGCATGCGCTGCTTATGACGTTGGGCTTGGCCCAGTGTGTTCTCATGAATAATACATCTCTTTCCTTTTTCTGCAAAATTCTTAAAATGGATCTTTTCACAAAAAGCCCAAAGTCACTTCAAAACGTCAGAGTCGAATTATATTCAATGTGCATCTATTAGAAAATTTAAAAGTATTCAAGTCCACTTGGTCGGTCCACTATCCAAGGCATGGACATCTATTATGTATATATTTTAATGTGAAAGCATACGTGCATGGAATTTTTAATATAATTTAAACCAAAAGCAACCAAACCAAATGGTTGCATTAAAACAACTAAAATCAAAGTCGTTAAGTGTACACATGTCTGACATCAAATTGGACGAATGTAATTAAAGGCTCAATTTCTATGTAATCAAGTTACATAAAAGCAATTTGGTTTATCATCCTCTGTTTTCAAAATGTTGACGACTGATACAAAATCAATTCATTTCTTATATTGAGCATCATTTGTTTAGCCAAAATACCAAGTTTCATTCACATCCAATATTTGCATGGGCCTTGTTTGCTCAAAATAGATATATTGATTTGTAAATTAGGGAAAATGTTTAGATTTAGTCACATACGTATTGTAATGATACTTTATTGATTCATTTATCCACATTGTAGAGATATTTTAGATGGTGTAGATGTCGAAAATACTACTTAAAAATTATTTTTTAGTAATAAATTATTTTATTATATCGATTTTACATATTTATAGATGAGGCCTATATATAATGGTATTAAATAAATGAGCGAGTTTCCATGATAATATAAATAATGCTAAATAAACTAGATAGAGCGAATTTCCCATTGATTATCAAGATGTTAAAAATGAAGGGGGTTGCATAGAAGCAGAATCATAACTCATGTTACACACACACACACACACAAATAAAAATTGATGATGATCCATAAAAATTGACGATGATCCATAAAAATTGACAATGATCCATGCCTTATATTATAGAGTCTGTTAATCCACGTCATTACTATATAATTTCAAGGTCCTTAAATATTCATTGTATATATCAATGCATTTATTCTATAATATTAAATGCATAAGCACCACAATAATAATAACAACACATGCACTTCTATGCATAAAACGAAGGCATAATTTATCTGCATTATTTAGATCCTTAAAAATTCTTAGGAATGTAAAAAATTTGTCATTCTAGGCATATAAAATCCATAGCCTAAAAATTATAATGTGTAATATAAATATTCTGCAAAATTAATTAAAAATTACTTAATTAATCGTACACAAATAATTATATTAGAAAATAAATAATTATTGGAACCAAAAGTCAACCCCCAAATAAAAATCCTACTTGCCTTAGCTTTGTTTAACAACAGCACATATATCTTGTACCACAACTCTATTTCCCCTTACGATCCTTGACACACAATCCTTCAACTCCCTTGCGGGGACTTTGATTTGCAGAAAATCTTCGTAAAAGTTTAAGGAAGAGAATAACGTAATAAAATTCTAAATTCAATCGCTCTTATCCCTATCAACTTTATCTGGTGTAATCTTTATTGAACTCTCTATCTAGTGGGCCACATGCACACATAGACAAAAACGCAAAAATAATATTTCTTATTTTCTTAGGCACCTACACTTGTACCTAGACCTTTAAGACACTTGAATCTCTTGTATGCCAACCAAGTTACATACCAACCAAGTTACGTAGAATACTAAAATAACATATATAATTCAAAAAAAAAAAAGATACAACCCAAAGCATAGAAAAATAACAAATAGGCCAAGTCTACTGATAATTATCCAAGCCTGGGTGTTCAAATGGCAACCCTTGCCACGTAGGCTATCCCACATAGGCACTACCGAACTCAATCACTTGTTGCCGTTACTCTTGAGTTTTATGTTGGGTTCCATCTCATAGATGTACTCAAATTGGATCCATGATTGATTTCTCGGTTCCCTTGTAAACCTAACTAGTTACTTTCAATTATGTAAAGCAGTAATTTGAATGCGCTCAAAGATAAAGCATTTCCCATTGATATAGTGTAGCCCCTCTGGGATATAAAATATCTCTTCTCATTATCCCCATAGTGTATTAGTATACCAAATATTCCTTTTCCATTCCATCGAAAATTGATTTTTTGATGCACATGCTTATGGCCTCCCCTTCTATGCCCTTTGACAATTATTCTTCTTGTATTATGACCTTTACTACACTGATGTTGTCCATAGATCAAATTATTTTGTTAGATTGGATTTCACTTGTCTATATATGGCTCTATTGTGTATGCTTAAGGTAGAAGTTTTGTATAGTTGTATCATTGTGTCATTAAGTATTTTGATTTAAATTCTTTTTTGTGTAGGAGTTAGAATTGTATAACCTGGTTGAAGCAGAATAATCATTTCTGTAATGTATTCTATGTCCCATAATAGGTCCCTTTGTTGGTGACTATTCATAACTATTACCTTAACACCAAAGAAGAGTTATTTCTATCCTAGTTGATCAAATTATAATGAACAAACACACACACACACACAAAGAAAAAAAATTTCAACTTAATCTCATTGCAATTGACAGTTTCCAGTAACTATGGGATGCTGATGGATTTCTGCAATTTTGCAGTCTTTTCTTCTGGTGGAGGGGCAGAAAGCACAGGAGGCCTCAAAAGCTTCTGCAGAAGCTCAAAGTAAAAACAAGGAACTGATCAGAAAACTGGGAGACGCAGACCGGAAAGTGGTCCAGCTTCAAGATTCTGTACAAAGGTTTTTGTCATACTTAGGAAACCTATAGCATCTCTTGAATTTCAGAGTGACGATGCTGATCTTTTTCTTATTTGTCTGCTTACGGCTTTGGATATGATATCTTCTATTCATTTTTAGTGATTTAGCAATCAATCTTAGGACCAACAAGCACCTCACCAGATCCTTATTGCTGCACTATCTTTAAGATTGAATTTATTTACTTCTCATATTCTTGAATATTTTGTGTTGAGGGTTGGTATCTTACATCCCTTTTTAAAACTTACTTCCTTCCAGTCAATGCACATCTTCACAATAATGTTTTTATTCTACGTGCATAGCTAGACTCTGGATGTGCTCCATATTTTAATGATCACATTATTAATTTGATAAACCTGATCACATATCTGACGCACTTAAGAAATTGCACTAGTTTTTGTATGAACATGCTTGCTCTGTGGAGGCTAAATTGTCTCTATTGTTCCTTTCTAGGAAAATTGAGGTCTTTGTGGACTGGATGAACCGGTCTAAGTTTTCACCACTACTATTGTCTTTCTTGTCATTGTCATCAGAAAGTTACATGTTTGTCTAAGTAATAATGGGCTTTGTTTCTATGAAAAACTCCAGGCTGGAGGATAAGCTCTCCAACCTTGAATCGGAGAACCAAGTTCTACGTCAGCAGGCACTTGCCATTTCACCAACTGGTAAAGCCTTATCAGCGCGGCAGAAAACAACCATTGTTCAGGTATAAACATCTTACAGGTAGTTTGCATGTGGTGAGTGTCCTGTTTTGGGTTTATAAATGCACATTGAGTTGTTTTTTGTGGCTTACAGAGAACTTCTGAAAACGGAAATGTTCAGAATGGTGAAAACAGAGTGATACCAGTAAGTGTATTTCTTTGAAATTTATAGTACATGTATTTTTTAAACTAAATACACCATCAGTCATTGCATCAATCATGTAGATTTCCTACGTCCAAACCTGTTTAATGCATCTAACATGAAAATGAGGAAAGACAATGCGAAACTCACAAGAATTTTTTTTCCTGGTAGTCATTTGTTCTGGCAATTTTCTTTTCTGTTCCTTTTTTCCCCCTCATATTTATCAAAACCATCCATTTATTCCTATAATGACCTTTATGTTCAGCGATATATCTGGGCTTCTGGCAGCATTATGCTGTGATGCTAGATGAATGCCTTGGACATCATCTGTCTGCATGTGTTGTGCCATTTTTCTTCGAGTTGGACGTCATCTGTCTGCATGTGTTTTGCCATTTTTCTTCAAGGTTGTACATACGCATGTTAGATAAACCAACAGCTGAAATTCGTATACCTTCTCTTCTAGAAATATTGATAGCGAATTGTTCCTACTATCCGTTTTCTCAGGATCTGAGCCTTGCTGTCATTAATCCAAAGGAGCTTGAAGTTGAGGAGAAGCCGCAGAAGTCACTGAATGAGAAGCAGCAGGTAAATTTGTGAAACTAATTCACCCGTTAGTACTGTTGCTTGATATCAATTGGCTGTTGATTCCTGATATATTACTTGTTTTATGCTTTTCTTATGCAGGAAAACCAAGATCTGCTGATAAAATGTATTGCAAGAGACCTTGGATTTGCGGGTGGTAAACCTATTGCTGCTTGTGTAGTCTACAAGTGTCTCCTTCATTGGCGATCGTTCGAAGTTGAAAGAACCACTGTGTTTGATCGCGTTATCCAGACAATAGGCTCTGCCATAGAGGTATAACCGAATCCTTTTAACCTCTGTCAATTTAGTAACCTGTACTTGTTTAGTGAGATATCATGCAATTGCATTCCATAAGAAAGAAAAAATAAGCTACTGGGACATTGGTAAAATAAATAAATAAATAAATAAATAAAATTTAGCATTGATGAAACAGTCAATTCTTGGGACGTTGGAAAAGGGTGTCTTTTCTCTTCATTCTCTATGTCACCTTTTCTGGGTTGGCCTTCATTCACATTAATCTGGTGTCTGTATTTCTACTTCTTAAACTAAGGTCTGTGTAAAATCTTCAGCTATCAGGACCTGGTACTAGACTAGGGCTTCATATGGGCTTGCATAGTTTATGCAGCCTTTTCTTTTGCTTAAGAGAAATTGCATCAGCGCCTTTTATTGAGTGATATTTTTGCACATTCATAATATGTGCTTTTCAGTCATAATTTGCCCTCAAAAATGGAAAAGCGCTACTGGCGGCACTTTCTCATCCTAAAACTTATTCAAATTTGTTGTGGTGAAGCTTGGATAAGCACATAAGCCTGGTTAAAATGCAGAGTCAAACGGACCCTGGATCTGTTTTGTGGAAGAATTTTAACCATAGGTCCATTCTTGGAATTGGGAAAAGACAAACGAAATGCAGAAAAATGCAGGTAAATAGAGAAAATGATGGGACAAAATAGGGGTAATGATTAAAAATAAAATAAATGTAGAGGTTTTAATGTAAAAAGATTGAGGATAATGATGAGGAAAAAATAGAGTTGTTAATTACTAGTGTTGGGTGCTCATGGGCTTTCTCAACCCCAAAAGTTAGCCTTGGAGGTGTGTCTCTCTCTCACACTTTAACTACACACCTAGCCTCTTCCATAATCAATGTGGAATAACCTAACAATCTTCCCCTTTACACATTGGGCCCTAAGTTCGATTCCCATCAACCTGTTTTCTCGACTCTTGAATGAAATTGTTTCGTCCTAGTCTTTGATACTAGTTTGTTAGGTGCTCATAGGCCTTCTTAACCCCAAGAGCTCCTTTACACACACAACCCCTTCCACAGCCAATGTAGGGATAACCTAATAATCTCCTCCTTCACATGTTGGGTCTTGGTTAGATTTTCCCACTAACCTGTTTTCCTGGCTCTTGGGCATAGTTGTTGGATCCTGGGCTCTGATACTAGTTGTTGGGTGTTTGAGGCCTTCTTAACCTGAAAAGCTAGCTTGAGAAGTGAGGCTTACCCTCACAGTTCAACTACACACAACCCCTTCCACAACTAATGTGGGATAACCTGACAAGTGACAACATGTTATATCAATTAAACGGGGTTGAAAGCAGAGAATGATGTTGCATCTTTTCCTCATCACCAAACAAATTAGCTTTGCATTTTATTCAAGGCTTGCCCTTGAGTTGTAAGAAAGTCGCTTTTGCTTCTTTGTCAACAACAACTAAAAATTGTCATGATTCCATCCTCAAGCATGAGGGCAGGAGGGGTGGATGGACTACAAAAGAACTTGATGCCTTTCTAAGTTGAAACAAGGGCAGGGTATGTAATCACTAGGGGTGCTAATGGTCATGGTCAACCCGTCAACCCGCTCGTCCAACCCGTTTATACATGGGTTTGGGTTAGGATTTTTGAATAAATGGGTTATGATGCGCCAACCCGTTTAATCATTTAATTAAATAAATGGATTAAGGTTGAGATTTTATAACTTGTCAACCCGTTTAGTAACCCATTTAACCCATATAACCTGTTCAACCCGTTTAATTCGTTCAACTCATTTAACTCGTTTAACTCATTAAAGTTTTATGTGTGTGTGTGTAAACTCTTTAATTATTTTTCTTCTTTAAGTCTTGCTCCAGTAACCTAATTTTTATTTTTTCGTTGCTGCCCTAATTTCATTTTTCCATTACTGCCATGTTTCCATTTCCCCTACGCCGAAAACACCCTCTTGTCTCTCCCTGTGAAATCATCGTTTACTAGAGTCTAGGCTTTCAGATTATTTGCTATACAACCCGTTTATTAAATGGGTTGTAAATGGGTTAGGGTTAAGATTTTTTAAATGGGTTAATAAACGGATTAGGGTTGAGATGTTTTAAATGGGTTAGGATTAGGATTAGGCTCCAACCCGTCCAACCCGATCCGTTAACACCCCTAGTAATCACATTAGCATTTCCATGATGCTCATATGCAATTTATCACATACCATGTCTCCACTTTGCATTGGATGCTGCAGTTCACTCACATTTGTTGTTTCACATTGCTGAAGGCCCAGGAAAACAATGATTTGTTAGCCTATTGGCTGTCAAATTCTTCCACTTTACTGTTGCTACTCCAGCGCACACTCAAAGCAAGTGGAGCTGCTAGCATGACTCCTCAGAGGCGGAGAACATCATCAGCATCCCTTTTTGGCAGGATGTCTCAAGTAAGAAGTGAAATGAATAACAAAATCTGTGTGTGGTGTGTGGTGGTTTTTTTTTTTTTTTTTTTTTTATAGGGTGGTGGGGGTTTTGTTCTTTCTCATATCCTTTTACCCATTTTGTTCGCATTTTTCATTCTTTTTTGGAGAAATCCAACAAACCAAATTTTGTTTTCTCATTGAACCTGTTTTTCTGTGGAATAGTTCTGTGATTGTTCCTTATAGGAAATTCCTCTTGTCGGACTGTTGTTTACCCATTTCCTTCAAATGCTATATCAGGGGCTTCGTGGATCTCCTCAAAGTGCTGGTCTTTCATTTCTAAATGGTAGGCTAGTTGGTGGGTTGGATGACTTGAGGCCAGTTGAAGCCAAATATCCTGCTTTGCTTTTTAAACAGCAGCTTACAGCATTTCTTGAGAAGATATATGGAATGATAAGAGATAATCTGAAGAAAGAGATCTCTCCTTTGCTTGGTTTATGCATCCAGGTATTGCTCTTGTATGGTTCCCGCCCGTTTCCTTCTGCCATTATTTATGACAATGGCGAACTGCTTACACAGTTTTACCTCAAGTAAAGTTCACAATGCTTGATCTTTTCGTTGGATTCCATAATGTGACATGATGGTGGAAGTTGCTATATTTAGTAGTTTGTTCAAAGATTAATTCTGCAATTCAACAATCAATTTTTTTTTATCCAGGCTCCTAGGACATCTCGAGCAAGTCTGGTGAAAGGGTCACGTTCACATGGCAGTGCTGTTGCTCAACAAGCACTAATCGCTCACTGGCAAAGCATTGTAAAACGCTTAAACTATTACTTGAAAACACTGAGAGCCAACTTTGTAAGTCTTCCGGCATTTAGAGCATCAGGAAACTATACATTTTGGCATATCTTCATTTGCTGATTCCTGACTTACAGGTTCCTCCCTTCCTAGTCCGCAAGGTGTTCACACAGACATTTTCATTTATCAATGTGCAATTATTCAACAGGTAATTATGATTAACTCTAAAAAAATTTCAACATTTATCAAGATATTGATCAAAGAAAATAGTCAACAGGTGGACTAAATTTTCAGCTTAGTTGAAATGAAAGAATGAGAATTTAGCCATCTTACCTTGAAGGTTCTCAGAGACCATTGAGTGAGTCCTCTGATTATCATTGACCAATGCAAATGTGTGATTGAAGGAGACCCCTATAGAGAATTAGGAGGGAGTACTCAGCCAGTCATCATGGAAGCTGTTTAAAATCCAGAGAGATCAGCATCATCTGAATTTAGTGATGCACACCCATGAGGATTTCTCTCCCCTTTAACATAGTATGAGAAAGTAATGATTATTTTCTTTAGGGTTCTAATGGAATCCTGGGTCTCTCTCAGCAACAGGTCTTATGATCTTTGTTTCAACTTTGATAATTGTATTGACCACTGTGTTTGTTGAACTTGAAGGACATCTTCTGTTGCTCACCTTTTAGTTTAATGAGTTTACTCAAAAAAGTGGAAACAACTTACATATCATCAGATATTTATTATACTTGTCAGTATGATTGATTATTTTTCCTTCATCACTTTATAGCCTCCTCCTTCGACGTGAGTGTTGCTCATTCAGCAATGGAGAATTTGTGAAAGCAGGATTGGCTGAATTAGAACGCTGGTGTGATGAAGCAACGGAAGAGGTTAACTCAGTTCTTTGTAGGTTATACCATCTGGCTTCTGGGTTCCCTTATCTGACATTGTTTTCGTATTTCAGTATGCAGGCTCATCTTGGGATGAACTCAAACATATCAGACAGGCAGTTGGATTCCTGGTATCTTCAGTCTATTTCCTATTTTTTTGTGTTCTTTTTTATTTTGAAGATACTTCTACTTCATTTTTCGATTTGTCAGGTCATACACCAAAAGCCCAAAAAGACATTAAATGAAATCACAAAAGACCTTTGCCCCGTGGGTGACTTCTCCCTGATGATCCTCTTTCATTGAATAAATTTTTGTTTCCTTATGGTTATTTGACTTTTATTACATTTTAATTCATGTTTACAGGTTCTCAGCATACAACAACTGTACAGAATCAGTACAATGTATTGGGATGACAAATATGGCACACATAGTGTCTCTTCAGATGTAAGTTTATGGTTGTCAATTTGTCCTGGTTATTGCAGGTTTTCGAGTTTCATTTGCAATTCTGCTTCTAACTGTTTCTGCTGTTCACTAGTTTATTTATTAATGGATTTTTTCCCATCTTGCATCCAACAATGAATCTTTACCATCAGATGAGTTATCAGATTTCTTTTGCTATTTTAGGTCATTTCAAGTATGAGAGTTATGATGACAGAGGACTCCAACAATGCAGTCAGTAGTTCGTTTCTATTGGATGATGACTCCAGGTAATGCTTTAACTACCCATGACCCGCCCCAACGCAAAGCTGACCTGTTTTGGCCAAGTTGGGCAGACAGGTTGGCTGAACCAAAACTGGGGGTGGGTCAAATTTTCAGACTGAATATAAAAATAAAGTCTGGAGGGTGAACCATGTCCTGACTTGACCCACACATACCATCATCATCATAAGTTCTTTCTCACTTATGTGGGATCAATTGCATGGATCTTGTTGCGCCATTCTTTACGATCATGAACTGTGTTTTTGGTAATCGTCTTTGTATATTGTTTAATTATTTCTTTTGGGTCTTCCACTGATTCTCTTAGTACCTTTTATTTGAGCAAACAAATCTCTCCTAACTGGCCAAACTTGCATAGCTAAGTGGTTTGACATTAGTATGTGCGTAAGTTATGTCCCAGTTTTGATTCCAGGCTGGAGTGATAGTCTCCATTCACATCCCAAAAAAAAAAGAAAAAAAAAAAAAAAAAAAAGAATAACTCTCCTAACTAGTGCTATTTTAGGCCTCCATTTAACATGCCCTGCCCACCTTAGCCTGTTTTCTCTCATTTTATTACATATTGCCTTCATCTTTAGATTATCTTGGATAACTTCATTTCTAATTTTATCTTTTCTTGTTTTACCACTCATCCACCTTAATATTATCATTTCTACTACACTCTTTTCATGTATCTGTTGTTCATTAACTGCTCAATATGCTGCCCATATAGTATATTAGGTCTAATAGTTGTCCTATAAAATTTTCCTTTTAATTGGAACTTGATGATCATATAAAATTCCTAAAGCACTCCACCATTTCTTCCGTCTTTCTTGGATTCCACGCATAATGTCTTTTTAGTTAACATTAAAAATAAATATAAATGGGAATCCTAAATGTAAAGACCCTGTTGGTCCATTCCCAATCCCAACTATGGTACTCTTATTCTTTTACACTTAACTATGTGCATAAAATTGTGGTTGCTGCCTTTGCAACTAATGGTCATAGGTCCGATTTACATGAAACCTCTTAGGAACAAGACAAAAGTCAGGCTGCATAGATGGAAAGATCAGATCCCTTCCCAGACCCTGCAATGTGCACAAGCTCTATGTATTGGGTTAGCTGTTAAGTACATGAAAATGAATGAGATGGCTGGTAGTGGCTTTGATATAATCAAAATATCATATGGCTTAAACAGCAAGGGTAGACGAATCCAGGACTACCTGACAAAGTTGCACCCATATTTCTTCAAATGCCCCTTTAATGTGATTTTACATGCCAGTGTTCTTCTCAGTTAAAACCCAAGTACTTGTTTGTCATGCAGCATTCCATTTACCGTGGATGATATCTCCAAGTCAATGCAACAAATAGACATATCCAACATTGATCCTCCTCCCATGATCCGTGAGAACTCTGGGTTCACATTCCTGTCACAATGAGCTGATTGATCATCATCTGGTATGCGTGATACGATATAAAGTTCCTTTTCCATTTCTCTCAGAACCTCTTCTGCAATTCTGACAATCAGTTGTCTACGTTGCAGCATGTGCATGTACATTCCATCCTTGTGCATTGTTTCATGTATATTATATTATTTAGCTCCCAACAGAAGTAGCCAGGGTAGAGCTACTCAGATGGTGTGCCTTCATTTTTTATTTCTTGGCAATTTGGCTTGATTTTTTTATTTATTTTTCATGCGGGGGTGCATGTGTGGGATGTGTTGCAATATCACATCCCTGGGTTTGCAACTCCGTGCAGCGTTTTTTTAAGACATGCACGGAGACTGTAGTCAGTTTTAGAACACTTGTAAGTAATGTAATTTGTGACTGCTAGTGCATTTTGAAAATGGCAATTAGTGTTGTATCTAGAAGCTGTTTGATTGTAATATATAATTCAATTTACTGGGATTTGTCCCAATTTTCTGAACATTGTTAAATAAATTTGGCTGCTACTTATTCTCTGTACTTGAAATAGTCAAGCAGATGGGTTTTCTTTGGTAAGTATCTTGGGTGAATTTGTGAAATAGTCAAGCAAATTGGTTTTCTTTGGTAATGATCTTGGGTGAATTTGTACTAGTTTGCCCTTGTAAAGAACACTCAACATTCTAAATGGACAGATGTGGCAGAACTGAATGAATGTATTGTTAACTTTTTGGGTAGAATGAATGGAGCTAACCCAACTTTGGTGGGAACAGCATTTCATGGTGATGATGATGATAATGTTGTTGTTGTTGTTGTTGTTGTTGTTGTTGTTGTTGTCGTCGTTGTCTTCGTCGTCGTCGTCGATAATGATGATGATGTGAACAAATGCAAGCATCAGAGTGAATGAAGGGGGATGACTACATGGTAATTGGTCAGAAACGACTTGGACCAATTACCATGCCTTTTCAAATGCGCAAGATGATTCATCCTCTCTCCCACTTCAAAATCTGGGTGGATGCATAACCTATTTCAGCATCCTTATTATCATTTTGATTATGGTTCACAGACATAAGGAGAAATATAGGATATGCATCCTTATATCATTTTGATTATGGTTCACAGCCATGAGGAGATATTTCTGTGCCGCCAGTTCCACTGAATTTTTCTATGTAACCTTTGCAGTTTGATCTCATTATGATATTTTAATAAGATCGCAACCAACCATATTATCTTTTTTTTTTTAATATGTTTAACTTTGTATGTAAAGATTTCATTTACTAGAAATTACTGTGGGCCAGAGCTATCATAATTGTTTAAAGTGTTTTTTTGGCTCGCCTGAATATTCGATCAGAAATTTTTTTACATATGGTTAAACTTATAAAACGAAATGAATATATGATTGGTTTTGATCTAATTGTGACTAGGTCTTATAGAAACAATTCAGTGCCGTTGGGGCAAAGACAGATACGGAAAGGAATAATGTAAAAGCACAATAAGTTTTATTTCGGGTGTGTTATGATATTACTGTCATTAAAAGGCAATTTTGCCACCTTCACTGTGATGAGGGTAATTTGCAGTTGCCTATAAGGTACAAAAAGTGAAGTCTGAACTTAAACATGAGGCGGTTCTTTTAATGCATATCAGAAAGCAGTTACACTGGCTCCGTCAAATAGAGAAGCATCCATTTGGACGGAAAACAGGTCAAAGTGCGCACGAAAAATCTAAAGAGGAATGCTGAAGATACGCTATACGATGAAGAGTAACGAATCGAAACAATAAAAAATATTTTGTCCTGACTTTTTTCAAGTATACTAACCACGATCGACATTAATTTTAAATATGCTTACTACATTTTAGAAATTTCAAATGTACTTGTTATGTTTGCATCTAATTCCAAAAATACTCATGTCATTACCAGCGTTAATAAATGCAGTTAGCCCATTTGTGAAATTATTAATATGCATGTTAAATTTAGGATTGGATTTAAAAAGTTAAATGTCATAATTTGTCACTATTCTAATTGTACAAAAGTTCTAAATTCAGAAAGTTCTAATTTAATTTTCATTTCATTGCATCTTTTATTATTCTACACTAGGGCCACTTTAGGCATTTATGAAAATATAACCAGCATTTAAACAGATTATCATTAACTTATGGTCTTTAACCGAATGGACAATTTTGTGATTAAATTAGATTTCCATGTGTTGTTTATATTTGGGGTAGGGTCAAAGTAGAGGGTATATTTGAGAAAAGTCTTAATTAAAATGTTAAAATGTTAAATTAGTAAGGGTGTGTCCGGATGATGGGAATAGTATAGTATTAGAGCGTGTTATGCATTAGAGTGCATTTACAGAAAAACTATATAATATAACGAGTGGATTATAATGGCCATAACAGTATTTATTAAGGGAAACACTTACTGTACCGACACCATTGAAGATTGCTGTGTGGTTACTTTATCTCGGGCTTTGAAAGTTGAGTTAAAATCTAGTCTGGCTATTTAAAATTATTTGTTTAACTAAGAAGTCAAGTTTCGTTCAAATCAAATATCTTTAGGACGTCCATTTGATAAAAGTGATGAAACCATAAAATCGAAGAAATAGGATTATTTGATTTATATATCTACTTCAAAACTGTCAATTCAATATCTATGTTCTATACCACTTAAAACATCCTACCTACATAGATAAATAATCCCACAAATCCTTGTATCATTCCAACAAATATGTGATCTAGAATGGCTTTAGTTGATTTTGATATTTCACATATAAAGCAGGTGTATTCCGCACAAAATTTAGCTGAATCAAATTTTCAGTATCATGATAAAATGACTTTAACAAAATAAGTAAATTAGATTTTAATTTATGGTGTGTTTGGGAAGTGATAAAACTTTTGATGAAAATTTTTCGTGTAAAAATTTGTAAAATGTGATAAAGTGATGTGATATGATAGGGATAATGATGAGGAATAACTAGAATAAAGTTAAAATATATAAGTTAGATGCATAGGTACTTGTGCAAAAATAATTGAAAAGTAAGACAATTATATAAGAAGAAGTGAAAATTAACTAAAAAAAGGGTAATAGTAAACAGTAAAAAATTTTAAGCTTTAACAAACACACTCTTAGTAAATAAAGTAGGCCAAAATAAGATAGTAACAAAGTAACACTCAAGGGTTTAGTGATGTCAGCAACAATTTTTCTTACATTATTACAAGTAAGGGTGAAAATCGAGAAGGTTTAGAGCAAGTTAAAGTTGCTTTTAAAGAAATATTATTTAATCTTATTTTTTATACTGGATTGGAACAAAGATGGCCCAACCCTCACATTTTTAATAAGTCTTGGGACAAACTTTAAGTTTGTTTAGGTCAGTATTGGGAGAAGGGATTGAGTTGAAAAAGCAAGTTAAAATATAATAATTTTAAGAATTTATATGCATGTCAATATAAAGTCACATCTATGAAAAATTTAAATGCTAAATGCTTTGATATTTTACTAGTTAGTGGAGTAAAATAAAATTACCATAATAAAATGTTAGTAAATCTTTTTAATAATTTTATTTGTAACTTAACATTGATAAATAAGTATATCAACCTTCAATAAAATCACATCGACGTAAAAGTTTGGATTACAATTAGAATTGCTAAATCATAAAATAATAATATCCATTCTTGAAAGGTGTAAATAGTATTGATAATACTTTTTATTTTGTATGTATTTAGGAAGGGATAAAATTTTTGGATGAAAATTTTATTGTGTAAAATTTTTTAAAATAATATAAATAATGTGATATGATAGGAGTAATAATGAGGAATAAAGATAATAAAGTTAAAATAGATTAATTGTATGCATATTTGTGTAAAATGATTAAAAATATAGTAGTTTTACAAAAAGATGTGAAGAAATAATTAGAAATATAAGAATTGTGCAAAATAAAAAGTTTCAGATTGAAAATTTTTAATTTGAAAAGTTTTTTGTTTATCCAAACACACCATTTATTGATAAACACGCAAAGGATATAACTTGAGTAGCATATAATATAATTAACAAATAAAAATTTATCTACATAAACAAGCATTAAAGTTAAACGTTCATTCACATAAACCATATTGACATTACTAAGCCATACAGTTAAACACTTCTATCCTACAAAATCACATTCACATAAGAAAATGATATGGTTTATAAAAATAATTTACATCATGTGGGACAATGTGGGTCAAGGTGGGTTAGGACATCTCACCCTTAAAATTAAAAAATGGGTCTCAAATCCCGACCCACCCCCATCAGGCCAAAAAATACTTGCCTTGACCCTACGTAAAATTGGGGCTCGTAGGGTCACAGGTCAACCAAATATTTTTCTCCCTCAATTACAAATAGACAATGTCCTCCTCTAGATTCAAAACCAGAATCCTATGCACTCGCATAAGACGCGATATCATTGGACTATGCCCTAATTCATAGTGTGAACAACACTTAAGTAATAAAGGAGTAGATAAGTGATCGGAAAGATAGCGAAGATAGTAATGAATAATTAGAATACGGATTGGAATAATCCTTGCACGTCACCCTATTGCATATGGAGTTAAGTTTTTATGTAAAGACTTAAGAGCTGCAGAACATTTACCTGGCATGTCTATCAAGCATGATAGAGGAAGTAGGAAACTGAGCTATCATAGGAAAGATATGTAGAAAAATTGCTTAAATATCAACACGAAAAAATCCAAGTCAGTGAATACTCCACTTACAAAATACTTTAAACTAAGTGCTCGCATGTGCTCATCAACTGAGGAAGAGAAGGAAGAGATAAAGAAAGTTCCTTGTGCATTTGTAGTCAAAGTTTGCTATGTGTTATGGTGTGTCATGCTCAAACATTGCATATGTAATTGGTTCGGTGAGCATCTCTCGAATCCAAGTAAAGAATAAAAGAAAATTGTCCAGTGGATATTAAGGTATTTCAGAGGCACCTCTAAATTTTACTTGACATTGGGAACCTTTGCACCAATATTAGAAAGTTTTACAAATGTAGACATGGCAAGAGATTTAGACATGAGGAGATGGCCTTCTGATTATTTGTTTACTTCTGCAAAGATGATCAAAACTACAAAAGTAAGTGACATTATCAACTATAGAAGCAAAATACATTATCACAATAGAAGCCTATAAATAAACATTAAGGCTGAAGAACTTACTCATAGATTTGGGATTGAAGCAAAAGGGTATGTAGTTAGATGTAAGGGTTAGAGTGCGATCGACTTAAGCAACATTGCTGCCTATCACTCCAAAACCAAGTACATTGAGGTGAGATATCATGAGTTCATGATGTGATCAAAACCAAGTGAAAGATTCTGCTAGACATGCATACAAGCAAAAATCTCGTAGACAAGTTGACCAAAGTTGTATCAAGGGCGAAGCATGAGCTATGCAAGAACTTGGCAAGTATGCAGGTCAACTGTCTACTTAGCGAGGGAGACTTCCCTCCTCATAAGGCAAGAAGAGGAAAATAAAGTAATGAACCCCTCTATTTATAAGCTTCGTGGTCTCTTGCATATCTCTAATTAACATTAAGGGGGAGTGTTGAAAAATATAATCCAAAAAAATCTGGATTAAGCATGCATGTCGGTAAAATGATAGTAGCAATTGATACAAATTGAATGCCAGCAACAGCGCCAACCTGCAAAATGAAAATCATGAATGGTAGGAAAAGTATGAAAATGTTGTCTAGGATTCTCGCACGTCGCATGCAGTTCATGGCGGCATCTCCTATGCATGACTAGATTTTATTTTGTCAAAAAAAGGCACAAAATTTGCCATTAACCGACTTAACAGATTCTATAAAAAGAGCATTGCTCCAAGTGAATCGATGTAAGAAAAAACGAGCACTTTCTTGTATCAAAAGCCTCATTTGAATAATTTTTTTTTTTTGGTTCTCTCTTCCTACACTCACTCTCCTTCCTTCCATCTAAAATATAGCAGCCCATATATATTCTTTATTTAATTTCCATCATATAAATATCAGATTAAAAAAATGAAAAACGTTATATAACTTTTTTTAAAGAAATTTTTTTCCTTCCTTCTATCTTCGGCTTTTTCTTAATATGACCCTTGCTCGTAATGATTATCTATTACTTACATATACGAATACCTTTTTTCTTAAGGGTTTTGGCTTCTATACCTACAAGGTTTGGTAAAAATTTCAGGTGTATCAATGACTTGTTGAAATCTGCATCCATAACTACAAGGTGTATCATGTAGGGTTCAAATAAAGAAAATACCTCCATAAACAAATACAATTACAAAAATGAAAAAACTTTTATTCATGGTACCTTGTAGGTATGGACGGAAATTTTGCAAAAATCATAATGCTCTTTCAATTTAGACTGAGCTTTGAAAGAGCTTTACAGGAATAATGCAAAAAAAAACCCTTTTTATGACATCATTCCTCCATTTTTCTGTTTTTATTTTTTGCTTTTCTTTCTCACTCCACTTTTTCTTTTTTCGCTAACTCTCTCATCAAATGGAAGAAACCCTGCACCTTCTATTAACCGTGAGGGCCATAAGAAACACTAATTTGGACCGTGGACAATGGAACAACAAACACTCCATTCCAACTTCATATCACAGGCTTGATAATTTTTAGTTTGATTGAAAACATTTTTTTAAAGAAAATCCATAACCAAAATTATTTGACAAAATAGCAGGTCGGCATTGGCGAAAAATAAGTCTCTGATAGGCATCCCATAAGCATGCATATAAACAGAATGTACACACAATCATTAGTGCACCTATCCAGAAATAAGCATAGATGAGTCTGCACAAGCAACACGAAGGAAACAGCATGCTGCTTGGACACCATCAAACCTTTCTTTCATCATGCGGCGGAGGGAGGTCGAGCGCAGAACTGCGTCATTATACGATATAGATTTCAGGCCACTGATGAGATGCTCCATGATGCCCTTCGCTAGCAGCTCGTGCCATTTAAGACCACCAAAATGGACATTTGGGATAAGAGGGTTGCCGCATCGAACTAGAGGAGAACCTGAATAATATGGAGGAGAAGCTTGCAGCACACAAGATTATGTCACTGCAATGAGTTGAAGATATGACAGGCTTCCAAAATGTGTTTAGAGATGTGTTAACATTGTCAGAAATTTTTAATGGAACAATGGATAGAGAAAGATGGGTGGAAGGAGAATTTTGGAATGTCCATAATAACCAGAACATAAGGCAAAACATTCAAAAAGAATGTGTGCTTTCCAAAAATAGTGACGTAATTAATTGTGTGCAACTAATTGTTTTGTTTTGAAACCCAATAAACTCAAGAGTGAATGCAGCAACAAAGAGGCAACAAAAAGTTGATTGAAATCATGGACTGGGGTGTTGGTGCCGGTTTCAAACTTATTACACATCTATATAAACTCATACTAGTGGGATGCATGAATATAGAATATCATTTGCTTTAGAAATTTCAGTAAGAAAACCTAAAATGCTTTGATCTTCAGACTTCCTGGGGGACTCATTTTAGGACTGAAATATGAATTGCATAAAGAGGCAACATGGTAAATCTAGTAAATTTTTACTTTTATTTTAAAATCACCTTTCTTGCCATCATTTATTGGTAGCTATCATAAAAAATTTTAAAAGAAATATTGCCCTTAAAGGAATTGACTTATGAAATAAGTCAACTAGGCCAGAACAAACATTGCACTATCAAAAAGCTTAAGTCGACTTATTTTCTAAATTGACTCATTTTCATGAGTCAACTTATGTTCATGAGTCGACTCAATTAAGCTATATAAAATTGTCCTATCTGCATATATAGAAGTCGACTCAACTAAGTCATAATGTTACTTTAGACTTTACATTTACAAATAATAGCCGTGATTCGGTGTTTTAATAGCGGGGTTTAAAATATAAAGAGAAAAAAATTACATGGTTTAAAAGGAAAATACGAAAACTCATGGATTAAAAAGCAAATACATATAATTAAAGGGACCAAAATGCAAAAAACTCTTTTACTTTCTATCGTAGCAGATTGTTTCCAGTTGAGAAGGGAGTAAAATATGGCAGTGTCCAGAACATGAAAAAAAAATGAAATAATATGCTTACTGCAAACTAAGGCCATAACAGCTGAATTGGAAATTTTTTTCCCCTATTTTCACTTTAATGGTTTTCTAACCTTCTCATTAGCCTTTACATCTTCATCTTCCTTGTTTTGATTGCTTTGACGAGCAGGCATTTCGTCTTCTCCTCATCTGAATCAAATGAAAATCTATCGAGGGTTCCTACTCAAAGTACAGAGAAACAACATGTGTAAGTACAACAGCGGGCACATGCCTGAAGAGAATATCTGCATGATGAATTTGTCAAAAACATCCAAGCAATATACCTATTATTGTATCTCACTAGTTTGAATTATCCACTACACTAGTTATAAAATCATAGGGTTGTGGATTAACACTCAAAAAAATTGTCATGCTGAATGTTGTATACTTGGAGGGATCTTATTACAAGATGCTAAAAGTCATTCACTGATACACAAATTATTCAGCATCAACCAAATCCAAAATAATAATAAATGAAATAATAAACAAATAAATCTTGATTTAAAGTCCCATTAATTTTTCATTTCGAAAAATCATCCGAACCCACTCTAAATCAAGAGCTCTTGAGCATAAACAAAATAAAATATATCTATATTCAGCATTGTTTATTTTAATGGAAAAGAGGTGCAAAACTCTCGTGGATGCAAAAGATTATCTATATATATGTTTTCTAAGAAGTGAACATATTTCATTCTTTACTTTGACTCATTCTCCGTACTATAATTTTATTATTGTCCTTTCTGTTAGTACTTCTTTCATATATTCTCACATTGTTGGGCATCTCCTCTACATCAAACCAGATAAAGAATCCGTATAGGTATGTAAAAGAAACTTTAGAGAAAACTATATCTTACCTTCAATCATTGTCTCAGCCTCACATACATTTGAATGAGGTTTAAGCTGAACAAAGTCATTTACGACAACCTCTATCTGATCATAACAAAAATCAGTGTAAGTTACATTTCAAGAGTACGATAAAAAAGACACTGCTATGAAGAAGAAGAAAATTGACTTCCACTCATTAAAAAAAAGAAAAATAAGAAGACAGAAACATGGTGACTGTCCCTCCTCATAAAACACATCACAAATAAGCGCATAAATTTTCGAAGCGAGCCTTTGGTCGACCAATGAACCTTTCATAGACACGTAGTGAAGGTTGGAGTTGAGACCTCGCAAATGTCAACTGATCGTTCCAAAAAATTGTCTTTGGATTACCATGTCAATGGTAACATCATAAAATGCTTGATCATGGAAAGGCCAAATTTGTTCTAATTTTGCATTGTCAGGCTTATGTTGGAAAATTTTCATCTGGTACTTTTCAAAAAATTGACAAACAAGAACTTATTCAAATACCACACTCAGAGATCAATCTTTTGGTGGTGACGATGTTCTAAACATTTTATTATGATTTTCAAATTATAGTTGCACCATTACTACATGGATAACACAATTTTGCAAAATACAAAATCTCTCCAAAAAAGAGAAGTGCAAAGAATGACAAAAAAAGCCTCTTTAAAATATTATTTTTAAAAAACCTATCCTATGGGAATGTAGTGATAACTGGAGAAGGGATGAAATAGAAAAACCTTTACTTCTGTTTGACCAATGCTAACCTGAAACCCAAAAAGGTATTCAAAGGTAGAGTCAAGGTTAGATACACTTTTGACCAGGTATGTTCTGCCATGATTTCGAACTTACCATTTTCAGAAATTACAAACATTAGTGCATAATATCTTACCTATAATTTAGACATTTTTATTTTACGCCAATGGCCTTTTTTTGCTTTAATAATTTATGAGGTCACAAAACACCAAAAAATATATAAATTTTGGTTCAATATCAATTTGTGCATCATTATACGTGGAATTATGATTCCTAATGCATATTATGAGGTTGTGGAATATATTTATTTAATACTTTTAATTTACATTAATTGTTTTCATAATTTATTTGTGCATCTTATACGTGGAATTTGCCCTTGTATTTATTTATTTATTTCGTTGTTTTAGCAATACACAAGTTATAAATTTTGCAAAGCTAGGGCAATTGATCAATAAAAAACTTACAAATATTGGTTTAACAATTAATACACAGATTAATTGTAGTCAGCGGAATAAAATGCTTTGGCAAAACTTTATTTCCAATCGTATTATTTGTACAATGGCGCTGAGATATTACCATCGAGTTGCATAATCTACCAGAGCACCAATCAAAACCTCTTTCTTTAGAGAGAGGTAGGGTACTGAGAACTAGGAAGGAGCTTCAGAAGAACAAAGGGGAAAAACCTAAGGAGATAATTTCTCTGGTAAGCTATTTTCTGCAAGTGTTTTCACCATAAAACATGTTGTTAGTGTAGCAAATGAAAATCAAATCCTTGGAAGGCTTTTATCTTATCTTTCCCTTTTTGTTTCTCCCCCTTGTTCTCACTGTTGTGTGCTCAGTATGAAAATCAAGCGAGCAGAAGTTCAAATAAAATGGTAGTCAGAATTCGACTTTCAAGATTATGTTGCAAAAATCGACCTTTTCATCGAGTAATGGCGACTAATAGTTGAAGTCTAAGAGATGGAAAGTATATTGAAGTCTTAGGCTATTATAATCCATTACCATGTATTTGTTTCATGAAGCATTCTTTTTAATTTCATCGAAAAGATATTTTCAACATCTTTCTTTTGTCAGTAATTGTAGGGCACTACAAGAATCCTTCATTGAATGCAATTAGTTAGTAAGAGTTTTAAATTAGCTTATTATCGAGCTTTTAAGTATGAGATGTCGTCTTTCATCTTTTCTATCTTGTTGTAGGACAGGATGGAGGGAAACACATGGGTCTGAATTTTGACAGAATAAAGTAATTACTTATGTTTCATCCTTAGGTAAGAGTCTAGGATTGACAATTTTGTTTGATACTTTGTGATCAATTATTACTTAATATAGATCTTGAGTGATTGCTCATGAGGTTAGTTGTGAGCATCTAGGTAGAGACATGAAACAAGTAATTAATTGGATTAGGATGGACACTGTAACGGAAAATTGGAAGATTTTTTTTGTTTGCTTTTTCTCTTCTCCATTCATTGGGGCATATTTTGTCAAGGAGAATGCTAGGCTAGGTGAATCTTATAAGATGCTCTTCCAAATGCATTTTCGAAGTCGTATGCAACCCTCTTCTTATAGTGGTTTAATATGAAAACTTGAATGCATCCATTCTAAACAATGCTGCTTATGAACACAAATTATTCAGCATTGTCAAGCAATGATGATAACTTGAATTAACTTCTGCCTTACCAATTTCATCCACTCATTCAGTAGAGTGAAAATCTGTGGTTCGAGATTGGTTGATTGGTTTGATTTTTGTTGCTCGATTCATCCATGTTGAGTTTCTTGATTTCAAAGATTGTTTCATTTTTGCATATTTGCTGTTGGTCTCGAGTTTATGGCAACAACCCAAAAGGGGAGGGGTGAATTGAGTATTTTAAAATTTTATTCAAACAGAAACTTTTCCCCTTTTAATTTAATCCCCTTAATGAAACAAACAGAGAATATGGAGAGAAATAAAACAATAAAAGCAGTTGAGCGAGCCACAAGAATAGACATAATTTTTATAATAGTTCGAGCAACCTTCCCTACTCCACTCTTCCAAGCTCACACCCGTTGTGACTTAGATTTCATTATTGGATTGTCAAATACAACTAGAGCAGCAACTCTCTTCTAGATTCCAGCTCTAGGGAGCTTGCACAAACACAGCGCAAGTAGGTGACGAGTCACACTCAAATCACAATACTACTTTGTTTTCACTTGGTTTCAATTTCTAATATCAAACCAAGTATTAAATACAAACAATGAATCAAACAGAATAAAATACACTTTATAAGTTTGTGTAGGCAGTTTTCAGCTCGTAGAAAAACTTGTTGAGAGAATGGAATGATTAGCAATGATGCTTTCAGCAAGTTGGAGCAAAGTTCTTCACTTGAAGTTGGTGTAGATCACTTTAATGCTAGAGAGGGTGGAAGGTGAACTCAATAAATACTTCATTAACCTCTAGCACGTCCTCTTGAATGCTCTTTTATAATAGTGGAGTAAATTTGAACATTTGGTGGTAGGTGGCGCGCGTTTAATGCGCCAATGTTCAAAATTTTCAGACCATCACGAACGAAGTCGCATGTGGAGTCGACTTCGGATGTGACTTCACCCAAGTCGCAGACTAGAGTCGACTTCGGTTGCAACTTCGGTCGTGACTTCGGTCTTCAACTTGACTTCAAGTTCCATTTCAGGTCGACTTGGTCTTGAACCTGACCCAAGTCGCAGGTGGAGTCGACTTCGGATGTGACTTCACCATCTGTGTGCATATATTGGAACTTGAATTCCTTGAAAGTGATCCTCGATGTTTCATTTTCATCTCATATCTTGTTCTTCAAATGATACCCTTTATTTTCAATGTTTGGTCTTGAAACTTGGCATATTCTTCTCCTCTTGAGTAGTTTATCCTTGTGGCCTTGATCTAGAATGATTTGACTTCCTTTAAAATCCAAAGATGTAGTTCATAGTCTTCCCTTTAATAATATTCCACCTTGAATAGATCTTTCATAGCCTTTTGCTTGTATGAACTATCTTGGTCTTTAGCTTGACTCAAGTCTGATGCTTGGGTCAACTTGAGGTTCAACTTCACTCAAGTCGCATTGCGGAGTCGACTTGAGAATGCGACTTCACCTAAGTCGCAGGTGGAGTCGACTTCGACTGCGACTTCACCTGTCTCCGAGCCCAAGCTCAGCTGTGAAATCCTGACCCATATAGGATTCATGTATATGCATTTGAATGATTCATGTATGATTTAATTGAATTATGAATGAATTCTTTGCAATTTTGATAATTTATGACAATTAGGTCAATGGTTATGAATGATGATCAAATCAATCATTATAAGTCGATATGGGTCAATATGATTAAAGTGGCCTAATGAGGATTGAAAAATATTAGTGTGCCATGAATAATTAATTTAATTTTCATAATGTGATTAATGAAAAATAAGAGGCTAATTATAGAGTTAAGTTGGAAATTGCTTGAAAATTCATAATTTGATGTCTGTAAAGCGGATTAAGATGAAAATGGAAAGGAAAGCACATAATTTCATGCTTAATCTTATGGAAAGGTGGATTGTGAAAATTTTGATGAAATTAGGGTGAGAATTGATCATTACCGTCCAAAATTCAAAGATGACTTCAAATGATCATAACTTAAGCTAGAAAAGTCTGATTGAGATGAAATTTTAATTGAACGGTTAAAATTATGATATTAATGTTATAAAAGGATTTGATAAAGCTAATGATTGTGGGATTATGCTTGCACAAAATGGGTGTACATCTTTGACTTTTTGCACCCTTAAAGTAGCTTGCATTTATGTTAAAGTTAAAGTAATTAATTATATAATTAAATGCAAAAATGAGGTGTCAAAAGGAGGTAAATTCAAGGGTATTTTATGAATTTCCTAAAATGATAAAATCCATGAGAAATCCCTTGCATTAATGTTGGACTTAAGGAGCTAATGGCTAGCTTAAGGGAGGTGGCATAGAATGGAAATCATGAGCTCCAAAAAGTGGATTTTTTTTATTTATTTATAAAATTCACACCTAAGATAGCTAGGGAATCAAGGTTAATAAATGAGTAATTAAATGGAGTAGAAAATGGTGGCCAAAGATGTCAAATCAAGGCCATATGGACGTGATCATCAAGTGGACAGCAATGGAGCAAGGAAGAGAGGTGGACGTCCAAGGCTGATATTTTGGATTTTTTTGATTTTTTTAATATTGCTAAATGGACCCCTAAGTAAGCTATTATCTAGGATAATTAAATTTCCATTAATTAAAGTTGCATTTTGTGGGAAAAAATGCAAAAAGGCTGCTGAAAGTGGACGTTAATGTGTGGACAAATTTGTGATCATCAATGCTATCGATATTTGATGGATTTACATGGATAATTATCAAATTCACTTGGAGCATATTAGGCCATGTCATCAAAAGGGGATAAACATGTATTTAATTACCTCTAATTGACATGGAGAGTGGGGCCCACAAAGTTGGAAAATCCAGCCCTACATAAGGGTGGATGTCCACATGTGTATAAGGTGTTTGAGAAAAAAAAATTCCAAGGAGCGAAGCCCCCTAACTCCAATATCTGTACACATCCATTTTCCAGCAAGAAAAGGGTGAGAAAAAGGAGAGAAAAAGAGAAAGAAAAAGGGAAAGGAAGTAAGGGAAACAAGCTAGAAAAATTGAGTTCAAGTGTGATTCAATACAAGTAAGTTCTTCTTGAGTTTGAATCATTTAAACTTAGTTTTTCTACCTCAATTTATGAGTCATGAATATGATTCATAATGAAACCTTAAAGGATAATTAATGATGCCCTTGATTTGGGTATTGAATGAGGATTTAATGATAAGAATAAAATCAAGGGTTCAAGAGGAAGAAAATGGAGATTAGGGTTGAAATGGCTTGATAAACCTAGCTGAAATTTGTTTAAACTCATATGTGATGTTGTTGTTTTAATTTGTTATCATGATTATATTATAATTCATGGTTTAACGGATTATATATGTTGATTTGGGCATAAGTTATGAATTTTAAAAAGGAGGAGAATTAGGGTTACACACATGACCCGATTTCCATGTTTCTATGTTAAAAATAATACATGAATTAGCTAAAATGAATTATGGATGATTTAGAGGGTGAAATGCTCTAAACCTAGGGTACTTTAGATGTTCAAAATGGTGCAGGAAAGATTGGACAGCAATCCTATGCTCCTAGGAGCATGTAGTGCTGCATGCTCCTGGGCGCATACACCTATTTTTTCAATTTGTTTTTCAATTTTTTTTTATGAACTTGTTAAACTAAGTGTATTTAACATATATATCAATTTTTACCATTTTTGGAGTTTTTTAGATATTTATTTCGGATTTTTAAAAATCAGTGGCATTTTAGTAATTTAAAATTACCTAAAATGCCACTGATTTTCAAAAATAAAAAATAAATATCTAAAATATCCCAAAAATGGTAAAAGTTTATACACATATTAAATACATATAGATTAACACTATTGTAAAAAACATTTGAAAAAAAAATTAAAAAAAATAGGTGTATGCGCTCGAGAGCATGCAGCACTGCATGCTCCTGGGTATAGGATCGCAGTCCGGAAAGATTGCCCTAAACCTGATTTTTAAGGGCATACATAGGGACGTCCAAAGTGGTGCAAGAAGAGTACCCTACATGCATGAGAAGTTGTTGTTTTGTAAGCAACTAATATATAGACTTTAAACATGTGATAATACCGTAAATTTGGGTTAAGAAAAATGTGATTAGTTGCTAGAATTTAGAGATTAAAAATCTATTTTGATATAAGTATCAAAAGGGACATTGAAAGTGTATAAAACGGGTCTCAAAGTTGCTGTTTTGGAACCCTATGATTAGTAGATTAAAATTTCATAAAAATACACTAAGTAAAGTATTAATTAAGGAGTATAATCACGCTGAATTAGAAGGTAAGTTGCTGATTGAAAATTTTTAAGAAACACATGATTTCTGTGTTGTGAAATGGATATGTATGGAGAGATATGCATGAGAAAATGGTAAATGGTTTATGTAAATTATTAAAATGCAAAAATACATGAAAATATGAAGAAATACGTAAATCATGTTGCTGATTTGGTAAATAATGATAATCTCAAATTTTAAGATTAATATATGAGGTTTAGAACATCAACTAAGTGCTTAAGAATGAGCACAATGTGTGAATTGTGAAAAGTATATGAGAAATTATAATTGGGAGTAATAAACCTTCATATGGTGTCCAATGAATATGTTATGATATATTTAAATGTTACCCTAAATATGGGTATTGAACATGTGGTGTAATGAATAGTATGATGTATAAGTTATGTTATGAATATACACCCGACTTGGAATTCAAGTGGGTTGTGAATGTTAATGAAAATGGGTTGGAAAACTAAATTGAATGCAAGCAAATGAAAAAAATATGAATGCTATGTCATTCTTACATATATAGGGAAAGGCAAAGAAAAGGTAGACCCGGAAAGCTCATGTGACCAAGGTAAGCAAGAAAATTTTTAAATAATTTTTGTTTCTTAAACTATTCTAAAATAGTTGCAAATGATGTTTTAACTTCTTTGATTTGTTTAGCAAATGATATTTGAATTTATTTCTAAGGTATTTAAAGGTGGTCATTCCCTAGTTCAATATGTATTTGCTAACTGATTTACATAACTGCTTTGTTAAATGTTTATGAAAAATACTGTCATATGAGTTCATGCAAGAAAAATCATGCTAGTATGTCGAGAATGATTCATGTGCACAAAGCATGAGGTCCACTTGAAAGGTGTAAGCGGACCGATTGTCCCCCTTGAGTGTGACCAAGTCGCTAAGATAGGCCAAGGGCCGGCGGCGCCTCCCTGAGATGGAAGAAGACGGAGACGGATGGTTGCCTAGCTAGCTTTCATCCTATGATATCATGATGCATTGCATTGCATTGTCATGATATACCCATGACAGGTATAAGGATCATGTTTTCATGATATACCCTCGAGAGGGTATAATGTTGTTTTCCAAGATGTTTTAAATGAAAAAGTTTCTGCTCCACAGGTAGTTGATCACTTGTTAAGTGTCTCCTACCAAATAGAGAGAAATACTTTTAAATAATATGCCTTCAAAATGAATTGCCTGAAAAATATACGACTTGTTATTGAGTTTACAACTCACGTTTTGTTTTCCAAACCCATAGACAGGTAAAAGATTGAAGAGAATAAAGGAGCAAAAATTGGAGCATGGAAGAATGTAAAAAACTTGATGAATTTTAATATATGCCGCTTATGGAAAATGGTTATAAAATAACATGGTATTTGATAATCAAATGTGATCTATTATATGACTTGTGTTTTATGAACAAGTGACAATGGATGTTGAGCATGATATGAATTTCTATGAATATATATGATATTAAATATGCATATCAGGGCAAAGTTAGTTTAAATGGGCATTTGATGGAAAATAACATAAAATTAATTTTTAAGGAATAATGGCTGAATGGATAAATATCCAATAAATCCCACGTGTAACAGTGCAACAATCCTGATCACGTTTACCAGTCAATAACAATCCCGATGTAAGGCTCAGGATGTGACGCTTGGGTTGGGGGCGCCACATCAGCGCTGGAAAGATTTGATCTCCTGAAGTCGATTGTGGAGTCGACTTGAGTCTGCGACTTCACCTAAGTCGCAGGTGAAGTCGACTTCAAATGTGACTTCATCTGTCTTTGTGCCCAAATTCAGCGCTGGAATGTTTTTATCATCTGAAGTCATTCTTGGAGTTGACTTGGGTATCGACTTCACCTGAGTCGATGGCTAAGTCGACTTGGGAGTGCAACTTGGTCTGCTATATCCTGAAACTTAAGTTTTTCTCTTTTAACAAAGTTTAGCAAACCACATTAGTACCCAAAACATTCTCAAATTGAGTTGTTAATCATCAAAACATGGATTGTGCTTAATTTGTCTTTAATTCCAACATTTGCTGCATAAGGCAACTTCCCTTGTTCGATTCACTTTGATTGTTGATTCAAGTTGAAGGGAGGGGAAGGCCCAAAAGGATCGCAAATTTGGTGAGGGAATGTTGTAGAGTAGAATGGAGCATGGTTTATAGCTAAGGAGAATGGCATTGCAGGATTTGTTAGACCTCCAATTAGTGGGGTAGATGTTGATGATGATGACTATGAATCTATGACAAAGGCTCAAGTGTGTATATTTTTCATTGAATTTATACACCTGTCTTTTAGATATTTAGGTTCTCTTAGGAATAAGTTGAATTTTTTATATGTGGCGAAAACAAGAGAGCTAGATCTTTGTTAGTTTTTGTTTGCATATTCTTTTTTAGTTAAAGACATATTTAAGGAATAAATAGAGCTGAAATGAGCATGTTAAGATGGATGAATGGAAAAATGAGGAAAAGATTACAAATAAAGATATCAAATATAATTCATAGCAATGGCAAATATATTGAGAAAAATATACCAAAGCAATTATGTTCCTAATCCTGGAAGGCTCAAATGCACCAGTTAGGAGTAATTGAACCCTTCAAATGAAAAAGGGGAGGTTGTAAAAATCCTGGCGTTGTGGTGGCTGCTGAATAAGGACTTGAATGGAGAATTGATGTACAAAGCGCTAAATGAGACTTTAATGATAGCTATGACAACAATAATGTTTGATTAATTCCACCTTGAAACATTTCATATGTTATCATAAAAATATGAAATATGAAGTGGTATAAATAATATCATACTTTTAACTAAATTTGCAAAAATTTGGCTACTTTTTGTTTTCTACATGCTCATGAATGACTTTTTTTGGACATATCATGAATAGAAACTTTAATTGCTCATGTATTGGGGATTACAGATATTGGTTAGAGGTTGGTGCACAGCCTTCAGACCCTGTCCAACACCTTCTTTTCAAAGCAGGTCTTTTGCCTCCACCCCCAATGCTTGCCATGGCTTGCAAGGGTGGGCCCCGGGACGCCTGTCCTATTTATCCATTGAGTGGTCGGCTATGGTTCCTAAGAACTCTAACGTTACAGAAGATCAATCATCAAACGATATTGCTGATGAGGACGGAGAAGAAGATGAAGCTAATGCTCCACCCAGCCCAGATGTATAATTAAGAAATCTAGTCGAATATATTTGTTGGCGGTGTTAGCCTAATTGCTCTTTAAAACAATGCCGGGAGATTGTAGAAAATGGAAGAAACTTTTGAAATGATGACATGGCATTAGCCCAATCTCAAAGGTTAGGAAATGTGGTTTATATTGTGCCATAAGGTCTGGGTCCTATGCAGCGCCAAGTTCATCGCCAAACGTAAGTAACTATTTGGATTTTTCCTTTGTTCTCCCTTTTCAATTTATGAGTTTTTCCCAAGCTAACTTAAGACATGTCTAGTCTCTCTCCTCTCCTCTTCAATCTGACTCTCAGCAATAAGAAATGAGGAACTGGCATACTGAACTATCTGTGATCAGCTCCTATCAACCTGATAGGATTCAAGCCACCAATGGCACGTGTGCCATTAAGGAGTTCCATGTGGTGGGTGAGCTGGCATATCTGATTTCCGTTCAAACCTTATAAAAGGGGATGTCATAGCTAGATTGGCGGGAAGAGTTTGGCTTTCACATCTATTTTGTTCATTTTGAATTTTCCTTTTTGTTTGTTTCATCTAGGGGTGTTAACGGATTGGGTTGAATGGGTTGGAGCCTAATCCTAATCCTAACCCATTTAATATATCTCAACCCTAATCCGTTTATTAACCCATTTAAATAACTTCAACCCTAACCCATTTACAACCCATTTAATAAATGGGTTAACGGGTTATTAACGGGTTGTGTTTGTTACTAATTTTCATGCTAAAAATCTTCAATAGAATTTGTAAATTTAAATAAATTAAATAATTCAAAGTTAACATACCTGAATTTAATTTATTTTAGCTTGAAAACATTAGCGTCAATCTCAAGTCATCTCTTTAATGTCAATTCCTGTTATAAATATTATATATATATTATAATATATTATATTAAATGAGTTATACGGGTTGAATGAGTTTGACGAGTTAAATAAACGGGTTGGACGGGTTGACGGGTTGCGAAGCTTCAATCCTAATCCGTTTATTTAATTAAATGGTTGAACAGGTTGGCAGATCATAACTCATTTATTCAAAAATTCCAACCCAAACTCATTTATTAACGGATTGAACGAGCGAGTTAACGGGTTGATCATAACCATTAACACCCCTAGTTTCATCACTTTATCTGTAAACGATCAGTTCATTTCAGGAGAATTCAAAAAAAATTCAATTGATTTCTGTAGATTCAGCTTTTAAATCTAACATGGGTATCAAAGCTGTCATCAAGCTGAAATTTTCCTACGATGTAGAATGTGCAATGGGAAAAACAGCAGAATGATCTTTGGCGGAGAATCAAGTTAGATTCAATCGATTGTAACCTGGAGCCCTAAAATTGTCACATAAGGAGTTCATGAGGTGCATCGATAATCTCATTGACAGGCTGAGCACGAAAAAGGAAGAGGAATTAGCATTTCATCCGGCCTTGGTCATTCATCATCAAAATCAAAGATTGGCAAGGAGATGGGCGTCAATGCTGAGATCGTTAGTTTTTGCATCATCAAAAATCAAGACGATAGTAGTTGGCAGTCACAACAGAGTTTGGATCAAGTGCTTTGCAATTTCATGATAAGCTCTCGTTCTAGTTCATCTGCCGTGGAAATTGCCAGGAGCTACGAGACAAGGAAGTCGAATTTCCCTGGTTTTGTTGGCGATAAGGTGGACAAAGTAGGAGCGGACCTAGATCAACTACAGTGCATTGCTAATCGGGAATGTCCAGCATTGATGGAAGAGTCGGTGCAGAGCCATCTGCTACCTCTGCAACTGGTTACCTTCACTTCTTTCATTGGAAATGAGGCATTAAAAGAAGTAGGATTGCAGCTTCAATATTTCTAGCAAACAAACATCAGTCGTTTGATGACTAGCAGTAAGATAATCAGAGGTATATTGCTTTCTCCATCACTAATTTGGAGAAAGGTACGAGCTCATTATTTTTCTTTAGTAGTCATGGGTTCATGAAAATGGTTGGTGGTAGCGTAGGGAGAGCTCTAGTGACACCTTGTGGTTGTTTGAGAATTTAGCAGAATGGGAAGGATTTGGCAGTTCAATGGTTGAATTGAACCCAGGAGGATCATCAACCACTATTTGCGCGCATTGTACAGTGTGATGGGTTTTTGATCCCGGAGGCCTCAATGGAACAAGCAGTAATAGCACAGCCATGACTTCCTCCTCTTCCTTCTTCACTATTTGGGAGAGTTTTCTTTTTCCGCAAAATAATGAAGGCAGCAAAATAGACTGGGGAAGAAGGAGGCGGGTCCCGCGCTTCTTCTCAAATACGAAGTGACAGAGCAGCTACAAGAATTTTCCAAATCCATCACCACAGGCACCTGTCAAGGAATTTATTCTCCACAACTAGAAGATCAAAGGGTTGTCTATGATTCTTCAATGAGCGCATCCGCCAACCATAACATTCGTAGATACGGAGTGGCAGCAACAACATGCTATGCTTGTGCTTTCAATAGTGAAGAAGCTCCGTTCTGAAGTTCGGAGGATGTTCCAGTGGCTTGGTGCTGCCATCATGCTATTCTCTAATCGCAATTACTAAGACTGGTATACCTTGAGGACAAAGCGGTTCTTGGGAAGCAGGTTTTGATAGGATCCAAGCCACCAACGGCGCCTGTGCCATTAAGTAGTTCCACGTGATGGGTGAGCTAGCATATCTGATGTCGGTTGGAGGGAAGAGTTTGGCTTTCACATCTATTCTGTTCATTTTCAATTTTCCTTTTTGTTTGTTTCATCACTTTATCTGTAAACGATCAGTTCGTTTCAGGAGAATTCAATAAAAATTCAATCGATTTCTGTAGATTCAGCTTTTAATCTAACACAACCCTCGCTTTAATTGATATTAAACGCCAAAACTAAAATTCCTATGACCTCCCAACTAGTCAGTTAAACAAATGATTTATTTACTGGATGACATATGTTAAATTCCAGTGACCTCCCAACTAGTTGGTCAAACAGATGATTTATTTACTAGACAACATCTGTCCCATAATGCTCGAATGCGCTGAATCGAATTTTTTCAATCTTGTTGCAGGTGAAAAACCATTTCCAGTTATCCACCCACAAAAATTTGCAATAAGCCTATTAAAATGCCTTTCTGTTTGTGTTTTGAAACCGTGTTTGTCTCACGTAGAGATGATTGAAAATCTATATTCTGCTATTAGCTCTTGAGTAGAGCTACCAAACCGTCTAAACCATTTCCCCTTTTTTCTTTAAGGCCACGTTTGCTTTTCACGGGAGCCACTGAAACTTTTCACTCTTCATAATTATCATATTTTAAAATTATTTCTTCACTGCTTTCTATATAACTATCCTATTTTTTAATTATTTTTACACAATTATTCATACAACTAACATATTATTTTAACTTTATTTTTCTTATACTTCGTAATTACTCATGTTATGTTACATTGTTTTCTATCAATTTAACAATTTTTATCTCGAAAATGTTTCATTTAAAAATTTTAACTCTTCCCAAACATGCCGTAAGTATATATTTTACTTTTCAGCTGCTAAGTTGATGATTTGCATGTATCTACCTAAGTGTGAAGGGAACCTTGGCTGCCCTCAAAATTTGCCTTTGCCTTTACGACTGAGTGGACAAAGGGTGCCATCCATTTCTGCTACTTCATGATGGGGAGTAGGAGAAGTTTCCACCTCTGCCTTATCCATGATAATCCAACCCCTTGATTAAGCAAATCTCAATGTGGATGGGCCTGTAACCAAAACCCATTTGCCGTTCTACCTCAATCGAAAATATTGTTACCATGCATTCAAATCACACCATTATTAGGCGTCTTAGGTGGATGGTTTTGTTCCCATGCTCCCACCCTACGATATGTAATGGGTCTTGTTCTCCTGCCTTGTCTGCATTTCAAAATAAGGTAGGTTTCTCTAGGTACAAACGCCACCGACGATGAGAGAAATGCGAAACCCAAAGCTTTCATCTTTACTCCCTCTTTGCCTTTGGCTTCGATGGATAGTTCTGCGTTCCCTCGCATCGAACACCAACCCTCTCAATCCCATTATTTATCCATGGCTGCATCTATTCTTGTTCCATTTCCTCGCACTCCAAATCAAACTTCCGCATTGCCATTACCCGCCTGCCCACATGCCGATCGCAACAGTCGCATCTCTGTTCTTGACTCTCGCTCTAGCTTTCTCAGCCTTCTTCTCCGGATCATCGTCGTCGGCCACATTCACCATCATGAACAACTGCCCACATACGATACGACCCGACACGTTATTCGGGTCAGGCAGAGCACCGCTTCCAACCACGGGATTCCAGCTGACTAGCTGAGCACTGGTCAGGTTGCCAGAATCGTGGCGGCGCCAGGGTGGTCGGGCCGAATATGGACCAGGACTGGTTGCAAGTTCGACGAGACGGGGGTTGGAACATGCCGAACGGGGGATTGCGGCGGGAAGTTGGGAGTGGTGGAATGGGGGCCGCTTCGCTAGTGATGGTTTTCGAGATCACGCTGGGGGAGGGAGACATTCAGGATTTCTACGACGTGAGTGTCGGGGACGGCTACAATTTGCCCATTGCAGCTGCACCGTGGCGTGGGAGTGCGAATGCCAGTAATGGATGCAATGCCACTGGTTGCATGGCCGACCTTTAACACCGGTATGAAATAATAATATTGAAGCCTGAAATTGCATTAGCCATAAACAACCGAAAAATAGATTGCCAGAAAAAAGAGCCAGGACAGGAGTATATCAGGTGGGTCCATCCTCGGTTTGAAGGGCCTAAAAAATCGAAAGAAAACTCCAGCGCTGGGCCAGCCAGCTAACTCATCCCAATGGGAAAAAGTCAGTTGGACGCTTTGTATTGGTTTGCTACAGGCCCCTTGAAAAACCGGTGGGTGAGGATCATCTCAGCTGACCCCATCTAGGCATCTAACAAACTAGCACCTTCAAAAATTCAAGAGAACTAATATTGTTGTTACTGTGGTTATGTATCTCACCTTGATTAGAGCCTTCAATTATTTATTTAATTATATATATTATATTAACTTTTCAAGCCCATGTCACCATGCTTTGTTTATCCTGGACATGAGAAGACAATACTGCAGGGGAAAATATTTTTAAATTGGTAGTGATTTTGGATTAAAGGTTATACCATTTACTTTAACAAATTAATTTGTGGAAGTGTATTTGGAGTGCAGGGTGTCCAAGCCAGCGCCAGGTAGCGGAAGGTTCGGCAGGTGTGGTTGCATGCAAGAACGCATACGAGGCATTCGGGTTGGACGAGTACTGTTGTAACAGCCAGTGTGGGAGCCCCACAGACATACAAGCTCACCAATTACTTGTGCTCTATTTGGCCGAGCTTTTTTATCACGATGAGTGATTTTGTTAGCCTGAGTTAAGCAAATACCCTACTTACCTACTGTAAAAAATTCATTTACAATAAATGTTTTGTTTTTTTCTTTATATACTTGTTTATTTATATATATTCAACATATAAATCAAATTTTACCTTTTTGAATATGTGCATATTTTTTTTAGATTTTTAGCACATATCTAGAAAGATAAAACTTGGTTTAGTTGTTCAATATACTTATAATTCAATTTTGAAAATATTTTAATGTTCTTTTTGGTAATTTATACGTCTGAAAACACTTTGCTTTTTCAAGCCAAACAAAAATTATTATTAAAAGTGCTTTTTAAATTATAAAGCTAGACACTTCACAACTTGTTAGCGTCCTCTTTCTATTAAAATCATATATATGATCAGACATTTGAAAAAACTTGAATGTAATCGCTAGGCAAAATGGAGCCTAAATTGTAAAATAGAATGCAATCAAATTATCGATTAGAGAAATAAAAATCTTTTATAAGATTCAGAAATAGTTCTTTCTCTTTTATAAAATATTTACCTACTTTTTATAAACATATTTTATTAATAAATAATCAAATTTAGAAATATTTTCTTTGTCCTTTTTAGTAATTTTGCATGTCTAAAAGCACTTTCGTTTTTTAGGCCAAACACTAAAATATTATTTTTGTTGTAATAATATTAACATACAGATCACATACGAAATATGTTATAAAGTAATAATAAGGAATAACTCATTAAACAAATCACAGCGAACGTTCTGGCATATTATAGATGTATATGTATACTGTAGTGAGTGTCAAGTGTTTTAAAAACAATAATAATAATAATAATAATAATAATAGTTTACATATATGCTAATATGGATGTGCAGCACCCGCCGAGAGCGCTACGATAGGCTCGGAATGGTTTTACGGGCCTTGGAAGTGTGGATTGTGTTGGATAGCAACGTGGGCTTTAGTTTTCTTGCATTCACACGGGGTAAAATGAGTTAGGCCTCATAGTTTTTAGAAAAACGGGCGTATGGGCGTTTTCTTGTGATTTCAGCAGCATAACGGCTAAGACAAGGCGTTAGCTCAAACATGCACACAAGAAAGCAAAGAAAATGGAGTCGCCACCGATCTTTAAAGGGAAATCGGCCCCTATTTAAAGAAATAAGGCACTAGTAATACAGAATCTGGGTTCCAGCCTTCAAGTTGAAGCAAATATGGAGAAATCTGCCAACCCGAGGCGGTTTACACAGCGTAAAGGGGGAAAAATAAAAAGGGTTTAAGAGAACGGGAGAGATGGAAAGGGGAAAATGGGAAGAGAGGCGTGGAGCGCGTAGAGCATGGAAGCTGGGATGTCGGGGGCGTTACTGTAGACTCCCGTCCTCCCCTTGGGATGCCTCTCTTCAAGTGTGCCCAAATGAGAGGGGAGCTCCTCCTTTTATAGATGTTGGAGTGGGCTTTGGGCTCCCTTGAAGTCATGGACTTGGTCCATGGGCTTGGGCTTGAGTGGGATCATGGATTTGGTCCATGGACTTGGTCTTGAGTTGGGGTCATGGGCTTTGGGCCTCTTGAATGGTTTTGGACTTGGTCCATAAGCTTGGCTTGGTGGGCTAGAGCTTGGCCTAGCCCATTTGCTTTGGGTGGGCCGTTGTAAGAGCCCAGAGGTGTAGGGAAGCCTGCTTCTGAGGCTTGGGCTACATTGTGGAGCCCGTTGAGGTGGCCTGTAGGAGCTTCGCTCTTTGTGGGGCCCGGTCTGGTTGTTGAAAAGCCTGCTTCGAAGCTGGGTGGAGCTTCGCTCCCATGGGCTGAGTTTGGAAACGCCTGTTTAGCTGGTTTGAATTTCCTTTTGTCTTGAATTTGTTTGGGCTTGAAATCCATTTCAATTTATCCATATTTGGGCCCAAGGGTAGGGTGTCAACAGCTGCCCCCCTTTGCCAGAGGCGTCTTAACGGTGAATGGCAAAGCGTCGGACACCCCGCTGACCTTGACCAGTTTTTCAGGTCGTTGGGCCATTTTGCCATTTTTGCAAACTTGAGGCGTCTTTCTGTAGATGTGGCTTGAAGGGGTCTTTTGCAAAAGATCTTTGCAGGCTTTCCTGTGAAATCTTTTGCTAGTTGGTGTTTTCTACCTTTTTCCCTTGAGACTGGGGGGTTTTCGTAATTTCGGGAAAGTCGCGGGGGCTTTTCGCAATTCTTCGGACCCTTAGGGTTTCCTCCGTGGGCCCCCCTTTCTGGTCGTTCCCTGTCTCTCTCCTCGCCACCGCCGTCACTGCGCGCCTGTTTCGCCGCCGCCGCCGCTTTCTCCACGGCGTCCGGCAGCCGCCCTTGCCGTTGGGACCATCGATGTTTGCCGGCGTTGCTGCCGACCATCTTTTCCTCACTGTCGGTGCCGTCGAAGATCGGCGCCATTGCTGCTAGGGTTGCCGCTGTCTCCCTCACGTCCGGCTGCCACGAAGTCGTCGTGGTTGCCGTCGATACCGTCGCTGCTGCCTTCTTCCTCGCCGGCGGTTGTGGCTGTTGTTCCGGGTTTCCTTTTCCGCACCCGACTTCCTCCTTTTCTCCGGCATCGGCTGCCGCTCCGGGTCTCTTTTTCCGCGTCTGGCTCTCTTCTCCGCCACCGCTGCCGACGTTGCCCTTTGGGTTTCCGGCTGCCGTCGCTACCAATACGCCCTTGCTGCCGTTGCCGATTTGCCATTGCCGCGGCCGATTTGCCGTTGCCGTGGCCTTCTTCACCGCGCTCGGCAGCCACCGTCACTGTTGGGTTTTTCTCCTGCGCGACCTTCGTTCTCTCCTCCGGCAGCGGTTGGGGTTGCTGCCATCACCGTTAGGCGTTTCTTCTTCTCGTCCGGCCGACCGCTGCTACTGCTGTCATTCCCTCCTTGGACGCCGAGCTGTTGTGGTTGCCACCGGCTTGGGCCGTCGCCGAGCTCCGGTAAGGCTCTCTCTTTTTTTTTTTGAGTATGTTGACCACAGCGCCCTCCCTTTTGTACATATTAATCTGCATGCTGTTTATGTTTGCCTAGGGTGGCTGCTCCTTTTGGGTGCTAACCTTTCATATTGCTTGAGTAGCTGCGACCTTTGTCGTGCCCTGCATGATTTTGCTCATGGCATGATGCTTGTCGTGCCGCTTGTTGCTTTATGTCGACCCATTGCCTTTTGTGCTGCGGTTGTCAGGATGTCTCCTAGAAAAAGGTACGGCTTGCGTCTTCGAGATAGAGCGGTACGACTTAAATCCAATGAGCCGGGTGGGTCTGCGAGCCTGCCCATAGAAATTCCAGATGACGCAGTTGGCCTAAGCAAGAAGAAGGCCCGAGTTTCGGCTGTAGGGACTTCTTCACCTAGGTGTCGTCGCCCCAAGCTTCCCATTCGCCGTCCTACTGACGTTGCTCTTATCTCGCCAAGAGTTAGTTCGGATTCGGTTGAGACGGAATCTGGTTCGAAGGAGCACGATGACTTACCCTCCGACGCCATCTTCTACTCTCTAGAGGGTGGATCGTCGATCCAAGAGAGCGGTTCTCGGGCTCGGGCGGCAGATTCCTCTTTTCTTGATGAGGGGTTTGCCACGCCAGCGGAAGAATTCTCTGTTCAGGATGGTGGCCCCCCTCAGGATGATCCTCGAGATGGAGAGGAACTCGTCCAAAGAGAAGGATTGCTGGGCCTAGAAGGAGAGTCTGCACCGACCGCGGATGATGAGCCTATTGAAGAACTGCCGGTTGGGGAGGAGATGGCTCCTGCCGATGGCGTGGAGTCCCAGTCAATGGGTGGGGGGTCCATTGCCCCGAGGGCGGTTTCTTTGCTTGTATCGCCTTCGGTCCGTCCGACTGTTGGAGAAGATCCTTTCCTGATTTCTTATGAGACCAACGCTCTTGGGGTGGTACCGGCGGGCAAGGTATATTCCCTTTCCTCCCCCTTTTTTTGTTTCCTTTTCTGGTATATGTACTTCTTTGGTGCTCGACTGACCCCCTAGCTCCCCCTTTTATTGCAGATTGACTCTTATGTGACTTATTACCACTCTTGGAATAGAGTCCGTGCTTGGTTTGAGAAGTTGTCCGCCGCTCACCTAGATATTTTGAATCGGACTCCATTTCATAGATTGGCGAGCCTCAAGCCCGTCTTGATTCCTCGGGCTTTGAAGACATCTTTGATCGAGCAATGGCGGCCGGAGACTCATACTTTTCATTTGCCTATGGGGGAATGGGGAATCTCCCTCTTAGACGTGGAGATGCAGTTGGGACTCCTGTGCATGGATCGAGAAGGTGTCGTCCTTTCTTCACTTCATCCAATCACCGTGGAGGATTGTCTAGCCCTGACCGGTTTGGAGGCATCTTCGTCTGAATCTTTCCCTTTGGAGGAGCTATGGAAGTTCTGGAATCAAGTGAGGGTGGAGGATGCTAGCCCCGAAGCCATTCAGCAGGAGGTTCGCAGCTTCCTTCTTTATCTTGTTGGAGCGTTCTTTCGGGGTGACTCTTCTCGGAATGTAGACTTGAGGTGGCTCCAAGTTTTAAGGGACTTGACATTCCCTCACCCCATTGGGTGGGGGCGTATCCTTTTGAGCCATCTTTATGTCAACTTGGATGCTGTCAGTCGGGGTTGTAGGAGTTGCTCGGGTCTTTCTCATCTCATAGGGGTATAACTTCTTCATTTTTCCTCTTCTTTCGGCCTTAGCTTATTCTATTTCTAACAACTTTCCTTCTTTTCTTCGCAGTTGTGCTTTTACGAGTATTTTTCAGTTGGGCGACCCCAAAATGATTCTCCTGATGCTCTTCCACGGGCTGCTCGATGGGCGGAGTCTCGCAAGACTCACATCCCTCCTTTGATGTGGCGATCTTTGATTAGCAATTTGTCTGAAGAACAGGTTTGCCTATTTACCGCTTTTCCTTTCTTTCTTTCACCTTCTGGCTTTGACTTGCCTTGTTCACTCCTCTTCTCCTTTTTCTTTGCAGTTTCAAATTGCTCCATACACCCAGTGGATGCATGACCCGATCCTTATTGCGACGATGGGAGAGTTCACTAGCCGCTTCTTGCTGTCTGATGGGGTCCGTGCCACTTGGTACTTTGGGGATAGACTAGTATGGCAGTTGATGGGTGGCAAACGGATTCCATCTCCTCTTGTCCATCATTCCTTCGTGGAGCAGACTTCCGTTTCTATAGAGGAGTTCTACCAATGTCAGGATGGATGGGGGCTGGAACATTTTGAGTTGTCTGAAGAGGGATACGACCGATGGTACTCGGTGTATGGGCGCCATGTTCCTGCTCCCAACCTTATCTCGGATGGTCGTCACGAAGCTTCAGGCGGCGATGTTCTTGCTCGGGCTAGGGCCTCCGATAGGATACTCTGAAGATTTTTTCTTATCTCATTTTGACCTAACTGTAAATCTGTGGCTTGAAGGTCTTATTTTTTTTTGTAAAGCCATGTGACTACCGGCTTATATTATTTTTTGGATGTCTTTCTTGCCTCGTGGTTTGGGCTGTGTGGTGCATTGCTTTTGTAGGGTGTTGACATTTGTAAATGTCTTTTCCTTGACGTCCCTTGTAATGCTCTAATCATTTGTAGGCCACTGGCCCTTTGAAAATTCTGCCTGTAGGCGCTGCAAGAATTTCATATATATAGACCTAAAAACTTTTTAGGTCAGTCGGCGTCCTTTTTTTATTTTCGCGACCAGCGGGCTGAAATCTCCCATTTATCCGCATTTTCCCTTCTTCTGCGCGATTTTTCTCCTTCGTGCGAGTTGGGACCCGCCTGCCATGCCTCCTCTGCATTTGCTACAGATTGTGGCAGCGTTTTTCTCGCAGTTTACCTCTCTTGGATCATCATTCTCCTCTCTGCAACTCAGAAAGTCAACTTGCTTGAGTACGGGTGTACTTTCTTTTCAGTTCTGCTGCTGCTGTGATTAAGAGTCATGGGTTCTCCATTAATGGCGTCCAGTTTTCATCATTTAGCGTCTGATCTCCTCCCTCCTTCTCTCGGATTTCCCGTTGACAGCCATTCCGTGAAAGGATTTGCCATCATCGCATTTCTGCTTCTGTTTCAGCAGGTTGGTGGCCATTTCATCTCCTTTTTAAGCCCCTTTAATGGCATTTTTACAGTTGCATTTACAGTTGTTTCTGCTGTGTCATTTGCTTCGTCTTTTCCTCTTGATTTCCCCTTTTGTGGTGTTTCTGTTTCTGCCTCTAATCTCCTCGCTCTATGGCTGATTTCATGGGTAACGAGGGTGATTTTTCCCCTGTTAATGGAGGTGCAATGCTACCAAACGGGGGTCTGTTCATGGAAGACCTCTTGCCCCGTGAGAACTCCATTTCTCTTCCCGTTTCCCCTCTTCAAGGTCCTTGCGCAGGGGAGATTTTGCTGGAGTGGGTGGCTGATCTTTGTGAGGAGGAGAGGTTGGGGTTGATGGAGCTGAATTTTTTGGATGTGCTGGACTTGGCTAGGGTCCCATTGAACTTTGATCTCTTGACCATGGCTGTAGAGCATTGGATACCCGAGCTGTGCGTTTTCCGGTTTGAGAGTGTAGAACTTTCTCCTTCTTTAGAGGAGGTTGCTGCATTGACGGGGCTCCCGTTATCTAGCGCCATGTATGCGCCTTGCTCTATTGGTAGTGTCGGAGAGGCTTTGCTTGACTTGTTTGGCTTACGGGCTTCTACCATTGCATTGGGCTATGATGCCTTGGACATGCACATGCCATTGGATATTTTTTATTCCCTCTTTTCATATAACTGCTAGATTGACGGATTGAGACGGATCCACTGCAGGAATGCCTTGATCTTTGCTATCCTTACTGAAGTGCTAATCCCTTGTCCGGCCGTCGGTTTTAGACCCGAATTGCTTCCCTTGGTTTCAATGGTTATTCGCCACGAATCTCTTGTCTCTTTGGTGTTAGCCCACATTTATGAAGGATTGACTTTGAGGCGTCTAGAGAAGACTCCTTTTCAAGGTTGTCTTTCCGTTCTGCAGGTATATCACGAGTTTCCTTTTTTTCATGCTTTTTCCATTCATGGATGCCCTCTTGAAGAGGACTAATGCACTTTCTTTTGCAGATATGGGTCTTGGAGCATTTGGGGGCTTTCATCGGGGTGCCTCGAGCCTTGGTGGAGGGTACCGGCCTTGTGAAGGCGTTGCTTGCCGCCGTGTTAACCCCTTTGCCCACAGATATGCATAGCCGCTTGAAGGAGTTGACCGAGGTGGATGTTGTATGGTTGCCCCCATGGCTTGTAGTTGACCCTATCCTTTGCACCAAAAGCTTTGGTGGCTTGACTTTTCTTGGATTATACGGGTGTTCATCCTACCTTCCCCAACGCTTTATGAGGCAATTTGGGATGTTGTAAGATCTCCCCTATGTTTACGGCTCGCCACTTGGGTACTCAAGCTATGATTCTCATCTTTTATCTTCGATTAGCATTTTCAAGCAAGATTGGGCATCGAGCCGCACGGCCTTGGAATTGGGAGTCATACCCACCGTAACACCCGAGGCGACTAGCGATTACCGTGCTTGGATGAGCCAACTTGTTGCTGGCGTACGTCCTCGAGGTCTCATTGCAAGTGGTGCCGTGTCCACGGCGGATCTCTTTATGGGATTCCGGCGGATCTACTGGGATATGCAAGTCCTTCATTCTCAAGTGGAAGTTTTGGCCTCCATTTTCTTACAACAATCCGATGCCTTGGCCTCTATGGGAGGGATGCTTGTGTTGGTCCCGAGTTAGTGGCAAAACCCAAGAGGGAAGGGGTGAATTGGGTTCTTTAAAAAATCTTTGGTAAATAAAGACTTAACCCTTTGAGTAATTAATCCCCTTTTGAAAAGAGCTAGAGAGCAATAAAGATAAAGCAGTAAAAAGAGATATAACACAAGATTTATAGTGGTTCGGGCAAACCTTCCCTACTCCACTCTTCCAAGCTCACACTCTGTTGTGACTTGGGTTCCACTATGTATTCCACGAATACACTTAGAGACACCGCTCTCTTCTAGATTCCAGCTTTAGGGGGCATATACAACTAGAGCCACTTGCTCTCTTCTAGATTCTAGCTCTAGGGGGCATAAACAACTCACATGCAAAAGTAGGTGATGAGTCTCACTCCAATCACACCCTACTTTGCATATACTTGATCTTAGCTACCCAAGCTAAATCAAGATTTATACAACAAGACAATGATATAAATGAAACTACACTTTACAGTTTTGTGTAGGCAGATTTAGCTCGAGGAAGAAATTGTAGAAGCAGCTTTGGATGAATATTGTTGAAGGCGCTAGCAACTTGAAGCTTTCTTCTTCCTTAGAATTTATACGAACCACTCAGAAATGGAGAAAAGCAAATAGGATTCCTTTCTAGATCTTCTTTTCTCTCTTTGGACTTTGTAGAGTATATAGTAGTGTCTTGTAATGTTCTTGTATTTCTTTCACGTTCATTTGAGGGTCCTTTTATAGAGGGAAGAAAATATGAACGTTATGGAGGTGGTTGGTGCGCAATAAATGAACTTCAACGTTCGAAAATTTGACCGTTATACCCAAGTCGAAGATGGAGTCGACTTGGCTTGCGACTTGGCAACCCAAGTCGCATCTGGAGTCGACTTCGTATGCGACTCCAGTTCTTCCAATTTCCCAAGTCTCAGTTATAGTCGACTTGGTTTCAGACTTCGACTCAAGTCGAACCTGAAGTCGACTTAGCCTGCGACTTGGCTCGGGTTTTGCTGAAGCTGCTTTGATCTTCAAGTTGTGTTCTTCTATCTTGGATTGGCTTGATTCTTACTTAGATGATTCATGCATATTTGACTTATGTAGTCTTGATAGATATTGTTTGAATCATTCTTGTATCTTTGTCTTTGAGCTTGATAGACTTGATTTGATGTAGTTCATGAATCTTGACTATGAATTGGACTCATTTGATCTTTATCTTGATTCTTTGGGCTTGATGAACCTGGTTTGAAGTCCTTCAGGCAATCATGCCTTGAGCTTGAATGTTATATTCTCTTGAATGGCTTGAAAAACTGCATCTTTGAAATCTGAATTCCTCAAGTCGCAGATGGAGTCGACTTGGCCTGCGACTTCACCCAAGTCGCTCATGGAGTCGACTTGGCCTGCGACTTGGGCAGCTTTGTGCCCCAAAATCAGCGCTGGACACTATTTTGCATTTGAAGTCGATAGCGAGGTCGACTTCGTCTGCGACTTGGGAACCCAAGTCGCATGTGGAGTCGACTTGACCTGCGACTTCACTTGTGTCTTTTGAGGTTCTTTCTCAAGTCGATATTTGAGTCGACTTTGGGATCGACTTCATCCTAAGTCGAAGTCCAAGTCGACTTGAGGTTCGACTTGGCCACCTGAGTTCTTTAAATCACATAACAAACTCATTAGTACTCAAAATATACTCAAGTTAGTCTTTGTTGATCATCAAAACTTAGTATTTGATTAATTTGTTTTGTTTTGAAGCATTGTTTCCAACAATCTCCCCCTTTTTGATGATTGACAAAACTAAATTGAGTTTATACCTTTCAGTATGAATGCATTTATATAATTCTCAAAAACAGAGCATGAGTCAACAAATTTTATCCAACCATTCAAGTCTTCAACACAGATTGTAACCAATCATTCATATAAGCACATGTCAATCAAAGGTAACATTCATTTTATAATGTAAAGCAAATGAAAGTACAAACTACCCGACCCAAAACTTACTTAAAGAAGTTCAACTCAACTCAATTTTATCTAACTCCCCCTAACTTCGATTTTATTTATCTAACTCCCCCTAAGTTCGATCTCCCCCTTTTTGTCAATCGATCAAAAATAATGATTTGGTGAATTGAAATTGAGAGATCGGATATGGGATTGGTTTGATAGGACTATGATGGGCCGATGAGTATACTAGAGAAGCGTGATCTGGAGTTGTTGCTTTATGAACTGATCCTGACTCGTAAGGATCGAGTTCAGGCATTGGTGTCTTCTTATGTCGTCCGGATGCAAGATGATAGCGGATAGTCCGCATTTCCCGCTCGATTCTGTCTTGCCGGGAGTGCATATCCTCGATTGCATTTAGAACGCCGGTGACGAGACTGGTCATCCTATTCTCTTGGTGACCCATTTCTTCCCGTAGAGCTGATATTTCATCCTTTATACTTTGAAGCGTAGCTGCTTGTGATGAAATATTAGGTTCTCTATCGGGTGCAGCGGATCCGTGCGGTGAATAGGATCCGTGCGATGGAGGAGAAACAGCCCGTGCAGGTGATGCCATAGGAGGTTGCTCCCCCTCAGTTTGTGCATCGTCCTCAGCTTCTCGTGCTGGCTCGCCAAGTTTCTCTCGGATGCGATCATCCCTAAATTGCTCCAGATTGATTTTCATGCGTTGGAGCAAAGCCTTGTTGATGGCGTTTGTCATCTTGGGGACTTCAAATGGTTCCCCGTCAATGTCTAGCCCAACCCGCTCAAAAATCTTGGTGATCCAAGATCCGTAAGGTAACACGCCTCTCGGATTGTCTTTCTTGCATGCCAAGGCTTCTAAGAATAGTCTGGGAAGACTAATCTTGATTTTGTTCACTAATTTCCATAGAATCATTGCTTCTTGAGGATTCAATTGATTCCTGCCGCCTCCTTTTGGTAAGATACAGTGGGCGATCAATAGACGGATGACCCTGAGTCTGGGAGGAAGATCCATATAATGCAGAAATTTGGTGCCTGCATGATATTTGTTACTTTTGGTCAATTCATTATAGACCGTGTCCATAGTTAGATCCTGGGGAAGCCTTTCTTCATCAAAAGGTACTTGAAGAATGTTTCCAATTCTTTTCAGAGCTCTGTCTTGATTTGGGAGGTTGCTACCCCCAAACTGTATTTCAGTGCCTTTGACATAAGTGCAAAACTTGGTGTCGTCCCATAAATAATAAAACTGTCTTGTGAGATCAGGATAGATCCGTTCATCGGATTTGAATAGTTGTATCCATCCTTGGAAATCCAACAACTCTTCTATGTCGAACTCATAGTCGTTGAGGAACTTGAAATCTATGATCTTAGGAATGAATACCTTTCGTTCATAGAAGTTTCTGTAAAAGCGACTATGCTGTAGCTCTGTCCTGAAATAAGTGGTGGGCATTTTTAGAACTTGCCCCTTCTTGATAGGAATCCTTGAAGAGTAAGAGCTTTCAGGTTGGCTTTCAGATTGTGGAGCTCGATCAGTTGACTGGGTTGTGGTCTGAAATCGAACCCTTCTACCCGTTGAGGTTGACGGTTCCTCTCTAGCTCTTTTAGCGGGTGTTCTTTGTTTTCTAGGAACCTCTTCGGTTTGTGTAGGAACCCTTTTGGGGTAAGGTTTTGATACTGCCCTTTTTGGTGCCATTGAAATGGTTTGGAGTTGGAGACTGAGAGATGGGAATGGAGATTTGAGAGAACTTTGAGAGAGAGAGCTGAGAGAGTTGGGAGAGAAAAAGAGAGCTGAGAGGACTGAGAGGAGATGGGTCTTTTAGAGGGGAGAAAATGGAACAGATAGAGAGCAATTGCTAGAATTCTAGAATTAGAACAATCTGCCGGTTTTTCGAAAGAAAACAGAGAGAGAGAGCGACCGGAATCGAAGAGGAATGACTGGCGAGGATCTTTAGTAGGAGGAATCGCCGGAGAAGAAAAGGAAACAGGGTTGTCTCCGGAGGAGAGAAGAGGAAAAACAGAGAGACAGAGAGAAATGGGAGGAAGAAAGAGAGAAGAGAAGAAGAAATAAGGAAAAAGGTCTCGGAATTCGGACGGTCGCGCGCGCGGAGTCGACTTTGCCCTAGGCGAAGTCGACTTCGGTTCCCTGGAGTCGACTTCGCACAGAGTGCGGAGTCGACTTCGACCCCGTGGAGTCGACTTTGCTGTCGAAGCGGAGTCGACTTCACTTTTCCCAAGTCGACTTGGCGGAGTCGACTTGGCTCCTATGGAGTCGACTTGACTCATCAGTTTACCTTTTTCAAATTTTGATTTCTTGTTTTAATTTTTCCTAATTTAGCTCTATCATCCCCATATCATTCCTAATCTTGTAAAATGATTCTTTAGCTAGAGGTTTGGTAAAGATATCAGCAATTTGATCCTCTGTTTTCACATATTCTAAGCACACATCATGATTTTCAACATGTTCACGAATAAAATGATGTCTCACATCAATATGTTTGGTTCTAGAATGCAATACTGGATTTTTAGTCAAACAAATTGCACTTGTATTATCACATCTAATAGGAATATCAACGTAATCAATACCATAGTCTTTCAACTGTTGTTTCATCCAAAGTAGTTGGGCACAACAACTACCGGCGGCTATGTATTCGGCTTCCGCAGTAGATAGTGCAACACTTGTTTGTTTTCTTGAATGCCATGAAACTAGCATATGTCCAAGAAATTGACAAGTTCCACTGGTACTTTTTCTATCTACTTTATATCCGGCAAAGTCTGCATCCGAATAGCCGATTAGATCAAAGGTTGACCCCTTTGGATACCATAGTCCAAGATTTGTAGTTTTTAACAAATATTTAAAAATTCTTTTTACAGCAAGTAGATGTGATTCTTTTGGACATGCTTGGAATCTAGAGCACATACAAACACTAAATAGGATATCGGGTCTAGAAGCAGTTAAGTATAGCAAGGATCCTATCATGCTTCTATAAAGTGTTTGATCGATACTTTTACCATTTTCGTCCGCATCGATCTTGATTGTAGAGCTCATTGGAGTATTTACTCCTTTGCTATTTTGCATTCCAAACTTCTTGAGCATCTCTCTGGCGTATTTGGACTGATTTAGAAATATTCCTTCACTTTGTTGCTTGATTTGCAGTCCAAGGAAGAAATTTAATTCTCCCATCATACTCATTTCGAATTCGCTCTGCATTATCTTAGAAAACTCTTGACAAAGTTTTTCGTCAGTAGCACCAAATATTATGTCATCAACATAAATCTGCACAATTAAAATATTTTTATTTTTATATTTAATGAACAGAGTAGTGTCTACTTTCCCCTTTTGAAACTCATGGTCAATCAAAAATTTATTCAATCTTTCATACCAAGCTCTTGGAGCTTGTTTTAGTCCATATAATGCTTTGGTCAATTTATAGACATACTTTGATTGATTCTTTTCTCCAAAGCCAGGGGGTTGTTCAACATATACTTCTTCATTCAGATAGCCATTCAAAAATGCACTTTTTACATCCATTTGAAACAATTTGAAATTCATATGAGAAGCAAATGCTAGTAAAATACGTATGGCTTCTAATCTTGCCACGGGTGCATATGATTCTTCAAAATCAATTCCTTCTTCTTGGGAATACCCTTTGGCTACTAATCTTGCCTTGTTTCTAATTACGAGTCCGCTTTCATCTAATTTGTTCCTAAATATCCATTTAGTACCTATGATAGTGTGATTATTTGGTCTAGGAACTAAATGCCATACATTGTTCCTTTCGAATTGGTTTAGCTCTTCTTGCATTGCAATAATCCAATGTTCATCATTGAGAGCTTGTTCAATGGTATTTGGTTCAATTTTAGATACAAAGGCATATTGACCATAAACGTTTTGTTTTGATCTTCTAGTTTTCACTCCTTCATATATATTTCCAATAACTTGCTCAATTGGATGGGCATTTTTGAACTTTAAATCAGTTGGAGGTTTATAAGAATCATTACCTTCACTTACCTCTTCCTCCATGAGATTTTCTGGCTTGAGCTCGAGTTCCTTTGGTTGTTCTTTGCCTTTTGTCTCATCTGCATCACTTAGTTCATCTTCCTTTTTCGGAGTTTTGTTAATTTCATCAAATACAACGTGTATGGATTCTTCAATAATTTGGTTTCGTTTATTGAAAACTCTATATGCTTTGCTATTTGATGAATATCCAAGAAATATAGCCTCATCACTTTTAGCATCTAACTTTCCCAAGTTAGTTTTTCCATTATTCAAAACATAACATGTACATCCAAAAGCATGAATATAAGAAATATTTGGTTTCCTTCCTTTCCATAGTTCATATGGGGTCTTTTTCAAGATTGCTCGAATGGTAACACGGTTCAATACATGACAAGCTGTACTTACAGCTTCACCCCAAAATTTCTTGGATAGATTGCTCTCATTTAGCATAGTTCTAGCCATCTCTTGTATAGTTCTATTTTTCCTTTCTACTACTCCATTTTGTTGTGGAGTTCTTGGTGCAGAAAATGTGTGGTGAATTCCTTTTTCATTGCAAAATTTCATGAATCGTTTGTTTTCGAATTCGCCACCATGATCGCTTCTTATGGTTACAATAGTACTTTGTTTTTCATTTTGCACCAAATTTACAAAAGTTGCAAATATAGAGAAGGCTTCATCTTTACTAGCTAAGAGAATTATCCATGTGAATCTTGAAAAATCATCAACTATGACAAATACATATTTCTTTCCACCAATGGTTAGAATGTCGGATGGCCCGTATAGATCCACATGTAGCAATTCAAGTGGCTTAGTGGTGGAAATTTCCTTTTTGGTAGAGAAAGGCATCTTGGGTTGTTTTGATAATTGACATGCCTTGCAAATCTTGTCTTTGTCATATTTCAATCTTGGTAATCCTTCTACCAAACTCTTTTTCCATAGGGTTTTTATGTTTCCCATGTTTATATGTCCAAGCCTTTTATGCCAAACCCATGGATCATTATCAATGGCCATTAGACATTGACCATTCAATTCATCAAGTGAAACCAAATATACATTTCCATGTCTTTTACCACTAAACATGATATGCTCTCCATCAAATACATTACATATAGATGATTCAAACACAACTTTGTACCCTTTATCACATAATTGGCTAATGCTCATTAAATTGTGTTTGAGTCCTTCAACAAACAAAACATCTTCCATGCATGCATTTGAAATACTATGTATATTTCCTTTACCTTTAATTTTACCTTTTTCATTATTGCCAAAGGCAACCATTCCATCATTACAAGGCTTAAGTTTGTGAAATAAACTTCTTTCACCGGTCATATGCCTTGAGCAACCGCTATCCATAAACCATTCATTGTTTGCCTTTGCCTTAAGACATGTCTGAAAAATAAGCAAATAAATCTTATCTTCTTGGTACCCATTTTATGGGTCCATTTGGGTTAGTAATATAGATCATTCTTTGTTGTTCTAACTTTGAAAGCCCAAATCTTGTGTTTCTTGGAACCCAAACTAATTTTGCACCATGGTCATATAATTTCTTAAAATTACATTTGTAAGTTTTGTGCCCCATTTTATTGCAGAAATTACAAGCCATAGGTAATCTTGGAGTAGGCCTCCAAGTATGCAATGGTTCCATTATTGGTCTTCTAGTCCATTTAAAATTTTTCTTTTGTGGCTTGTATATAGATGCATTTTTAGTTTGATGTTTCTCAAATATTTGTACATTTGATTTGCTACTTTCTCCTTGCTCAAATGTATGATACCCAAGACCTCTTTTATGTGTTTGGGAGGTCATATTCAAAAACATTTTGACGCTTTCTCCTGGATTAGAGAACTTAGCTAATGATTCATTTAATGATTTGTTCTCCTTTTTTAGCAGATCATTTTCATCTTTCAATTTGTCTAATCTTTCTGCAAGTTTACCATTTACAATTATTGTTGCATCACATTGTCTTTTCTTAATTGTAAACTTGCTTCCTAATTTCTTTATTTCTTCATATAATGAATCATATGCAGTTTGTAGCTCATCTAATTCAGTACATTTGAGGCATTCTTGAAAGGAAGAAGAACTTGATTTAGAATGGGAGAGTTTGGAACTTACCTCTTCATCGCTTGTGCATTTTGTTGAGGTAATTCGTTCTTCTTGTTCGATTTGTGCCATGCAGCAAATTCTTGCACATTCTTCCGCCTCGTTTTCGTCGGTTGAAGAATTACTCGTTGTAGATTCCTCATCGTTTACATACATGCCTCTACCTTTGTAATTTTGGAATCTTTTGTTGTTCCTTCTATCCTTTCTTTGTTCGTTTGCCTTGCTTTCTTCGGGAGTTGGACATTGAGCTTGCATATGTCCCGAACCGCCGCATCGGTAGCATTTGGTTGGTTCTTTCTTCTTCTCTTTGGGAGTTCTTTCCTTGAAGCTTCTGAAATTTTTCCCTTTCCTCACAAATTTTCTGAAGCGTTTTGTGAGAAGGGCAATTTCGTCGTCGTTTTGAGAAGAGGAGGTATCGTCAGTATCTTGTGCGGCTTTCAAGGCGATTGCCCTTTTTCCCCTATGTTGATCTTCATTTCTTCTTTTAATTAGCTCATGTGACATGAGTGAGCTAATTAAGTCTTCAAGCTTTAAAGTGTTTAGGTCTTTGGCTTCTTCTATTGCAGTGATCTTTGGAGTCCATGATTCCGGTAGAGCTCTTAAGATCTTCATAACCTGCTCAGATTCAGAAATAGCCTTTACAAGACCTTTTAAAGCATTAGTAATTTTTGAGAATCTAGCGAACATTTCAGAAATATTTTCTGTTTCTAGCATTCTAAAATTCTCTAGTTCTCCAATCAAAATATTTCTTCTCGTCCCTTGGACTTGAGAAGTTCCTTCATAGATAGAGGTTAGCGTATCCCGTATTTCTTTGGCGGTCAAGCAAGAGGATACTCTATCATATTCAGAAGCATTAAGAGCACAAAATAAAGAGTTCATAGCTTTGGCGTTGCTCTTAACAATTCTTACTTCCTCATCGGTCCATTTGGAAGCTCTTTCATCGGTAGGCAAGGTTACTCCATCTTGGATAGCAATCCAAGAGTCCATGTCGGTAGCCATGATGAGTTGCTTCATACGAAGCTTCCAATATCCAAAATTGTTCCCGTCAAACAACGGTGGCCTTGTAAAGGATTGGCCTTCAGCAAAAGCGGGAACGGAAGTAGATTGGGATGCCATTTTGATAAGATCTCTTTGGTAAACTCAAAGACCTGCTCTGATACCACTTGTTGGTCCCGAGTTAGTGGCAAAACCCAAGAGGGGAGGGGTGAATTGGGTTCTTTAAAAAATCTTTGGTAAATAAAGACTTAACCCTTTGAGTAATTAATCCCCTTTTGAAAAGAGCTAGAGAGCAATAAAGATAAAGCAGTAAAAAGAGATATAACACAAGATTTATAGTGGTTCGGGCAAACCTTCCCTACTCCACTCTTCCAAGCTCACACTCTGTTGTGACTTGGGTTCCACTATGTATTCCACGAATACACTTAGAGTCACCGCTCTCTTCTAGATTCCAGCTCTAGGGGGCATATACAACTAGAGCCACTTGCTCTCTTCTAGATTCTAGCTCTAGGGGGCATAAACAACTCACATGCAAAAGTAGGTGATGAGTCTCACTCCAATCACACCCTACTTTGCATATACTTGATCTTAGCTACCCAAGCTAAATCAAGATTTATACAACAAGACAATGATATAAATGAAACTACACTTTACAGTTTTGTGTAGGCAGATTTAGCTCGAGGAAGAAATTGTAGAAGCAGCTTTGGAAGAATATTGTTGAAGGCGCTAGCAACTTGAAGCTTTCTTCTTCCTTAGAATTTATACGAACCACTCAGAAATGGAGAAAAGCAAATAGGATTCCTTTCTAGATCTTCTTTTCTCTCTTTGGACTTTGTAGAGTATATAGTAGTGTCTTGTAATGTTCTTGTATTTCTTTCACGTTCATTTGAGGGTCCTTTTATAGAGGGAAGAAAATATGAACGTTATGGAGGTGGTTGGTGCGCAATAAATGAACTTCAACGTTCGAAAATTTGACCGTTATACCCAAGTCGAAGATGGAGTCGACTTGGCTTGCGACTTGGCAACCCAAGTCGCATCTGGAGTCGACTTCGTATGCGACTCCAGTTCTTCCAATTTCCCAAGTCTCAGTTATAGTCGACTTGGTTTCAGACTTCGACTCAAGTCGAACCTGAAGTCGACTTAGCCTGCGACTTGGCTCGGGTTTTGCTGAAGCTGCTTTGATCTTCAAGTTGTGTTCTTCTATCTTGGATTGGCTTGATTCTTACTTAGATGATTCATGCATATTTGACTTATGTAGTCTTGATAGATATTGTTTGAATCATTCTTGTATCTTTGTCTTTGAGCTTGATAGACTTGATTTGATGTAGTTCATGAATCTTGACTATGAATTGGACTCATTTGATCTTTATCTTGATTCTTTGGGCTTGATGAACCTGGTTTGAAGTCCTTCAGGCAATCATGCCTTGAGCTTGAATGTTATATTCTCTTGAATGGCTTGAAAAACTGCATCTTTGAAATCTGAATTCCTCAAGTCGCAGATGGAGTCGACTTGGCCTGCGACTTCACCCAAGTCGCTCATGGAGTCGACTTGGCCTGCGACTTGGGCAGCTTTGTGCCCCAAAATCAGCGCTGGACACTATTTTGCATTTGAAGTCGATAGCGAGGTCGACTTCGTCTGCGACTTGGGAACCCAAGTCGCATGTGGAGTCGACTTGACCTGCTACTTCACTTGTGTCTTTTGAGGTTCTTTCTCAAGTCGATATTTGAGTCGACTTTGGGATCGACTTCATCCTAAGTCGAAGTCCAAGTCGACTTGAGGTTCGACTTGGCCACCTGAGTTCTTTAAATCACATAACAAACTCATTAGTACTCAAAATATACTCAAGTTAGTCTTTGTTGATCATAAAAACTTAGTATTTGATTAATTTGTTTTGTTTTGAAGCATTGTTTCCAACAGCTTGATCATCACAAAACCGCCTTGGAGCACCTCAAATCACTTTTAGATGCTAGGCACTAGTGCCTTTGTGACGTGCAGCCCTCTTTTGTTCTTTTTGCGAATGTTTGGAGGAGTAGAGCCAATGGATTGTATAGATATTTTTGTTGTTCTCATGTATATGGCTCCATCCTTTGCTTTGCTTTTTCTTCTTTGTTTTTGGGACAGCCTTGTACTTGGAGAGATAATCTCCTCCTTTATTGACTTGTAAGTGCATCTTTGGGAATGAAATGAAATTTTTTTGGCTATATCTTTATGTTTATTCTTCTTACTTTGAATCCGAGCTTTATGAGCTTTGAGAAATCCGTCGTCTTCTATGAACAGCACCACTGCACTTCCCGGCGAGTCCCAATCTTGGATGTTGAGCTGTTGAGTTGCATTCCTCATTGTGGGTTTCATGAATCCTTAACTAAAACTTGCCTTTTTGCTTTGAATGGATCAAGAATCTGTTTGGGGTGAGTTGCAGTTCATCTCCTATCTGTTTACCCCCCTGTCTCAGAGTTCCCAAACCTTTCGGTCGCGTTTCAGGCGTCTGCTGGGTTGTTGAAGGTCTGCTTTGCGAGCAACGCTGTAGGACCTAAAAACTTTTTAGGTCTAGAAGCCTGTTTCTAGTAGCAGCAGTTCTGCACTTGTGATTTGCATTTGATTTCCCGAGAGATGCATAAGAGCGATTTCTGGATGTTCCTCTTGCCTCGCTGCCGCATCATTACTTCGATGGTGAGCCATTTTATGCATAGAACTTCTTGACATGGTCCGAACTTATGATTTCGGCCTTTCTGTTGTCTTCGGGTTTTGAGATGGCTAACGCTCCGTTTGATAAAACTTTGGCTATAATCCACGGACCTTCCCAATTAGGCCTAAATTTGCCTCTTTTATCCGAAGGATGAACAAGTAGGATCCTTTTCATGACGAGGTCACCCTCTTGAAAGTTCTTAGCTCTTACCGATCGGTTATAAGCCCGTGCCATTCGCCGTTGATATGCTTGGGTGTGGTGAAGAGCTTGAATTCTCTTTTCGTCAAGCAAATCCAGTTGGGATTGGCGCGTTTGCATCCATTCTTCCATTTCTAATTCACTTTCCTTAAAGATCCTCCAAGTTGGAATCTCCACCTCAATGGGTAGGACCGCTTCCATGCCATAGGTCAAGGCATAGGGTGAGAATCCCGTAGCCCTCCGGATAGAGGTTCGGTATGCCCACAAGGCGTATGGCAACTTTTCTGCCCAATCTCGATAGTTCTCCACCATTTTGCCAAGGATCTTGACTAAGGTCTTGTTCGCGGCTTGAGGACGGTACGGACTTGACTTGTGGTGTTGGATTTTGTATTGAGCTAGGAAGTCTTGAACTTTCTTACTGACGAAGACCGTTCCGTTGTCACTTATGATTGCTTGCGGAAGCCCGAACCTTGATAGGATGTTTTCTTTGATGAAGCGTATGACTTGTGCCGCATTGATAGTTGGGAAGGACGTTGCTTCAACCCATTTAGTGAAATACTCTATTGCCACCAATATGTATTCATGACCGCCAATGGATTTAGGGGCTATCTTCCCGATTATATCTATTCCCCAAGTTGAGAAGGGCCATGGGGTAGATAAGTAATGCAAGTCCATTGCGGGTGAGTGTATCAAGTTCCCGTGCTCTTGGCATTTGAAGCATCTCCTCACATACTCCGAGCAATCTTTTTCCATTGAGATCCAATAGTAACCTTGGCGCATTATCTTTTTTGCCATCATGATCCCATTCATGTGTGCTCCGCAGTCCCCATCATGGATTTGGGTCATGACTTCCTTTGCCTCTTGCCGGTCAACACACCGTAGTAGCATTTGGTTGTGAGACCTCTTATACAATGTTGCCCCCTGTATTATGTAGCTAGAGGCTAGTCTCTTGATGGTTCTTCTTTCGGCAAGTGTGATATGATAATCGAATGCTTGGTGCTCCAAGAACTGCCTTATGTCATGATACCACGGCTTTTCTTCCTCTTGAGTTTCTTCGGCTTCGGCCGTCACTTGCAAGCAATATGCGGGTTGTTGAGATGTTTGCACTGTGATTTCTTGAGTTCCCTTCCCATATGGTATTTCAACCACGGATGCCAAGGTTGCTAGTGCATCCGCCCATTGGTTTTGAGCCCGTGGCACATAGGTGAAAGTAACTTCTTCGAATGAGTAAACCAAGTGAGTTAATGCCATGTGGTAAGGCTTTAGCTTCTCATCTCGGGTTTCCCATTCTCCATTAGCTTGGTTGATTACCAACTGCGAATCTCCATAGATTTGAAGTTTCTTTGCCCCCAGTTTATAGGCTTCTCGTACTCCGGCAATGCACGCCTCATATTCAGCGATATTGTTTGTGCACGGAAAAATCAACCTTCTTGATACCATGATTGGGGCTTGGTTGGGGGAGCAAAGGACAACACCTATTCCGTTACCCGAAGCGTTCCATGCGCCATCAAAGTACAAGGTCCAAGCATCATTTTTTTCATCTTGCTCCACAAGTAGTATTTTCTCATCCGGAAAGTCTTCTTGTAGTGGTTGGTAATCCGGGAGCGCCTGCGCGGCTAGGTAGTCCGCTACCACTTGTCCCTTGACAGCTTTCCTTGTGACATAAATTATGTCGAACTCTGTGAGGAGCAATTGCCACCGTGCTAGCTTTCCCGTCAATACGGTCTTTTGACAAAGATACTTTAACGGATCCATTTTTGAGATGAGCAGTATGGTTCGGGACATGATGTATTGCCTTAACTTTTGCACGGCCCATACAAGGGACAAGCATGCCTTTTCAATTTCCGGATACTTGACTTCCGTCGGGGTATATTTTCTGCTTAGATAGTATAGGGCTTGCTCCTTCCGTCCCGATTCATCCGGTTGTCCTAGCACCGCTCCCAATGCCGTGGAAGTAACCGAGAGATACAACAACAAGGGACCTTCCGCTTTAGGCGGCACCAAGATTGGAGGGTTAACCAAGTAGGCTTTGATTTTGTCGAAGGAAATTTGGCAATCTTCGTTCCATTCTTTGGGAGAGTCTTTCCTTAGCAATTTGAAAATGGGTTCACAAGTGGATGCTAGTCGGGCTATGAACCAGCTAATGTATTGAAGTTTGCCCAAGAATCCCCTTATCTCCTTTTCGGTTGCGGGAGGCGGCATGCTTAGTATTGCCTTGACTTTTGCCGGGTCCACCTCAATTCCTTTTCCACTAACGATGAATCCGAGCAAGCGCCCCTTTTGAGCTCCAAAGACACATTTTTGCGGGTTGAGCCTTAGTTGAAATTTCTCCATCCGATTGAATAGTTTTTCCAAGTCTCTTAGATGCTCTCCAAAAGTGCAAGACCGGACTATCGTGTCGTCCACGTAGACCTCCATTTCTTTGCGCATCATGTCATGGAAGATGGCCGTCATGGTACGTTGATATGTAGTCCGGCATTTTTCAAACCGAATGGCATCACTTTGTAGCAAAATGTCCCCCAAGGAGTGATGAAGGATGTCTTTTCTCTATCTTCTTCGGCGATTTTGATTTGATTATACCCGGAGAACCCATCCATGAAGGAGAACCATGTATGGCCCGCCGTGTTGTCGATTAGAGCATCGATGTGAGGTAGTGGGAAGTTATCCTTCGGGCTAGCCTTGTTGAGGTCTCTATAGTCAATGCACATTCGGAATTTTCCGTCCTTCTTGGGCACGGGAACAACATTAGCTAGCCATTGTGGATAGTGTGATACTACCAAGAATCCGGCATTATATTGCTTGATGACTTCATCCCTTATCTTGGGTATCCATTCCGGTTTGAGCCTTCTAAGTTTTTGCTTTACCGGCTTGACACCGGCCTTTATTGGGAGTTGATGAGTAATGAGATTTTCGTCAAGTCCGGGCATGTCTTCATAGGAAAAGGCGAAGTTGACTAGCCGAGGTTTGAGAAAAATTAGCATTTGGTTTCTTTCTTCGGCGGATAAGTTTTTTCCAATACGAAGACATTTGGGTAGTTCCGGGGTTCCCAAATTGATGATCTCGTAGTCCAAAGCCGCGTCTTTGTTTTCATGTCTTTCTATGTTGCCATGCAGCTCCTCATCAACTCCTCTTTCTTCTGAGATTTCTAGCAACTCGTGGGACCAGTGAATGTTGGCCCACATATCCGGCTCCGTTTGCTTCTTTTTCTTTTGAATGGGCGTCGGATGCATGATATGACTGCTAGAGCTGGGTCTCGAGCAAGTTGGTATCGCATACCAATTTTTGGCTTGTCCTTGCATAATGGCGTTTTTTTTTCATGTCGGTCATCATGAGCTATCATTAAGACTTCTTGGGTCTCTAATGCCTCGGGTAGTATGTGTCCTGCGCTTATGAACCGAGTTGCTTTGCTCGACTCCTTGAATTTATCTTCCTCGGGCCTAGACCCAAGTCCCCATTTGTTGTTCTTTTGTTGAGGATTGAGTAACACCGTCTTTCCTCGGTATTTGATGTTGAACCTTGTTGTTTGCCTCTCGGCCGGAGGTATAACATAGTGAAGCGGGAGCCTTTGCTTTGAAGGGATGTGATGGACTTCATGTATGTCATCCATCTTGAAGGGGAGAGGATCCGAAGATTCATACACTTCGATTAGTGGAACTTCATGGCAATTTTCAAACTCTACCGGGATAATGATCTCGGGGTCGGCTTCGATGACCACTAGCCTTCCCGCCGATATGTACTTGAGCTTTTGATGGAGAGAGGACGGGATGGCTCCGGTTTGGTGCAACCAAGGTCTTCCTAATAACATGTTGAAGGATGCGGGGATGTCCAAGACTTGAAAAGGGATGATCATGGTGTCGGGTCCCACTTGTATTTCTATGTCTAGTTCACCCAAGACCGTCTTTTGAGAGTTATCAAAGGCCCTCACATGGTAGTCGCTCGGCCGCATTTGATCCATCGGGATTCCAAGCCTCTTGATTGTTCGCAGTGGGCAAACATTAAGACTTGCGCCGTTGTCAATGGTTACCAAGGGGATCTTCAAGCCTTTATATCCGACCGTGATGCTTAAGGAATGTCCATGGTTGCGTCCTTCCGCGGGGAGCTCTTCGTCGGTGAATGTGATGGCATTGGGGGCCATTATTTGCCCGATCAAGTGAGCAACCGCGTCGGGAGTCACCTCCGTGGTTATGTGAGCCTCGCTTAGCACTTTAGTGAAAGCCTCTCTATGCTGTGTTGATGTGCAAAACAGTTCCCATATGGATATTTGAGCCGGCAAGGACTTGAGTTGTGAGGCCACGTCATATGGCGGTTCTTTCTCCGGGTTGGTGATTATGTTGCGAGCCGGTTCCCGTCAGTAGACTCGGCCATTTGGATAGATATTGTCTATCTCCGAGCATTGAGGATATTCCCATGGGACCCTGTGCGAGTCATATGTAGGCTTCGGCTTGGCCGCTAGTACCACGGGCTCTTGATGAGTAGGGGTAATCTTCAAGTTGTTTACGGCCGGCAACACGAGGTAGTCTTGGCCTTGCCCTTCTTGAGGCTTATGGACATTCCGGGGATTGGCTCCTTGCAGTGTGATAGTTTCTTGCTTGGCTCGTTGTAGAGTGATCATGTAGGCTTCATGACTTGGCTTCGCGGGTCCTTTTGCAACTTCTATGAAGTTTATGTTCGTTGCATTGGGATTCCTTGGTTCATGCATGGGTAGGGGATTTTGGATCACATCTTCATGAGAGTTGGATGAAATTTTGATTTTTCCCTCATCTATTAAGTCTTGAATGGCATGTTTGAGAGTAAAACATCTTTCGGTGGTGTGACCTCTCCCTTGGTGATAGGCACAAAACTCATTTTCTCGGTAATTTTTGGGAAGGGGATTAGGTGGAGGTTTTGGAGATAGAGGTGCAAGCATATTCTTTTGGATGAGCATGTTGAGGACGTCGGTGTATGACTGGGCGAGAGGTGTAAAATCTCTGTATGCTTTTCTTTAAAAAGGCTTGGGGGTGGTGTCTATGGCGTTTACGTCCGGGGTCTTCGAGGAATTACCAGTTTTTGGTTCTTGCTTCCTTCGAGTTGCGTTCCCTTGATGGAGAGATGGTGCCATGTCTGATTCCTGCCTCCACTTGGTCCCCAGCTTGGAGAAGTTGAGTGAAGTTGACGTAGGGGTGAGAAATGAGGTAACCCGAGATGCTCGGGTGTGCGGAATTGATGATGATGGAGATTTGCTCTTCCAAAGGCAACGGGCTCTTCATTTTTGCCGCCAATGCCCGCCATCTAGCAATGTATTCGGAGAATGTCTCGTCCCCTTTTTGCTTTAGTGCTTCGAGGTCGGCTCTTTTGAGAGCCATGTTCAACTTGTAGGAAAAGCGGTCCATGAAAGCCAAAGAGAGTTGTTCCCACGTTTTAATCAACCGGCAATCCAACGATATGTACCACTCAAAGGCGTCCTTCTTTAGGCTATGTTGGAATAACCTTATCAAGACTTCTTCGCTCTTCACCAAAGGATATAGGATACCGCAAAAGGCCTTGAGATGAGCCCTCGGGCATGAGTCTCCTTCATACGCGGGTAGAGCCGGTATCTCGAACTTCTCCGGCAACTTGGTGTCGGGGAACGGGCATAAGTCTTCGATTTTGGCTGAGGGTAGGCCCTCCCCTTGATGTTGTCGGATTCGCTCCTCCATTTCTTTTAAATGGTTCTGGAGTTGGTTCTTGAGGTCTTGGATTTCATTACGGCCTTGTTCTAAGACCAACTCCTCTTCTTTGTAGTGATCATTTCGAGATTTGTGGGAGGATGGTTGAGGTCCACCGTCTTGCTCTGGAATCCGGAATTTGTGGGAAGATGGTTGAGGTCCACCGTCTTGCTCCGGATTCGGGTTTTGTGAACAAAATGGTGGTGTAACTGTGTTCTGACCGCCTATTAGAGGTTGTCCCATGTTTGACAGGACTTCCTCTAGCTTTTGCATCCTTTTGTCCATTGCCGCCATGTAGGCTTCGATGGACTGCTTGAACTGGTGATCCCGATCTTCATGATGTGAGGATTGCTCGGACTCCATTCTAGCCGCTCTCGATCTGGTAACCACGGGGCTTCGATCCACGGTTGATTGGTTTTGCCCCCGAGCTATGGTGAAAATCCTGAGTCGATCAATAAAAAAGAGATTAGTACTTGTAAACCAATAATAACGAGATCAACCTTTGGATGGAAGCTGGGAGGTTCAAGTCCTTTTGTGTTCTTTGCCAATTTTATGTGTTTTAAGTTCCACGCGTGAGAATGTTCGAGGTCCACGGGTTCGGGTTTGCCTGAGGCGTCTCTGGAGAAGTGACCAGTTCGCTTGAAGCGTGTCTGGAAGAGGACCAGTTCTCTTGAAGCGTGTCTGGAAGAATGACCAGTTCGCTTGAAGAGTGTCTGGAGAAAGACCAGTTCGCTTGAAGCGTTTCTGGAAGCGTGACCAGAAAACACTCAGGTTATGGAAAAGAAGTGATTTTTATGTCGGCTTTTTACTTAGCGTTAACTGGTTGCATCCCTACTGGAAGGTGTTCCTTTTGGCTCGTTTTAGGTGCCTTGACAGTCACAAGGCGGTATCCGATAGTCCTTCACGAGTTCTTTGCTGTTTGAGAGCTGGACGCCTCTAGACCTAAAAACTTTTTAGGTTTCTGCGCGATTTGGGCAGAAACTTCATAAACTCGCTGCCAGAAGACGGAAACTCCTCTGCAACTTGCTGTCCAGCGTGGACAGAGCTCCGCTCTCCCGATTTTGACCCCCTTGCGCTTGATGTAAACCAACAACACCGTCCCCAGTGGAGTTGCCAACCTGTAGCACCCGCCGAGAGAGCTACGATAGGCTCGGAATGGTTTTACGGGCCTTGGAAATGTGGATTGTGTTGGATAGCAACGTGGGCTTTAGTTTTCCTGCATTCACATGGGGTAAAATGAGTTAGGCCTCATAGTTTTTAGAAAAACGGGCGTATTGGCGTTTTCTTGTGATTTCAGCAGCATAACGGCTAAGACAAGGCGTTAGCTCAAACATACACACAAGAAAGCAAAGAAAATGGAGTCGCCACCGATCTTTAAAGGGAGATCGGCCCCTATTTAAAGAAATAAAGCACTAGTAATACAGAATCTGGGTTCCGGCCTTCAAGTTGAAGCAAATATGGAGAAATCTGCCAACCCGAGGCGGTTTACACAGCGTAAAGGGGGAAAAAAAGGGTTTAAGAGAACGGGAGAGATGGAAAGGGGAAAATGGGAAGAGAGGCGTGGAGCGCGTAGATCATGGAAGCCGGGATGCCGGGGGCGTTGCTGCAGACTGCCGTCCTCCCCTTGGGATGCCTCTCTTCAAGTGTGCCCAAATGAGAGGGGAGCTCCTCCTTTTATAGATGTTGGAGTGGGCTTTGGGCTCCCTTGAAGTCATGGACTTGGTCCATGGGCTTGGGCTTGAGTGGGATCATGGACTTGGTCCATGGACTTGGTCTTGAGTTGGGGTCATGGGCTTTGGGCCTCTTGAATGGTTTTGGACTTGGTCCATAAGCTTGGCTTGGTGGGCTAGAGCTTGGCCTAGCCCATTTGCTTTGGGTGGGCCGTTGTAAGAGCCCAGAGGTGTAGGGAAGCCTGCTTCTGAGGCTTGGGCTACATTGTGGAGCCCGTTGAGGTGGCTTGTAGGAGCTTCTCTCTTTGTGGGGCCCGGTCTGGTTGTTGAAAAGCCTGCTTCGAGGCTGGGTGGAGCTTCGCTCCCATGGGCTGAGTTTGGAAACGCCTGTTTAGCCGGTTTGAATTTCCTTTTGTCTTGAATTTGTTTGGGCTTGAAATCCATTTCAATTTATCCATATTTGGGCCCAACGGTAGGGTGTCAACAGGATGGAAGGTTCGATTATATGTGTGTGTGTGTGTGTGTATACTAGTGAAAAAATAGATGCATGCACGGACGTAAATTAAAATAGATAAACAGATGCATAGTCCGGCGCTCCGGCTAGGAATTTCTTACTCTAGCTTTATTTTGTATATAGGTGAAATATGTTTTATAAAACGGATAAATATTAAAATTAATAAAAGCATGTATTCGGTAATAATAAAAGCAAGTTCTCACAGTTCATGGTTCACGCTTGCTATAAGAACAAATGCAAATACTATATATGGACATAATCAGGTGCATTCTGTCTGCACTGGAATTGCTCGACAGAGGCTCCATTAAGTTATTCTTTCGACAAGATGAATCTTAGCCATTGAATCTAAATGCACGTAGTAGTTGTGTGGCTATGTGAGAACCAAGCATTTCTATATTATTATTTTTACAATTCATTCATGACCATGAGGTAATTTATAAATATGTTGCTAGGAATAAATGTCGTTTTGACATGTTGGGTTGTGTGAGACACCATTCATGAGCATGTTAAACACAAGTACGCATTGTGACATTAGCATATTTCTGTAGCTGCACTACCTGTTTGTAATATGATTTATTGGGTATTGATATAGAGATGTATGATCGGCACACTGTTTAGGGTATTATGACTATATTCTACCTCACAAAGTAGGTACCCGGGTTTGACCTGCCTGGTTAGATTTGGGGGTAAAAGGGGCAACACCCCCAAAGAAAATTTTAATTTAATAAGCTGTATAGGTGGGAAAAAATTTGCAATTTGTGTTTGGGCTCCACCCATGCTTAGGCCCGGCCCGTCTCAATGAGGGCCTAGTTAAAATGAGAGTCAGCCCGCTAGGGCTTCATTTTCGCACCGCCTCTCTGTTTCTTCTTTCATTTTCCCTTTCTTCTCATTTTCGATCTAGCCCTAGACCACGCCAAAAGCTCTTCCAAACTTCTTTAAGGATCATCAACTAATCTCAAGGAAGCTTCAAATCTCAAAAATCTGAGTTTAGGATCATTGTTCTTCGGGAAAAATCATAATCGAGGTAAGTAGATGTTCTGTTTTCTTGAGTTAATGATGGATTTTCTTCTCAAACGTATTATAGAACTGGTAGGAGTGGGTATCGTCTAAGAAATTCCACAATTAAAGCATTTTGAGATTCGGATGAATTAGAGTTAGACGGTTTTGTGGAAAATAGGATATTACTGGGTAGGATGGTGGAATAGATGACATCTTTATACCTTTCACAATACTAGAACGTGATATAGCCAGAGCATATTAACTAGTTTGGAGAACTAGAGGTCTATCCTCTAATGCCTAGTGTTTGACAGATTGCTTGTGTGACAGTGATGTGCTAAATCAAAGTGTATGTTTGTTGATTTTAATAATGTTACATGCATGATTTATGATATTCATTTTGTGTGTATGAGATGATGCATCATTCAAGATAAGTGACAGTAACTTGGTAGTTCTGTGCATAAGTATTATCATGGGTATGTTATCTCATTTAAATTTGGTATATAACTGCAAATATGAATGGGTTCCATAGTTGTATTGATTAACATGAGAAAAGGTTTATTCATGGTCCTTAATTGACATAAGAGGGGTGTGCATGGCCCATTGAAGACATACGATTATGTACATGTTCTTCTTGGCATCGGTATTGATTTCACATCTTATATGGTTATTTAGGAGTTGATACACCGCATCATTGTCATGACATGCGTATCATGAGTTTCATCTGCTTCTATTTTTGTGTTAACTGCTATCTCACTACAACAAAATGCAACAATTGCAAGCAACAATTGCAATCAAAAAAATTTTGTTGCAAATGGTGTGCACAACTGCAACAAAATGAAGCTTCATTCTTATTTATGGTCTTTAGCCATAAATTGCAACGAAACACTTCTTGTTGCAAAAAGTGTTGCTATTATATACAATTGCAACGATAATTTACAACAAATAATTTTCTTTGCTATTGGTGGGGCATATTTGCAGCAAAATGAGAGTTTGCTCCTATTTAATTAATAAATTGCAAAAAAATCTATCTCGTTGCGAAATGTGGTTGCTATTACATGTTAAAAATAATAGAATAAAATTATACATTTGCACAAATGAAAAATATTTATTAGCATCAGAATATTTTTAAACAGTGAAATTAAAATTTCTTTAACATTCGAAAATTACCCTTACTAAGTAATTTAATTTATTAATTTTAGAAAATTTACCTTTACTACGTAATTTAATTCATTTAAACTACTTATAGTTTGAATTTGGCCATTATTGAACGCAGCAATAAGCCAATTAGAAGCCCTAAAGCTATGAGTTGAAACATGTTAAAAGAGAATTCAGCCCCTTTCCATCTTGCCATAAAGCATATGTTGTACGTATGGGGTGCATGTGCGGGCTACAGAAAACCAAAAAAATCAAAAGGGGCTTCAGCCCCTGACATCTTGCGAGCAGAGGCAGAGAGGGAGGAGGGAACAAAGAAGAAGAAGGAGAAGAAAAGGAAGGAAGATGACGAGGTTCAGTCGTACGCTCGCCCGACGCCGAAGGAGATGCTGTCGTTCGGTGTCGCCATGCCACTGTCACTGCTAGCTGATTGGAGGTAAGGAAGATAAGAGAATTTTGCTGGGTTTTTTAAATTTCATCCCTAAAACATGTTAAAATGATAGGGCTTTTAATTTATTCTTGTAGAGCTTCGAGGAATGATGAAGATTTGGGTAGAAATTAAATCCTGTGCTATGGGTTGAAACAATAAAGCTAAAGGGAAGCTAGGGCTTCAATTTTCATCCCCTAAGATCATTGTGTAAGGTTTTAAATCATGCTAGGAAGTATTATTTATTAATTTTACATGCTAAGGGTGTGTTTGGTTACACACAAAACATGTCAATGAAAACTTTTCAATCAAAAACTTTTCACTTCCCATAACTACTTTATTTTTAAATTATTTTTTCATATTTTCCTATATAAACAACCCTACTTTTCAATCATTTCCACACAAATACCCATACAACTACCCTATCTATTTTAACTTTATTCTCTTTACACCTCATTATTACCTCTATCATATCACATCATTTTCTATCAACTTGACAACTTCTACTCTGAAAAGTTTTCATCAAAAAGTTTTACCTCCAACCAAACACACCCTAAATATGCAATTTTAAAAGGTGATTTAGATTTCTACCCAACCGTAAATATAAGGCAGTTGGGAGAAACGAATCCAAGCGTGGGGTTTTTATGTAGAACGTGTAGCGAGATTTGATAATATTTTTTTAAAGCAGTCTAAATATGAAAATTGAATTAGTGTGACAGGGAAATTATGCAAACAGCCCTAGACATCTGGTTTTGATGTAAAAGATGTGTGATTTAGTTGTAGGCATGGGGCTACCACTATTTCGACATACAAGATTGTAATGTTGGTTTGAGTTGGTCATGGAATACTGATATCAAGCATTCTTACCTTTTGTTATGGCTTTTAGGATGGACTTCTAATTTTGTGGGGGTTCATAAACCATCGTTCCTTCACATTCATTAACAGGATCTGTTATATGTTATAGTCACTAGGTTTTTTTTTTTGGGAAGTGGTAGTCACTAGATTCTTGAGGCTGTATAGATGTACATAATTATTTTATGTTGATTCCAATTCTTGAGATCCTTATAGGCTAAGCAAGGATAGTTAAGAGAAGAAGAAGAAGCAAGGAAGTACTTTCAGCAGCTAATCAATGTTGTAGATCATTGCCACAAGAAATGGGTTTGCCATAGAGATCTAAAATTATGGTTTTTCTAGCAAATAATATCTTTGGATACTGAATTTGTTCAAAAAGTAATCAAGCTCTTAATTTTTTAAATTGAAATTGTGCAGTTAGGGGTTTGTTTGGCAACCTGCACAACTCATGTTTTTTTACAAAAATTTTCACGCCCGGGGTTTTGACTGCAAAATCCCATCATTTCATACTTTCACCCGTCGTCACCAAGGCTGTTGCTGCGCGAATGGTTGCACAGTAGCCTTTCCTTGGGAACGGCAATGCGGGAGAAGTGCTCAGCATATACCTCTGCTACGAGGGTTGTAAGAGGTTGCCCTAATGCAGCAGGCACCACCAGTGGCTCCTCTCATCTCCAACAGCAGTCGATGCTGATCGGATCATTGCCCAGCGCATTGCGACATTTACTTCCTACCTAATTATCTGCATGGCGTGCACAATGGCATCTAAGACGAAATTTACGAGTGGGTGATCCGACGCAAAATCGGCGGTCAACACAAATCGACGGGTATCATTCGGAATCGTCCATCAGCTCCCTTACAAAATCAAGCTTCCGCCGACCAGCGGCGACAACTCGACAGGTAAAGTCATTCTACCCTCTTTTTGTTCGATCATATGCGTGAGTGGTTTTCATTCCTGTTCTGCCACCAGGCTAGCCTTTGATTCACATCGTTTACCTATGATTCTATGCGTGTATAATGCTGCCAAGTTTCAAAACATTCTTTCTGCCTTCAACAAGAGCGGTATTTTTTTGAAATTTGAAAGGAAAGGACAGGTCCAAATGGTTTAATCCATTAATCTATCAATCCCTGTCACAACAATTAGTCTATTGAGCCATTAAACTAGTCAGTGATTACTTTGAAATTTTCGATTAATTGATTCTGTAATTTATACAAGTTCAAGATTTTAAAATGCTTGTTAATTATGAAACTTCTTTTAAAAAATATGAGTAATGGTCCATGTATGATACAAGAGCTTTCGGGGTCTCGAGAAACTGGAAAAATCTTTGGGAATTGGATTATGATGAGCAGAGAGGAATCTGATATCAAGGGAATAGATTGATGTATGCAACTACAAGTTACGTGCTTAGATTTTAGCCATGACAATCAATCGCTCCACACAAAATCTGCATATACCTGTGACCGAGTATTCCATTCAATGAAAGATGTCCCTTGCCACCTTCTGGCTTGCTGGCGTATAGGAGAAGCTTGTTTTCTGGGTTCTATTGGTTCCTCATAGATTGCAGATGACTGGCTAGAAGCGCCTTTCCAAACAAGTTACCAACAAATAATTTAATGTCTGCTTTCTTGCTTGGGAATGCGTAGCAATGGGGCTCTTGTTACTTTCATGGAACCTAGCGTCGGTCTTTAAGGAATTCTACTGATAAAGACTCATGGTGCCTTGAGATTTGTTTCTTGCTTCATAGATAAAGCGTGAATATAGTTACATGAAGTGATCCAGGTTATTGACTAGGTGCCTCTAATAGTACCTAATGCATTTTTTTCGTAGGAGGATGAGTTAAAAACTCTCTTTTTCCACAATGAGTACACTCAGAGAAACTGAATTTAATCAGAGAGGGCTTGATCTGTGATGGTTACCAAGCTCTCTCCCAAACCAACTTCTGTGATTAAAGCACTCACTGGGATGTTAGCTTTCACATTAAATACTGCTCTCTATCTGAGTGTTCTGTTTTGGACTTCCTGTCCTTCTATCCAACTTTCATCAACTTTCAAATCACAGTAAACGACCCAAATCTCTCCTTCACAAACACAACTTTTTGTGCTTTGTGTCCTTTCAGCCAAAGAATGGACAAGTTTTTCCCTCAACTGCCGAGCCTCTCAAAAAACATCCATGAAAGACAGAGGCAGAGTCGTTCTCGTCTCCACCTTCTTCTCAGACTAATCTTGTAGGAAACACCCTTTTAGAGGAAAATTGACATTATCTGGCATTCAATAGAAAATGTAGGATACACCCTTCTAAGTTGATAAATTATCTGGCATTCAATAACAAACTCCTGGGTTGTTTCTCCAATTTTTTGCTCCATCTTTTCATAGCTGTTTAGCAACACAAAGAGATGAATATTGATAATCCAATTGCTCCATTTCAAAGTAATGGAGGAACTCTTTCCCATGAGAGTTAACTTTTGCCAAATGTAAAACAGCTAAACAGATCTATTAGGCTTCTTGAAGGGAATATGTGTAGCCATCCATTCTTCTCCATTATTATGACCATATAGCTCACCTGCTGAGATGCAAAAGCCTCTCTAATACCTAATCCACTTCTCAAGACCTTCTTTGTTACTAGCAAATGACTCCATTATTTCTCTCACCACTTCAATATTTCCATCAACTCTCTTCAACCACTCATCACTGCAAAAATGCAAATGCCAAAACATGAATCCGTTTGTCTATGTCAACATGCATTGAAATGATTAGTTCAAATATTCATTTTCTAGACGTGCGTTTTCTTCAATTAACTAGTGAATAATTCTTTTCAGACCGCTACAACATGAATAGTTCTTCCTCCCCATATATGGATTCCTTTATCCAGACTGCATTACCAGCGGTTGTGGAATCGGTTGAAAATTGTTCGTAAGGACACTTTAAGCGACGTAAGTCACTTGTATTATTAGGTGGAGCCTTAGCACTAGCTCAGGAGGAAGAACAAAGCCAGATGGATTTCAATAATCGTGACTTAACACTCCAACGTGAACTATTTATGCATTCTTTGGTCCGTGGGGGGGATCGACGATACATCTCACAACTGCGAATGACTACATTCGCATTCAATCAGTTGTGCGATTTAGTGAAGAGTTAAGGGATCTTGCAATCCACTAGATATGTAACCATCGGTGAATAAATGGCAATGTTTCTACACACGTTGGCCCACAATGTACGAAATCGTTCCATCGGTATGTACTTTTGTAGATCCGGTGAGACTGTGCATCGCCATTTTCATAAGTGTCTACAATTAGTACTCTCCCTACATGAAGACTGCGTCGTCCGTCCAAGTTGTCAAACTCACCAAAAGATCTCCTCTGACCCCACTCTAGCACCATACTTTTAGGTACACCGTGAATCATTTTTTATCCTTAGTAAGTTTAGCAAGGTGTTGACAGACACAAGCGACCTAGAGATTGCACACCGGATTGACATTTTTGTTACTTACTAGAAATGCATTGGAGCTATTGATGGTACTCACATTCTTGCCCAACCTCCATCTGAAAATGCTCTTGTGTTTATAAATAAACATGGGGACCCCACATAGAATGTTCTGGCAGCATGTGACTTCAATTCGAAGTTCACATAGATATTAGCTGGATGGGAAGGTAGTGCGCATGATGTACATGTCCTCCAAGATGCACTAGAACGTTCCGCCAATCGTTTGATAATTCCACGAGGTAAGAATTTCTCATTTGCGCTTTCTCATATTCATGAAATACTATTGCCTACTTGACAGATCACCCCCATTTGCTACAGGCCGTTATTATTTGGTGGATGTTGGATACGCGCATGTGCCCGGTTTTATGGCATTATACAAAGGTGTTTCATACCATATGAGCAATTTCGGTCCTAGGAGGAGTCCAAGGAATAATGAAGAGTTGTTTAACTTCAGACATGCTCATTTGCGGTCAACTGTTGAAAGATTGTTCGCTGTGTGGAAAAAGAGATTTCCATCTCTGCAAGTGGCGACTACATACCCCTATAGGATTCAAGTTCAAATGGTGATCACATGTGCGATTCTCCATAACTACATAAACCACTGTAGATGGTTCTGAACTATCCTGCCAAATCATCGAGGAACCAAACATTGCTAATTTTGTTATTGTTAGTGATGTCGACAATGGAGAACAGATGGAAGTTATGGTGAGGAGGGTGTCTAGCAAGGCCCGACATGAGTGGAGGGCGAAACGCGATGAATTAGCATCTTGAATGTGGGCAGATAATTCGTCCATATAGGAAGTCTTCATGTAAACCGAAATTTGCTTATGTATGGGATATATGATGACTGTACTCCATCAAATAGTATGGTGACATGTTATGAATGTGTCTGTGGGCATAATGACTTGATTTTCTATGACTTGTGGTTTTAAAAATTCATTCGAATGTGTTAATACATATGTTCATGTGTTATCCTTTTGGTAAGTGCCATCTACACTTGGTTGTGCTCATTTACTGGCAGGCGGTATACATGGACCACTTTAGACGTGTGTTCATTGGGGAGGAAACCCCTGGCGAGGGGTCCAATCACCGGAAAAGTGGTGCAGGTCCATCGTCGTTCAAGTATAGACATCAGTGGACGAAGGTGCAAGATAAGAAGTTGGTAGATATTCTTCTTTGGAACTTACACAATGGAATCATAGAGGCCAATAAAATTAAAGATATAGTCTTCCAGGTAATTGCCCAGGAGTTAAGTAATCTCTTTGCAGTATCCATTAGCCCTCGAAATGTGCAAAATAGGGTGATGACCTTAAGAAAGACGTACAGTATGTACTTGAAAATTAAAAACAAAATCGGAATGGGGTGGGATGCGGCAGAGAGCAGATTTGTTGGTCCCGAATTTGCCTGGAAAGCACTAATACAGGTATGCGACATTCAATTATATGTTTCTTATTGTCACTGTTATGTAAATATTATTCATGTTGTTTAACACCATAGAAGGAATTAGCTAACATCCACTAAATTTTCTTTTTCAACAAGATAGCAGGTTCAAAAGATTCAGGCAGCCACAACATCTTAGCTGGGATGATTTACATGAGTTATTCGGCAGTAATCATGCCACAGGTCATTTCTCCGGGGGTTTGAAGTGTCACGACAAGGATGGGATGAAGAAGGTGGGGTGGATGAAGAATGGACGACATTTAGCATGGAGACTCCTTAGAGTGAGGAGCCCGCCATTGGATCGGGGGGCGAATTTGTTATTCCAGGCTCATCTGGAACCCTAATAGGAGGTTCATCTAGTCCTTTGCATGCATCATCACATGCTGGTGGACCATCTCCTAGCTCTTTTGAGTATCGTCCTAGATTGTCCGTTCATAGACGGCCACAGACACCGATGCAAGAGTTTGTCGGCATTGTCGAAACCTATTTAGGTCAACTCGGAACTGTCTCACACACATACCCACACATTCAAACAAGACTGGGTAGAGGATTACCGTGCATTGCCTACATTATTAGAGTCTATGGGAATACCGATGCTAATTTAACAGTGGTTATGTGTTACTTAATAAGAACCCCCATGTTGCATCAGCGTTTATAGCAGCTAACGATCATATGTGTGCAATTATGTTAAATGGGATTAGATAAGGCCTTTGAGTTGATGTTATTGCTCAATAGAAGTAGAATCTGATTGAACACTTCTTATTTTCATATTGCTTGTGACAATTATTGGGTTTGTATTAACTATGTAGTTTTATGTAATGTACCTTTGTTTGGACTTGAATTTGGAAAATGCTATTATGTGTGTCTATTAGCGATGATGCATTTGTTTTGTTTTATGGTTTTGCAAATGGACATGAACTTGTATTGGGTTATTGAAAATGTGGAACAAGATCAATCTAATTGTTACTTTTTAAAGACTATAGTAGCTATTTAAAAGCATTTCCTGGATTTACGTTACAACTTATATTCTTTTTTTATCATAATCACCGCAGCTATCTAATGCGATATCATAAAACAGCGACTTTGGTTCTTATACGTATGTTACTATTGTTTTGAAAAATATAATAGGTCTAGGCGTGGAGATGGTGAGATGTTATGTTGTATTCAAAGGTCGTGTACCTGGTATATACATGTCATGGCTGAAAGCACATAATCAAGTTAGTGGTGTTAAAGGTTCTTGTTACCAAGCTTTTAAGGATATAGGCCAGGCCGAGGCAGCGTGGACAATTTTCATTGGAACGGGAAAGGAGAAAGAAGGGGTTATGAACCTATGTGACTATCAGGAATGTATCAAACCAACTAATTACATAGTCATCAACCTATGTGACCGTAGGCTTGTGGAAAAGAAAAGCTTGTGTAAAATTAATATTTTCAGAAGTTTCTTAGCTGGGTTTCTGATTTTTCTCTTCTTTGGATGACTTAGCCATCACAAGTCGCTTTGATTTGTATGGTATATTTAGTGGACTCCTAAGTGGTTTTATATACTAATCCTTTCACTTGCAATCCACTATTTATAATTTTCATTGCTATTAGTAATATAAATGGGCTACAATAATATTAACGGGCGGTGGTAAAGTATAAAGAATCAAATTAATTTTTCTATTTCTTTACCTAAATTAGACAATTCACACGTTGTGTTGGAGTTAGAAATACACGATAAATAATTATGAAACATACCAGTGCGAGTAATTCACACATTTTTCGTTTAAATATTTTATCCAATTATTACGAAGTTAAATAGATGTGTTGTGAATTTATTCAAATAATCAATTCCATTAACCACGTCGTTTGATGTTGCAAAAACAGTCCAATGTGCACCCTTCACCCTCATTATACTGAAATACCCTCACTGGGGTCCGTTAAATTATTTTAACGGCATGGGTATAAGTGAAATGTCACGGGTATTTGACCCTAATTTATGATATGTTGTGGGTATAGTAGGAAATATATGCATTTGTTTGGGCCATAAATCCTGAAAATTTGTCACCTGAGTTTTAAAGATTGCCAAATAGCCCCTATATCTCAACTCATATTACAATAACTTTTAACAAAATTTTTAAAACGTTCCCTAGCCCAGCCAATCATTCTTTTATACGCTTCAACGTGCTCCATTTTTTCGTTTTCAGGCCATTTGGAGAGCATCCATCGTACCTGCGGCATTGGGCCTAATCGCTGGTCAACACATCGTTTGCACACTTCAAGGAATGGTCAATGTTGGCAATTTTTGGTCAACAAAAGAAAAAAACAATGCTTGAATGGCAGGCGGATTTAATGGACGAGCTGTTGTCTGCCGTCGGAGGGTGGATGCGATAGTTTTTTCATCTAAAAATTTGTCAACCGATTTTTTACTATAACCAAACGCACCCTAAAATTCTCTTGCTTCATGAGGATGGAAACCTTAATATATCAGTTTTTATTCTAGTGTGCTGCCACAACAAAGCAAGGTATGTGCCATGTGTCACCCTTTTTCTTATATGAATCTCTATTTTTTGCCATTCAATGGAAATGTAGGAAGTTCCAATCATATATTTTATTTTCAGGAGGGTGGACTACTGTATAAAACATGTGGGACTTGAGGAAATGGTTTGAGTCTCCATCAGGAGGGAAAAGATGCGGCTTGTTTTTTTTATTGCACCACATTCATCTATTAGTTTTAGAAGGATTTGACTTGAGGATGAATATGTGAATTTTAGAATTATTGTATATGAATTGATGATCATGAGATGTATGCCTTCTGTTTGTTGAAAGGAAAAATCAAGGTATATACCATAATCTGATTGCACACTTCTATTGATATGTTTGAACTATGCCAGTTTTGGATTAGTGATTGAATGAAGTACTGGTTTCTGGCATTTTCATTTGGGCTTTTTCTCCAAGGTATGGAATGTGGATTTTCAGTTCTTAGTGGTTTCTTTTATTGATGCAATGTTAGAGGTAAATAGGAGTTATGGATATTGTTGTTTTTGAAACTGTTTAGACGTATCAAAATCTTATAATGATGATCCCTCAAAGTTGCTGATGGATCTCATTTTCAGTTTCACTGTCTTTGTGGGCTGTGACTTAAGGGTTTTATAGTTCTATGTTTTCTACCCAACTTCCTTTCCAAAATATCCTATTTGTTATGTTCATCATGGAAAAATTGTTATATTGCACAAAACTTATCAAAATCGCATTATGGTGGAATCAATGTATAACTATCCTCTGCATTCAATTTTGGCAGCCACTTTGTGTACCTAAAACTCCTCCAAATTATTACATTTTCCTAAATCTAATGAATATAAACTAGAATGGGTAGACACAACCTTCCTCATGTAGATTCTTATGTGATTCCATTTCCTCATGCAGATTCTTATATGATTCCAACTTGTTTTGATGGGTCATTCGTATAATGGAAATCAAAGGTGAAAACTTAAATTTTTGCAACACCTAACTTAGATCCTTAGATAGCCTTGTTCTAGCCTTGATGTCAAACTAAAATTTGAACTACAATGGGTAATAGGTGGGGGATTCAAATGAAGCTTGTGTTTATTTGATAGAACTAGTTTATTCGATGGATTATTTGGAGACATTCTAATGTGTTTTTTTCTATTTTATGTATTTCTATACTAATGCATTTTCAAAATTTTTGTCAGGGCTACGATGGCTTAGCGATGACACTCATTGGGACTTATCATCTTGGAATATAAAAGGATACTTTGTTTCACTTATGAATAGAGCATTTAGTGTAATGTTTATTTAATACAATTGTACACATATTTAGTTAGAAAATATTCTATTGATATAAATTTTAGTTATGTAAATTATGGATTATGTGTGGATTTTTTTGATTGGATGGGAATTATGTATGGATGTTGAATGCAATATAATGGGTGAAATTTTTTATGTTAATTATATGCTTTTGATTATGCTATTATGCAACGGCAAAATGGTAGCAAAATAATTTTTAACAATCGTTTTGCTAGATGGGTGGGGCTTTTATGTGCAACGAAATATTTGGTTGCTAATAGTGCTCTGTCGTGATGACAATTTGCAACCAAAAAATTGGTTGCTGTTGTATAATATTTGCGATTATTTTTTATTTGGGTGCTATTTACCTTTAGCCATGGGCTTCTTGTAACCATCGTGCAACCATACGTTTTTGTTTCCAAATGCATTTTAGCAACCAAAAAAGCTTCTACAACAACCAAAAAGCTTTGTTGCTATTAGTCGATTTTGTTGTAGTGTCTACTTACTGAGTCTGTTTAGACTCAGATCATTTGTTATTTTGTTTTTAGACCATAGGTCAGGAGAAGAACCTCAAAATGAGATTGGTGAAGGACATAAACCTGGAGACCAAACTCAATAAATTAGGCCTTTTATGTTTAGCTATTTTGAGCTTTATGCTTATTTTTTACACTAGATAGCGTAAAAATTTACCTAATTTGACCCAATGATGAAGAATATATTGTACTTGGATATTTTCGAACTTGATTTACAATTTACATATGTATATGTTTTTTTGAGTTGTTTTGTAGAGTAGTGATGGATTATGATGATTTTTTTCTTTGTGGATGTCTTTGTAGTATAGGCATGTGAATATGTAAATGTAGAGCTAAGTATTTATATCTTAGAATGAAATTGTGATGTTTATGTATAACAAGTTTTGTATACTGTACTAACCCTAGTAGGTTATGGGAGATGTTACCGAATTTTCCTTAGATCACGTGGCACTCATTGACTAGTCATTGAAGATGCCTAGGCAATGAGGCGTAACAAGCTAACATTCAACTTATGCGCAATATAAAAGTGGTAATTTTAGGAGCTCGCCATTTTCTACCTCCTTGTTGTAACAAAAGCTAGAGTCAATGAGAAAAATCTCTAAAATTCTAAGGTTTGGTCTCTTCCCTATCATTCCTCAGTGCACCTTTCTATTTCAAGTTTCAATCCTACATCCACCAAGAACAACTATAAACGATATGGAAGAGACAAAGAACTCAAACTCGTGAAGGTAAAGGGTAAATGATGGGAGAGATAAATAGAGAAAGAAAGAGAGAGGGAGTATAAAATCTAGCCTCCATTTTGTGTTTGCTTTATTTACTTAATACTCCATTTTTGTATTGTGAATTATAGGAGACCTAGAATTGTCTCTCACTTTTCCTTAAATTTTTGTTTAGTTATCTGTGAGATGACCTCCCCCAATTACTCAAACAAATTTGGTTAGGGCGTGGAGGTTAGTCGACCACAACTATGACTTGAATCTTTACTAGCAAATAAATCTATAAATTTTTTTTGCTTCCTCTTCATTTGAAGAAGAAGAAAAACATAAATAAAAACAAAACAACAGGAAAAGATCTCAAATGATGACTGAAACAAATATCAAGAGTCGAAAACTAAGATGATATGTTGGAGACACTGATGAAATATAAGAAAAGTGGGATTTCCGTTCTGAACTCACTATTTTCAGGAAAAAGAAGGGGAGAAAATATTTATCCTTACATTGTAGCTACCACATGACTGAGGCACGAAATGCCTCATGATGTGTAGACACTTTTCTTCTACAATTTCATTCGATTCCAAAATTGAATAGTTATGATATTACCAAGTGCAAAAATCAAGATAGACAAGGGACAGGATCACAATAAACTTTGTGAGCCAATTTTAAGAAAATACTTCAAGATAAATTGCTTTTTTCTAGTGATGTTGCTTAAATTAGCACTGTAAACATTCTTATGACATGATTTGAACATAATTAGGCTAAGAAGAAAAATTCGCAAGGTAAATTAAAAGACATGTTCCATCAACAAGACAACTCTGGTCGATTTGTTAGACTTTTTAATTAACTTCTATTTTTATTATTATTATTTTTACGTTATTATTTTTAAGTAAGAACTAGATGGGGTCTATTGAGAACAAGAGAAGAATCTTCTAGAAAAATATCTAAGTTCACATTAACATAGAATTCTTTAAAACCATTTTATTCGAGATAAAGCTATGATTGCTCAATCTATGCAAAACAGTTAGCATTCTAAGCATATATATCCCTAGGCCAAATATTCTTGAAGCAAATATGAATACAAATTTAGACTAATTTGAAAATACAATCACTTATTTTGACCATAATTGGAAATATACCACATAGTTTCAAAAATTGCAAATAACTTCTATATAGTTTGATTATAATTACAAATATACTCATATTGTTAAGACGCTGTTATTGCACCATCATTATATAAGTGCAATAATGACCTTATAACCAGTGTTGTCAGGACCTGTCCGACCGGGAACCAGTCCAGGTTCCAGTTCGGTTCGGTTCGGTGCGGTTCGGTTTGTATATGGAAAACCGTTTGAACCGATAAACCGGCAGTCGAACCAGAATATCCGGTCCAACCGGGTTCGATCGGTCGGACAGGGCTGGCCCTGATAATATGTAATTATGTATTAAAAAAATGAATGAAAAAAAACTGTCGAATCGCCCCCACTCGCCTTCCTCACCTCACTCCTCACTCCTCAAAACCCTAACCCGCCGCTCCCGATTCCGAATCGCCGGCACGCCTCGCTCGCTTCGTCTTCAGTGACGGCATGCCCGTGCGCCCGTGCCCTCCCGCACTGTTCGTCGCACCAACCGCCTCGTTGTCCGTTCGCGCTTCGTCCTCAGCGTCGGCACACACCGCCGTAGCACGCCCACCCGCCCAGCACTCCCCCGCGCCGTCTGCAGCACTAACCACCTCGCCCGCCCTCACGCGCCCGCTTCGTCTTCAGCACCGGCATGGGCCGCCACCGCACTATCCGTCGCATCATCCTCCGGCGCTGCCCGCCTGACCAACACGCGCCCGCGCTTCATCCTCAAAGTCGGCACTCGCCGCCGCCGTGAGCCCAACACGCCCCTCGCCGTCCACTGCACCGTTCGCCGCGCTAACCGCCGAGCTCGCCGCGAGCTGTCGTTCGCCGTCTCACCGGTCGCCGGCAAGCTGGTTGCCATCTTGCTGTCTCGCTGCTCACTGCTTGCTATTTCCGGCGACGAGCAGTGACCTCCTTTCCATTTCCGGCGACACCAACAGAGCAACGACATATAAACAAGTCTATGTTAGCTGCTAGGATTGCTGGCTTTTCTTTCAACAGTGGCCTTGAAATGAATGCCTCGGATTCAATTCACCAGCTGGTAAAATCCTGCGGTTGTCGAGTGATAGATAGATAAAAAATTCTTTAAAGTGCAAGTTGAGTTCTAAAGATCAAATGAGCCTACTATGGGTTGAATATTTAAGAGTGCTCAAGGACGCATTAGTCGTGAAGTCTTCAAATAAAAACCAGCCCCACACTAGACTAATCATTGATCCTGCTTCGAAATTCTACCTGATCAAAAGACATAGTCTGTTCTCTGCAATACCTGAACATTTTCAACTTAATTATTGGCAATATTTGTAGTCTTTGGATTTATTTAGGATTTATGAAAATATAATTTTATCAATATATTTATTTAAAATTTAAAAATAATTTAATATTTATGACATCATAAATATGTCATGCTGACGTCACCAATTCGAACCAGACCAGTTCCTTTACCGGTTCGGTTCTGACAACATTGCTTATAACGGCATGAGTATATTTGCAATTATAGCCAAACTTAGTAGATATATTTATCAATCACACAATCATTATATGTCACGTTAGCACATTATACCAATACATTAGATCTCTCTCATTTGCGTCATTAATTGACACCAATCCATATGGTTGAATGTTGTACATCCGTCCATCCTTGACTAGGTATATGATCCAACAACCTAATGATTAGAAAATCATTTAAAAAATTTACCAAATAAATTTTCTATGATGAACTATTCCTTAAGAAGCATACATCTTTGTTTTAAAGTAAAAGTGTGATAAAAGCCTATGCTTAATCACAATTTAATGCTCATAACAAAGATTTAGAAATTTCGACAACTTAATGACAATTCAGAGATGCAAAACTGTCTCCCAATTGCATGTGTCCACCATGCAAAACGGGAGGTAAAAATAAACTTTTATACTAGAAAATTGTCATAGAGTCAATGCCACTAAAATCAATATGTTAAATGTCACATTTAGATGCTGATTTCACTTACACATTTGACACGTTATTATCTCTTATTAATTTCCCATCAATTAAGTGGATAGAATGTTGCTTAATTTAACATGTTATATGCCTCATTTACGATACTAATATTAGAGCACACCTTTTAGGAGTTCATGACATTCAAATCAACATGTTAAATGCCACATTTAGCATGTTAACTTCAATTACACATTTGACATGTTATTCTATATTATTAATTATTTAGGAACTAAGTAGATAAAATGCTACTTAACTTAACACATTGTATACCTCATTTCTCAATCTAATATCAATTGCAAACTAGGGAGCACACCTTTTAGGAGTCTATGTAGTTGAGATTATAGCATGTTGATAGCAGTTGAAATTTTCGTAAACTTGCAAGAATGAATCTTACTTAAACTTCTAACAAACTCTTATTGCGCAATTAATGTTTAGGTAAGCTTTTTTAATAAGAATTTACCACTTATTGTATGAAATATACACGTAATTCTTAGCAGTATGAAATGAGGTGTTCTTAAAAATGAATCAGCATGTTGAAAAAACATGGTTAGTATGTTCGGGATGCGATTTAATGCACCCAGGTGCATTAACTCCATTTTAACCCATGTTTTATTTTTTTGAAGCTTTTTTATACAAGTGTTAATCTAACTGTATTTAACATGTGTATCAATTTTTACCATTTTTGGAGTATTTTAAATTTATTTTTGATTTTTGAAAACTAGTGGCATATTCTCTTTATGTCATGTAACTTTTTAATATTGAGTTTTTTTATTTCATGCCAAAAGTTGAATGGCAGTCACAAGAGAAGGAGAAAAAGGAAAAGAAGTCATGAAAATGACAGCCATAAAGGGAAAAAGCAAAAGAAGCGGCAACCACATGGGGGAAAGGAGAAAAGAGGTGAGAAAGCAATAAGTATAAAGGATATAAAAACAAAATCTGAGACAGAAAAAAAGAAATAAAAAGTTGAAAATTTTATGCATTTGGAAAAAGAAAAAAAATTGAAGCAACAAAAGTGGAGGATACAAAGGTAAAAACTAAGACAATAAAAAAATAGGAAGTCAAGAATTCCATACATACTTATTGCATTCTGAAGAAGAGGATAAAATTTTAACTTTGCATGGGTTGAATGAAAATGTGAAAAGAATTTATGAATGTGTATAAAATGGATGTATGTCATGAATGTATGGAAATAAATGTACAGAATGAATGTATGGAATAAATATGTATGGAATGTATATCATAAATGTGAAATGATTGTAAATAATGAACGTATCAAATGAATATATTAGCATAATCCGTATATGAATTCCATATGGACATCAATTAGCATGCAGAATATGAAATATGCATGTGAATTTTTGCCAAAGTCAACAAAAATTTCAAGAAAGGTTATCTTTGGACTTGAATTAGCATTCAGAATATGAAATGTGTATATGAATTCTGCCAAATTTAGCAAAAATTTCAGGAAGGTTATCTCCGGACATGAATAAGCACGCGGAATATGAATACAAATGCAGATTCTTTCAAGCAGAAATTTCAAGAAGGATTGTCTCTGGACATAAATCAACAAATGAAATATGAGATACGCATGCAGATTCTGCAAAATATAAAGCAATTTTCAAGATGGCTTGTATCTGTGAAATATGAATGAACATGCAAAATTTGCCAAATTCAGATAATAGTCAAATAATTTTAAAGATGGATTGTATCTAGACATGAATCATCATGCGGAATATGAAACACGCAAATGAATTCCGGATAATTTTAAATAAGTGACATGATAGGCAACCAAACATGAATCAGCATGTATACTCATGTGGATTTTGATAATTTCAAGGTGATTATTAGTGTAGTTAGTTAGATAATTTAAAGTCCAATGGCATACACAATTGAATCAACATTCCAAAAATGAGTGCACCAATTTGCTCCAAATAGTGAGTTTATATATAGGATTAATTATAACTTATTTTTAAATTATCAAAAAAGTATTAAATAACAAAAAATGCATAGAAAAATATACATGAAAAAACATTTCAACTGTCTCCTTCAAACTTTTCCTCCCTTTGTCGTTCACATTAAGACCAATAATCATTCTAGCAAATTAAATTATTGTATAATATGCATAACGAAGATGAGGAGGTGACGAAACCTTTACGAAATCGGCCTGTGGTTTCTAGATAATTTTAAGTAACTTCGAAGATGGGATATATTTGAACATTAATTGGCATATAGAATATAAAATTCACGTGCGGATTCTGCCAAATTTAAGTAACTTTCAAGATACATTGTGCTTGGATGCAAATCAACATGCAGATTTTGAAATTGGCATGCGAAGGTCAACCAATTTCAAATAAGTTTGAAGGTAGTATATATCTGGACATAAATTAACATGCAAATTCTAAATAATTTGAATTAATTATAATTATTTTTACATCATCATAAAATTCTTAAACAACAAAAATATACAAAAAAGTACACAAAAAAATATTTAAAGATTCTCCTTTATGCTTCTCCTTCCTTTGTCGTTCACATCACGACTAACATTTTTTAAACAACTTAAATTATCAATTAATCTACGTATAAAGATAAGGTGATTACAAAACTCTGATGAAAAAGATAAGTAAATAAATGTCATAAAATCAAATGACTGAATATCAAGCATAGTGGAGGAATTACCCTCAGCGACTAGATTGCTCAATATATCCATATTTATTAATTAGGTCAAACTGATTTGCTTAAAATTTTGGCACACAAATTGATTTACTTTTTAGGCTTATTAATTTTTTTATTAACTTGAGAATATTAAGATTGCAAATAAAGAGCAAGAAGACCAATATCATTACTGACATCATAATCATTTTGGAAACAATATTGTCAAGCTTTAACCATACGGCAGTGCACAAACAAATTTGTTCTCTTTTTGTGCACCAAGAGAATTAGAAAATTGGACTGATGGATTAAATATTGCATAACAAAAATTTCTTTCTTCTTCTTTTTTTGTTATTCTAACATAATACAAAATTTTTACACACTACAAAACGTGATGTCAAAAAGAACATGTCCAATATGGTGAATATTTTGTGAGGAATCTAATAGAAATACATGTTAACCTCTTCATTCAATATAAATCTCCTGAATTCTATACACAAAATTCTAAGGCATAGCAATATGAAGAAATGAAACTTTTGTTAAACTTATCTTTTCAACAGTTTTTTTGTCATAAATATACGGCTACAAGTCAATATAACACCAAATATTTCAACTGGTCCCATGTTTAAATCTATACAACACTAACTAGATTGTATTTATTTTATAATATTAAAGATTTTGAGTGTGTTTCTTTACACTCAAAACTTTTTAAACTAAAATTTTTCACTATCCATAACTATTATCTTTTTAATTACTTCTTTACATCTTCTTATACAATAATCATACTTTTTAGTTATTTCTGCATAACTACGCGTGCAACCAATCTATCTATTTTAACTTTATTCTTTTTACTTCTCATCATTATCCCGTCATATTATATTATTCTCTCACATTTTAAAACTTTTACATTAAAAACTTTTCGTCTAAAAGTTTTAGCACTTCTCTCATAAACCCTTCATTCCAAAGTGTTTAAGTCATAAATTGAGAATCGCTATCTGCTATAAACCTTATGCTAATTGTCAAATTGGCAATGTTTCTAAATTTTATAATTTTGAAAATTCTATAATTTCAATGTTATATAGAATTATAAACTTTCATTTAAAGTAATACTTAAACCATGCCAGAATTAATTAACCTAATAAATAATCATATGTTAAAGTTATGAAGTACAAAACACATGATAAAATGTTTACTTAAGGTGTAAGGACAGTCCAATCTAAACTTTTTTTTTACTATAAAACTGTGGAACCCTGACCGTATACGCATTGTTTCGACTGTATACGCGTCATTTCGACATTTGTAATTTTGTAATTATTTTATGAATAAATGAAAATTCATGAATTATATTGATGGATATGTGTATTGGAGATTGAAATAATGCAATTAGGAATTTAACCCCGTGAATAGTGCACGTGAATAGTGCACGTGAATAGTAACCAAGGACTAAACCCGTGATTAAGAGTTAATCACTTGGATTAACTTAATCAAAAAAAGACAAAATAGAGATTTAATCACTACAAGACAAAATAGCAATTCTTTTGGATATTTTAATCCAAGTTTGGATTTTTGTGGAAAAATAGAAAAAAATTCATAAATTGCAATCCGGGTGTCGGAATTCGATGAAATTTTTTATGGATGGTTAAAAATTCATGATGGACATGATGAATGGATCAATATGTGATGAAAATCACAAATCAAAGGTCAAGATGAAACGTCAAATGAAAAATCAAAAAGTAGCATTACTTTAATTAAATACTACTTTTGACTTTTTTATAAAAAGTAAATAATAAAAAAATAAAAAATTAAATGAAGTGCAGCAGCTGCAGGGGCGTGAGCAGGGGCATTTAATGGGCCATTTGACTTTAATCAATGGCTCAAAATCATCCAAATCCTAAATTAACGGTTTAGATTTAATTAGCTTAAAATTAATTAAATAAAAAATAATAAAAATAGGTAAAAATAGGGCTGCATAGGGCTGCTGGAGCAGGCATAGGGTGGGCAGCTCTTGGCTCAATGCAATTTTTAAAATTAAAAAGAAATACCAATTTATAATTAAATACCTCAAAAGCAAGGGGGTAAATTCCAAATTCATGAAAAATCAAGCACTATAAATAGGGATCAAGGGGTGAACGACCAAGGCAGTCCCAAGCTTGAGCAAGAGATCATTTTCCACCCCCAAACACGTTTTTTCCCTTTAGAGAAAGAAGGAGAAAGTTAAAGAGAGAAAGCGTGAGAAAAAGAGGCGTATCTCCGCTTCGGGTAAGTGATTTCTACCCAAATTTCTTTTGGATGTTAATTAGGGTAAAAGCATGCTTAGATAATGCCTAATCATGAGAAAATAAGTAAAGTTATAATGCTTAATTAGAATTATGCCAAAACATCAAAAATTTGGAGCGAAGATAACGCAATCGGGAAGATAGCCTATGATATGTGAAAATAATGCTCCAAAAATGATAAATGATGATTTGGGATGTATTATTATGATAAATAAGATGTTAGAATAATGATATATTAATTTCATGATTTTTGAAATTAAGGATTATGCTTAAGTGAATTTATGATGATTTTTAGTATATGGAGAAAATGATTTTTTGTGGCCAAGTAAATGATGATAAATTCAAAATATAAGAAATTTCCAATGATATACTAGTCATAAGGTATGCCATGGTATTTTTTATTTTTGAAAAAAATATCAATTTTTAAAACCCATGAACAGTAACCACGTCGCTGTGAACAGTAACCACGGATGAACAGTGATTGCTACAGTGATCCCTACAGTATTTTGCTACAGTGATCCGCTACAGTGAACAGCGTGATTTTGGAGAAAATTTGGAAATTAATATTTGAATATAAGTATGGAATTTTTGAAGAATTTATGGACAAAAATATCTATGTAAAGAAATAATGCCCAAATATTATAAAGCATACATGGGAAGCAGCTTAAATAGAGGAAATGAAATATCCTTTGTCCTTGAATAGGAAAAGGAAAAGAGAAGGTCGAAGACACCTCCTAAGAAGGTAAGCAAGTTATATGTTTTGCAAATTATTTCCAAAATGCTTGAAATTGTTTGCAAGTTGCTTTATGAAATTTATTTAAGGTTGGCCATACCTATAACTGTTTTACATGAACTGAAGTTCGTTTTGTGAAATTATTTATTAAATGCTTTTTATGAAATTGTTTATGATTTGCAAATATCATGCCGGCATGTGTATGAGAATGAGCATGTGCACGAGGAATAGGCCTTAGTCGAGGTAGTAAGCGGACCGAATGTCCCCCTCGCTATTGCCAAGTCGCTTAATAGGCCCAGGCCGGCGGCGACCTCCCTGAAATGGGAGCATGTATGGGATGGGCGCCTAGCTAGCGTTGCATCCAAAGGAATGTCATGAATGCTATGTATGCATTGCATTTGCATTTTATGAAATGCATGAAAATGATTGAAAAAAATTATGTATGGCTTGCTTACTGAGTATTATTACTCACCCATGCTTTTTCAACAACAGACAGGAAATGATGATGAAGGCAGCATGTCAAGTGTTATGTAGTTTATGATGTTTATGTAAACTTTATGTACAGACAACGATGATAATTTTGAGATGAAAAGGGAATATTTTTATTCCAATGAAAATGTTTATGGAATAGTTTTTTTTATCATAACTGTGTTATGTGAAATATATTTCAAATTGGATGAATGATGGGAATTTTCCATGTATGGATAAAAAAAAAAAGAAATCCTGCCGTGTGATCAGGGCAACAATCCTGAGTCACGTTTACCAATCAAAACGATCCCGGAGTAAGGCTTCTAGGCACCTCGGTTCGGGGCGCCACAAAAACAACCTTTTTTCTTTCTCTATTTCTATCATTAAAAGTCATTCATGCATGCATACGTATCCACATGAATGGGTTTACTACTATATGATTTTACCATTCTTAACCATCAAAATCGAAATTGATTTTACCATTCTTAACCATTGAAATTGAAATTTATCCAAAAAACACCTTATTATACAAATTTATATGTAATAAAAAATACTTTTAAAAGCATTTTATTGGTTAGAGGAAAAGAGAATCAATGTGGGATCAATTACGAAAGACAAAGAAGAAAAGCAAAATAAGAACAAAAAAGAGAGGATGAGAAGTGTGGATTTGCATATAAGAATGAGAACATTACCTTTAGAAACTTAATTTGATTTTCTCTATTTTTAAGGCCCTTGACTTCCACCTTATCTATCTACAAGTGCTACCTTATTGAAAACACAGCATGTTGATTTTTGCATATGACATGCTGATTACTCCTATGTATTCCCCCAAAACTCTAAAAAATTAAGTCTTCCTCATCTATACTGTCCTCTTTAGTATTGATGACCATATCGGCATAAGAATCATAACTAGTGAATCCTTACTGAGCAGCAACCCATTAAAATAGCTCTTCATCATCTTCTTTTTCATGTCTGACAAAGCACTCACCAAATCTAAAGAAAAGCCTATCAAAATTGACATTGATGTACCCATTAAATCCAACAATTACAATTGCCCTGTTTGCAAATCCATCCTCCATGTCATTGTCGCTACCAAAAATCAACTTATAATTGTTGTTTATGTAGCTATTGCTATTGACATTGAGTCATTAATAATTTTTAATTTTTTAGGAAGAAAAATCCACCGTACTAGATTTGAAAATTTCAAAGCATTTAAGCACATCTTTTTATTGCAATTTAAAGAATCATTTTTATGTATTGCATTCACTCAACTACTTAATGTCTAAGATTTTGCCCAGACAAAAGAACAGTGGGATTGATTGATTGCACGCTAATTAAAGTGCAAATCTTACAACTTGATAATATCCCATATATATTATAAAAAGGTGAGCGCTACTCAATTGACCCTGAAAGTTTGAGGATATCTAATGGAATTAAATAATAGCATGTCCATTGTGATTTAAGAATAAATCATTATTTCTACAAACCACATCCACAATGTACTTCGCGTGGATGGACCTACCATTCATAATAATAAGCAGTAAATTCAAAAGCATAGTTTGCTAAAAGATGAGCCACCATGTCCCCTCACGCATCATATGTGTAAAATGAATCTTGCCTCGCCTTGAGCTAATAGCTTTAATTTCCTTAACCAACATTTCCACAGTTGCTCTAATGGGAATCTAGCGATTAGGAAATGGACAAGCACCAAGGAATCACTTTCCATCTATATCTCATTAATATTTAGATCCTCAAGCCAACCTGTAAAATATTGAAAAATAGTAATAATAATTTAAGTTGACTGGTCAAAATTCACGTGGGATATCCCATTTGGCAAAGGTAGACTTTTTGACTAATTCGGCCAAATGGGTAATAATGGATCTTGCCTAATTATTATTTAAATATGTTGTGAGTAATATTTATATTTTCATTTTTGGATGTTATTTCAGCAACTCATGTAGCTCGGCTGGCAAACACGTGGTCCAGTGGTCTTAGAGGTTTAGAGTTCAAGTAGGGAATTTTCCAGAAAAATAATTAATTTTTGCACTTTTACCTCCCCAAGCATGTGGGCCCCACAAGATAAGATAAAATGAGATAAAAACTCTCCTAGATAAGATTTAGCTTAATTGGAATTTAAGTTAAAAGAGTTTTACATCTTATTTTCTATCTTAGCTACGGAACTTTTATAAAAGGGTTTGGGAATTTATGGATTTGGGGATAGAGCATTTCGTAAGGGAAGAGTTGGGAGCCAGAGTTGTGGAAAAGAAGAGAAAGCGCCAGGAGGAATTCGTAGGTAAGTGCGATTTAGTTGAAGGTTGATTTTTGGTTCAATTATTTGTAAATAAATAATTATGTTGTTTTAATTATTTGTATCAGGAACATATATCATGATATATATTTTTGAAAGCTATGAGATTTTATATGATAAGCATAATTAAATTTATAAGGATATAAAATTATGTAGATAAAAATGCCTCAAATTTATGACTAGTACATATGGTAATTTATTTCTGCATTTTATTTTATAAAGGCATTCGTATAAATTGAAATATATTAATTGTGGATATTGAAAAATATATGCAATTGGCATAGAAATAAATTAGTAGACGTATGTACACGCCTAGAATTTTTGTTGAAACCAAATTTGTTAATAGAAAATTTTTATTAAAGTCAAATACGTCAGAGGCTTAGTTTTATTTTGATTTGAATTTCAAATCAGCAACTAAGAATTGGTTGAAAAGAAAAACGTCCAAAGATGGAATGGCGCAAGAGATATGCCCCTTTGTGTTTATGCGACCAGTTTTTTTTATTTCATTTGATGCCTTTAAAGACTTTGATAACTTTAATGCTTCTAACGTTCAAATATTCTAGATTAAAAATTGATATGCAGCCATCATAGTGGTACAAGTTAAGTAAGAGAGACCTGGGTGGGTTCCATCTACTGGAAAAGTATTGCTGAGGTGGCTTAATGTGAACCTCCATTTAATTTTGCTCTAATTTGTCCATTTTAACTTCGATTTACATGATTAAATAGTTTATTTATATGTTTTTAACGATTTTGGACTCAATGGAAGGGTTTGATTTTTCATTTAAAGCCTAATTTTTGAGATATTGAATTAAATAATTATTTTTATTATTTAATTAAGTTTTAATTGGGTCATTATCCATTTTCAAATAATTTTCTACTTGCTAGTCATGTTGGGACTAACCTATTATTTTTACAGGTGTACCAAATCAAGTGGGCCATTAGCGTTTTAGATTTACATAAAAAATTTTAAGAATATTTATTTCTAATTATTTATTTCAAAACATGTATCTGAAATATGTGGACATGTAATTTTTATTTGTGTCTTGGATGTAAAAATGAAAACATAACTAGTGGAAGTGAAATTTTGAATTTTTCATAAATTAAGATAATAATTAATTCTGCCATAAATATGTGATTGATCTTAGAGATTTGCATTAAATATATGGCCATGATTACTTTTTTGGATAGGCATGTTGCACAACCCATGCCCAAACACGACTTTGGACTCCATAACCAAAGAATCATAGCCCCATAAGCACTTTAGTAATCCTATTTTTTCCTTGTACACCTTTCATGTACATTCATTTTAAACTATCCCTAGCCAGGCCTCTTCAACCACATAATAGTATCCCTCAAATGGATAGTAGAGTTGCATAACATATTTCCTTTTTCATAGTTATCCAAATAATTGACTGTCCATTGTAAGGTATCATCAAATTTTGCCAGTGCCCCTCTACATAATATTTGTTTCGTACCTGCCATATCCACTAAAATGTCACCCTAAACAATCATAAGTGTCTTGATTTCCCTTCTCTTGATAGTTCATGAAAATCCTCTATTAGATTTGAAATAGTTGATCTACTTCAATACATCTGTATAAACTACCTAACTGCACCACTTCAAAATGATGTGGCAACTCCAAAATGCATATGGACTATCTTCATCTCCTTTTCGCATAAATCACGTACCGTATTAATCCACACTCCTCATCATACAAGACTGGATCTCATCTTAAGGGAGTCAAGAAGCAATAACCATCTAAATATCAAAAAAATTTTACAAAAGCTTCACACTACAAACTGCTTTGTACATCATTTTGTTGAGATTCTACAATCCCAGCCTTGACACATCAGTACTGTGAGGATTCAGTATTTTTATTTATTATTATTATTATAACTCTTCCTTGACTATTAAGTAAATTACAAATATGCTACTAGGATTTAATGATGTTAGTGTGGTGTATAATGTATATAGATATGGCATCTAGGTGACATTTAGTGCATGCACGCATGTATTATAATTTTGGCATGTTGGGTTATATGGGACACCATTCATGAGCATGTTAGACATGAGTATGATTTTATACATTGGCATGTCTTTATAACTATACCACTTGGTTATGATGTGATTTATTGAGTATTGATTTAGAGGTGTATGATCAATGTGGCATTTGGGACACTAAGACTATCTTCTGCTTCGCAGAGTAGGTACGAGCAAGAAAGCTAGTTGCAAACTATGATTAGGCTCGACCCGTTTTGGTGAGAGCGCTCTTGGGGGGCAAAGCACGACCCGTCTCATTTTCTTCCTCGTCCTTTTATTTTCTGCTTTCCCGACTTCTTTTTTTCCCTTTCTTCCCAACTTCGATCTAGCTCAAAATCTCTCCAAGAATCTCATTGAAGTACTTGAACATCATCGATTCACCTCAAGGAATCTTGAAATCTTGGAGATCAGAGTCTAGGGTTACTTTATTTGGGCAAAGCTGTGATCAAGGTAAGTAAATATTGCCTCTTCTCGAATTAGTGATAAAATCTTATCTTAAACTTAATAGAGGACTGGTGGGAAGAGGTTAGTATTCGGCAGCTTCATGGTTTAGGGCATTAGAGTTCGTGTCAGCTTAGGGTTAACAGGGATTATAAAGAACTATATGTTACTGTGTGATTTTTTATGAAATAGATAACTTGTTAGTAGTTTTTACATCATTAGAATGTGACATTGCTCAAGTGGGCTGAACCGAGAGGATGAACTGGAGGTTTCATTTTGGCACCTATTCTGTATTCAGTGAAATGCTCGTGTGACTGTTGGTATGTTGAATTTAAAGTAAATTTTTTAATTATGCTAATGCTGTGTGTGGTTTGTGACATTGGTTTTTGTGATATAGATGATGCATTTTTTCTAAGATGGGTGAATGTAAATGGTTGTCATGACCCTTAATTGTCATGAGGAGTGGATTGTTCGTGATCCTTTTGTTTACATACGGTGATATGCAATATTCTTGGCTGTGGGTGTTGGACTCATGTGTCTTGTATTGTCATTTAAGCATGACCTATCTATAACATTGGCATAGCATTTGCATCCGAAGTCTTACTTATTTTCACTTTGTGTTAACTACTATCTACTTACTAAGTCTATTTAGACCCACTTGTTTTGTTATTTTGCCCTTAAATCATAGGCCAGGTGAGGAACCTCAAGATGGGACAGGAGAAGACCTAATCTTGGAGATCATTAGATTAATATTTTTATTCCCAGTTATTTTGGAATTTATGCCTCTTTTTGATACTAACGCATGTAGACCTTTACTTAATTAGATTCAACTGTGACTGTAACATACCGGTCCAGAAAAGTGATCCTGACCGTATATTTAATGCAAATCTCCAAGATCAATCATACATTTATGGTAAAATTAATTATTATAATTTCATAAAATTTTCAAAATTCAACTTCCACTAGTCATGTTCCTATTATTACATCAAGTCACAAAGAAAAAGAAATTTTACAAGCCTATCATTCTCAATACATGCCTTTAAAATAAATAAATAGAAATAATTATTCTTGAAAATATTCACGTAAATCCAAAACGCTAGTGTCCCACTTGATTTGGTACACCTGTAAAAATAATGGGTTAGTCTCACATGACTAGCGAGTAGAAAATTATTTGAAAATGAATAATTGCCCAAATAAAACTTGATTAAATGATAAAATAATTATTTAATTTAATATCTTAAAAATTAGGCCTCAAATGCAAAATCAAACCTTTCCATTGAGTCCAAAAGCATAAAAAATATAGAAATTGACTATTTGGTCATTCAAATCGGGAGTTCAAATGAATAAATCATAATAACATAGAATAAACGGCCCATATTAAGCCGCATCATCATGCAATTTACTGCAGTTGGGCCCCACTAGGCCCTCTTTTACTTAGCCCTTATTGCTGTAATGGCTACATGTCAATTCTCAAAACATCTGGACATCAGAAGCATCAAATGTATCAAATATATTAAAAAGTCAAAAGCAACGAAGAAAATTTCATTGCAAAAAAAATAAGAATTCGCGGTGAAATCCCTCTGGACGAATTATCCCTTTCCATGAATTCTTTCATCGTACGTTTTGAAGGCTCTGGAGTTTGGACGGGATATATATATATATATACACATGTATTTAATTATGCACAAAAACCAATCCCATCCGTACAAATTAATATATAACCATCATTATATATATAACTTTTCCATTATAAATTATTTTATATATTAATTTGTATAATAAAATATGCATAATGAAGATAATAATTTGAACATATGCATTATAAAATTTTAAATATGCTTATCTGCAAAACTTTATATAAAAAAAAACTTAGGATTATAAAATTAAATCATAACAACATATTAACTCCATCACTTTAAAAATCATAATAGTTAATATACATGCCCTATACAATTAATTAGTATAACATAATTAATTGCAAATATATATATAAATGCATGATCATTGAACTAAAATCAACTTTCAAATCAAATCTCACTTGCCTTATAAAAGCTCTCTCTTCACGCAATCCTACTTCCTTAAAAAGTTTTCCCATCCGGATGCTCTATACCCATATCCATCAACTCCCCAGCCCTTTTTATAAAAAGGTTCTCGTAGGTTTCCTAAAACTCTGTGAAAGGATTAAAAGATAAAATATTATCACTTTAACTTAAATTTCAATTCTAATCTCATCTTATCCACTGGGATATTTATCTTATCTTTCTTGTAGGACCCACATGCCTGAGGTGGCAAAAGCGTAAAAATTAATTATTTTTCTGTTGAACCCCCTACTCGAACCCTAGACCTCTAAGATCACTTGGACCACCTGTATGCCAACCGAGCTACACAGGTTGCTAAAATAATATTCAAAAATAAAAATATAAATATAACCCGTGGCATATTTAAATAATAATTGGTCAAGGCCAATTATTACTCGTTTAGCTCAGTTGGTCAAAAAGTCTACCCTTGCCACGTAGGGTGTCCTACGTAGATTTTAACCAATCAACTTAAATTATTATTATTATTTTTCAATATTTGACATTCTCCCCACCTTATAAAATTTCGTCTTTGAACTTACAACAATCATGATAGATTTTGGAACAATTCGGGAGAGATTCTACGAATATCATCCTCTAACTCCCACGTAGCTTCCCGCTCACTGTGGTTGCTCCATTGCACTAGAACATACCGAATTGTCCTTCTCTTTAACTGCTTCTCACGACTATCCAAGATTCGAATAGGACGTTCCGAATGAATGAAATCTTCCTCAATCTCATATTGTTCGACAGACAAAATATGTGTCGAATTGGCCACATACTTTTTTAACTGTGAAATATGGAAGACATCATGAACACTTGCTAGAGAAGGAGGCAATGCTAGCCGATAGGCAACATCGCCAATAATTTTCAATATCTCAAAAGTCCAATATATTGAGGAGATAATTTGCCTTTCACCCCAAAATGAGTCACACCTTTGGTGGGAGAGACTTTTAAGAAGACTAACTCGCCTACTGTAAATTATAGGTCTCTTCTTCTACCATCAGTATACTTTTTCTGGCAATCTTGTGCCGCTTCCAACCATCGCCTAATAACTTGAACCACATTAGTAGCTTGTTGAACTAGGGTTTGAGCTAAAAGTTGTCGTGTACCGATTTCTTCCCAATAGACAGGCGTTCGACACATTTTTTGTAATACCCAGACCCAAGTAGGACTCACATAAGTACATTTAAGGTGTAATGATGATTTATGTATAAATTGATTGATTTTTGGATAATTTTTATGAATTGATGAATTTTGCAATAAGGGTTTGCAGTTAAGAATGGTGATTAAGATTAATCGCCAAAGCCCAATATGAGTCAAGATGACTAAAGGGGCTTAATGAGGATTAGAATATGCTAATGTGACATGAATATTTATTTTAATTTCTATGACTTAATTAATGGAGATTAAAATGGAGAATTATGGAATTATGTTAGAAATCATAGAAAATTCATAACTTGACGCCTATAAGGTGAAATGAGATGAAATTTGAAAGGTAAGCTCATGATTTTGGGTTAAACCTTATGAGTGGATTGGATTAAGGTAAATATGATGAGATTAAGATGATAATTATTTGTTATTAATCTCACACTCTAAGGTTATTTTCAAAGGATCATAACTTGATGTAGAAACGTCGATTTGAGATGAAATTTGAAACGATTGAATAAAATTATGAAATCTATGGTATAGATGAATTGGATTAAGATAATTACTATAAAAAAGTTCTTAATTAGAAAAAGGTACCTAGCATTGACTTTGTGTACCCTAGACTACCATAGCATTTATGTTAAAGCAAGTGAGTTAAATGACTTGGTTTAATGTAATGCAAGGTGTCAAATGGAGGTTAATGGAGCTGAATTTTATGGATTTTTTTAATGGTCAAATCCATGAAAAAGTAAGAGTTTAAATGCATTGGTTTAATACCTAATATGTAGCTCAAAATGGAGCATAGATTATGTAGCACACCAAGGGATGTCCAAGGGCAAATGGGGCATGAAATTTGGATTTTTAAAAATCCTAAAATGCATATCTAAGTAGCTAAGACCCTAGGGTAACTAATGAGGCACATAAATATGTAGAAATTGAGGCATAAAAATGTCAAAAAGCCTGCCTAAGGGGGGCGTCACCTAGTGGACAGCAATGCATTCCATTAATGCATGGATTTTGATGATTTTTGATAATTATAAAATGCATATTTTACTTGGATATAAAATTGTCATGTCATCAAGGGATAAGTTAGAATTAAATTAGCCTCATGACATGTGGCAAAGTGGGTCCCAAAGGCTGATAAAAAAAATACAAAAAGGGGGCTACATCCTTGAAAACATCCACATGAAGGGGGAGAGAAAAATCATCTCAAAAATATTCTAAGTGGAGCAACCTTGGGCACATCCAAAACCAGCAAGGAACAAGGAGAAAAGAGGAGAAACAGAAAAGGAAAAAAGGGAAGAAAAAGAGAATGAACCAAGCCAAACAAGTTGGATTCAATCCAAGTAAGTGAAATCTAAGTTTTAAATTATTTAAATCAAGGTTTTCTCTCTCAAATCATGAGCCATGAATATGGTTCATAAAGAACTCTTAAAGGATGAGTTATGATGCCTTGATAAGGATATTGAATGATTTTTGAAAGATATAAATGAGATCAAGACTTCAAGAGAGTGAAAAGGGAAGTGAGGGTTGAATTTTGAGATGAAATCTCACTTGGAATTTCTCAAATTGCTGTATGATTAAAGTATGATAATTTGGATGTAATTCATGATCTTTTGGATTACATACGTTGATTTGAACAATCGTTAATGATTTTAGCAAAAATGGAACTCAGGGTTTCAAGTAATGTCTGATTTTTCCATTTTTGCTTAAATGGTTTATGGATGAATTGTAAGGTAAAGTACCCTAAATTAAGGACCATTTGGACGTCCTAAGTGGGCTGGATGATTTTTCCCTAAATCTGATTTTTTTAGGGGATATATATAGAACGTCCAAATGGGAGCCAAAACGGGTACTTTACATATGATTTTTGTTGTTATTTGTAAACAAATAATTTATGAATGTTATGGAGGGTATATTATCCTAGGATTAAGTTACTTTGAATGTCCAAAAGGGCTTGAAAATATTTTTCTTAAATCTGATTTTAAGGACATGTGCATGGACACATCAAAACGGGTCAAAATGGATGCCCTGTATGCTTGAAAATGTTGACGTTATGGAAGCAAATAAATTATGGATTTTAAATATGTGATAATACCCTAAATTTGGGTTCAGAAAGGCATGTTTAGTTGCTGAAAATTATGACTTAAAAATCTGTTAAGATTTAAGTCTTGAAAGAGGCGTTGAAAGGATGAAAAACGGATCCTAACATGGTTGTTTTGGAACTCAGTGATAAATGGATTAAAAATCTGAAATTAAACCCTAAAGTATATATTAATTAAGAGGTTTAATTATATTGAAAATGGATGTAAGTTGTTGTGTTAAGAAATTTTAAGAAACACATAATATATGTATTGTATGTTGAACATATATGGGACGTATGTATGAATGGATGATATGTGACATATGTAGAATTGCTAAAATACAAAATATACATAAATATGAGATGAAATTCATAAGTATGTTGCTATATGGATGATGTTTGATTATCTCAAATTTTGAGATTTATTTATGAAGCTTAAAACATAATTATACACTTAGAATGAGCATTGACGTAGAAAAAATGGGAAATAGATGAAAAATGGATAATGGAAGATATAAATCCTCATATGTTGAATTGTGAATGAACGTTATGTGTTTACCCTAAATATGGGTTCAAAATGATATATGGAATGAATAATATGATGCACAAGTGCATGTTGTGTATGTATGATCGACTTGAAAATCCAAGTTGATTATGTATGTAATGGATTATGGGATTAGAAAACTAAGCGAAAGCAAGCAAATGGATTGTTATGAATGCAATGCTATGTTTATGTATAGGCAAAGGCAAAGAGATAAGCAAAACGAAAAGTTAAGCGAACAAGGTAAGCAAGCAATTTTCTAAATGCTTTTGTTTTATCAAATGTGATCAAATGATTATCAATGATATTCTAACTGTTTAAATGAGTTGGCAAATGATTGATTTTAATTCTTTCTAAGTTATTTAAGGATGTACATTCCTTATCTAAATGTGTATTGAAATTTAATTTTCAATGGAATAAATGAATTGCTTACTATTTTGCAATTATTTATGACAAATGATGAATCATGGGTTTATGAATGAAAAATCATATTGCATGTCAAAGTTCATGTTTATGAAAGGAAGCATGTGCACAAAGCATGAGGTCCACCTCAAAGGTGTAAGCAAACCGAATGTCCCCCTTTGGTGCGGCCAAGTCGCTAAGATAGGCCTTGGGCCGGCAGCGCCTCCCTAGACTGGGAAAGAGGATGAAAGTGGATGGTTGTCTCGCTAGCTTTTATCCAAAGGAATGTCATGGTTTTAAACAATACATCGCATTGTTTATGACATACCCTAGATGGGTATAAGAAACATGTTTTAATATATACTCTCGAGTGGGTATAAGTGACTTTCCAAGTTATTTTCAATGAAAATGAATTGTCTGAAAACCATACAGCTTGCTTATTGAGTTTCGACTCACAGTTTTGTTTTCCAAATCCTAAAGACAGGTGAAGGGAAGAACCATGCAAGGAGCACAGGTGGAGATTCAAGAAAATATAAATTTCTATAAGTTACCTGTGTATGAATTTATGAATTATGTGATTGTATGAATGATGACAATAAAATTGTTATTCAATGTTGTAGAAGGATTATGTTATAACTTTGAATGATGATTATGACTATAAATAGTGAAAAAAATTTATGGTCAAATGATAAGATATGATTGATCATGATATGACTATGTATGTAATTTATGATATTCGATGTGTATGCTAAATTGATTTAATGACCTAAAAAGGTATTTGATCGAAAGTGAATCGAGAGGAATGATTAAACTCCTAAGGAGTTAGGATAAAATGGATAAAGATCCAATTGTATGTGACAGGGCAACAATCCTGATAATGTTTACCAATCGATAAATCTTGGAATAAGGTTGTAAGGCTCGGGCTGGGGCGCCACATTTTTCCACAAAAAGCTTCAAACGAAGTCATACCGATACTAGCCTGATAACTATTGTTATAGGAAAATTCAACCAAGGACAAGTGCTCATCCTGTGAACCAGGAAAGTCTAATGCACAAGCTCTCAATAAATCCTCTAAATTTGAATTGTTCTTTCATACTAACCATCTGTCTGCGGGTGATACACAGTGCTCAACCGCAACTCTGTTCCCATACATTTTTATAATTTTTGCAAGAAATCAGAAATAAACCTTCAATCTCTGTCTGACACAATGGAAACATTAACACCATGTAAACGAACAATCTCCTGCAGGTACAATTCTGTCATCTAATCCATTCTAAAAGTCGTGTGATAGGGTAAGAAGTGAGCAAATTTGGTAAGTCTATCCACCACTACTCATACAGCATCATAATGAGCTTGCGTCCTAGGGAGAACAGTCACAAGTCCATGGTAATGTGCTCCCATTTCCACTCTAGTATTTCTAAATGTTGCAACAATCCGGCTTGTCTTTTTCGTTCAACTTTGACCTGCTGACATACTAAGCACTGAGACACAAATTTGGCACACTCGACACGCAGCCTTTTTTACCAAAAATTTTGTCTCAGATCTTTGCACATCTTGGTATTATTAGGATACACAGAAAATTTAGACTGATGGGCTTCCTGTAAAATTTCTCGTCACAACATGTCATCTCTGGGCACAACTAACTTTCCCCGAAAAAGTAGTGTACCATCAGAACTGCAACCGAAATCTGAGGGATTTTCATTTTTCAACTTTTCTAAAATACGAAGAATAAGTTTGTTTTTCTTATGAGCTTGCTTTATCCGATCAACCAGGATCGATTGAATTTGTAAAGCACTTATTCTTCGAATTTCTCCTGGAGTTACTACTTCTAACTGCAATGATTGAATTTCTCTTATCAAAGGCAATTGTTAAATAATTCAAATTGCAGCACAAAATTTACGACTTAAAGCATCAGCTACCAAGTTTTCTTTACTAGGGTGATACTGAATACTAATGTTATAGTTCTTTAGTAACTGCAACCATCTTCTTTGCCGAAGGTTTAACTCTTTTTTAGAGAAGATGTACTTCAGGCTGTTATGGTCTGTAAAAATTTCTGTTTTATCACCATACAAGTAGTGCCACCATATTTTTAAAACAAACACTACTGCAACTAATCCCAAGTCATGGGTAGGATAATTTTGTTCATAGGGTCTTAACTGTCTAGATGCATAGGCAATTACCCTACCTTGCTGCATGAGTACACAACCGAGGCCTTTCCTAGATGCATCACCGTACACCACATAACTTTTGCTAGTGATCAGTAAGGCTAAAATCGGCGTTGAAGTTAAGCGACTTTTCGATTCTTGGAAACTTCTTTTGCAAGCATTTGACCAGATAAATTTAACATTCTTATGGGTTAACCTGGTAAGCGGTACTGCTATGCTTGTGAAATTTTCCATAAATTTTTGATAATATCCTGCCATACCCAGGAAACTTCTAACCTCAGTTACAGTAGTCGGTCTACCCCAATTGGTTATAACTTCTATCTTTTTTGGGTCTACAAATACACCATCTTTGCTAACCACATGACCTAAGAAGGTCACATTATCCATCGAAAATTTACATTTCTTGAGTTTGACATACAACTTATGTTCTCTTAGGGTCTATAGTACTTCCCTTAGATGACCAACATGTTCTGCCTCTCCTTTGGAATACAATAGAATATCATCAATAAATACCGCAACACACTTATCTAAGAACTATCGAAATACCCTATTCATAAGGTCCACAAATGCAGCTGGGGCATTAGTTGCTTCGAATGGCATTACTAAAAATTTGAAATGGCCATACTGGGTTTTAAAAGTTGTCTTAAGTATATTTTCATCCCGAACTTTTAACTGATGATATCCTGACCGTAGATCTATATTAGAGAAGACGGATGCACCTTGTAGTTGATCAAAGAGATCATCAACTCGAAAAAGTGGATATTTATTCTTGATTGTTACCTTATTCAGCTCTCTGTAATCGATGCACAGTCTCATACTGACATTTTTTTCTTTACAAAAAGCACAGGTGCTTCTCAATGTGACTTAATAGGTCGAATAAACCCTAAATCGAGAAACTCTTGCAACTGTATCTTTAATTCTTTCAACTCTACAGGAGTCATTTGATAAGGGGCTTTTGAAATTGGAGTAGTACCGGGCATCAATTCTATGATTAAATCAATTTCTCTTCTAGGGGTACTCCCGGCAACTCTTTTAGAAATACATCCGGAAATTCATGAACAACCGGAATATCTTCCAATTTAACCTCTTTTATCTTCTATTGCTAGAACTAAAATAAGACATCCTTGTCAACCCTTTCTAATAAGTTTTCTAGCTTGAAAAGCTTATATGAATTGAGGTACTACTAATTGACTTCCCTTGAAATTAATACCTTGCTCATCGGATCCTCTTAAGCTGACACGACGCTCACGAGGGTAAATTCCATGTATCCACTTAGATAACCAATTTATTCCCAAAATAACATCTAGATCTTTCATGGGTATAATTAAAAAATCTACTGGGATGGTTAAACTTTCAATTTCTAGGGTACAAGCCATACAAGCATGTCTGACCAATAAACTACCCCCAACAGGTGATGTGACCCGAATATCCCAAGTCAACTTAAGATTTCTAACCTATGCTCTTGCACAAACTCTTCGGATATAAAAGAGTTATCCACACCTGTGTCAAATAATACTCGAGAAAAAATACCACAAAGACGGATAATACCTGCCGCTGTCTCTGTCGGTGCTTGAGTCTGCTCGGGTATTAGGGCACAGACTTGTGCTTGAGCTGGTAAAACTGGTTATCATCCACAACCACCTTGGTACTATTATCTTGCTGGTATACCAACTGAACGATTTTACCTCTGCTGTTATGGTTGTCCGACTTTTTGGTTGTTGGACAATCCCTAATGATGTGACCAAGTTGTCCATAGTTATAGCACACGAAGCCCACACCACAATTTGATGGTCGATGACCATTCTTCCCACACTTGAAGCATTTGTAAAGTCCGGTATGAAACTTTCTGCATCTGTTGCACTTGAGTATTCTTTTTTTCTTTTGAAATCCTTCATTCTTTGCACTTTTCTCAACTCTAGTTTGCCCCGAAGAAGATTGTCTGATCTACTTCTTTCCCGAATGATCTCTTACTAGTGAGAGAGCATTATCGACTGCATCACGTAAGTTTTATTGCAGCAAAGTATTACTCAGCCGTGTATACACTCAACAAGACCGTCCTCAAACTTGTGGATCCGACTATCTTCTTCTCATTCTGAGCTTGGAGCAAACCGAAACAAAGAGTTGAATTTTGTTTCATACTCGGCCACCGTTATAGTGTCTTGCTTCAATTCGGCAAACTCTTGGACCTTTGAAATTCTAATAGAAGATAGAAAGAACTTGGCGAAAAAAGATTCCTTAAATTTATCTTAAGTTACATTTTCTTTCCTACTGTTGAAAACACGTTGTTGTATCTTCCACCATCGATAGGCCTCTCCACTGAGTTTGAACGAAGCAAAAAAAACTTTCTGTCGGTCGTCACAACCTAGAAAGTCAAAAATCTTTTCCAAAGCCTTGATCCAATTCTCGGCAGCTAAACAACCACCACCGGCAAAGGATGGGGGCTTTTGACGATGGAATGCATTAGCATCTCGCTGATCCATTTCTCGCTATTTGGGACAATCCGTGATTGCAACACTCAGACTTTCTACAACTATTCCTTGAGTTTTATCACTAGTCTCTCTATTTACCTAGTGCGAGACCTCACTTTCTTCCTGCCCACCAAATTTTGACTTTCCTTATAAAACCTAAGCATTAGGATTTTAATTTGGCCCTTCTCTATGACTCCCATGCATACTAGCAATCGACTAATGTTCATCATGCCCGTGATGACAGTGCTCTTGGTTTCTTAGCACTGCTAATGATTGCTGGTGAACAATCTGTTATAGCTGTGCTTGCATTTGTTCCTACTAACAAAAAGCCTTTGTTTGAAACACGGCAAAGGTTTGCTCTTGCTCATTCAGACGCTGCTCAAGCAAGTTAGTTCTGGTCGGAGATTCAACTAGAGCTTTTATCCTTCCTTCTACTGGGCCTCTTTCTAGGCTCAACTTCTGGTTGGTCCTTAGCCTGCTTCTTTCGCGACTTTTTACTAAGATTTTGCTCTAAGTGACCAGTTTGGGCATTCAGATCATCGGAATTACTTTCCATTCTGGCATAGAAGAGAAATATGGTCTTAATAAATATTCTTAAGCAAACAAGAACAATCGCAACTTCTAATATAAAAAAATATTATAACTTAATTTGCATATTTGCTAAAAGGATAATTTTCCTTAAGGTGATCAGAGGAATGATATAAAAAACAAACTCAGCTACCATATGGACATGCCTTAGCTGTATATCCATTGGTACCACAAATATAACACATTAACTCAATTACAACGGGTCATTGGTTATAAAATGTCCTTAGTTCCTTCCTGGCATAGACTTCCTTAGAATCGACTCTAATCTATACATCTTGACCTTGTGACCGCATAGAAGGTAGCTTGTGAGTAGCCTGAGAAGATATTTCTCGAGTCTCTACCTCAATATAGACAAGATCTGGGCTAAGTCCTTAAACAGGAAAAACTTCCTTCTACGACTTTGGACTAGGTTCAACTGTTACCCTTGGCATGGGTATAGCAAAAGACTCACCCATGGCCTTAGGTATATCAGCAGCCTTAGGTACATCCACTACTTTGGGCGCATCCACAGCCTTGGGTACATTCACTGCCTTGGACACAGCCATAGCCTTGGGTACATTAGTAGCTTCATACTCATCCATAGCTTTGGGTACATCCTTAGCTTTGGATACATTAGCAGCTTTGAACTCATCCCGACTTTGCGTATATTAGCAGTTTTGAATTCATCTATGACTTTGGGTACGTTAATAGGTGATATCTTAGGCTTTGAAACAACAACCTTAATTCATATAGAGGATTTCCTTAAGGTTGAAGGACCATCCTGTTTTAGGATTCCAGCCATCCGAGGTAGGGGTATAACTTTCTTAGGTGTAGGTACAGCTTGAGTTTCGGTTTTTCTTTTCTTAGGTTTCTCTTTCTCTATGGGTTTCTGGGTACGCAGCCTTTTACTTTTATTAGCCAGGGTTTAATTATCTAGATCAATTTTCAGGTCAGTCATTACTTGGGTAACTGATTTCTTACCTTTCTCCCTATTTAGATTTCTAACTCGAGGCTTAAAAGGTGTAAGTGGGGGTGGCAACATCCACAGCCTCTAGGATCCTATATAGCTTTTTATTTAGGGTTTGGTACTGTAGATAGGATTCCTTTCTCCAGGTTAAAACATGTTTTTTAAGGTGCTTAACTTTTCATGAATAGTAGGGAGAGTCTTTCCTTAGGTTTTAGGATTAGGGTATATCGATGCACCCGAACTGATCATTTTGTGCACTCAAAAAGAAAAACATAGGGTTAGATTTGCAAATCCATTTCAAATTTTCTTTTTTTTAAAAAAAATCATATAATAATTAATAAGCCATATTTTATACGTGTGACCACTCTGATACCATCTGTAACATACCGGTCCAGAAAAGTAATCCTGACCGTATATTTAATGCAAATCTCCAAGATCAATCATACATTTATGGAAAAATTAATTATTATATTCACCTTCCGCTAATCATGTTCCTATTATTACATCAAGGCATAAAGAAAATTTTTTTTACAAATCTATCATTATCAATACATGACTTTAAAATAAATAAATAGAAATAATTATTCTTGAAAATCTTCACGTAAACCCAAAACGCTAGTGTCCCACTTGATTTGGTACACCTGTAAAAATAATGGGTTAGTCTCAACATGACTAGCGAGTAGAAAATTATTTAAAAATGAATAATGGCCCAAATAAAACTTAATTAAATGATAAAATAATCATTTAATTTAATATATTAAAAATTAGTCCTCAAATGCAAAATCAAACCCTTCCATTGAGTCCAAAATCATAAAAAATATAGAAATTGACTATTTGGTTATTCAAATCGGAGTTCAAATGAATAAATCATAACAAAATAGAATAAACGGCTCATATTAGGCTGCATCATCATGCAATTTACTATAGTTGGGCCCCACCAAGCCTTCTTTTACTTAGCCCTTATTGTTTTAATGGCTACATGTCAATTTCTCAAAATATCTGGACATCAGAAGCATCGAATATATTAAAAAGTCAAAAGCAACGAAGAAAATTTCGTTGCAAAAAAAAGAATTTGCGATGAAATCCCTTTGGACGAATTCTCCCTTTCCACGAATTCTTTCACCGTACGTTTTGAAGGCTCTGGAGCCTGGACAGGATATATATACACATATATTTAATTATGTTCAAAAACCAATCCCATCCGTACAAATTAATATATAACCAAAATCATTATGCATATAACTTTCCCATTATAAGTTATTTTATATATTAATTTGTATAATAAAACATGCATAATAAAGATAATAATCTGAACATATGCATCATAAAATTTTAAATATGTTTATCTGCAAAATTTTATATCAAAAAAACTTAGGATTATAAAATTAAATCATAACAACATATTAACTCCATCACTTTAAAAATCATAACAGTTAATATACATGCCCTATACAATTAATTAGTATAACATAATTAATTGCAAAAATATATATAAATGCATGATCATTGAACTAAAATCAACTTTTAAATCAAATCTCACTTGCCTTATAAAAGCTCTCTCTTCATGTAACCCTGCTTTCTTAAAAAGTTTCCCCATTTGGATGCTCTATACCTAAATTCATCGACTCCTCAGCTCTTTTTATAAAAGGGTTCTCGTAGATTTTCTAAAATTCTGGGAAATGAATAAAAGATAAAATATTATCACTTTAACTTAAATTTCAATGCTAATCTCATATTATCCGCTGGGATATTTATCTTATCTTTTCCTGTAGGGCCCACATGCCTGAGGAAGCAAAAACGCAAAAATTAATTATTTTTCTGCGGAACCCCCTATTTGAACCCTAGACCTTTAAGACCACTTGGACCACCTGTATGCTAACCGAGCTACACAGGTTGCTGAAATAATATTCAAAAATATAAATATAAATATAACTCGTGGCATATTTAAATAATAATTGGTCAAGGCCCATTATTACTCATTTAGCCCAGTTGGTTAAAAAATCTACCCTTGCCACGTAGGGTGTCATACGTGGATTTTGACCAGTCAACTTAATTATTATTATTATTTTTCAATATTTGACAATAACAAATATATTGTTTTTGGGCATTTTGAGCTTGATTACAATTTATGTGGACACATATGTGTATGATCTTTTTATTTGCTTGTTGTGAAGTGATGAATTTCGATAATTTCTCTATTATGTGAATGTCTTTATAGTATGAAAATGCAAAGGTATAAAGTAGAGCTGAATGTTATATTTCGAAATGAAATTGAAATGTTTATGAATAATGGGTCTTGTATTCTATACCACCACCTTATAGATTATGGGAAGATGCTGCCAAATTTTTCCTAGGTCATATGACACTTGTTAACTAGCTATTTGAATGTCTAGGCAACGGGGCGTCACAAATACGATCATTCGTTCCACCTATTAGCATCTGATAAGCAAACTTAATAGAGTAGGTTCCATTTTATTTCTCCTGCTAAAATACCTAATCTTCTTCCTATTAGAAAAGGATGCTAAAAAATTATATTATAATAGCTTTAAAAACATTACAACAAAAATACACTCAAAAATAATCTGAACACCCTTAATCTACACGACACCCCTCTCAATTCATGCTCTACATAGCTCACTCCACACACATCTCACAACACACCCAAGACCTCTCGCGCTAAACTCACTCACACATTCACGTAGCATGGGAAGGGATTGCCTACTCCTTTTTATAGCCATGCTAGACCGCCTCTTATAATAAATGGCTGCTGAATTTTTGGAAAAATTTAACTTTTCAGTAGCCGAAATTTTTGAAAAATTGCTAGCTTAATGTATTAGCACCGATTCTAGAAATATCCAGAGGTAAGAGAAGACAACGTTGATTTTTAATTCTCCCCCTCAACACCTACTCTCTTGTTTAGTTCCATTCTTGTATCTCAATTTCTCCGCGTAACACCTCTTTTATGAAGTGATAATGCACTTCTATGTGCTTAGTTCTTACATGAAATGTTGGATTCTCTGTTAAACGTATTGCTGATGTTTCCCTATATTCAGCTTGAGCAGTTGATAGAGACACGGTCGGTTATCTCTTGTTGCACCATGAGATCACCATTGATTTGAGATCAAATATACATTCAGTAGTTGATCAACTTGTGCCATGGTCTCTAGCATAATCAACACTGTAGTATCCTGCTACCTCACATAGTATATTCTTCTTATACATAAGACCAAAATCAATAGTTCCCTTCACATAATCTCAAGATACATAAAATTATATCCAGATACATAGCTTCCTTAGCTTCTGCATGAAGCAACTTGCTAAGCTAACAACGAATGTGACTTGCCATGTAAGAGTTAAGTAAATTAAACTACCCACTACCTGATGATACATTGTCAAATCTACCAACTCTTGGACTTCTAGAGAACATAACTTGGCGTTGAACTTTGTAGGTGTAGAGATAGGCTTGCAATTAAGCATTTCATACTTTTCTAACAAATCTTGAGCATACCTTTGTTGATATAAGAATAATCCTTTTTTTGTATGCTCAACTTCTAGTCCAAGAAAATATTTTAACTCCCCTAGTTCTTTCATTAGAAAGCAAACTGAGAGATTGACCTTAGTTTGGTTGTCTCTTTTTTATTATCTTCTATAATTATGAGATCATCCACATACATTAGCACTATTACGGGTTTTCTATTTTTAGTTTTCATAAATAAACTTGAATCGGCTGGTGCAATAAAATAATCACTGATAAATCACAAATTTATAATATAATTTTATGTTAAATTCACATAGTTAAATATAAAAATGTTAATTAAATACAAATTTTATGTGAAAATTTATAAAATTTATATTTTTCTTAGAATCTTTAATTTTGCTATAAAAGGGTCATTTTGAAACATTCTTGAAAATATAAAATTATGACTCAATCCCCTAGAAAATTTTAAAGTTGAAATATGTATTAGCCTATTAATATAATTTGAAAAACTTTATAAAATCATTTAATTAGGAAAATCACACATATATGACTACAATTATATTTTAAAATATAGAGAACAAAGTAAATTATTACAATTAGATAAAATAAATTAAAGAATAAAGTGAATTAAATTCAGATGATATATGATGTTATGAAACTTCCTTATTTAAGAATTAATATTTAAATTTGTATTTAAATAGCACTGAAGGTACATCGAAAGTTTGTACACCACCGGAGCACCGAGTTATAGTGCTCCACCATTTTCCCCCAATTCTTCTTCAACGGCAACTGCAGCAGCCCAAATTCCCAACTGGCAGCCATGGATTCGGTGAATGGTAGCAACTGCCCCTTTAATTTCAGCAATCAATTGGCAGCCCTCTGAGCAACCTGTTCGTCCATTTCAATAGCTTTAATTGGTCTCAAATTCGTCCATCTTCCCCAATCCATCTCCCCAAACCGGCGGCAACACCAACTAGAAAATCCAACTGGCAGCCTTGCATCAAGCATCGGTAATCATGATTCAGTCACCCGCACGATCTTCAATAACAGTCATCTCCTTCTCCAAGCCATCATCTTCCCCATTCTTCAGCACCCATCTCATTCCTAAGAAGAAATCAATCATCTCCAACCGACAATCCATTTCTTTCAAATTAGCAAGCTCACATCCAGCTTCTCCATTTCAAAAAATCCATCCTAAAGCACAATCGTCTCCAGTAACAAGTGTCTCTATAAGCCCCATGTTCCATCTCCCCTAAATTTTCTCCTCCTAGCTAGTTCAACAAAAATCCACCAAATCAGACCAAAATGGAAAGCAACAATGCTCGTCTATTCAAGCTTCAGTCTCCACCATCTTCCCCAAATCATCATCCAACATCCATGTGTTGGCAACATATTCTCTAGTGGCACCCTCTCCAGTTCCCACTTTTCAGATCATCCGCCCAAAACTTATCTTTGTCGTCCATCCTACAGCAGCTACGAAAAAATTTTCTACCCAAATCCAAAGCCCAACAAATTCGTCAATAACCTCACCACCAAAACCGAGCAAGCCCTCCGTAGATCATGTAATCAGAAATTTTAGCCAACCCTAGCTAAAATACAAACACCACCCTTAACAATATCCACCCAAATCCACCCAATTCTAAGTTTCACGCAAGCATCGATCCAGCGAATGCCACTTTTCAGCACGCCAAACAAACTCTCATCTCTCCATTGCCCCTTCTTATTTTTGATGTCGTGCCCACTGCATCTTCCCTATCCTCGATAGCCAGCGCCAACCACGATCCAGAGCCTTCAAACTTCAAATTGCAGCCGGTGGTTTTCCCCAATCCAGCTTGTCATTATGTTGCAGCCATGAAAGCTAATCGACCTGGTGGACAGCGAATGCCAACAATGGTCTAGGCAACCGAAGGCAGCGGCAAAGTGGAAAAGTAATGCAATGCAGCTACAGTAACTCCTAGAATGGGAATCCCACATCAAATCCAAACTATTCTCAAAGGGGTGCCCCACAAACATAAAATGAGGGCCCCTCAAGACCTCAAGACACACCTCTTTCAGACATGCTAAGTGGGTAATGCTCCAAAGGCTTGAATTGCTCCTTAAAGAGTGGTCTTCGCAATCGAAGGCAACAGTAAAGTGGAAAAGCAATGCAAGGCAGCTATAGTAACTGCTAGAATGGGAATCCCACATCGAATCCGAACTCTTCTCAAAGGGGTGCCCACAAGCATAAAAGGAGAGCCCCTGAAGACCCCAAGACACACACCTCTCTCACACATGCCAAGTGGGTAATGCTCCAAAGGCTTTGATTGTTCCTCAAAAAGTGGTCTTCGAGCAAAAATTTGGAGTAAATAATTTTTTTAATGGTAGTTTTTAATTTTTTGTAGTTGTTAAATTTAGATTTGTAGTTTTTTTAGATTAGATTTGTTGCTTCATGCTTTATAATTTTTAAATTAAGTTTAATGTAATTTTCTTTCCTGCTTACCTTGTTTGCTTAGCTTTCCGTCTCGCTTATCTCTTTGTCTTTACCTATACATATAAGAATGACATAACATTCATATACTTTCTCTTGTTTGCATTCAACTCAATTTTTCAACTCATTTCCATTAACATTCACAACCCACTTGAATTTCAAGTCGGGTGTACATGCACATCATAACTTATGCATCATACCATTCATTTCACCATATGTTTAAAACCCATATTTAGAGTATCATTCTCATATACCATGACATATTCATTAATCATTCATTAACATCATATGGAAGTTTATTACTTCCACTTATCATTTTTCATATATTTTTCACGATTTACACGTTGTGCTCACTCTTAAGCACTTAGTGGATGTCCTAAACTTCATATATTAATCTCAAAATTTGAGATTATCCAAACAGCAACATCATCCACATGTTTCATCATATTTTCATGCATTTTTGCATTTTTAACAACTCACATAAACCATTCATCATTTATTCATGTTTATCTCTTCATATATGTCCATTTTACAACACATAAATCATGTATTTCTTAAAATATTTCAACACAGCAACTTGACTCTTAATCTAACATGATTAAAACCCTTAATTAACCTATAATTTAGGGTTTAATTTTGGAATTTTAATCTATTCATCCTAGGGTTCCAAAACAGCAACGTTAGAACCTGTTTTTCATCATTTCAACGCCTGTTTTGACATTTAATTCAAAAAAGTTTTCTAATCACTTAATTCCAGCAATTAATCATGCTTTTCTTAACCCAAATTTAAGATATTAACACATATTTAATAATCTAAAATTCTTTTGCTTGTAAACAGCAACTTCCATATGCATTTTGAATATCCTTTTTGCATCATTTTGGACGTCCACATATATGCCCCCTACAAATCAGATTTAGGGCAATCATCTCAACCCACTTTGAACATCCAACATGCTCTAAATCTAGGGTACTTTACCCTCTTAATCATCCATAAATTATTTGGGCACATTCATATATCATTTTTAACACAAAAACACGAAAATCGGGTCATATGTGTAACCCTAACTTTCATTCTTTCTAAAATTCATAACTTAAGCCCAAATCAACATATATAATTCATTAAATCATGAATCATCATGTAATCATAACTAAACATCAAAACAATAACATCATATGGGGGTTTAAGAAAATTTCATTTATGATTATCAACCCATAATCAAGGGGTATACTTACATGTATTGGATCAAACTTGAACCCAATTTCCATGGCTTGGTTCCTCTTCTTTCCTCCCATTTTTTCCCCTCTTTTTCTCCTCTTTTTCTTGCTTTCCTTGCTGCTGAAATGTGGGGTCGTGCACAGTTAGAGTTAGGGGCTTTTGCCCCTTGAAAATTTTCTCTCTCAACACCTTTACACATATGGACGTCCATCCTTATGTAGGCCCCTGATTTTCTAGATTTTTGGGCCCACTTGCCACCTTATTTAGAGGGTAATTTAATACATATTTATCCCCTTTGATGACATGTCAAAATATGTTCCAAGTAATTTACAAATTACTTAAATAAAATCCATCAAAAATCCATGCATTGATGAATCTCAAATCTGTCCACCATTGATGTCCACTTTTCAGTAGCCTTTTTCCATTTTTTCCACGACAAATTTAACTTTAATTTATGGGTATTTAATCACCCTAATACTAGCATACTTAGGGGTCCACTTATCATATTAAAAAAAATCATAAAAAATCAGATTTCAACCTTGGACATCCACCCTTTTCTTGCTCCATGTTGCTGTCCATGCATTCGACGTCCCATATGCAGCTGCCTTTTGCAATTTTTTCCATAAAATTGCAGCTTTAATTAATGAACCATTAATCACCCCAACTAGAAGCTCATTTAGGGGTCCATTTAGCCTTTAAAAAATCATTAAAAATTCACAAAAGCAGCTTGACCGAACATCACTTTCCACACCCATCTTGCTGTCCACACTTTCAACGTCACATATGCTTTGGATTTTTTGGCATTTTATGCCACAAAATCCTTCCAAAATCAAGGCCATTAACTACCCTTATCATGTAGCTCACTTAAATATATTTTTTGTAATTTTTAAAAATAAAAAATTCTATGCAACAACCCCTTGATCATCCATGTATGGGCTACCTCCTCTACCTAACTTGAGCTAGCTCATTAGCCTTTAAATCATGTCATTAATCACTAGATTTTATCATGAATTTTGTCAATTCGAATAATTCATAAAATTCATGCGTCATTATCTCCTTTTTTTTGGTCCCGAGTTGATGGCTAAACCCAAGAGGGGAGGGGTGAATTGGGTTCTTTTAAAAAATCTTTGGTAAATCAAAAACTTAACCCCTTTCAAAAATTAATCCCCTTATGAAAGCTAATGGAGAGCAATTAAAATAAAGCAGTAATAGAAAACAGAACACAAGATTTATAGTGGTTCGGGCAAACCTTCCCTACTCCACTCTTCCAAGCTCACACTCCGTTGTGACTTGGGTTCCACTATGTATTCCTTGAATACACTTAGAGTCACCGCTCTCTTCTAGATTCAAAGCTCTAGGGGGCATATACAACTAGAGCCACTTGCTCTCTTCTAGATTCTAGCTCTAGGGGGCGTAACAACTCAATGCACAAGTAGGTGATGAGTCTCACTCCAATCACTCCCTACTTGCATACACTTGATCTTAGCTATCCAAGCTAAATCAAGTTTAGTACAACAAAACAATAAAAATAAGCAAGAACTACACTTTACAGATTTGTGTAGACAGATTGAGCTCGAGAAAGAAATCAAAGACAGCTGGGATGATGATCGTTGAAGCAACTTGCAGTTTGAAGCTCTTTCTTCCTTTGAAACACTCAAATATGGAGAAAAGGGATTTGAAAGTCTTTCTTGCACTTCTTTTCTCTCTATGATCCTTAGAGTAGTGAGTATTGTGTCTTCTCACGTTCGTTTGAATGTCTTTTTATAGAATGAGGAAGATTGGAACGTTGTAGGAGTGGTTGGCGCGCAATAAATGAACTCCAACGTTCAAAAATTCGAACGTTATACTCCAAGTCGAAGATGAAGTCGACTTGGCCTGCGACTTGGCTTCCAAGTCGCACATGGAGTCGACTTGGCCTGTGACTTGGGTTCTTCAGAAACTCAAGCTGAGACTTGGGTCGACTTGGCTTTCAGACTTTAACTCAAGTCGATCCTGAAGTCGACTTGGGTTGCGACTTGGCTTGGTCTATTGCAAAAACGCCTTGATCCTCACTTGGTTTGCTTTAGCTTTCTCCCTTTAGTCTTCATAAGTGTTGAGTGGTCCTTATGTTTGTAGTTCTTATGATTCAATGTAGAGCTTGACCTTGATCTTCTTGAAATGTCTTGAATCTTGCAAACCATTTGAAAGCTTTGAGTCCTTGCACAATATATGTATGTTCCTTGCTTTGCTTTGGACTCACTTGGTCTTCATGACTTGGGTATTACTCCATTTGGAAACTAGCTTGAAGATTTGCTTTGAGCTTGATAGACTTGATTTGAATTTGTACTTAGATTCTTGCTTTGATCTTCAAAACTTAAGTTTCTCTTTAAGAGTAGTCTTTACATCTCATTTGTATGTGAGAAACTTCAAATGGATATCTTGAATATGCTTTGAAACTTCAGCTTAGACTTCAAAACTTCTCAAGTCGAAGTTCGAGTCGACCTGGTCTGCGACTTCGCCCAAGTCGCACCTGGAGTCGACTTCGTCTGCGACTTCGTCATCTTCGGGAGCCAGATTTCAACGCTGGACACTTTTGTGCAATTTGAAGTCGATGCTGGAGTCGACTTCGTCTGCGACTTGACTACCCAAGTCGCATGTGGAGTCGACTTGGCCTGCGACTTCACTCGTCAGAATTCCATTTTCAACTCTGTCCAGTTTTGGCTTGTTTGAAGTCGCTGGTGGAGTCGACTTCACTATCGACTTCACTCCCAAGTCGAAGTTCAAGTCGACTCGAGGATCGACTTGACTTCTCTGCTTTCCTTAAACACTTGGCAAACATATTAGTCATATATATATACTCAAATTAGTTCTTGTTAATCATCAAAACTCAATCCTTGGTCAATTTGTTTTATTTTGAACATTGTTTCCAACACTTTTGACACCTTATTTATGTCATTAATTATTTAATTAATGACTTTGACTTTAACATAAATGCAAACTTACTTTTTGGTGCACAAAAGTCAATGGTTCTCATCCCTTTTTTGTACAACCATAATCCCATCATCATTAGCGTGATCCAAGCCTCTCATTTCATTGATCTCATAATTTTAACCGTTCATTTTAAATTTCATCTCAATCCGACTTTTTTAGCTCAAGTTATGATCATTTAAAACCATCTTTGGATTTTGATGGTGATGATCAATTTTCCACCTTAATTTCATCAATATTTTCATAATACAATATTTTCATATGATTAAGAACAAAATTATGTGCTTACCTTTCAATTTTCATCTTAATCCGTCTTCCCGGCGTCGAATTATGGATTTTCTAGCATTTGCTACCTTAAATCCATAATTATCAACATATTCTTCATTAATTAAACCATAATATATGAGGTAATTATCCGCAATATATTCACATTTCCTAATCTTCATTGAGCCTCTTTAATCACATTGACCCATATCAGCTTATACCCATCATTCATAATCATTTGCCCTAATTGCAATAAATCATCAATATTGCAATAGAAAATCATTCTAATTCTACTAAATCATATGTAATCCATATTTATATGTCAATTGCATATAAATAAGCTTTACTTGGGTCAAGGTATCACAACTCTTTTTTACTGGAGTCAAGTAATAAGACTGCATATACTGACCATCAAGATAATACTTCATCGAAAATCACATTTTGTGAGATGTACCATCGCCTTGTGATCGGATCACAATATCTTCAGCCTTTTCTTTGACTATCATAGCCAAAAAATATACAACAAATAACCTTTTTGTTGAACTTACTACGTAGGTGGTCAGAAATGAATGCATAACAGACACATCCAAAAATACGAAAGTGACTTATTGCGGGTTTGGTGCTTCATAACTTCTCAAAATGAGAAACATACTCAAGTTTGGGTTGAGGAAGCCTGTTTATAACATGGGCAGCAGTCTTCATGCATTCGGCCCAAATTTTGGGTGGCACGTTCTTGGTATATAGCATATTTCTACATATTTTTACATATCTTGGCCAAGTGTCAATTCTTTCTTTTTGCCACTTTATTTTGTTGTGGTGTATTTGGGCAAGTCAACTGTTGGCGTATCTTACACCTTTGTAGATATTTAAAGAATTCAATTGTCGTATATTCTCCCTTGTTTATTATGCGTAGGAACCATATTTTTCGACCTACTTTGCTCTTTATTTTTTGCTTGAATTCTTTCAATTTACTTAGTGCCTCAAATTTGTCTTTCGTAAAGTCAACCTAGATATACCTTGAATAGTCGTCGATGAAAATTATCATATACCGGCAACTACTAATGGATTACTGTTTTGCTTATCCAAATGCGTCTAAGTGGACTAGCTTGAGAGGTGTCTTGGTCTGAAATTTTGATTCCTTATACGACAGTTGATGTGTCTTACCGAACTGGCTTTTGGCACATACCGTGTCTTCTTGAACTTTTTGTTGGGAAAGACCTCTAAGCATATATTTCTTCATTATCTGCTTCAACTTGTGATAGCTCACATGCCTAAGTCACGCATGCCACAAATTTGCAGTTTAATTCTTCCTTATCTTGTCTAAGTATGCTAGTTGTGCAGACATCACGTAGACAGACTCAAGCCAATGTCCTTTCATAATCGACTCATTCATTATCTTTAGCTTTGGTATACCCTCACGTCATTTGGACTAAACATCACATAATTTCCAAAGGCTGTAAATTGTGAGATTGATAACAAATTCTTTTTCATACTTGGTACATGGAATGTATTTTCTAATTATATCTTCCATGAGCTAAACGGATAGGTAATCATAATCTTGTTGATGTGGGTAATAGGCAGTCTGGAGTTATTTGCTGTCACAACTACTCATCTTCTTTTGTACTCGGACTTATTTGTCAGCTTCTCATGATCTTCTTTCATACGATTAGAACAGCTAGAATTGATAATTTAATCATCATTGTAGTTAATTAATTTTTCACTTACAAATATGAGAATTAACTCCTCTTTTGTCTCGGTGATACAGGAGACCACTATCTCTTGAGGCTCTTCTGCTGCAATGGATGCTTAAAAATCTCGTTCTTCTTCATTACGGCAAGAGGCTGCAGTATTAACCTCTACTCGCTTGAACCAAGAATCTCTGAGTAGCATCTTTTGTCATAGTTATAACACTGGTCCTTCTATTGTCAGGATCTCTTCTCTTCTTTGTTGCCACCTTGACGAACTCTCTCTTGTTGAGAACTTCGTCCTTGCTGCTTCCTTTGTCGTCTTTCCTCCTGCTTTCTTATATTGCCTTCATTCGGTCTTGCAGCTCTTCGGTTTCTATTTTGAAATTTTCTCTTTTTTTGCTAAAGAGAGCATTCTTCTCCTCCTTTATTGAAATTTAAACATTTGTTTGTTTAAAGTTTCTTAGTAAGCCAAAATATTTTTTCAACTTAGTTAGAGTTGCCTCTTTAGCCCATCCATAGGTCACAATGATGATCTTATGGTATTCTGGCTTTCTCATCTGTGCTTTAGAGATTGAATTTTCCGGGTTCAATTTTGAAATTTCTCTACAAAGAAATCCAACTTTGGATAAATATTCACTCACCGCCATATTTTACTGCGAGATGGACAACAACTTATCTTCTAGCTATTAGAGCTCCACTCATTCTTACTTGTGAATAATGCTACCAAGATGTCCCACGCCTCCTTAGGTGTTTTAGCATCCTTGACCTTTTGCAACAACTCATCCTCAATAGTTATTACTAACACATACATAGTTTTGCCAGCTTTTACCTTCTATTTCTTCAATTCTTCATCATCTGTGGGTGACAAAATATTATTACTGCAAACTATATTTCACTGATCTTAGCCAAGTAGATAAAACCGCATATGCGAACACCAAGTATTATAGTTGTTGTAGTTTAATTTTTTAATGGTGCTTACCAAAATAGATACATCTATCATTGTGACTTGGTAATATCCAACACTCTTCCAAGTAAGCATGGTCCCTGATCAATCAGCTTCATAGTCCTAGACTGTGCACGTGCAGAATTTCCTCATGCTATTTTAGCTAGTGTAGCATTCATGAACCACAGTCCCCAACCTTTGGCTCTAATACTAATTGTTAGAAAGGATGTTAAAAAATATTATTATAATAACTTTTAAATTATTACAACAAAAATATACCCAAAAATAATCTAGACACCCTTAATCTACACTACACACTCTCATTGCACACTTTGCACTCTATATAGCTCACTTCACACACACACACCCCCCTCACAACACACCCTAGCTCTCTCACACCAAGCTCACTCACACATTCACTTTGCATGGTAAGGGATGACCCAACCCTTTTATAGCCATGCTAGATTGCCCGTTATAATAAATGGTGGCTGAATTTTTCAAAAAGTTGAGCTTGTCGGTAGCCAAATTTTTTGAAAAATTGCTAGCTTAATGTATTGGCACCAATTTTGAAAATATCTAAAGGTAAGAAAAGGTGATGTTGATTTTTACTTCCATCATTCACGGAATGGCAACAAATAGATTTGCCTCCATTTGTCTTCTCCCATAATGGCCATTGTAGACATTGCATCCCATTTTTCATGACAAGATTAATAAATGAACTCACGTTGGCTTCATTAATGATGTCTTTTGGTAGCGACCTTGTTTTCCTTAAGATATTCCGCATCTACTTGTTGTGGAAAAAAATTGATAGAATCACCATTACTAACCCTCCACCTACACCCCTTCTGTAACATAACTTTCGATTTCATTAGGCTCTTCCATGTAAATAAATCCATCGGCAAATATCGCAGTATGGAAAATATTTGCCTTAAGGATTTTACAGCACAATGAATCCGTCATTGTGATTAGACATCAGACTTACTTTGCTCGTAGAGCTTAGTTGAAAAGTTCCAACTCCCTGAAACTTATAACCCTACCCCTCTTGGATCTATTGATTCTTCTCCAAGAAAGTGAACCAATTCTTCTTCTCCCACTATTTTCTCCCCTCCAGAATACGCTCATTAGAGAATTCATTTCCTCATAAAATTGTTTAGACATCATAAGCATACTCATAGTATATCATGGTAAGGCTTAAGCTACGCCTTGATGAGTGTCTCTTCCTAATGAGAGTCGCCTAGCTTACCATCGTTGCAACCGTTTCCATAATCTCTCTTTTATGCTTTTAAACATGACAATTTTTGATCTCCTAATCTATGTTGGGAGCTTAAGATATGTCTAAATCTCTTGTTCATTTGAGCCAACCAATCCCTCCATTGCTAGCTTTTTATCTGTACTTGTGTTGACACTAAAGAACATCGAGGTTTTGTCCATATTGGCCAATTATCAGAAACATTCCTCATATATTTTATGCATTCACTTCATCTATTCCACATCCTCCCTACTAACACTAATAAACAAGAAAGTGTTGTCCGCAAAAAATAAATGGCTAAGGATGTGACTCTGTCTACTTCTTTTGAACCCAAGTTGTCTTCCTCTTGCGATTTCATCAAATAGTAGTGCAAAGGAACTTTCTGCACATATAAAAAAAATTAAGTAAGGAGATAGTGAATCTTCTTGTCACAATCCACGAGTATGAATAATAGTCATTGTTTCGAAACCATAAATAGAGACCCAATAGTTGACCACGCTTATGCAGTTATAAGTCCATTCAATCCGCCTATCATTGAAGTTCATCTGCTTCCTCATAGAAAATAAGAAATTTTACTCTACACGGTTATATGCTTTTGACATATCGAGTTTGATTGTCGCATTTTCTATTTCCCCCTTTCATCCACATTAATATATGAATTTCCTTAAAAACTATTAACATATTGACTGTAATAAGCCTTGTTGGCACAAATGCACTCTAAAAGTGTTGTTTAGGCCCTTTTTCAAACTATTTGCAAGATTTTTGAAATGATCATGTAAATAACATTATATAAGCATTTTGGCTTGAAATTTGTTATTTTCGCCATGCCACTCTCCTTTGGTATTAATAATAATCCAGTTCATGCTCTGCATATACAATAGTTGAAGCTCCTAAGATGGGTAGTTCATAAACTCGTTGCATGCCTGGAATATGTCTTCTCCACAAATTTCACAATGCCCTCGGTAGAAGCTTGAAGACATCCTATTGGTACCTAATGATTTTGATGAGTTCATGGCTCTCAAGTAAGACTTCCTCCTTTGTTAATGGTCTAGTGAGTAGATCATTGTTGTCTCAGTTATATACCTCGCATACCAAGAGTTTTCACATTTAAAATATTAATTTAAGCATGTCTTTGCAAGGTTAAATATCAAATCTAGCTCACTGAAGTGTGAATTCTCATATTTAGTTGTTATTCGTTCAATTAGATAAATTAAGTGCAGATTCGATGCAAAGAATTGAATATTTAAGAAATGAGAAGGAAAATGCATCCGAGATGGAAATTCGAAGGACACAGAGTTGAAGTAGTGAACAACATAACTTAAAACGTATAAGAAGAATTTTAGCGCAGTTTGAGTTGTGTTAGGCCAAAAATTAGGAAAAATTGGAGCTGCATTCACACCTACAAAAGTGTGGCATGGTTTGAACCTTGTGGGGGAACACAATTCAAACTATATCTAACTTGAGAGATAAGACAATGGGTTGATTTTTTAGAGTTTGTATAATTTTTTGAGAATTGCTATATAAATTAGGGGTGCAACTTGAGCCAGGTTGAGCCCCAACCAGGCTTGTGTTGGGCCATAATTTTTGAATTCCAATAGTGTTGGAATTTGCTTCTTTGCAACCCGAACCTAAGGAATCTGATCTGTAAATATGCTATGATTAAGGTTCAAGTGAACCCGAACCTGATTTTCCATTTGTTATTTATCATCAAATATATTATATACATAATATTTAAACCTATGTGTATATATGTATTTAAAATACTTATATTTTGAAAAAATCTAAAAAAATATATACACAAATCCAAAAATAGCAAAAGTTAGTTTATATGTTAAATATACTTACATAAACATGTATATGAAGAAAAAAGCAAAAAAGTTTGTTCTAAATGAATTTTTTGAGGTGGGCTAAGTAGGACATTCGCTCAGCTTAGGCTAACAGGATCACTTCTTACAAATAGGATTAGGGTTACTGTTATATAAATAACGTTAGAGTTAGGGTTGAGATGAACCTAAGTTTCATAAGCTTAAGTTACACCCTTAATATAAATATTTGTTAAAAAAGAATAGAATATTTTTTAGATCATTTTGAGTAAGAGCTGACAGCTAGGATTTGGAGGAAAGAAAAGAGTTAAAATAGAAGAAACAAGAGGTGAGTTGGTCCAAGAAATTCCATACACTATTGAAGATTTAAACAATCAACTTTCAATTTCTTTTTTTAATTATCTTAGGGTGTGTTTGGTTGGGGATAACTTTTGATGAAAATTTTTTGAGGTAGAAGTTATCAAATTGATAGTAAATGATATGATATAATAAGAGTAATGATGATGAGTAAAGGGAATAAAGTTAAAATAGATAAGTTAGTTGTATGTGTAGCTGTGTAGAAATGATTGAAAAGTAGGTTAATTTATATAGGAAAATGTGAAAAAATAATTAAAAAATAAAATAATTATGAAGAGTGAATAAATTGAAAAGTTTTGGTGATATTTTTTTGCCTCAACCGGACACAACTAGGGGTGTTAACGGATCAGATTGAACGGGTTAGAGCCTAATCATAACCCTAACCCATTTAATATATCTCAACCCTAATCCGTTTATTAACCCATTTAAAAAACTTCAACCCTAACCCATTTACAACCCATTTAATAAACGGGTTAACGGATTGTTAATGAGTTGTGTTTGTTACTAATTTTAATGCTAAAAACATTCAATGAAGTCTGTAAAATTAAATAAATTAAATAACTCGAAGTTAACATACCTGAATTTAATCTATTTTGATTTGAAAACATTAGCTCCAGTGCATGCGTGCGGCAGCAAATCTTAAGGTAATGGCGCAACGGGTGCCGACGTCTACCGAGTCTTCATGCGTGCGGTGCCGTAGATCTGAAGGTCGCAGCACGCCGACGTCTGCCGAGTTATCGTGCATGCGGCGATAGATCAAAGGTTGTAGTGAGTGCCGATTGCCGACGTCTGCTGAGTGTCGAATATGACGCCCGTTCCTTTGCAGTTTGCAGACAAGTCCTTCGACGACGCAATGGACCTGAGAGATACACAATGGCGAGAGGAGGAGACGAGCTAGCCTTTCCAGTGGCGAGTGAGAGAAAAGAGGAGAAAAGAGAAAAATGGCGATGAAGAGAGCCAGCGTAGTCCACAAATAGATGATAGACGAGGAGCGAGAACCGGAGCGAGCAGGAGAGAAAAGAGAAAAAAACAGTGGGCGAGGGAGACACTCTATGCCCTTGAAGAATGCTCCGGTTGATGTAACTGTATCATTAAATGCGATTCATTTATTTGTATGTGGCTTCGTTGACAGTGGAGTGCAGCGCAGTTGTCATAGGTCATTGAGCGGGAGAGTCAAAAGCAATTGGTGCTTTTGTAGAAGACTTTGAAATATGGCTGTGCGTGAGGCGGCAAATCCAAGGGAACTTCAGATCTCAGTCTCAGCTGCGACTGTAGAAGTTAACATCATGCGCAGGCGCTGAGCGGGATAGAGTGCTGAGAGCGGGAAGCCGGGAACCGACTAAATTTATATATATAATTATATATAATATATTATAAATGGGTTATACAGATTGGACGGGTTATACGGGTTGGACGGGTTGTAAAGTCTCAACTCTAATCCGTTTATTTAATTAAATAGTTAAATGGGTTGGCTGATCATAATCCATTTATTCAAAAATCTCAATTCAAACTCATTTATTAACGGGTTGTACGAGCGGATTGACTATGACCGTTGATACCCTCGACACAACATTAGTTTGAGATGGACACTGCGAACAGACGTACAAAAAGAAAATTCCACTGAAGTCTGACGGGCCATATAAATTCCTCCGCGGGAAAACGTCTCTACAGTTTTGCCGCCTCAAAACCCTCGCACAGCCGGTCGCGAGGTGCTCCTACTTTCATACGTCGTAAAACCTCGGCCGCCCTAAAGCCCTTTTGCATGCTCTGAGAACATAAGCAAAAAGCAGCAGCTGCAGAACACACACCCTTCCAAAACCATCTCCGACCCTTCGTCTCTGCAGAGAAAACTAACACATCACAAAAATGTCATTCGACGGAAGTTTCACCTGCAAATCTGCCCTCGAGAGGTTGCTCGCTCGCTGCCCCAACCTCCGAACCAATCTCAGACACCAAGCCATGTTGCACAAGGTGAGAACGCAAAACCGACTGCTGTCCTGCTCAGTTTCGTTTCATCCGACCTAGACAGAGTTTTTTAAATACAATTCTATAGCATTTCTTATGAATTTAGATAAGTTTGATCGGAAATCACTTTTTTTTTTTTTTTTGCGTGTGCCCTTCTTCTTCACTCAGGGTGATGCTTTGACGGTAGACGAAGTGGTGCAGTCATTAGCTGAGCCATTTCTGCACCCGAAGTACACGATACCAATCTTGGGTTGCTTTCGCCCTCTCAGCCAGAGGATTGTTGATGGAGCGATAGCTAGCCTTCGTATTGTTCCGGATCTCAAGTTGACTTTGGATGGAACTGGAATAGAGCTCAGTGATGATACTGTATATGTCATTGAGTTTTATGTCAGAAATAGGAGGACACTGCACCTACATGAACTTGCATCGTTGGCTTTCTGCCGGGCATTGGACTTGATGCCGTTTCTTTTGGGGTGGGTCCTGTTTTAATTTGTTCAATTCTCCTGCTTGCTTCATCTTTTACAACAAATGCTGAAGATTTCTTACCTGTTTCATGGTGAATCCTAAGTCCTGAATGCTTTGATTTACTTGTAAATTTTCTCCTGTTTGTCTGTTTTTGTGGATTGAGATTGTGTGGCTATTAATGCTATTGGCAGTTGATTTAAATGCATTGATTATACGTCATTTAAGTTGCCACTGAATTGTTTACGCAACCTGATGCTTGATGATTTCTCATGCACGTCCTGTCTTGGACTCTTCATGTCAAGTGTTTAGGACGACAAGTTATCTTGAATGCTTCAATGGTCACTAGAATCATTCTCACAGATCTGTTTCATGATGCTTGTGTAACTTCTGCCTTGTATCTTCATTATGCACACAATTCCTGCTGCTTAAGAATGTTGATCGATCAAAAGCGATAATCAGTATGCTCTGCAAGGAACCTAGCAAGCCGTCTCTAATCTTTCTGTAGGGCCAAATTTGACATTTTCTGCCATAAAGGTGGAAAGCATTCTTTACTGGTTACTATTGTTTGGTTTCATGGTGCAGGTCTGTACTGAGTTATTTCAGTTTTGCTCCTCCGCCTTTTCAATGCCTTTTGGTGATGAATTCGATCCTTAAACTTCCAGAGAAGGTGCTTCTTTAGCTTCTTCTTCAGCTTCCTTTTCTTCTTCTTTATCATTGATAACACTACTTGTTGTCAAACAATAATTACGGATGTTCCATTCCTTAATAACTTAATGGTTTTATTGAAGCCACACCTTTTTGGTCTCTAATTTTACCATAAAATTTTCTTAATAGATGTTGTTTTGTTCTCATTCCTTCTTTCAACATGCTAGCAGTGATGTTCACTTAAATGAAAAAAAGGTTCTACCTATGTTATACATGTCTTATCATGTTCTACATATTAATATATTTTCTTATCTACTTTATTTTGAAATATTTCATGCTTTTGCTTATTGATACTCTCCATTTCCATGATAAATTCTCATTTTCCCTGTAACTTCGTCTTGGTGCATAACTTTATTGCTTCAGGATTGTGCATATTTATTGGATGCCATACGGACATCGTATCGCCTTCTTCTGATGGAACCCAAAGTGTTTTATCAGTTGTGGGATTGGTCTTGTTTTTTGGAACTAGTGCAGCAGTGTGCGAGTTCTGAGCAATGCTGGGATTTGGATTTTCTAAGGAATATACTGGACATAAAATGGTGTGGAGTACAGATATTATCTGTAGTTCTACAAATGAGTGACAGGGCCATTGCAAGTTTTGGACTAAGCCAAGAAGAGTCCCTTTTATGCTACCTCCGGTTGGTTATTTTCTTTCCTCTATAGTGAATGTTACTGTGGAACTTCAGAAAACACACATCTTTGACATCCATGAAGCTTTCATATTTGCAGTTGGGAAGAATTCTGTCAGGATGTATCCTTAGAAAAAGCTGGATGGTATCTTGAAGCGGCTGAACTGCAGAAAGATCTTTCTGATATGTCAATGACTTTTAGGCAGGACATCTGTCTCCAGTCTTTTGTTGATAGGTCTTCAATCATTTCCTCACTGTGTTCTAATGACAGCGAGTCAAAAAGAAAGAAGCGCCAGAAGTCTCCATGGTATGCTTGACAAATTAGTCTCTTTAAACAATTGCTGATTGACGTTATCTTGAGCGAGCTCGAGCGCAGCCATCTTATCCACTGAACTAGCGTTAAGCTATCACTTTGCAAGTGCATTAATCTCTTTAACTGATTGCTTATTGATATTTATCTTTGTATTCATTTCTGAACATCTCAATCTTCTTCTTCTTCTTGTTTTTCGTTCTAGAGAGAGGCAAATTTTATTTTATTTTTTTAAAAAAAAGAAAGAAAAGAAAAGAAAAGAGTTCATGCTTTGCTTTGAGCTTGATACTATACTGTGACTGTCTATACATTGTTAGCTGGGGTTCACACTCTACTTTACTTTTTATAATGCCTTTTATCCATCTAATATCCTATTTGCTGTCTCTAGTGATGTGGAATCTGCAGAGTCTCCCTTCTTCCTGACATCATCCATGAAAAAGAGTTTTGAGATGGTGCTTCTGGCAGTGAGTCAAAAATGGCCCATTCTTGTTTTCGGTCCCACAGGTGCTGGTAAGACGGCCCTAATCAGCAAGCTTGCACAAGATACTGGAAACCAAGGTATTCCGTTAATTTGATGCAACTACATGTTTAGCTTTAGGCCTGTTTGCAGTTGTTAATATAATCTTTATTGTTAATTTTCTTCTAGCTTTGCATTGATGCTTCATTTGGGAATGAAGAAAAGTTGGGAGAAAAGATTTCCACCATTTCCGTCCCCTTTGACATCCATTTAATGCGATTCAACATTTTAAATATGATAACCATAGCTTTCCTCATTCTAATCTCTACATTATTATTTCCCATTTTTTCATTCAGAAAACCTATTTACTGCATCTTTATTCACTTAAATCATTATCCCTACTAAAGAGCATGATTCCCTCTTTGTTTTGTTCTCCACTTCTCCCTGTTCCCAAATGGACACTGGTCCAAAATAATTTAGGAATTCTCTTGGAATGTCTTGCGTTGTTCATCTTAGGAAATAAAGCTTCTTTGAATAGCAGGAATGTAGCAATAATAAGGTGTAAAGAGGTATTGAGTTTGCAATAAACAAAGTGTGTTGGATTCTGGTGTATATTGTTGCACAATGGTCTGAATTTCACAAGCTTTAAAAAACTGATTTGAGATCTGTGGAAAATGAGAACTTATGAGATGATTGGTTTGGATGAGAAAAGCCTTCTTCTTCACTATAGGCGAGCAGCAGCCCTCTTCTTCCTCGGCATTCATGGGTGAACTCTAGTCAATTAATCCTTAGATTTCTTCTGATTGTAAGTTTTTGGCTTCTTAAGAAAGATGATGTCTTGGTGGAAAAGATGATGTGCACAACATAGATGGCATGGGAAGCAACATTTGTTCAAGATCTGTTTATGGTTGCAAGCTTATGTGGGTAGTAGGATCATGGGCCTGGATGTTGCAGACAATTTTTAGATGGTGATGAAGGTGTAGTGGGCTTGGTGAATTGGCTTTTGTTTGTGACACCAAAATGATGCGAAACGAGAAGGGAAGAAAGTAAATGAAAGAGGATCTGCTTTAGAACGTGAGAGGGAGGAAAGGGAGAAAAATCAACTGATTTGAGGCATGTCTAGATACCACCTCATGTATTTGTGGTTGTCACCATAGTAACCTTTAACACCCTTTCTTTCTTTTAACTGAACTAGATATCAACAACTTCACACATACATCCCACAGTATTATCCCCAAGTTCTAATAATTATTCTGCCTTTTTAATCATTTATCTCTATATATTCTCTACCTTCAACATTTCAGCCCTATTGTCCCAAATGTTCCTCTACTGTATACTTTTATTTCTCTTTAATACACTCTAATTTGCTACAAGTCCTCGTACACACCTTAATATCAGTATCCAAACACACTCTTTAAGGAAGATTAGATAGAATTAGAAAGCAAGAAAAAATTCGAAATCATGTTTCTCTCAAATAACCAATTGGAAGAATCTAATACAATGCTACCTTAAGTCGTAGAAAATAGATACTCATGAAAATCCTAATGCATCCACATATAAATAAAAATCCTGAAAATAATAATGTGTTAATCTCTTGATGCATGTATTGAATCTCAAAGTAATAATTAAACACCGAAAATATGAAATAAATCCTGAAAATAATAATGTGTTAATCTCTTGATGCATGTATTGAATCTCAAAGTAATAATTAAACACCCAAAATATGAAATAAATATCCATTGAAACAAATAAAATGCTAGTGTGTAGATTAGTTTCATTGTGTTTCTCATCAGAACTTTATTGACCTTATGTACTTTTTCTTGTAAATGTCTAGTAAGTTTATCTATAATTGAAGTGAAAAGTTAAAGGCTTAAGGTTGAGCTTTGATGCAAACCTTTTGTAATTGGGAAAAACACTTGTATCTTCACTCATGGTTCTTACATTTGCTGTAGTCTTCTCATTCTTCTCTAATAATATCAATATATCTGTTGGTAGTTCTGTGCTTTTCTATCACCTGTCATATTAATTTTCTTAGAACTCGATAATATACTTTTCTTAAATTAATAAAAATCGTATGTATGTTTTTTTATGTTTTTTTCTTCTCTTTATACTTTTTAAATAATTGTCTGAGCAAGAAAATAACTTTGGCAATTGATCGTCCTGACGTAATCCTAATTGATTTTTGGAGACGTTTCCAATCTTTCTTTGTTAAATCACTTTTCCCCACAGCTTTAGTTCACAATAACTAATTGATTTCAGAATTATTTAAGACATTTGGAATCTTTAATTGCAAATAACGTAAATCAAATGCTTATTTATTGCCTTAAAGAAGATAAATCTCGTAAAATCTCTTAATAAGATGCCCCAAAACCCCTAAAATGCTAGGGCCTCTCTTTCCCCCAGCTTGAACTAACTGTGCACAACCTCTCCCTTAATTCCAACGTGGTTAGACAACAAGAGCAATCAAGGATTATAATACTCCGACCAGCTAGAGAGAAGAATTGGGGTGGAATTCTTATCTCTGCCATCAAAAGGTGAATCAAGGGTAGTCCCCACCATCTAAGCCAGCTAAGGAATTTGAAATTCCTCTTCCTTTGGCAAGGAGGAGATCAAATGGGCAATGTAGGTGGCAATTGCACCTGTGCCGGCGCATCCCCTTCAGATGGAGGTCCACTAGCTGGAGCCACTTACATGGATGATCAACGAAACATTAGAAAACAAAGATCTTTTGCCAATTCCTATTTCTCTTTCCATCATTGTCCTATAGAGACCATAGGTCCTCTTGTGGGTGTCCTTCCAATGTTGCTTTTGGCACATGGGGCTGTAACAGATCATTGTCCGGTATTGCCCACAACACATGCTCCTCTCCATATATCTTCTTGTTATTTATCTTTAGGTAATTAGGTTAACAATAGAGGATTCATCCTTTGTAGGATTGACCTTCTTTATCAGTGCAAAGTTCTACTTCTAAATGTAGAATTGCTCAGGTGGGTGCGAGATGGTGACGATGTCAGACCTCTTGGTCACTTGTGGTAGCCATTGCACATTGATGGCGGTGGAAGAAGAATTTGAGGAAGCAGGAAGATTCCATCTTTTGTCAATTGGGGTCAAGAAAGAGGAATGTAGAGGAATCCACTTGTCAATCAGGCAGCAAAAGGTGCCTTTGTTGTCAAGAAATTAGGAGAGCGAGGGGATATTTTACACATACCACATGAGATTAACCCACTGCTTCTAATGGCGACTGACGAAATGGGTAGATTTGGGTTCAACCTACAAACCATTTAACCCAACCAATTTTAAATCAGTTTGCATTGGATTAGATTAGAAGTTGGGTTGTTTTTAACCCATTTCAACCAAGTTCAAAATATTGGTAGGTCTTTTGCCCCAACTTATTCTCTCTTGCCCTTGCTGCACAGCTACCTTGATAACAAAATTTACACATTGAGCATGACGACATAGCTTGTGAGATGCTAGCTTACGATCTTAGGTGGGTGACAAGGCGCTGCAGGAAGGCATGGTGAATCATACCAACAAGATTCATTGAGAATTGGGTGGAGCTTTGGGGTGTGATGATCAAGAGCATGCTGAGGCTTGAAATGTACAGGAATGACTTTAGGTGGGATAAGGAAAGACGGATGGGAAGAAAGCATTTCTTCAAAATCCTAACTAGAGACTTTCTAGTTCATTGGTCTATCGATTCCCATTGTATGGACTTCATATTACAAACCACTTTTATGGCATTTGATCTTGCTATTAGGATCTCACATGCAATTAGAGCCCACCTTGTACCTGTTTGCATGATCATAATAATCTGTTTTGTAATTCAAATTGTAGTTGTTGAATTTGCCATCTTTGCTGAGGCCATTCTGTTCTGAACCAAGCTAACAGCTCACTCCTAGTTAGCATGAAGAACAAATGTTGAGATTTTGAATGCAACCTACTATGTTGTTCCTCAAGATTAGGAATTGGAGTTCGATGACCCCGTCGTATTGAGATCTGCTAACCACCCGTCATATTCAAGATCTGCCTTCAACTAGAGTTGATGTGGTTTTGTTATGTGAAGTTGGGTTGTAAATTAGCTTTTAGGTTGAAAGTTGGTTGTTACCTTTAGCCCGATTATTAATAGTTGGATTGGATTAGGTTAATATAGATTAGATTTGGGCTTGGTTGGTTGAAAAATATTTGGAGAATGAGTTCAGTTGGGTTAAGATGAAAATGGGTTGGGAATTGGGTTCCCAATGCACATGCACCTCTATTTGGAATTTATGTAAAACTAAATGTGTTGGAATGGAAATTTTGGAACGTAGTAGTTATATTTGAAATTAAGGTCAAACATATATTTGGAATTGACTTTGAATAAAAATCTAGTGCATGTTTGTTTAACACCAAAATTTTTCAAACTATAGCTTTTCAATTTTCATAACTACCCTATTTTTAATCATTTTTTCACATTTTTTATACAATTATCCTACTTTTTAATCTTTTTATACAATTAATGATACAACTAATCCATTTATTTTAATTTTATTATCTTTGCTTTCATTATTACCCATATGATATCACATTATTTTTTTCCAATTCAAAAATTTCTACATTAAAAACTTTTCATTCAAAAGTACTATAACTTCCCAAAAGCATCCTAAAATTTTACATTGCAAAGCATCATCATCTTTAGTCGTTTTCCACTTATGTAGGGTCAATTGCATGGATTCTGTTGACGATCATAAACTAAGTTTTTAGTAAGCTTTAATGTTTTCATATCCTGTTTAATTACTTTCATTCAGTTTTTTTTTTTTTTTTTTTGGTTTCATCTTATTCTCCTATCACCTTTTGTTTGAATGAATTTAGTTGTGCTAGTTGATGCCATTTGTAGCCTCCATTTAACATGTTGAAACCACTTTAATATGTTTTTTTCTTTTTTTATTTTCTATTGATTTCACTTTTTGATTATTTTGGATTACTTTTTTTCTAATATTATTTTTCCTTGTTTTACCACTCATCCAATAAGACTCTCTTTTCTAGTGTACTCATATATATGATATTTTTTAACTATTCAACATTTTGCCCTGTATATCGTGACTAGTCTAATTGATGTCTGATAAAGTTTTCCTTTTAATTTAATTGGAATTCGGTGGTCACATAAAATTCGTGAAGCACATTACCATTTTTTTAATCATGCTTGGATTCTATTCATAATGTCTTTCTCCATTTCTCCAATCTCTTGAAATATCGATCCTAAATATCGAAAGTGATCAGTTCTTGGTGCTACTTGATATGAAATCTTAATTAGTTCCTCACCTAAGTGTTTGCTATTATTAAAGTTGCATTTCATTTATTTAGTTTTTGTGTGACTAATTCTAAAACCATCAGATTCCAGATCATCTTTCCACTTGTTTAATTTCAAGCTTACTCCTATAGTTTCTTCTGTTAGGATTATATTATCCGCAAATAACATGTAACAAGATATTTCTTCTTGTGTATTTTTTGTAATTTTGTTTATAAATAAGGTGAAAAGGTAAGGACTTAAGCTTGAGCCTTGATGCAAACCGATTGCAATTGGAAAATCATTTGTATCTCCACTTATGGTCCTCACATTTGTTGGTCTTCACATTTGTTGTAACTCCTTCAAACATATCTCTAATAAGATTAATGTATCTGTTGTTAATTTCTTTCTTTTCCATCACCAGCCATATTGATTTTCTTGGAACTTGATCATATTAAACTGCAACTGTCAATCAAAATAAATAGATTATTCAATAAAAAATTATGTTTACTTTATTCAATAAAAAATTATGTTTACCTTTATCTTATGATATTATAGAAAATTTAAAAGATATAAAATTATATTAAACTAGACTGGACTGGTCAATTGACCATTTCACAGTTGACCTAGCTGGTTCAGTCTGGTTTTGGCAGTGGTTCCACTGATGGGAAAAAGCATGTTCAATGTTGCCTATATCAAAACCCCAAAAGCAGCTACAGCTGTTTAAGGCTTCGTCATGCTGGGTGGTGATGCAGCACTTTCATGAAGAAACAGTTTCTGTTTGCTTCATCCAATACCACTTTCGAAGTCTATTTTTTACACAATGCTTGTTTATCCAAACAAGAATCTAAAGAGTAGCCACCAAACGTGGGGCCAAATGAAGCCAAAGACAATGTCGGTATGGCGTAGAGTTGTTTAGTGGTTGTGTTTGAAAAGACTGCAAGTATATTGTTATTTGAGTTCTATGCGTAAAATTATGTCTCATTTGACATCTCCCTACAATTATTTTTTTTTAAAAAAAGAAAAATAAGATATGTAACATCTACTAATGTTTCTGCCAAACTAATTCATGGTACAAGATTGTTTTATGCAGTTTCAGTAGATTTCAATTGTTAGAATTTTCATTTAAGCATCTCAGGCCTACAATAGAATCAATAATCTGGAACAAACAGCCACTGCATCTGGTTCTCAGGAACTGGTATATTCCAATTGGTACAGATGCGTGGATGTTTCTTTGCGGAAATGTTTCCCATTTCTATGTTGATTTGTCAAATTTTTTGACAGTACATGATTGAGTTCCATTAAAAGCATTCTCTGCGATAAATTATGATTTGGTTGAGTATATGGTAATACAATAATTATTTGTTACTGTGTATTGGCATATGCTTGACTGTTATTTTTTACAAGTCACATTTATAAACTGCTCACATCTGAATGCCTTTTACAATTGCCATCAAACCAGTTAATGTTCAAAATTTATGCGTCTATGATAATGTATGCTTTCTTTTTTATAGTTTTGTTTCTTCACATGGATGAACTCATGGATAGCAAGACCCTGATTGGGAATTACACTTGCACCGAAAGACCTGGTGAATTCCATTGGCAGCCTGGTTCTCTTACCCAGGTATGTTTCCATCAGATACCATATGCATTTATTACCATTTTTGGAATGTCTTAGCTGGTATGAGCTGCTTAAATGTGCTTGTTGAGCAGGCAATTATGAATGGTTTTTGGGTTGTCTTTGAGGACTTAGACAAAGCACCCTCTGAAGTACAGTCAGTCCTATCACCATTGTTGGAAGGGACAAAGTCTTTCTTTACCGGCCGTGGTGAGGTAATGCTTATTGGTTCACATTGTTAAATGTTTCTACTGTGTGTATTTTTTTAGTGCAACTTCATCGACTATTTGCTCTTCTCTTTGTTTCCCTTGTATTTATGAAACATAGATGGAAAAAATTTGTTGTAGAGGTGTTATGTTGCATTTCCTGTGCGTTGTATTTGTAGTGTCATATCTTAAAGTTGGGGTCTCTGGTTAGTACGGAGTTCAAGTTTTGGCCTATGTGGTCTTTCTTAAGACTGAGTTACCAAATTCTATCCAAAAAAAAAAGAAAAAAAAAAAACGAGTTACCTAAAAAGATTACAGTTGCATATGTTAGCCCAACAGAGTGCATCTTTTATAAAACATAATCACCCGTTTACCTGGTGATTTTGACATAAGGAACAAAATGAAGATTGGCAATGCTCCAGTTATATTGTTCTTGGAAGAAGAAGAGAGCATGGCCAGTGGGGTGTCTTAGCCATGGACATAGTGGACCTTCTCTTGTTCCATTCCACTAGGTAGAGAAGGGGTTAATTGAATCATATAGAGGTGAGGCAGGAAAGAGTTGCTATGTCTTGCTGATATGTCTGAAGAGTGAAGACTGTTGAAACTTTTCGTATTGTACCTATAAGGAGGTATTGTGTTGAGAATAAATAAACCGCTTATTAATTCTGCCATTATCTTCATGCTTTATAACTTGGTTTAGTATTCCTGATCGAGTGAATCGACAGATGGTGTTCAGGAAAAAAGATGATATTATCTTTTCTTATAATTTTCTGTAAGCTCCTGGAAAAAGAGAGCTGACGTGTTCCAGTTAAGGGCTGTGTTTGTGGTCCTGTTTTTCAATCCAGATGCATTTGAGAGTTATTGGTACTTATATTTGGAATCCTCATTCAAATTTCTAATTTCTTAACTTCTTGGTAGGGATGGAAATACAGTGTGTTTGGATGATTTCTTGTGTGTGCTTAGTTTGATTTTGAGTAATTCGTTTATGGGCTTGCTGTTCTCTTTCATCGCTTCTCCTTCATGCTGACATTGTAGCTGTTATTTTACTCATATTTTTTCATCTTCCAGTTGATATCAGTTTATTATTTTTATTATTATTTAATGTAAGGGGTCGAAGTTGTTTGGTTAGATGATCTTCCACTATCTTTCTACTTCCAATTGCCGTCAACTAACAATTGGATAAACATGTCATTGCTTTTTTTTCTTTTATATATACTAATCCGTCTATCATGATGCAACTTTCATGATTGTTCTCTGGGTTAATTCGGTTATACCTCTAATGACGAATATGACCAAGAAATAGCAAGTATGACCAACTTTTTTAGCCATTTTCCAAATATAACAACATAGTCAGTTTTGACCGTGTACTTCTACAAAAAAAAAAAACTGTACTAAAATATAATTTATAAACAATAACAAGTCACTCCTGCACGTGGTTATTAAAACATAAAGCTACCACAATCTGTGATAAAAATTATTTTTTATATGACAAATGAAATGGATTTAGGTTGTAGCAAAGGGTACTTTCACAAAAATACATGGGCAAAACTGACAATGTTGTTGTAATAAAAAAACCGCTATGTTGTCATAGGGTGCATTTGGCAATGAATATAAAATGGCAAGTTAAAACTTTTCAATCTGAAACTTATTACTCTTCACAAATACCATATTTTTTAATCATTTTTCACACTTTCCTATATAACTACCCTACTTTTCAATCATTTATATACAACCATCCATACAACTAACCTATCTATTTTGACTTTATCTTTTTTACTCCTCATCATTACTCCTATGATATCACATCATTTAACAACTTTTACTCTTCAAAACTTTTCATCAAAAGTTTATCTATTCTCAAACACACCCCTAGTTGGAAAATGACTAAAAAGTTTGGTCATATTTACTATTTTTACAAATATGTGGCCATATCCATAATTACGGGTATAACTTGTGGTCAAATTTGGAAGGAATTCATCCTTATTCTTTCAGACAATTCATACTTCCTTTCTTATTCTTAATACGATATGCTAGAACCACAAAATGTCTCACAATCTGTTTCCGTGAATTGCCAAACTGACTATTTCTACATTCTGTTCTTGTTAGTAACTATGAATCGTTCGTTGGACTTCTTCTCTTCTTTTCTTCTTCTTTGTTGTGTTTTTCATTTTGGTCTTAGACCTGTCTTGGTGAACTCTTGGCAAGTTGAATTTTTTGCAGGCAATAAATGTTGCAGAGGGCTTTCGCTTATTTGCTACAATTTCAAGCTTAAAACATGACTTCTTCCACGACACAGAAGGTTTGTCTGGGTCTTCATGTTAATTTATCGAGATCATGCACTTTCTTTCCTGTTTTATTATTTATAAAATCATTATATATGTTTATGCTAAAAGAACTTGCAGTCTGTTCGATTGTGCCTATACTTGACAAGACAGAGTAAGAATAAGCAAAAAGTACACTGGTTTGGAGAAATGGAAAAAGACGACTTCCATTTTGTCCCAATTACCGAACACATAAGGGCCTGTTTTGGCCAAGCGGGATTGTGTTGCTTTGATTTTATGGAATGTAAAAAATTGCGTCTCAGGAAAGCCGGTTTGGATCAACATTTTACAGATATGCTTGAGTTATGACTAAAATGCGTGTACCATGGGAAATCATTTGAAAGATGTATAAAAGGTTTTAAGAAACTAATATCCACATGGTGGATTTAATAGATAGACAGGTTGACTGTTATCATTCAGCTGTACAAATCTCATTTGTGTGCTTTTCCAATGGCAGTTGGTGATACAAGTTGCAATTGCGAATATATGCCTGCTTTCTATTTTCTAAATGGGCATGCCAACTGCAAGGTACTATTTGAATGTGGCGTCCAACTCAGTATGTACATGAGAATCTGTGGAATGACCTTTATGTTCACCTTTAATAAAATTTATTAAGTGGACAGCTCTAAAAATGCCATATTAGGTGGAAATTTTTCATTAGCTGACTTGTTACAACATAAAAAATTATGGTCAATCGTGAACTCTATTGGAAGATTATCATTTCATTGGATAGATCAAAGAAGACAATGGATTATGCTTTAAAGATGGCTAATATACTATTTTTTTAAAAATTATATTAAATATTTTCAAGTTTTATGGTCAGATTCATATTTCAACATGAGTTTTGATACAACGCAGCTGGCTGCAACTTAGGTAAATTGCAGCTGGCCGTTACGGGTCCCATTTGTCAATTTTTTTTTTTTTTTCTTTTTCATTTTTATTTGGGCTCAAATGTATGCAGTCCATATGCGTAATTTTACCATTTAAAATTTTTTCTATGTATTTTTTACAAAATTTTGAAAATAAAAAATTTTCACCCATCTCTCTCCCTCTCACACGAAAAATGATAAAATTTTCTAAAACAATATATATAGATAAATAAAAAAATAGAAAAATTGGGTATGTGGACTACATACATCTGGGCCTGCATGAAAATGAAAAAAATTTGAAAATGGGACCAATAACAGCCGGCCGGCTGTATTGTATCAGAACTCTTTAGACAATTGCTCAACACTTTTTATGGTCATCCATATTTGGACAATTGCTTAATATGAGAAGAATCTTATATTAGTTGACCTCTTTAAGCAGCATAAAAATTATGACCAATCATGAACTCAAGCGGATGATTTTCTGTTGGATAGATCATATCCAGTATGAATAGACTATTTTTTAAAGATGGTTAATAATGTCATTATTCTTTGAAATTTGTCACTTCAGTATTGTCAAATGTTAAAATCAGCGGAGTCAATATATTGATACACACCACAAACTTTGTGATGTTTAAGTTTTCAGCATACTCTTCTTGGTTGGGTTTCTAAGTCTCCTCAACTCAGGTTGGTTTTGGAATGGCCTCTTATCCTACCCAAGACTTTAATTTATTCCTCAAATCTGTATTGCATTTGATTTGTTTAACTCTGGTCTTGTTGGACAAGCTGAAATTGAATCTTGTGGAAAGAGGAAGGGAAAGACGAATAACATTCAGAAGTTCTATCCGGTTGCCTGGTTTTAAATTTCTCTCTTCTGACAAGTGGTCTATGCCTTCTTTCCCCTGTTCTAGTCCTGAGCGTCAACTGTTCCTCAGCATGATAGTATATTGAGAATGCAAAGACCTATTGTCCTCATTCAGGTTCCAGCAGTTCATCTATGAGCAGCAGACTTGGGCACAATTGCAAGAAATCTTTATTGACAGGGACATGTCTCTGTTTTGATTATTAATTATCATCCTCTGAAGGGCACATAAGAAGAACCTCAAACCACTGCTTCTAAAGATGGTGTCAACTAAATGGGCCTTAATCCATTTTAGGACTGTTCTTTCCCTGACTGTCCACAGCCTCACCTTCATGTTTCCTTTCTCTTTACCTCCATCATTTGGTCATTTATGTCCGTATATTGGTTAGAATTGAAAAAAGAAATCATTCTTATAGGTGCAAGTAATATTGGCTTCCAATTCATGTAGCCTACTGATGATAAAAATCATGTAAGTGTATGAAATAATAGAAAATGTTGAAAATCCTGTGAAATGTTTTACTGGCATGTTTTTCTTCCTGATTTTTTGATATGGGCTTCCATTTCTCTTTTTTTGCTTATGTTGACAAAAGATATCTGAGTCTAATTCCAGGGGGTATTTTAGAAAACATTGGCCTGATTTGGTCAACCTGACGGATGAAAGATGTGGAGATAATGGATTGAGCCTTGTATGCTAAATGGAACGTCCACTTTCCAGTACTGGGATCTGAGTTTTACCAAATCCCTTCTTTTTGGGTGGCCTGGAAAATTTTCTCCATCAACTAGATTTGCCAGGTCTTTGAGATTAACTGCATATGCATGTATCATCATTTGTGTTGGATCCCTTGTTAATGTCACTTCAGTGATTTTTTTAAAAAAGGTTTTGCATGTGCTACAACTTCATTTGATGGTCCAAAAGATGATTCACATGGGCTTAACTAAATCTTTGCTGTTTACATCCTTTGTAGTCGTCACTTGCGAGTCAATTTTTTCCCTTAGCTTTCTAAATTATGGAAGCAGTGCAGCTTCGCATATAGCCATATAGCAAATTAGTTCATGGAAAGCTGCAAATTCATGTCCTTGGAAACTTCTCTAGTTCCTGTTAACTGAACTGCATATTCCTCCTTTTCACATTGTCCATACCAAGTTGTTGAGCTATTTTGTAAAGCTATGGATTACACTTCTGAAATACCATGAGATATTAATCAGGCAAAATTTTCTTTCATACTCATGATTTGTACAGGAAACATAATTTTTTTTTACTTGGAAAACAAAGTAACATCTTCAAGATACTATGATATTCAAGATATTTTATGTCTCTATTCCTTGATTTGCCCCTATGGGTATTCATTACAGGATTTTTTTCTGGTAACAGGCAGAGTTTCCCTTGGAGCCCTATGGAGAAAAGTGATGGTTGGAAATCCAAGCTCTAAGGATTTGGTTGATATAGTAAACACATGGTATCCAAGTTTGGAGCCCATTTCTGAAAAACTAGTTGGTATGTGTGGATGCCTATACAAGATTGTACTCATTCCCTTAATCCCTTGTTTTGTTGAGGCTTGAGTGATATAATATTTAGAAAATGCTTCGATCCCTTTGCAATTCTGTGTGTATTTTCCTTTTCATGCAAAGTTGAGACTTACAGCAACACTTTGCAGGTACTTTTGAAAACATCAACTCCTTTGTTTCTACCCAGCTAGGAGGATTTCAGGGTGGAAAGTCTGCTTCAATTGGGGCTCTCGGTCATTTCACCTTGAGGTATTTCAAGCCTTCAAATTGCACTGTTCTTTGTAATTTTCTGTTCAATTGAGTTCAATGGGTATATTCGTCTTCTTCTTTTTTGAAGTCCCATCTTACGTCATAGTTATTTTAGAACTCTTCTGCAGGCATTTCTAATTTACTGCATCATGATTGTGGTAGGGACCTTCTAAAATGGTGCAAGAGAGTTGCAGGTTTAGGGTTAATCTTTTCTGGGGTTTCATTGTCTGCTTCTGAATGCAGAAGCATTTATCAAGAGGTTTCCTTCAGACAGTCCTTTCTGTTTTTCCAAATTAAATCTATATGACATCTTCTCTTTCCAATGTAAATTCTAATGATTTCTGATACACAAATATTTGTTGTCTAGGCTGTGGACATTTTTGGAGCTTCCTCAGCTTCTTCTATTGGCAGAGTGCCAATAATGGTAGAAATTGCAAAGTTGTGGTCTGTACCAATTTCCGAAGCTGAAACATCATACCCTACTAATAAGCCAACTGTTCAGGTTTATTTTATGTTTGTGTTCTTTGTAGTTATTATTATTTTTTTTAGTGGACTATGGCCAAGCATTTACTAAATTCTGGTTTGTAACTGCAGCATTTACAGTCAGATTTGCAGGTTGGACGAATTACCCTCTCCTGTCTTTCAACAACAGTATGTGCTTGTATCTAATATTTCATTTTTTCAAGCTGTCTAGCTTTGTGGTCTTACTGATAATTTTGTATTTCTTGACACATTTTCAGCAGTTTCGGCAACAAAAGCGAGTTTTTGTAGATATTCGTAGTTCTCTTCACATTCTTGAGAGGATAGCATCCTCTGTTAAGTACAATGAGCCCGTTCTTCTGGTTGGTGAAACTGGTACCGGAAAAACTACATTTGTGCAGAATCTAGCTAGCAGGCTTGGACAGCCACTTACTGTTTTGGTATGATCAGAAAAGATTGAATATGTTGTTAATTATTTATTGAGTCAATTTCATTCAAATTTCACCTGATTCATCTTGCAATATCTTGATAATAATGCAGAATATGAGCCAACAAAGTGATGTTGCTGACCTTTTAGGTGGTTTTAAGCCTACCGATGCATGCATGATTTGCTTACCTCTTTATAATGAGTTCAAGGAACTCTTCTGCAGGACCTTTTCTGCCAAGGTACAGTATTCCTCCAGATGTGCTTTTGTTTTTGCAGTTGTTTTATTTGTTATCTTTGTTACTTGACTTACCTGCATGAAATTGATGTTGATGTATTAAATTTCAGGACAACGATGAATTTCTCCGTTGTCTTGAAAGCTACGCCATTCAGAAGAATTGGAAGAAGCTGCTATGTGCACTTCAAAAGAGCATTGGTGTTGTTCGGGCAAAAGCCTATAAGCTGGGGCGATGTGGTGCTAAGCGCAAAAAACCTTTAGGCAATGAAAGTATCCAGGCTTGGGAATCCTTCTCTGTTAGAGTTGATACAGCTTTGAATCAGATTGGTGATTCTGCTTGCATGTTATTTTCTTTCGTTGAAGGTGTTTTTGTAACTGCACTAAGAAAGGGACATTGGATCTTGCTTGATGAGATAAACTTGGCTCCCCCGGAGACATTGCAGAGAGTGGTAGGTGTCCTTGAAGGCGAGAGGAGTACACTTTGTCTGGCTGAGAGAGGTGATGTGGATTATATAGAGCGTCATCCTCATTTCCGTCTATTTGCATGCATGAATCCTGCAACAGATGCTGGAAAGCGGGATTTGCCATACACCTTGAGAAGCAGATTTACTGAATACTTTGTTGACGATTTATTGGATAAAGAAGAGCTGCTTCTTTTTATTAGTCGACATATGGAGGATATATCTAGAGACATATTGGAGAGAATAGTAGTATTCTATTTAAAAGCCAAGAAGGAATCTGAGGAGAAGCTGCAGGATGGGGCTAATCAAAAGCCCCAGTTCAGTTTGAGGTCCCTCACCCGTGCTTCAGAATATACCATGACAGCAAGAAGTAAGTTTGGATTTCAAAGGGCTCTCTATGACGGTTTTTGCATGTTTTTCCTCACTTTGCTGGATCATCCCAGTGCAAAATACATGCATGGCATGATATTGGAACATTTATTAGGAGGGAATATGCCGCCTGATGTTCCCTTTGATCGGTTTCTAGCAGTGAAAGAAATATCTGAATGTGAACCCAAGCATGATTCTTTCTTGGAAAATTATGTTCTGACAAGAAGTATCAAAGAACATTTGAGGAACCTTTCACGTGCAGTCTTTATCAGAAGGTATCCAGTTCTCTTACAGGGCCCCACGTCCAGTGGGAAAACCAGCCTTGTTCAATATCTTGCTGCTATCACAGGTCATGAATTTGTTCGCATCAATAATCATGAGCATACGGATCTGCAAGAATATTTTGGCTCTTACATCACCGACTCTTATGGGAAACTTGTGTTTCATGAAGGTGTCCTGGTTAAGGCTGTTCGCAATGGACACTGGATAGTTTTGGATGAGCTTAATCTAGCACCATCTGATGTCTTGGAGGCCTTAAACAGGTTATTGGATGATAACAGAGAGCTTTTTGTTCCTGATATTCAGGAAACAATAACAGCTCACCCAAATTTTATGCTTTTTGCTACTCAAAATCCACCTACAATTTATGGTGGGCGGAAAATGCTATCTCGAGCTTTCCGAAACCGCTTTTTGGAAGTCCATGTTGATGAGATTCCAGAAGATGAGCTAAGTACAATTTTAGAGCAGAGATGTAAAATTCCTAAAAGCTATGCTGTAAAAATGGTTGATATTATGAAAGATCTGCAATTGCATAGACAGAGCAGTAAAGTTTTTGCAGGAAAACATGGGTTCATAACCCCACGGGATTTATTCCGTTGGGCTGACCGTTTCCGTGTTTTTGGGAAGTCCTATGAAGACTTGGCGAAGGATGGCTATTTTCTATTGGCTGAAAGATTGAGGGATGACAGAGAGAAAAATGTTGTCCAAGAAATTTTGGAGAAGCGCCTTCGTGTCAAGCTCTACAAGGAAGATTTGTACAAAGAGGTACTTTCAGTTCTTTCTCACTGGACATGCACATTTTCTCTCTCCTTTTGAGACAGTAATGTTTCCAGTTTTGCAAAACTGGGAACTTGTTTTTTTAGAATTGGGATCATGCAGATACGTCCTAAGTTACATCTTGGTATAAGACGTGTGCTTCTTTCCATGATAAAAACTGGCAAGTCATGAACTTATTCTTGGAATATTTTCAATAATAGCCACAAAGCTTATGATATCTTGGTGTTCAGAATATGAATGCTTTTCTATGTCATGCATCTTTGCTGGTCAATGATACATATGAACCAAAAGGGAAAATAGCGTAATTTGGAGTTGCATTAATGTTTTCTATATGGGCTTTTATATTTTGAGGCTTGCAATGAGCTCATGGTTTGCTGAGACTTCTGCTCTGTTGTTTTGCTGCACAAGACGTTCAAAACTTGTCATTTATGATCATGATCTTTATTTTTCCTTCATGAAGAGAGGATGCTTTTATGATTTGTTAAAGCATATGTTTCATTGCAGGAGTAGCACACTAATTTTTCAGAAAGTTATTCATTCGAATTATTCTGGACTGGATAATGTAGGGTTGCATGATCCATACCAATTTTTTTTTTTTTTTTTTTTTTTTCCGGGAGGGGGGGGGGGGGGGGGGGGGGGGTGCTGTAATTGTCTTTTTGTTCTTCAGTTTGTGTTGGGTACTTGGATGTGATGGATCTTCATCTACATAAAACTCTGACAAGGGACTCCTAATTTGTTGAAGTATCTTTCTGGGACCCTGGATTGTTGTCTTTATGTGGGTATTTGGTTTTTAATGCAGAAGTCAGGAATAGCATATGTTTCAGGCTTACATCGGCCACCTGGAATTTCGGAAAATCTTGGAGAGTAAGCATGTTGTTTAATTGAATTTTGATTTGTTGGGACTTCTCTGTTTCCTTTATTCCTAGGAAGTTTAAAGTTTATATATATATTGTTTCAATTGATTATATTATTATTTTTAACTTCTTATTAACTCTTGTGATAACTACAGCATTATCTGGACTAAAAGCATGTGGAGGTTATACTACCTTATTGAGCGCTGCTATAAATTGCGTGAACCTGTGCTTCTTGTTGGTGAAACCGGTGGTGGCAAGACTACTGTTTGTCAGTTGCTGAGTATCCTAATGGGTTCAGAGTTGCAAACTTTGAATTGTCACATGCACACCGAGACATCGGATTTTCTTGGGGTTGGTCCTTTATCCACACAGAGGAAGTTCTTATATTCATACTTTTGAAATTTGAATCCAAGAAATAGGAGTTGCATTCCTTCTAAGTTTGTTTCTATTTCATGACAGGGGTTCTATCCTGTTCGGGACAGGTCAAGACTGGCAGTAGAATTCAGACATACCATTGATGAACTGAAGAACTCAAGGATTTTTCTCCACTTCGCAAGAGATGCTGTATGAAATCACCGTTTATACTATTTGTCAATTTCTTCAATTCACAATTGGCATCATGGAAACTGGACTTAAGTTGCCAGTCAGATTGGTCTTACTTGGAACATATCAACTGACTAGTATACTCTACTTTGGTTTACTTCAATGAACTGCATTTTAGGATTTAGGCTTTGGGGCCAATACATCAGGTAATATAATTTAGCAGTAAAAGAGCCATTCATTCAGAGTAAGATGCACTGTTCAAATTTATATCTTTAAAATTAGTTTGAAAATATAAATTGAAGTGCTCAGTTTGGTTGAACCCTATTGTTACCTGTGAAGTGGAAGCTTAACCAGTTAATTTTTTTTTTTCTGATGGGATAACATGTTCAGTTTTAAGTAACATTATCCGGCATTGTTTTTTTTTTTTTTTTGTTAATTCATTTACTCTACATTCATTTTCTGGATGCAGCCTATATCTTGTGAGATCGATGATGCTTCCTCAACATTGGATCTGCTAAATACAATTACAAAACACATTAAGAGCTCAAAGGTTGATGTCCCTCAAGAAGAAATTGATGCTTTTGAGAAAGTCAAAATGAATCTGATACAAGTTCAAGCTCGTTGGAAGACCCTATTCTTATGGCAGGATGGACCACTTGTACAAGCAATGAAGAAAGGAAATATGTTTCTTGTAGACGAAATCTCATTGGCTGATGACAGTGTACTTGAAAGATTGAACAGTGTTCTAGAACCACAGAGAAAATTGGTGGGTTTATTGTTAAAATATGTATCATCTATCATCAGCTTCAACTTATTAGGGTGCATGATGGTAACCATTGCAGGGTACAAATGAGTGCAAACAAATTGTTTCACAGACACTACCAATTACATGCTCACTAATGGGTTCAAAGTATAACACAAAATTGGCTAAAAGAGTTCTAATTTTTTTTTTTTAATCATAAAAGGCTTCTATTTAAATTACCTGAAATTTGTTAGCTAATCTTTACTGAGGTAAATGAATATTAAACTACTACTCATGTGAACCTTTCTCATTAAGTACAAGGCCTTTGCAGGTCTCATCTTGATTCCTGTATATTTCATACTGACTATTGGCTTTTCTGTTGGACGCATGGAATTCCCGCATGCTTACGAACAGCATGTTACTTGTCTGATCTATCTTTATCTAATACTTGCCATTTGTTTGTTTGTACTTTTGCAATGAATAGATGTTTGTGGAATAATTAATGCTAACGGATACTCAGGCACAAAATCCAATAGTGCTGACCAAAGGAAGAGCAGGTTTGATTTGACTTGATTGCTAGTTTAGCACAACTTGATCTCAACTTAACCTTACTATGTAATTGCAGTCAGTTATGAGATCTAGTCCTTAGTGGCATTTTGATTTTAGGGAAATGTAATCGTCATTTGGTTGCTGCTCATTTCTTGATATTGTACAATATACCTTTTAGTAATTCATTAAATGATTCAGGCTATTTTACTAAATCATTTGGAACATAATCCAAAGTCATTAGATTTTGTGTAAAAAAAGAATATGGGATTTCTTTGTTATTTTTTCTTTTTAATTTTTCATATAGCTGCCATCGTTTTCTATGTAAGAAACGTTTTAGTAGACAGGTTCTTGCACAGATCATGTTTTGACCATTGATTGCATTATTATACAGTCTTTGGCAGAGAAAGGTGGCCCTGTTTTGGAGGAAATAGCAGCACATCCCTATTTTTTCCTTCTTGCAACTATGAATCCTGGTGGTGATTACGGGAAGAAGGAGTTATCTCCAGCATTACGGAATCGTTTTACAGAGATTTGGGTTCCTTCTGTTAGTGATCTTAGTGAACTAAGAATAATAGCTTCTGAGAGGTAAGGGTATCAGTGATGATTCTTCCACTGGCATAGATGTTTGGGGGTGCCCATTTTGTTGATTTATCTTACTAGTACAATATTCATGCAGGGTTGTCAAATATGAACTTTCATTCCTTGCAGACAATATGCTGAAGTTCTGGGAGGTATTTACTGCTCTAATAAATTTTGTTTGTTGTTTGTTAGGTATGAGTTTTCTCTTGAAATTTTCATATTTTACAGAACAATAGTGATTTAAAGGCGGAAGGCACAGAAGCCCTTGCTCATGTAAAGCAAGTAACATGTATGTGAAATTAAATGTGTAATGTTATATTTTATTTATAAAGGTAAATAATTGGATTACTTATACTAAAGTACAATCCTAAATTATAAGAACTATAACTATTAAGAATGAAGAAAATATGAAGTTTCATTAATCTAAAATTCAACATTTTAGTTTAATTGATGAATATCATTTGAAAGAGTTTAAACTTAAAATAAAACAGTAGGAAACTTTGTTGGAATTTAAAGACATTAATTGAAAAACTTAAGACATTGGTAGAACTTAATTAATTGCTTAAAGATTGGAATTACAAACAAAGATATTGGAGAGGATGTAGGACATCAAATTTGGTTAGGTTGAAATGGAAAGGTGAAATTGGAGAAGTCAACTTGTTTTGATTACTGAAAGTACTCACATTTTTGAGGAATTTTGATTGGGTGTATCATGCATGCCTCAAGGCGCAATAGATGTGCCTCAGAGAGCCTTTTGCCTAGGAATGAATTTCTCAACTATGGAGACAATACAATGATACATTGGAACATTCCTCATTTATATACGTGGGTTTTTAAGAAAATGTGGAAATCATGCCTCCTTGAGCCTAGGTGTTAATAAGTTGGACATATGATCATAATCATCATAAGCCGTTCCCCACCTATGCGGGGTCAGTTGCATGGATTCTGTTATGCCGTTCTTTGCAATTATAATATAAGTTTTCAGTAATCTTTAACATCTTCATATCCTATTTAATTATTTCCATCCATGTTTTTTTTTTCTTTGGTCTTCTTCTCATTCTTGTATCGCCTTCTATTTGAATGAACTCAGCTCTTTGAAGTGGTACTATTTTAGGCCTCCGTTTAACATGTCCAAACTACCTTAGTCTGTTTTTCCTTATTTTATCATCGGTTAAGTGCAACTCCAGATTATCTCGGATTACTCAACTTTTAATGTCATCTTTTTTTGTTTTGCCACTCATCCACCTTAACAATCTCATGTCTGCTATATAATAAATCAGATACACACACACATTTTTAAATTTTAATTCAACAGCATTTCCACCAGGATTAGAACCTTATGAATTGAATATGATATTGTTTTGGTTAGTTATACTTTTCTAGAACTATTACTTTAGGCATCATGATTATGCATATTACTTGTTTTCTCAAATTCAGTGATCCTATTTTTGATGTTAATTAGACTGGAGGCTGTGGATGATTCTACTTTATTTATGCTGCTACCAATATGTTTTCTAAAGCTATCAACAACAATTCTACTTTATTAATGTTGTTATTTATATGTTTTCTAAAAAGACTTCACTATTTCATTGTTTTCACTTTATGACTAAATTACCCATTTCCTTTATCATATCTCTTTGCCTTTTACTCTCCTTTGACATTTCCTTTACATCTGTTTTTTTTTTTTTTCTCTCTCCGTTTTTTTTCTCTATGCAATTAGAACTTTGCACAGGAAAAAAAGCATTTTTTTCACAAGTAGAGGCAAAAAAAAAGTGTTAAGGGATGTATTTTCTATTGCTAATGAGGTCGAGTTTCTTTCTACATTATTTGGAGGAAAATATGGTGGCTGACTTGATTCCCACCACCACCACCACCACCACCACCACCACCACCTCCACCACCATCATCATCTCTCTCTCTCTCTCTCTCTCTCTCTCTCTAAGCCTTACTGGTGGTAAAAAGATGCACTACATTTCATACTTTTGGGTAACCACCTGTCTCCCCATCGTGCATGATTTTGCTGCTCTTAGTGGCAGATCATGTCTTGATTGAATTGCTTTATATGCACGGTTGTTTCTCATTATTTTAACTGTTTTCTTGGTGGCAGTGGTTTAACCAATTGCAAACAGGGCAGACACTGACTGTGAGGGACCTCTTGTCTTGGGTTTCTTTCATTAATGCTACTGAAAGGAGGCTTGGATGTGAATCTGCATTTATCCATGGTGCATTCCTTGTTCTACTTGACGGTCTGAGTTTAGGTATGAGTCCAATTATTATTATTATTATGAATTTTTTGTTCTTGCGTTGTTGATATGCTTTAGCAATGCTGTTCACTTTCTATTATTTATTTCTGAATATACCCAGATGGTTACGCTAGCATGTTTTGTTTTTCCATCATATTTATTTTTATTTTCTTGTTTAGTTGCTGATAATTATTTGTGATCACTGCGTACATGGTATTTAGACAGCGCACAGCTTGAAAAGGGAAAAAATATCTTTTTAGTGCACTTTTATCGCTACCTTTCGGGATGTGTGCAACTAATGGGTGGCTGAGGCTTTTGGATGACTCAGTAGGCAGATTATTTGTATATCAATGTCAATGATCTCCAGTAATGTTGCCTATGACAAGCTGAATGGCCTGTTAAGGAGGCTAGAATATTGGTTACATTTATTAGTGGCACTTGGGGGATGGTGGTTTTGTTTTAGGTATGAGTCTGGTACATCTTCCAGCCTCTTGGTAATGGTTTAAAACTAACAATAGTTTATTGCTAAGTTCTATAATATCATCTATAACAATCAAATGATACATTTCCAACATTGTCCAATTGGATTATGCTTCTTACCAGGTATTTTTGGAGGTCAAGTTTCAAAGGAGCATTTTCATATTTCTAATCAAGGGTTGGTTTGGAAATTAGGAAAGGAGGACAAAAAAGGATGCGTGAAAAAAAAAAAAAAAAACAGTAGGAAATGGCGCAGCAAGACAGAAATTAATCAAAGGATTGTAAATAAAGTGAATAAAGATAAAATAGGTTGAAGTTATTGGGACGAAAGATGATGGAAAATGCTGAAAATGCAGGTGATAAGAAAAAAAGAGTTGTTAGGGTACTTCTATGTCACATCAACTAAAGGGGTGGAATGAGGAGGAAAATCAGATTTCCACCACTTCTTCCAATTGACAGAAGGCATTTTTTATATTGTTCTATAAAGGTTCTGTGAAATTGTTAAACAATCTAAATATTTCTGAGTTTTTGAGATATCCATATATATCGAAACATTTGTAAAGGGCCTAATGACCTTGTTACTTATTTTTATCTAGATGTAAAAAATTTATCAAAAAATTTATCAGGATTTGTGAAAAAAAGGTTCTGGGTTTCACTGAAATTTGTAGGTCAAATGAACTTGCTGATTACAGCAACAAATTTTTTATTTATATTTTAAGGAAAAGACTAGTAAATTTATATTGGGCAATCACCAACATGCTTTCTATTCAGTGAGGCAAGGTCTTAGCATAAAGTGTACTTTCACATCGCATAATATTTGCTTGTTTGGTGGACCAACGGCAGATATGAATAAGATGCAGCTATAAAATGACAACTGGCAAAAACTAGAATCCTGATATAATGGTTTTGAATTTGATCTCTTGGGAACTAATTTTTTTTGTCTCAACTATAACATAGACTATTTATATTTTGTGTAAATACCTACTTTGTTCTGCTCGTCTACTGCCCGATGAAATAGAATCACACCTTTGGGTATTTTATTAGGGATATGATTATTTCAAGCAGGAGAAAATTTCTGAAGACTATTAAGTTGTCAATTCTCTTGAAATATTATGATAAAAAACCATCCGATATTCTATGGAGATCGAGAAATATATTTTCTATGGTTTCAAATCCGACCATACCTGTTGCATTTGCATATGCCATCATGACAGTGTCATACTTCTTACTTATCCGAATTCATTCGAATGGTCAATTTTACTGTTTTACCTTCCTTCTTCGAGGTGGAAAAATTTTTGTTCTTTGATCAGAGAGCTTTGTTCAAGACTTCCAGTTAAATTAGCAGTTAGACCTAATTGGCACTAACTCCTGTTAAATTAGCAGTTGGACTTGATTGCTGCTAACTCATTAGCATCCTGCTTTCACAATAACAACTATAAATAGGCCATAACATTACCTGTTGATAGAGAAATAATACAACAGGAAGATTATGTTTAATGGGCAAGCTTTATCTTCAGAAAATCTTAGCATCTGACACTGTGATGATTCCTGATGATTTATAATTTGGTTTATTCTGGGTGTGTTAGGAACAAAAAAAAAAAAAAATGACTCAAGACTTTTTTCCCTCTATTTTTACCCTATTTTCCAATCATTTCTTCACATCTTTCTATACAACTACCCTATTTTTCAATTATTTCTTCACATCTTTGCATACTACCCTATCTATTTTTAACTCTCTCTGTTTATTCCTCATCATTGTACCTATCATGCATTACTTTATCCCATTTTCGGAAACTTCTCCAACTAAACTTCTTCCACTCTTTTTTTCTCTCACTTCCCAAACACACCCTCTATATAGTGAAAGTTCTATATGCTACTTTGAACTGAAATTTCACTTTTAATGGGCTCCAAATATTTACAGTACTGTCAAAAGTTATCAATATTCTGACCTGTCAAAGCCAATGCACATGTAATCAACTAAAAAAATTTTGACTATGCATGTGCCGAATGCCTTTTTCGTGAACTGGGAATCCCATACTTCTGTACTACTGCATTTTTTCCCCTTTTCTATTTCAACCATGCGAAAACTTCACTTCTGACACAATTCAGTATTGTGCCCCCGAGAATAATGCAAAAGGTAGTTGGAAAAAATTGGAACTGCTTTTTTGTGGTAATATGGAAAACAACATGGGAAAAAAAAGTAGGAAGCAAAAGGAGAAAAAAAGAAAAAGAAAAAGAAAGTGATGTGATGTGGTAGAGTAATCATTGGTGGTAAAGAGAAGTAGGACAAAATGGAGATGTAGTTGTCTAGGGTAGTTAGGTAGTTAAGATGTAAAATCACAGCACAATTTTGAAAAGGATAATAAAAATTTCCATCTTTCACCTCCTTACTGAATGTACCCTAAAGGTTAATTATGCCCTGTGTATTACAAAAGGAAAAATCAAGTTCTTTCAGCATGATTTTTTCAACAGACCCCTGGTTTAGTGCTTGGTTGCGTGGACTGCTCTTTTATTATTATTATTGTTTCGGTTTTTTTGCCACTAGTGTGGGCCCAAGCATCAACATTTTACCTATGAAATCTTACAATTTTTTGATTTAATATAAGTATTTTTTGGGAATTTTAAAATGAGCTGATTTTTTTGTTCCAAAAATATGTAATTTCCCTGTTTTTGCGGTTGCTATTTGTCATATATGTAGTCAACTGCATACATGACTGAATATTATGAAGTTGATTGCGCAATGTTGTCAACTACACATAGATTGATGACCATCTATGACCATTTGTATGGAAGTTGATGCTTGGTAAAGTTGCAATAATTCTAGTAAGTTGACTGTAATTTTGTAAATATTTTGACTCTTGTAAAAATGCTCTTTCGGCAAATTCTCATCTGTAAAGTGCAAATATCGATTTTAAATATAATGCATGCTGCGTGCTTTTTGCTTTTTATTCTGCAGGACTTGATTAGATTATTTCGAAAGAGAATAATTTGTTTATATATACATAGGTTTATCCGTAGCCAATTTCAGAGGTCTCTCTCTCTCTCTCTCTCTATATATATATATAGGGAAATAATCCAGTGCATGCGACTGCACGGTGCAGTCCATGCACTGTGGACCCCACTTGATCATAAATAGAAAATCCACCCCACCCATTGTATTTAGAATTGTTCACTTTATTAGCATACTAATTTTCATCCAAATCCAACATGTGTGTAATCCTCATCTTAAAATGGTGCAAAATCAACGTAATAAAATAGTTTAATGTAAATATCAAGTTTAAAGTGATTTTTTCAATATCTAAACCGTCTAAAGTATGATTTATATATGGATAAATGAGTGTATAAAGTTTCATTACAATCTAATATGTGTTGGGTCCATTTTACAGCGGACTGCATAGGATCGAATCTCATATATATATATATTTATCTTTAGCAAATTTACAGAGATCCTTTTCTATTGGTCTCTTTAGCAAATTTTGAGAGAGCTATTTTATACTGATTTATCTTTTACTGAATTTATGTTTTCCCCGTTTTCCTAGATATTCAAGGCTCTAAGTTTGTTTTCAGTTTCTTCTTTAGGGTGTGTTTGTAAAGTGATAGAACTTTGGAATGAAAAGTTTTTGGTATAGAAGTTTTTAAAATAATGTAAAATGGTATGATATGATATGATAGGGGTAATGGCGAGGAGTAAAGAAAATAAAGTTAAAATAGATAGGTTTTTTGTCTGAGTAGTTATGTAGAAATGATTGAAAATTGGGTAGTTGTATAGGGAAATGTGAAGAAATGATTAAAAAATTGAGTATTTATAGAGTGAAAATTTTGAATTGAAAAGTTCTAATTTAAATGTTTTGTTATTAATCTAACACACCCTTAATTGGATGCTTCATGTCCTTTTCCCAACACCTTTTCAATTCATTTTCTTGTTTAACATTTTAATGTTACATGATGGTGATGCATAACTCTTGCATTTACAGGTTCCGGTATTTCAAGACATGAAGCAAAAAGACTTCGAGAGAGATGCATCTCCTTTCTCTTAGAACTATTACAGGTGATTTTCGCTTTGCACATGGTGTCTTAGTAATTGCATATAAAAGGAGAAAATTGGCATCTAAATTTAGCTCAAGCTGTGTCCAAATAGATAGCATAAATTGGATCAGGTCGGCAGTGGACTTTTGGTGTTTTTATGTGTGGTTGCATCAGGGTATGTCTATAAGTGGATGTTGGTTTCTGTAGATGTTATGATCTCTAGATTTTGAGTTTAAATCTCATGGTCCTGTCGCAAGGTTTTTGTCTTTTTGTATTTAAGAAGGAAAGTGACATCTAATTAGGAATGGGATCTATTAAAACCAAACACTGTTGGCAACAAGCATAATGATAATATCTCCATTAGAAAAAATTGACACATTCTGTTACTCACTTGAAATGTTTTAACATAGTAGAACATCCCTTAGGTCGTGTCAAACTAGCACTGTCTTCACTCTTGGCAACAAGCATAATGATAATATCTCCGTTAGAAAAAATTGACACATTCTGTTACTCACTTGAAATGTTTTAACATAGTAGAACATCCCTTAGGTCGTGCCAAACTAGCACTGTCTTCTTGCTTTATCTGGCAATTGCAGTCTCGAGTGAGTTTCAGTTCACATCTTATGGTTTTGGCCAATTTTAATAAATTGGATGCTGTTTCTTGGTTCAGGATATTGCATGGACATTTTTCGAAATTTATTTTGTATTATTTGGTGCTGTTTTCATTACATTTGTGTAATTATTATCTTAGAAGTAAGCCAAATGGTATTGTTGATGATGTTGATATTCAATTTCATTTAAAATTTGGTCGCATAAGAAAATTTTCGTAAATTGCTTTTTCTAGATTTGTGATATGTGGAACATTTTCATGATAGGTTCTCCATGGTTTGTAAAAATCTCAATCTCATCTTTTGCATTTTTGCATGGATTAAACAATATATATAGTGTGTTGTATTGAAAATCCTGTCCTAACAATAGTTGCTGTGATATTTGTAGATTAACTTTGGGGTGTGTTTGGGAAATGATAAAACTTTTGTTGAAAAGTTTTTGAAATGAGAGAAAATGATGTGATATGATATAGGTAATGATAAGGAATAAAGAAAATAAAGTTAAAATAGATACGTTAGTTGTATGGAGAGAAAATGTTGTGATATAATAAGGGTAATGATAAAGAATAAAAGAGAATAAAGTAGATAGACTAGTTGTATGGGTAGTTGTGTTGAAATGATTGAAAAGTATGGTAGTTTGTATAGGAAGATGTGAAGAAATAAAAAATAAATAAATAGGGTAGTCGTAGAGAGTGAAAAGTTTTATCTTTTAACAAACACACCCTTGATCTTCATGAAATTTTGCATATACTCTGATCATCAAAATGTGCAACACCCCCCCCAAAAAAAAAAAAAAAAAAAACCAAAACAACAAGCCACTCTCTCTCGAAAGTTCATTCCAGTAACAAAGTGGCTGACAGTCTTTTTGGATGTGAGCTACAAAGTTTGGCTGACATAATCAAGTGGACCCGGAAAAATGTTTATCTTCACCTTTCATCGCATCTGTGGAATTTGCATCATTCATTTCCTTCATCAACCTTGAACATAAGGCCTCTGAAACTGTAGTTTATTACAGATTGATTGTTGCCATTGATAAGCTGGCTGCATTATCTTGCAAATAGTTATTTTTGGCAGCCCACCTGATTCATGTACTGACCTAATTCTGCAGCACAACACGACCTTTTCAGTGGCTGTAATCATGTCATAAATGGCCTATTAATTGGCTATGCGGTTTCTCGTATGGAATACTTTGTAGGGAATTCAATTTGTACAAGAGCACCCTTGTATTAAAAAAAAATTAAAAATGGAAATTACTGCCCAGTTACTCTGCAAGGAAATCATTTCATTCTGAAATATCATGGAAGTAGCAAATCATTTGTTAATGCTGAACTTTTTTATCGTATACCATAATGTGTTTTGTAAACTTGGATATTTAAATGTGCATTGTGCACCAATCAAATGATTATGTATCGATTTCTATTTGTGAACTGTGGGACATACTTCTCCTGCTTCTAATAATGTGGCTGATTTATTTTCATCTGCAGAAGGGTGATTCTACCTCCAAGGAGTCATGGTTTACTGAGGTGAGATATTATGGATGGGATGATGTTGGAAAAACACTAGCATCATTCTTCAACGAGAATGTTCAATCCGACCATCTTTTCGGTATAGATCCGTTCTACATTGCGAAAGGTAACTTCTTGCAAGCTTTCTGAATCTATTTGTATGGTTCAGGGAAGTTGTTTATTCATCCTACTGGTAAAAGACAAAAAGCACCCAAACATGGTGAATTTATTTATTCCTCTAACTGAATTACCCTGTGTCACTACTATGGCCAATACCCTTTTTATGTTTCTGGCATGAACACTATAATTTTCAGGTAACAATGAATGCAAGCATGAAGGATTTGAGTTTTTTGCACCCACAACCTGTAGAAATGCCTTGCGGGTGCTGCGAGCTTTGCAACTTCCAAAGCCTGGTCTGTGGACACACTTTACTATAAGTGCTATAAGATTTAAATTTCAAGTTTTCCTTCTTGTGTTCTTGAAAGACATGGTTATTTTTTCTTTCTTGGGTTCTGTGTAGTCTTGTTGGAAGGTAGTCCTGGTGTTGGGAAAACTAGTTTGGTTCTTGCACTTGGCAAATTTTCTGGACACACTGTTGTCCGGATAAACCTCTCCGAGCAGGTTAGCAAAGTATATGAACTTTTCTTGGTCAGTTGTCAAGCATTAATATGGTCTGTCTTATGTCACTAATATTTATCTCTACAGACAGACATCATGGATCTTTTGGGATCGGACTTGCCTGTTGAGGGTGAGAAAGGGATGAAATTCTCTTGGTCTGATGGGATCCTTCTGCAGGTTTAAGTTTCTTTAAGGGTGTAATTTTTGTATGGTTCTATCTTTAATCACAGGAAGCCAGTGTGATTTGCCCTCTTGTTGTTTGTGTTAGGCTCTAAAGAATGGTAGTTGGGTTTTACTGGATGAACTTAATCTTGCCCCACAATCTGTTTTGGAGGTACCCATCTCGCATTTCTGCTAACTTGCTTTGTGGTACTTCTTGCTCTTTAAGTTTATTTTTGTTTAATGCGGTGAATCTTTTAGGGATTGAATGCCATCTTAGACCACCGTGCTGAAGTTTACATTCCAGAATTGGGGTCGTCATTTAAGTGTCCACCATCATTTAGAGTTTTTGCATGTCAGAATCCTTCATTTCAGGGTGGTGGAAGAAAAGGTCTTCCGAAGTCCTTTCTGAATCGTTTTACTAAGGTGAACTTGTGTTCTCCTAAAGCATCTGACAGAGTCGTTTTTGATATCATAGAGCCAGTGATGAGAGAGCAGTTCATTCATCTCATTCTAATGTGGTTTTCAATTGGTTTATTTGTTGCAGGTCTATGTTGATGAGTTGGTTGAGGATGATTACCTTTTCATTTGCAGTTCACTCTATCCATCAATTCGAAGGCCATTGCTTTCCAATTTGATTTGCTTTAATAAACGGATTCACGAGGATACTATGGTGTGCCCGAAGTTTGGCCGTGATGGTTCTCCATGGGAGTTCAATCTTCGTGATGTTATCCGGTCATGTGACATAATTGAACGTAAGGTCTCCTTATCTTGTTCATGCTATTCTCTATTGCCTTACCCAGAAAACTCTGTTCCTGATCTTTGGCAATCCTATTTTTAGGTGCACCGGAGAAGTCAAAAAATGATTGTTTTCTAAGCCTTGTATACCTTCATAGGATGCGTACCATGGCTGATCGCATGGAAGTCTTAAAGATTTATGAGGAGGTTTTTGGGATGAAACCAACTATAAATTACTATCCTAGAGTTCAGATCAATCCAGACCGTTTGACTGTGGGGATCACATCGGTGGAAAGGAATCATTTTCAACCAACAAAAGTTAATAAAAGCCAGCTCCATCTATTACCAGGCATTAGTCACAGCTTAGAAGCTTGTCTTCAATGTGTACAACATCACTGGTTGTGCATCTTGGTCGGGCCATCATCCTCTGGGAAGACCTCGTTGATTAGATTACTTGCTCAACTCACTGGCAACTCATTGACTGAGCTAAATCTTTCTTCTGGGACTGATATTTCTGAGTTGCTAGGATGCTTTGAGCAGTACAGTGCCTTCCGTAACTATCATGCTGTGATAACTGAGATTGAGCGCTATGTTGATGAGTATTGCAGTTTGTGCTTGGAATCTTCACCAGAAGTTCTGATGACTGAACACAAGGATTTAATCTCAAAATGGTTGGCTTTCATATCAAGCACAAAGCACACTTTATCTTCAGCTTTTGGTACCTCCTTTTCTGAGTACTGGAGTGAAGGATCGAACAAGTTAATGGAACCATTGCTTGAGATAGTTGCACGTTTGAAGCTTGAATTGGAGAAACACAACTTAGGTGTATCTTGGTCAGACAAAGATCTGAATAAATCCTTGAAGAACATCTTGGAGCTTCAGGAAAATAACAGAAGGCAGTCATTTTCACCGAAGTTTGAATGGGTCAATGGTGGATTAATTAAGGCTGTAGAGCGTGGTGAATGGGTTGTTTTGGATAACGCAAATCTTTGTAATCCCACTGTATGTCTTCACATCACTTTTTCCTTTCATTTTTGGTTTTCCATTTTGAGTTTTGAGATGCTAAATGGTTGGTTGTAATTATATGTTGCAGGTTCTGGATAGGGTAAACTCTTTGGTGGAACCTAGTGGTACAATCACTGTTAACGAGTGTGGCCTTGTGGATGGCAAACCAGTGGTGCTTCATGCTCATCCAAAATTCCGAATGTTTCTTACAGTTAACCCTAGATATGGTGAAATCTCCAGAGCTATGCGCAACAGAGGAATTGAAATCTATATGCTTAAGCCATATCCAGTACTAGGTGGCATCAGTCTCTTTGATGATATGGATGCGGAGTTAAAAGATCTCAAGAGGTTTTTAATTTTGTGTGGTATCCCTATCTCTGAGCTGGTTGATGCAATGGCTAAAGCGCATATACATGCTAGAAATTCAGGATTGCGTGTTGGGGTTCATATTACTCTTCTCGAGTTCACTCGTTGGGTTTATTTATTCCAGCAGCTTCTCAACAGTGGTAATATGGTTTTATGGAGCCTCCAGCTAAGTTGGGAGCATATATACCTTTCTTATTTGGGTGAGGAAGAAGGGAGAGAAATTATTGAGCATGTGAAACTTTCTTATTTATCTAGGATTATGAATCCTGAAGCAGGTGAACGTTTGGGATGCTCATTGTCTCTACCTGGTGGTTGGCCTGCTCCGCTGAAGTTGCAGAATTTCCTTTTGTTTCCAAGGGAGGCTTGTATCAAAAGAAACTGTATGTATTTGGAGTTCTTAGGGGCCCAGTGCGCGTCATACAATTTAAATGCTACTGGGAAAAGGTCATTGCTTCCTGAAGATTCTGCGACTTCCAACAGTCCCTTGATAGCTGACATGACAAATAATTGCAGGAAACTACATTCTTCAGTAATTCCTGTGCTGATGATTTGCCATGATCTGTTCCTAAATTCATTTAAACCATGCTTTGTTGATAGTATTGAGCTTTCGAAGTTTGACCAGACACTGAACAACAAGATGCTTTTCTTTGCTGCCAATTGGACTAGTGAACAGGCCACTATAGGTGACCTCGAATCATATGTTCTCGTGTTCAAATGGTATGATTCACTTTTGGATCCATACTGCTGCTTCTTCAATTCTTTTGTAACAATTCTAGAACAAGAAAGAGGCCATCGAATTTGGAGTTGCCTTGTGTGTTGCTGGAGGGAGATTACATCACGTCTTCAGATTGATGTTGATATGCAATCTCTACCTCTGTTATCATTGGAGTTGGTTGAATTGGCTGGTTCAGACAGTGACCTGGAAGTATCCAGAAAACATCTATTCAATTCTATCCATGCTGTGAGTTCGCTACGAATTAGTCTGCAGCAGTGGGATACTGAAGATAAGTGTCCCCACGATGTAGGAGTGGGCCATTCCCAGATTCTTCCTTTGTTGAAAGCTTTGAGATACTTGGAGGAAGAAGTGCTTAATGCACTGGTGGAGTCACCTTGCTTTGATTTACTCTATGAAGTGTACACTGATATCTTGGAACATCATTTGTCCTTGTGGACAAATGTGAAGTCTCTGCAGTTCGAATGCGTGCTTGTATCATTTCGTTCTTTGAAGAAGCATACAATGAAACTGCGGTATATCTTTCCAGATGCAGTCAATGTGTTTTTGGTATGTCATTCTTATTCCCTCATTTTATTTTGTCATGAATTTTTTCTTTTCTTGTAGTCTAGTTGGTGTAATTTTTGTTTTTTCATATAGATGGAGAGCAGGAAACTAAATGCAACATCAACTTGGAATTTGAATTCCCCTAAGTCCATGCTATGGGAGCTTGGTGGCCATCCACTCTTGCCTTCTTCAGCTGATGTGTATGATAAAATGCAGCAGCTTTTGAGACTGTGTGATTCAATATGGCCAACAACACTGAGATTGTGGAAGGAGTTTTGGTCTGGTATGCTCTGTTAGTCATTTTGATTTCTTGGTCATTTTGTTCTTCTATTATTTTTCTGTTAATACTGGTAGGCCGTCTTCTCCTTGCAGGGAACAATTGCTTAGTGAGGCTTGCTGCATCTACTGATAATGAACTACGACATCTTGCAGTAGAAGGTATTGTTAATTCTACAATCTTTTTACTTCAGATGAATTACTATTTAATGTATTGGTAATAAAATTTGTGTATTTTTTTGAATTGTGGATGTAAGTTTTAATTGTAACTATTTTTTGCTTCTTCTTGTTGAGCTTTTGTACTCTGACCGCAAGTGAATGGTTCCTTTTTTATGTGGTGATGGCGGTGGAGAGGAAAATTAAAATGGATTTTAATGGAAGTTATATATAAAGGTCATTGGTTTCTGTTGCTAGTTGGCCTGTTGTAAGTAAATTTTCATATGCAGCCACTATAGCTGTTAGGCTAATGGTACCATAAAGTGTTCTGTTTTTTTTTTTTTTTTTTAGATTTTCTTAATCGTTCTATCTTGCTTTGTCATTTTCTCTGAATTTAACTGTGGAATGGCTAGTCTCTTTTGAGGATAAAAGTACAACAGAAGTATTTGAAAAAAATCAAATCCAAAATCATTTTTGAAGTAAATTCATTATTTATCTTACTTGCCTTATTTTTTTTAATTCCTTGCTCACTTTATTCAGATGCTGATATTTATTCAATTTTGATACTATTTTTTCTTGAATAACGCATAGGTGTTTGCATGTCATCGTATCTGATGCTCAAGGATGGCCAGGAGGATTCTGTTTTTGTGCATCAGCTGGAAGAGATACATCAGGTTTACTTCTTGATGGATTAGATTATTGTTTGACTTCTTGTTATTTTGTCTCTTTGACGGAATTTGCTGTTTTCCATACAGATGCTTGCAGAAAGGTTTGAACATGAAAAGGAAAATCTGGAAGGGATACTAACAACTTGTGCAGAAAAGCCACATGCTTTGGTTGGGAAAACCTCACCTTCTAATTGTTGTGCCTTCTGCCCAGAGTTGTTGTGCACAAACCCAGGGTTTAATAGTTGGCGAGAGACTCTTCCTTTGCCTAACAGCAAGAGTTTTTCCTTAGACATCAAGTTGCTTCAGAAGCTTTCTGAGGGCATGTTAGTTGATGCCAATGATCTTTTTACAGTAAGGCCAATACAAATTTATGTTTCTTTGCGTCTGTCTATTAATTTGGACATAATGTTGGAACATTGTTAGTATATTTTTTTTCTTCGATACTTTAGTACTGTTTTGATCTTGGGCTTGCTCAGTTAGGGGCAAAAAAAGGGAAATGAAATTATTAGGTGATGTAAGCAATAAAGTGAACAAAAAATAGTTTGGAGATGATAATAGAAAATATATGTCATGATGGAAAATTAATAATGGTAGAACGTGTCATGTCATGCCTCGAAAGATATGATTTTCTTGGAAATGCAAATTTCTGTTTCTTTTTCCTTCCAGCCTAACATGCACCATAGGGTGGAGTGGATTTTGATTTCATCATCAACATGTGGCCTAGTTGAGCATGGCGCATCATAGTATATCCAGTAAATATTCATTTATTTCAATGTCTATATCAAGAGGAATGCTTGTCTATGCTTTAGAGCATAAAAGACTGATGCACTGCGCAATGACAGACAGAAGATGGATACAACAGCTTAGATGCTTTGGGGGTTTTCTAAAGTAAACCCTGTAACTATGCAGTATTGCATTTTAGCATGTGTTTTAGTATTTTGCTAAATAAACTGTAAGTTTGAAATCTTTGCAAAATAAATCTTGATGTAAAACAGCTTAAAAATGTCATTTTGTTTTCCATTAGATGACAAACTGAGAATCAGAAGCACACATGATCAGAAACATCCTATAACAACTTAAAGGGCTTTTCTTACCCATTAAATTTTTTTGGGTAAAAATTTATAAATTTTAGGGCTTATTGCGTGCAACGCCTAATACATGTTATAAAATGCAATTATGCATCTTATGCAATTACAATATTCTATATCTTTCTGTAGTTGGAGTTATGTAAACAAAGGAATAAAGTTGCAACATCTTATGCACGCCCTCATCTGTGTTAAATAAATATAAGAAAGGAGAGCAAAAAACGTGAATAACACAGTTGGCAAAGGAAGAAGACTAACCGAGGCATTTTCTTTTTCTTTTTTTTTTTTTTCCATTTTTAATGTGCGAACCATCAATGCTCAAGAAATCCCAACTCATTCCATATCCATTCAGACCATCTAGACTTGCATTATTTTCTCTTCAACTCAACATCATGTTAGTTCCAGGCAGTTAGTCCTAGCTGACCACAGAACTCATTTATTCCACATTGTTCTAGAATTTTTGGAAGTGCCCTTATCTACTTGGCTCAATCGTTGATAATCACTAACCTTTACTGTCCAAGCTAGCAGCACCACTGCCACTGCACAACCCAACCCAAAGAACTAAAAAGAAAAGAAAAGCAACAAATGAGTTCAAGCTGTAGCCCAAATCAATGCAGTTGTCAACTTTAAATCCTTATTTTTGTTTCAGTATTCAGTCTAGGGAGACAACCTATGAAGAAGAGATACCCTAGCTGGCATGAAGTAGTCAAAAGAGTTGATTGGTGGGTGGGTGGGTGACATGGACGTATAGAACTCTTGTAGCCTTAATTACTGTTGGAATTTTCATCATCACAAAATCAGGAAAAGGTTGAGCCAAAATTTGGTGAACAGCCCTTCATTTGGTTAAGCACCCTTCAGTTTCCTCACCTGCTACTACTTCCATCCCTTTTGCTTATCAGCTGCACTTTGCCTTAGTTCCGAGCCACCTTAATTCGGAATGCGCTTAACTGCTATTAAATGGTGCTAATTTGATTCTTGATTGGACGTACAATGAGCCAAGCTAGAAGAGGAAGTTGATTTTTGGAATCTGCTAGTACCTGATATAAACGACAGCCTAAATTCTATTTAACGAGGAGTTAAGATGGTTATTATTGTTTTGAAGAGGGCTTTCATGCAGTTGAGGAAGATGTTTCCATCCTCTTCTTCCTCAAGTGCTACATGTTGATAATGATTATTTTCAGCATGAAGTACTGCTCTTTATGCGAAGAAATGGAGAGGATGACTTCTCCACATTTTGCAGATCCTTCTTCAGCTATAGTTTTCCTCATTGCCTACTTCTTTGACTACTTTCTAGAAAAATCAAAGGCTAATAAAGTTCCATTGTTCCTTGTTTCACAATTGAACACTGTTCAAGAGGTTATGTGCCTTTGTTGGTTACTTGATTATTCTATTTTCGTACTAAATGTTCAGAGCAACAATGACGCAATGTAAATGACAATGAAATCTATTAACATATTGCTCGGGGACAGGCTTTCTTACATGCTAATTGTTTCAACTTCTTTTCCATTCATGAAATTGTACCATACTTTTGGTGCTATTGCAGTTAAATGCTATTATTGTGGCTTAGCTTTGATCAATCAAGTCGTGCTATAAGTAACTAACTATGATTTGTGTTGCCCTCCATTCCCTTACCTTGAATTATTTGGGCATCAACCCAACCATATATTCATGATGGTATTCTGCAAAACTTTTGCATTCATTGAATAGTGTACGTCGTTATGAGTTTGAATAGTTTACAACAAACTCTATTCATGCACCTATTTGGTGCTGTGGTTGCTAAATGTAGCTATTTTGGGATAGCTTGATCAATCAAGTGTTGCAATAAACAAGAAGCGCAGAGGAACTTTTTTTATATTTGGTGGCAGTCCAGCAATATATTCCTGATGGGATATGATATGAGTTCATTTAACTGAGCATTGAGCTTGGTAGAGTTTTTATAGGTTGCACCTGGATAATCCATATAGGGACAAATCTTCTCTAGTTTTTCACATGGTTCCCCAAAGATGCATTCAAGCTGTAAATATCACAATTTAAAGATCTGCGCCTCTGTCTAAAATTCTGTGATAATGTGTGTGCATAATGTGAATTTTTAAAAGAATTTTGTTGATATCTCATCTGTTCCGCCACTAAAATCGGTTCATTGAATTGCGTGCCCTTGTTTATTGGTATGCCATACAGGTTCTATCCAATTCCTACAAACCTATGAAAGATGCGCTGCTTTTCTCACTGAAGTTCTCATCAAGACCACCTACAGACTTTTTGCCTCATCAAAAGATTTTGTGGATGTTAGATGCTTGGGATTCAGTTGATTCAGGTTAGACTACTGGCCTCTTCCATGATCCTCTCTCTCTGTCTCTATGCTATGTACTTGTTTTTCATTAATTTACAGTATCTACTAGTTTATGACTTACATTCTGCCTGTATGTCCTTGCAGTGGGTGCAAAAATTGCAAGTTTTATTCTTGAAATGTGGTACAAATGGCATTCTTCTTTGTGGATAAGCTCCCTGTTGTCACTGAATGTATGTTTTTGAAGTTTGTATCATTTATTTCAAAGACTCCACAACTGTTTAGATCTTTGAGCATTATAAGAACCTCTGTTTACTTGCAGGACATATCTGTAGTTGATCAAAACATTGTACGGATGCCATGTATTCCTTTCCCACCAGCAAGACCAGTAACACTTAAACAAATTCTGTAAGTTTTGATGAATTTTCTTTTTAACCTTTTCATGTTACAGTTGATTTGAAATGTCTAATTAATTATTATTTCATGATTGCAATGGCAATTTTCCTGATGAGGAATCAATATTTCCCATGATAGTGAAACCGATCCCATCATTATACCTATGTTATATGACAGTATTCCTTTGGCGGCTTCTTTTTTGCCTAACAGACTCAGCAGGATGAGTCCGTGAGGTCATTTGCCTGTCATTTAAGGGTTTTGCTTCTATGAAACCCTTCTTCTATGTAACTCGTTTCATTTTTAATATTTTGAAGTTTGATGGAAAATCCACTTGATATATTGTATTTAGTATCGTCTATATTATCGTGAAAAACCTTTCATTCATCTAATATCATTGTGCATGACCACCATCTACAAATGTGTAAAATCAATGTAATCAAATGAGTTAATGCTAAATATCAACTTTAAAGTTGTATTTTCAATATTTGAACCATTTAAAGTTTCATTATTACGTGAATAAATGATTCTATGAAGTATGTTACATTCTAATACATTTATAAATGGACCCAAACATTTTTTATAATTTACCCATGAATATATATATCTTTCAGTAAATGTGACCTATGCACATATTTGATTTCTCATCAAGCATCCAGATATTAAAAATGGAAGAGGTTACATGGAAGCAAAGGCTGTCATTTAATTATTCCAAAACTGATGTTGATTTCAGTTGCACAAGTTTTCGTGTTGCGGTTTATAAGTGAGACCGTTTCTGATATTCTCTTGGGTTTTGCATCCCTTCAGCCAGGATTCAGTCCCTATAAAGGATTTTTCTATCCATTGTCTGAAGCTTAGAGTTTGTTCAAGGGAAATTTTGCAAGACAACTCATTAAGTAGAGATCTTGCTAGTGCTCTCTTCCCTGTTGCTCATTCACTTCTCCAGCAGGTATTGTTTTTCTTTTTAAGTGTTTGTTCTCGAAAATATGAAAAGTGATTTTCTTTCACTTTGGTTCCATGCTTATTTTGTGCAGATTATCTTTGCTCATAAAAAATCTTTTCGAGAAGATGTTTATGGAGAAATCTTGGCAACTTTTTATTCAATCAAGGAAACTCCTATTGAGGTATATTTTTGTGTTTGTTGAGCAGGTGCACTCTTATTCTCATCATCACGACTAGTTGCTTCCAATCTATGGAAGCTACATAGATGCAGTTGTATAATTCCTATTGATCTTGGGTTATGTCCTTAATTAGATGAATCAATTTCAGAAGTGGTTGCTTAAAAATTTTTTTTTTTGATCTTGGTGGGGTCTTAGGCAGCAAAAATTGTGGTCGGTTTGATAACAGTTAAGTGATTTTTATTATCTAGTCCAAACCAAAGAAATGCATTGGATACGATGCAATAAGAAATTTCATAATGAAAAAGAAGGCAAATTGGGGTTGGAGGAGAATGTCCAATTGGATCTTTCGCTTTGACGCCTCATCATTTGTGATCGCTTATGGCCCCTTTTCTATCGATAGTTACTCCCAATGCATCAACCGCATGGCCCAACATGGTCTTTCCTGCAAGAATATCCACAATAGATTCAGTGTGCTTGACAAGTGGTGCCTCCATCTTTGGTTCTGGGTCAGGTGGGGTGCTTCAGCAATCTTCTTCTTCTTCTTCTTCTTCTTCTTCTTCTTCTTCTTCTTCTTCTTCTTCCTGTGTTGTGTGGTGTGGTAGCGAGAATGCTGGCAGTTTGGCTGCTTCGACTTCAGCTACTGGCAGCGTTCACATGACTTCAGCTCCCTGAATAGGGGATCCCTGACCAGACCATGATGTGGGAAGGCCCAGTAACTTTCCAATGATTTCTGGCTTTCCCAGTGGTGAGGTTTGATTCGAGAGCCAGACACAAGAATCTAAGGAAATGGGGTAATGACTTCCAGAAAATAAACCAGCCCACCAGGTCTGGGCCTGCGTCCATAACCATAACCTTCATTCAATGGTGTCTTGGGTATTCTATCTCAGCAGTCTACTGGCCCTCAGGGTGAAGGCCTCTGTTCACCATCCATTACTTTCAATCATGTCTTTTATGCACCTGTCTATTTCTCTTATGGGATTATATTTTAATTAATTTACTGATCCTAATTAGTGCAATTTCTTGTCTCTATTTTATATAACCAATCACATGAATGTACTTTTCCTCGTTTTAACACCTGACTCTACCTTTACATCATCTCAAATTACTCCACTTGTAAGTTTGTTCATTCTTATTTTAGGTTACACTCATTTTGTGCGTGTGAATTTTTTTTTTCTGCTGAAAATATTTTCCCTCTGAAGCATATTTGGTCTTGTAATTCTTTTATAAAATTTCTGTTTAATTTGATTGTGATTTGATAGTCACATAAAATTTTGGAAGCACAATATCGTTTCTTCCATGCAACTTCAATCTCTTGTATAATTCCTATATTCAGTTTTTCATTCAACTAATTCTCAGAATCTTAAATCTCAAAGCATTTTCCCCAACTTATCTAGCTTCAAATTTATATTTTGGCTTGCAACTATTTCTCTTGCAAAAAGTATACACCAAGGTAGCTTTTCCTATCAATTCCCAATGAGATCCTTAGTAATAAAATAACTTAAGTAGTTGAATTGATCTTTCTCACGCAAAGCAAATTAATTTTCTGAAATAATTATTTCGTACATTAATCTTTGCTCTCAATTACATTTTTTCTAAATATCATAATGGGATCAGTAAGTTATATGTCATGTTAATATGTATGATTGTGAATATTTGTGTAATTTCCTTTCCTCTTATAGGTACCATAGTATTCTTTCCCCATTATTTATGCGTTTTCCTCAATGTTACAATCTTATTCGGTGAATTCATATACCAATTTAAATTTGTCTCCCGCACACTTTGACACCTTATGTTGTATATTATCTGGATCCTATTTGTTACATATGTTTTTAAATGAATATGTTGTATGTTACTGGTGAACTCAGCTACAAGTTTTTAGATTTGTAGCTGATCAAATCTAAGGTTCCAATTCAATACATATGTGCTGTGTCTCAATACATATAGGTGTTTTGAGCTTTTTTTCATTTTTTTTCTTTCATTTTATGTAGGCCCACGTGTGATCTTCATATATGCCAAAATTTACCCTTTTTGGATCTTTGTATATAATTTCAACAATCAACAGTTTTCACCTCCAGTTAATGTTAAATGGGGGTGAAAACTTTGAAATTATATACAAAAATTGTATATCCAATTCGAAAAGTGATAAAAATTTGGTATATGAACTAAATACATATGGGCCCACATGACAAATTGAAAAGAAGAAAGAAGCTCAAAACAGCTGTATGTATCGAGGCTTGGTACTTACATATGTATTGAATCGGAATCCATCATGTAATTAGGAGAACTTTCCTGCAAATTATAAAGTTGTTGTGTGCTTGAATGTATCTACTTTTGTTAAGAGTGATTCACTTCAGAATTTGTTTGCTTAAGAGCCATGATCTCATCTTGCACCCCATTATAACTTTATTTTTGCATTCATCATGCAGAAAGAAAAGCTTATGCATTTGATCTCACTAATTCAATCATCAAGCCATGGTGGATTGACTTCCTCTATTGAGTCTGTGATTAAGCCTTTGCTCATAGAGCTTTACTTCGAGTTCCTTTCTCATGGTAAGATCCAAAACAATAGGTATTGTATAAATGGATATCTGTCTGGCTAATGTTAATTATTAGTAGTTTTCTAAACAAAGTTTATATGAATATTGTTGCTGCATATACTCCAAGTAGTTTGGTTTTACCATATAAAGAAATTCACACTTATCTTATCCTTATCATTTTTGCTATGTAGATGGCCTCTATAATCTTGGTAGGGCATGGTTATATATTGGAAGACTGCGTTTCAATCTGCTGTTGAGCCCTGATGAGCCTGATCCTGTGTTGAAGTACTCATTGAAGTACTCCCAGTTACTGGAGAAGATTTCTTTGCTAGAACTTGAAATAAAGGTACTTTGTCTTGAATATATTCTGTTTAACATTAGTAGTTGCCGTGGTATTCATCCATCAAACACCTGCATCACAAGCCTTATCTAATTGTTTCCAGTTATTTGGGCCTTTCTTTGTGAAATAACTCACATATTTCCATTCTATCCTGTGTCATTTCCTACGATATCATTTGGTCACAAGTCCTTTTGACGTAGGATGGGAATCCCTTTACCAATCAAAAGCTAAGGGGAAAAAAGATTAGTACAAAGGGGGTAAGAAGGGAAGAAAGGAGATGAACTGGGGTAAGAAATATAATCCGAATGAAGGCAGACAATTGAATTCTCAAGGAATCATCTGAAGTCTCTAATAGAAAGCTACCACTATTATTTCAAATAGAATAAATAAAATACTAATTTAAGTTATCCATCAAGTTTGCCTTACTAATCTAGGTTATACATCAAATTTCCCTATGTTTTGATTATTTGATGCATACATCAAATCTTTAATAAAGCCATTAGAATGTAACAACAAACTAAACCTACAGCTTGTTGAAAAGCTGCCCTACCCCATCCCACGTCACCTTTACAATTACCTCCATCTGCATCTTTATGGGCTTTCCCTTTACCCTTTTACAACTGTTTTCTAAAGAGAAGTCACTTTTATTAGTGCAATCCCCAGTTATCACTGCACGTATGTCAAATAGCCCGCTCCTATGATGTGCCTTGAACAACCTATGTCTTCTATCCATTGTTATCTAAATAGCCTTCTGCTATGATGTGCCTTGAACAACCTATGTCTTCTATCCATTGTTGTCCTGGGCTGCTAAAATTTACCTATGACCTAATAGTCGCAGTTAGTGCTAGATCTGTTTAATGATGGAGGCTCAAGATTGTAAGTGTGAAAGTATATTGTGGATTTGAATTTTTAATATTCTGTGTTCTCAGACTTGTAGGTATAGCAATTAATGTTCTGACATTGTTGTCCTATATCCAAGCGTGTAATCAAAATTATATTAACCATTGAACCAGTTATTTGTTTGTAGAAGTGTAACCTTTAGTGCTTCAACATGTTGGATTGAAACTTATACTATTGGAAACATGGCTATCTTGCATGTAACAGGTGCGTCAAGAATGTGAATATTTAGCGGGAAGGAATTCTGCAGGAGACAATATGAAACATATAAAGTGCAAGCTAGAAAAGCTCCAATTGGAACAGAAGCTTCTGAAATCCAAGGTTAAATTTGCTCCCTTTTTTCTTTTTCTTTTTTTAGCTAAAAAATCTCACAGCTTCATCTGTCCTTTCTTTTGTATATTGTTTCAGTTCTCAGTTGATCTATAAATAGGTTTTTGTTTGGATAAAAACTTTGAGCTTTGTCTGTCCTTCCTTTCTCCTTCGGTTCTTCTTAACCTGGAATAAATGTGGGATTGATGGATATTGTCCGTGGATTACCTTTGTGCATCAAATTCATGTTTTCATTTGTTGTTAACTAACTATTTTGTAAGACATTAGAACTCATTTTTTCTAGCAGAAAAAGAAACTCTCCCATAATACCCTTCCTTTTAGTCATTTAATAATTGTGTATTTGGGTGTGTTTGAGAAGATGTAAAAGGTGAGGGAGTGATGTGATGAGACAGGTGTAATGATTAGAAGGAATAAAATTGAAATCGATTGGGTGGTTGTATGAAAAGATGTGAAAAATGATTGAAATGTAGAAGTAACAAAAAAAATTAGGGTAGTTAGATAGTTAAGATATCAAATCATATCAATAGGTGTGTGAGTAAAAGTGGAAAATTTTTTCCCCCTTTTACATGTCGCAAATAGACCCTACAAATGTGGCTAACAGTTTCTTCAGGGTTTTCTGGTTCCTTGTGAAGCTCTTTATGTGGTTTATAGAGTGGTTAATTAGCCTTGGTGAAGAAATTCCTCAAGTCCTTTACTAGTATCCAAAACTCCTTTGTAAATCACAATATTCTGAAAATAGTTTAAACATTCATAATAGTCTTAAAGCTAAGAAAAAGGCCTTGCATTTCTTTATGTTAAATAGAATTTCTTACATGTGAGACCTGACAAAACTCCGTAAATTACAAAGGTCCAATGCAGCTTTTTATGATTACTGATTCATGGATTGTTATCATTGCAAAGATACGATCTAGAGTCAAAATTACAGGCATTACTTGACATAGGTCAGAGAAATGTTGTACGAACCAGATTGGATAGGCCGGTTCGACCATGAACCGGTCACCAGGCCAATTTCAAGGCCGATTCCCGATTTCCCACCCGCCCAATCCAACCGTTTTCCCTCTCGAGTTTTTATTCCCATTACTGAAAGCCCAAAATCAACTGCCCTTTCTTCCCTCTCAATTTTCTGTTCCCAAAACTGAAGCCCTAAATTGCCCGCCTTTTCTTCCGTTTCTCCCTTTTTTGAGCAGACATGGAAAACCCTCCACATCTTCGCTGTCCACGCTACGATTTGTCCCACGATCGATGGATTAGATTCCCTCTCGACTCTGTCCCTTGCTCCTCTGCCATCCACACTGCTTCCTGCGGCATTCTCTACCTCCAATTCCTCGCTTCTCCTCTACAATCCCCTGATGCGGCGGCACCGCGCCCCACCTCGCCTCTGCTTTGCCTGGTCTTGCCATGGCACTGTCCTTGGTATGGATGTTTAAAACTACATTTGTTTAATCTATGCGATTACTCATGAATGTCTTTAATTTGATTTATTTTCTTCTCAATCTTATATTCTATCGACCAACTATATTCTTTTTATTTTACGAAATTTTTTGTTTCATTTAAGATTTGGATTCATGTTCCAATGGTCATTTAAATCGTTAATTTGGATTGCCGTCCATATATATAGGTGGTGGTTTGAAATAGATGCTACGCTTGATTGAAATACAATTTGGTTACCTACCTTGCTTGAACTGTTGACTGCAATTCAATTTTTCTGTATTTGATTATGTGTGATTTATTTTTTGCATATAAGAAGTTTGGCTTTCCTTTACCCTGTTTATAAGTATAATATGTTGTTGAAATTGATCTCAATTTCTCTCTGAATCCATATTTTATTTATTTCTGAAATTGATTCAGCAGGACATAAAAGAATTGGACAAGAATATTGAACTTACACATATCGCCAAACAAGAGAATTAGGGAAGCCCTATTGCCTCTGCATAAAGCCAACAAAAGAATTTGACTTTGAATATCTAGAAGTAACTTCTTACGTAGACAATCATTTGAGCACCGTAAATAGAATAAAATGAATGTTTTTTATTTAGAAAAAAAATGACAGGAGTTCTATGAAATGTACTGGTTCAATAGATATATTGATGTTATTATAGATCTTACATAAGTTACTAATATACTGGTTCAATCCGGTTTTCAAAAACGGTTAAACCGGTTGGACCAGAACCAGTGGCTTGATTGGTTTGTTAACCGATTCGGTTCTGACAACATTGGGTTAGAGTATTGTTGTACACTGAAATTGAGTTGTTTCTATATTAATTTTTTTTTTTTTCCTTTTCTTCTTGTTTTATATATGATTTCATCACAGGGACATACACCTTTAGAAAGTGTTGTCAGTGGAATGGAACTGAAAATGCATGCAAAATTTAGCATTCCTTGCAGATTGAGCCGCTTAACATAATTTGTTCTTTCACAGGTTGTATTCCGTCCTGATAAGGCTAGTTCTAAATTTAAGAAATTGAAATCAGAATGTGCTGATTTCCTTGTGCGGCCAATAAGACTCGAAATGGGAACAATGGAGTTAATGACTGATCAAGTACAGAACTGGCAGGTATTTCTTAACAGTGAACTGTGTAGTTCTTTATTCTGTCTTATTTTTTCTTCATTTAAGCCTGTCCTTTTTCTCCACCTAATCAACTTCTCTTATCGTTATCTGCTTGTATGATTTTATATCTAATATGTCAGGAAGATGCAACTTGTTTTATCGATCAATTATCTGAAGACTATGCCCCATTTGTTGACATTGTACAACCGATCCAAGTAGCAGTATATGAAATGAAATTAGGACTGTCATTAGTTATGTCAAGTGCTTTGCAGAAAGCCCACCTGAAGAAAATTGAAGAAGACAATTTTGACCATATTCAGGTATTTGAGAAACCTACCAATAATTTTCATCCTTTTACCCAGTTCCAGACACTGATCATGGTACTCGCTGCAGAAAGCAATTTATTCTCTTGTGGAGTTCCCCAGAAGCTTTTTGGCAGAAGGCCCCTCTATTGAACTTAACTCCTTGCAGCCCATATTTAGAAAGACCGATCTAAATGCTTCTGACTGCATCCTGGGAATGGATCTGCATTTGTTGAAGAAACTGTTGGCAATTCTGATAGATGCTTGTCCTAATAAATCGGTAATTATTGTATCAATGAGTTTTAATTATTTTATCTGTCTCAATTCATTATTGGGAAAAAGTTTTGACCAAAATGGCTCCTGCGGATAATAGGTCTCTGTATTGCAACATCATTCGTCTCTTTACCATAATATTCTTCTTCGATTGGCTCATAATGTTTTTGAATCTCGGCTAATGGATGATGCTTCCATTTTGGTATGTCTTGTCTTGAAATGACTTTATATTTTTTGGGTTGATTTCCACGGAAATGATGTGGCTAATGCATTGAAATTTTTTCTAAAATAGATTTTGAACAAGATATTTGAGCATTTCGCAAATCTATGGATTAATATGAAAGCTCAAATGAAAGTAAAGGGTGATAATGAGGCTCAATTTTACAAGTTCAAGACCCGCACATTCCAGGTGGAGGACTTGCTGGAATTTGACATGTCATCACTCAGAGATTTGGCTCCAGATGAGACTTTGTCATCAGAGTGGCAGGAAATCCAGGGAGAACAAGTGTTTGCAGAAGCAGTATTGTCTTAACTTTCAGGGATATGCCTTATTTTAGGCAATTCTCCTATGCAAACTATTGTATTATGCAACCCCTTGAATCTTTTTTTAAACATTCAATGCATGCATTTTTTTGTAAAACTATTTATTTTTCCTACATATAAAAATATAATTATAAAGAACCTTATGCATTTACACTTTTGTTGTGGATTACACAAATGTAAATAAAATGATTTTGAATATCATCATACAAATATCATTGGAGGAGAACATGACGCATGGCTTCTATCTTAAAAAAAAATAAAAGCGATTTAAAAAAAATTGAAAAAGGGGAAATCCCGGGGTTTCATGTGACAATGATTGCATAGGAGAATTGCCTGGTTTATTTTAATCCTTTTTAACTATTTATTTGCATTGATTTAAATGATATTTCATATAATGCATCTACACAAGTTAAATTGACTAAAATATTAGCAAGATGAGTTTCTGAAATGCATCCGTTCGTCTGTTCAGAATGTGCATGAAAATGAACTTGACAATCTGGATGAAGGATGGAACCTCATTCAAGAATCTGTCTTGAGGAGCATGGTCAATGTGCATACAAAATTGTTTGGTTCAAACAATCCTGTTGAACACGTGAGTGTTATTCTTTTTTACCTTTTTGGATGAACTGAGCACCATATTGGATACACATTTTACTTTGCTTTCCCGTATTTTCCGTTGAGATGATTCTTTTCACTTCTCTGCTGCATCTTCGACTGAGGTAATTCTTTTAGTAGTCTATATAATATGAGACCTTTTCAGATTGTTTATCTAGCAAAGAGTTCAATGCCATGGGTGCATTATATATTTCCTTGAGACGAGTTGCTAGAATTGCTAACTAAAAATTCTGATGATCAGAGATACTGCTCCTTGTCATGGTTCACCCTGTCATGCACTTGTTTGCCTTGACAAGTAAAAGGAAGTTACATGTGCTGCTTTCACAAGGGAAGGAATTTTATGCTGTTCTAATTTTGCAGCATGGAACATCATTAGGTTCATGATATTGTCTGATAGCTATTTTATGGTAGTTACAGTAATCATTAATGACGGTGAATACTAGATATTTGGTGGTTACTTTGGGAACTAACTATATCATTTTTGCATGATATCTCATGATATCTTGTTTTATTGTAATTACAAGAGAAACACATTCCATTCATATGGACCATGTAATTTGCAACAGGTGTCTAGGTCTCATGACTTACGCAAAAATGTAAATGCATGCATATATTAAAAGAATTTGCTGTGATTACGTCCATAGCTGATTGCTTGGAATTGTTTGAATTTTTATAAATTCTCTCTTATAGGCTAGTCACAATGTAACAGAATTTCCCTGGTGGCCTATAGCAGTCAGTGCAAAATTTTCTGTTCTCTTGTTGAGAACTAAGTCATCCACAATGATCTTTCAGGAATACTCTCAATGTGGCCTGAAAATTGTAAAAGGTTTAAATCAAGTGGACCATGATAATAAAAAATGTTTATAGCGATACTACAGATCAATTTCAATGTGTTCATTAAGTAGATTACCTATTTAATAATTTGGCCCTTTGCCAGGTGGATCAACTAAAATTTCCTGCACATTGAAGAGTTATCGGAGTCATTGCAATATAAGATTTAGATGATATAGATCGAGCAAAAGGTAGTCATAAATTGGTAAAAATTGGTACCTGCCAATTTTCTCTTCAAAACAAAGATTGTCATACCCTTCTTCACAACCTCATCATTGCAGCAAATAAATATTTTAACACTTAACAAATGGCACAAAAAACAAAAAGGTGATGTGGGTATTGGGGCTAATGCAACTGACATAAAAATGCAAGAAAGAACTATGATTATTACTGTTTGTCCCTTCCCTCTTAACACTATAACCTGGGGAGAAATAACGAAATAATCTCTAATTCTTTTTATTTTTTGTTGTTACACACTGTTCTTAGGAATTAGCCCAATGAAGTGGCAGAAAAAAAAAAAAAAAAAAAGAGTAATGCCAGGATACCCTGGAAAATAAAAGAAAAAAATTTAGATCTTTGGAAAAAGATGTTTGCAAGTTAAGTTGGGGTCTTGGCTCATCATGTTACATCTATAGGCAGGGTCTACTCATGCAGAGTTTGACCCAAGCCAGATGTTCGTGCTTCAAGATTCCTCCAATTTTTTCTCCTACACTGATTGATAACCTGCTTGGCTGTTAAAAGAACTCCAGCGAAGAGAGTTAATTCAAGGGGCATTGGTTAGCAGCAGACTGTTCTTTTATTTGAGCTTTGCTATACGTTTCTTAGTTGGAAAACAATGTTATAAACAGCACATCGTCTTTCTAATGATGTACGTGGCAAATGTGAGAACACTCATATCGGTTCTATTTTGCAATGTGGTTGCTAATGTCTGACCTTGTTTTACCATTTCTCCTAATGTTGGTAGAACCAGACCAGGCATTGGACTGGATAGGTCGAACCTGTTAAACTGGTGAGCCAGGTATCACTGGTTCCCGGTCCAAATGATTCAACCAGGCAGTTTGGTCCAGTTCTGATTATACTGATTTTCCCTGCATCATATTATAGATTCTATACTTGCATTTCTCTCTTTTTTCAAAATTTGTCTAGAATGGATAGTGAAGGTATCAGTATACTTCCATTGTGAATTGTTTTTCTCACTCGTTGTAAATTGGATAAGGATGTTTCAGGTTACTGAGGAGGAGAAGCTGCAGTCCTTCCTGGAATCATATGAAATAGGAGCTTTCACAATGAAAGGTCATAATTTGTAGCTTCGCTAATATTCTTGAGCTGTGATTCATATTGCTTATTGTTTTCATTGTCTCTCACAATTTTTATCCACTTGTTTGCAGATATGGAACCGATGTCATCGTCTACACTGGATGCAGATCTGATGCCAGAGCACCTCCTTTATGTGTGCTTGGAATATAAACAGAAGTTTACTCCATTTCAGCGGTTATCTCATGTTTATAATTTCTACAAGGTAACATGAAACCTGGCTCATTAAAATGTATACAGCTCAAGTTTTGAATCTTTTCATCCTCCAATTCTAAATTACAACTGTTTTATGAACTAATTTTAGGATTCAAATGCTCCGGAGTTATCCAAAGTTGTAAATCCTCTTTCTTGCCTCAAGGAGAAAGCTGTATCCTTTCTGAATGAGTGGCCCGAGCACCCTGGTCTCCAAAAGATCTTAGATTTATCCCAAGCGCTCTTGGATCTCCCAGTTGACACTCCTTTAGTGAAGGTTGGCAATTGTGATTTATATCCTTTATAAAGATCAATTTTGTATTTCTTTCATGTAAATGTAATATTTTCTTGTGAAGGCTCTCCTAGGGTTGCAATTGCTACTCAGCAAAGTACAAGCATTACAGGAAAACGTTTCGAAGTTTAGTTTTTCTGGTGAGTATCTGGATAGCACAGCAATAGCTTTGTCATCCTTTGTAGTTCATGATCACTTGGACATAATAAATGTTTCCTTTACAGACCTACTGCAACCAATATCTGTCATGGTTTCTTCCTGGCAAAAGCTTGAGTTGGAGAGTTGGCCTGCATTGGTTGAAGGAGTTCTGGAACAGTATGAAGTTAATGCCGGAAAGGTATCATGGCAGTCCTGCCATTGAACAAGATGTTTAGTTTTATCGCTTATTTTATATAGATTCATTTTTTTTTTTAACTTCCAAATTTTGCAGCTCTGGTTTCCTCTACACTCAGTTGTCTATCGTCATTTTTCTGGTGATGCTGTTTCTGATAACATCTGCAGCATCCAAAGGCAAGTGCAATGCATTGTCTTGAAGATCTCTCTCTCTCTCTCTCTCCCTGACAGTATGTCTGACACAAATTGACAATGCAGCTTAAAGGAGTTCGTTGAAACTGCTAGTGTGGGAGAATTCAAGAAACGTCTTGACCTTCTACGTGCTTTCTATGGGCAACTCAGTACAAGTATCCGTGTGGAGGCTTATTCAAGGTTGGACAAGTTGGTTTATGAACTTCTGATTTAGAATCAACATTTCTTAGTTTTCAGCAGCATATTCTAGATTTTTTAGCATACCAGATGTTATTTCCCTGGAGTTGTCAATTTTTGGTTTGTGTTTTTTTAACAATTTAGGCAGGATTTGTAGACATTTTTATGCCAAGCAAAAATTCTGCTTTTTTGGTTTTCTGTGTGGACTGCCAATTTACCTAAAATTCTCTCATGCAGTCTGCAGTTGGAAAATTTAAAGATTCTATACAATGTTTGGGGATACTACAATCAATTCTTGCCTTTGTAAGTTGCCTATGAGTATCATTCTTATATCTTGCAAGATTTTTTGGAATGCATATTATAGAAAATTCTTTTAATTCACAATTTATTTCTGATTTCAGAATCTCGAAGCATATTGACACCAGCAGAATAAGTGTGGAAAAGGATTTGAGAGATGTCTTGAAGCTTGGCCAGTGGGAACTTCACCATTGTTGTATGTCGATTGAATCCTCTAGAAAGATTCGCCAGAAGCTGCAGAAGCTTATACAGAAATTTAATGTAATAAATTTATCTTTGGTTATTCCTCACTTGGTTATCACAAGGTTCATTTTCATTTGTTCTGTTTGTTAAAAGTATGGAAACCTTTAAATGTGGAAGAATGAAAATGCTTTTATATCTATGTTTTTACTTTGCCAATTTCTACAGAAACTTGATCCAGTGGATTTTCTGTCAGTGTTGTCTATCTGTTTCTAATAGAACTTTCTATTCCTCAATAAATTAAATGAAAGGGAAGATCTGGTTTAAATATGCTCTTTCCTTTTTGTCTTTTATACTCCTATGGCTAAACATCTTAAAATTACTCAACTCGACTCATCTAGTGATACCTGTTCACTTTTATGATTTTATTAGTCAAAGACTGACATAGCAAATTGCCCATTGTTAAACGCAAAAGATTTTAGTCTCTTTGTCACATTATTACCTAATTTATTTATGAGATTAGAAATTTAGAATCTCTGCAATTTGATAACATTTAGCATCAAGTTCAATTACCCAAGAACTATGGAAAAGACCATTGCTTTGAAGACCAAAGCTGATTTTATACTGCCTGGATATATGGAGTTCCACAATGCCCACAACAAGCACTGATAACTCTATGCTTATACTAGTAAATGCAAATATAGGTTTGTACTTTCTTCTCAGCTCAAGCACAAGATGGAGTTGTACTGGCATTGTTGTATCAATCAAGAGTTCCTGCAACATGGATTATCAATTGACTGCATTTTATTTCTTTGTTTCCCTTTTGCAAAGATGAATGCAATATCAGTATCTATATTCATTTGTTCTTCCTTTCTTTTTTAAGAAGAATACTCTGTAATACAAGATCAAATATTGGCTGTGTCCATATTTGACTAACATATCGGCCATTCTGTTCAAATCGCTTCACTTTTATTCTTAATAAGAAAACACCTTGACAAATATGAAATTTTAAAGCTTACATGCAACAGTTACCATTTATGTGAAAGATGTTAGCTTGGTTATGTTTTTTCTAAGGAATTTTTTTTTTTAAAAAAAAAAACTCCACTCCTGTTAGAGCTTCCATTTGCTTTTCATGGCATCTCAGCAGTAATCTACGTCTTGTAGGAGATGTTGCAACAACCAGTAATGGTTCTTGTCAGCCAAGAGATGCAAAAAATGGTTGAAGTTTCAGACTTGTCTGATCCAAAGCTCCATGACAATTCTCAAGATGCAGACATCAAGCTGTCATCAAATGCTAATGATATAACAAACTTCAGCGATGCAGAAAGGTTGTCCAAGTTTTTATTTTATTTTATTTTAATCTTCCTGTGTACTTACCTCCTTCAAATAAATTGGTTTTCTGAAATTTGTTTCATTTCCTTTTTGTTGTTTTGTCCTCTTTTTTTGTGGAACTAGGACACTGTGGCATGACAAATGGAAGAAGAAAATTTATTATGCTTTGCCAAACATGCAACTTGTAAGAGTTAAAAAAATTGATTCTCAACTTGTGTGCTTTGAGGAATGTGAAGGTACGCACATTGTTCTGTATTCTTATCCTTGCATCATGAAAATTGTGCTTATATTCTTCTGTCATTTTTTTGCTTTTCTTAATTAACTATAAAAACTCTGGACCTGTGCAGAGAGTGTAGATATCATCAGGCGATTGGTATCTTCTGCCTGTGAACATCAGATCTATCAGGAAGGATGGACTTCTATTGAAAATGTTTACAGAATGGCAACAGAATGTTATCATTTTTGGAAGGATGGCATTAAGAATCTTAAAAAGAGGAGAGTTCTAGCTGACCTTCTGAAGCTCTTAGAAACATGTGGATTATCAAGGCATAAATTCTCTATCTCAGAGGTATTGCATTTCGTCTTTAGTTTTCCCTGCACGCTAGCCTTTTTTTGCTGAAAAAAGGTCTGTGAATCATCATGTGCTTATGCATGCTATTTGCAGTTTTCATTTCTCACACTATCCATTAATTTTCTTATGGATGGTTCGCATGGTGGTAGGCATCTATTTAGAAATCTGAATCCCATAAAAATTGTTCTAGTATTGAAATGATTAAAGAGGAAGAAAATTGGAAGGTAAATTCCATTTGCATGTCAAGGTCCTTCATTATCTTGTTATCCTAACAATCTCAGTTGGCAATGTTGTTCCACTCGTAGTTGCTCTATTTGAACAAATGCCTGAAACTTTTTTCATCTGTCAATGTTCTTTTGAGGTCTTGTCCATTTCCTTTTAGCACTTTGAATAGAATCAACTTACATCATGCTCTCTTTCTCTCTCTCTTTTGCGCATGGTCAAAACCATTTCCCCTATGGTTGTTTGCCTTTTACCTAATACTGGAGTTAGATGTGTGTGCACGTGTGTATTTATGTATATTCAACTGACATGCAATCCAATTTGGCCATTATATTTAATATCGTCCATCCATTTGAAATACTTGAAATCATTTCATTCTAGTGCTTTAGTAGGATTTACTGTTGAAAAAATATAGAATGCATAAAAAAGAAAAATTACTTGGATCCTTTGATCTGAGTATTGCAATGCTATGCAATAGTTAGGAGACTGTATCTATGAATGGGTATGAGATTAAGGATTGAGAGTATCAACTATTATTGACTTTACTTGCACCCTTCAGTAATTTCAATTTTGTTGATGATTGAGCAGATCTTTGGAATGTTAACTCAGCAAGTGACAACAAGATTGTTGGTTCAAGCAGATTTCATGTCACCATTACCCAAATGAGTGTTTTCACAAATTTTCTTATATGGTCATACAGCCATAGATGTGTGTGTGTGTGTGTGCGCATGAGGTGGTTCAATGAATGATATTTATGATGTGGACATGAAGAAGCTTTCACAAACATCTTGATAGTGTGAAGCAAATAGGAGTGCAGTCCATTTTTTGTACAACCTTTTCTATATGTCTAATCATTACTCTCTATTTCGTCTTCCTTCCCAATCCACAATTAAGGCCAGCGGGTTAACATGTCTAATGAAATTGTCTTATTCACTTTGCATGGTTGATGGTTTATAGAAGTTCACCTCCAATGCCAAATTCAAAGAGGTCTAAGTGAACATATGGAAGTCATTTTGACCCTTTCTTCTACAGGTGTGTCTTAACGTTGTTAATTAATCTGATTTGGTGACTGGAAAAAAAATTACCTTCTGCAGGCAGGATACAGTTCAAGTAGCTGGTTTCTTCAACCTGCCTATGATGTGCAGCATTTACTGCCGTCACAGAGTGAACTCTGCCCTGAAAATGCTGATGGTACTCTTGCTGGCCACTCATGTGAGTTTCCTGGGGAGAAATGTGATTCTGTCTGGAAAACTGCAAATCAGTACTACTACAAAAACTTGGCCATGGTACAACAGCTACAGCAAATTCGTCTGAATTTCCATAAAGATTTGAATCTAGAGCAGGTAAATATTTGCACTGTACATTACATAGCGAACAGAAAAGTTTTGCTATCCATTGATTTTTTGGGTTTGTTTTGTAAAATAGGTAAAGAGATCAACTTCATTCCTCAACCACCTAATTATGATTCAGCAAGACCAGCAATCTGTTGCTTATGGCTTTCGTGACCAGCTGAAGAAATTGCGGGCATATGCATCATCTTTAAAAGAGATAGGTATACTGATGCCTACCATGTTTAATCCATGCCAATAGCCAGCAGACATGCTTGATGTTGATGATGCTTCGTTTTTCAGGTCAATTAAGTGATATAGAGTCTTCTGTCACCCATAAACAACATTCCACACAACAATCTATGTGGCTACAAAAGGTACAGATATATTCTGAGTTTTCCAGAATTGCGGCTACCTATTTTATATGCTCTTCAATTCTTAGGTGTTGACAAATTTTCTGCCTTCCATTTTTGTGAAGCAACTATTCGACAGGCTGTGCTCCATGTCAAAAGAAGCATTTTTGCTTCTGAAGGTTGCTGAAGATACTCATGTAGATAGTTGCAACACAGTGAAGGCTCAAGTCAACGGTCTTTTTTCTTTTCTTGATAAGTTCATTTCAAGATTTCAGAAATCTAAGGTTCTAACTTCATGCTATAACCCTTGTTTTGTCACCCTCTTCTTCCCGTATTCTTCTTCCATACTGACAGTGTTCTTTCTACAGGACTCTTTGGATCAGTATCTTCTCCATGGTGGTGATTTTATTGTTACCTCTTTTATGTGGCCGCCTCTTGTCATTTCTAAACGAATGGAAAAATTAGTATTGAGGAACTTTGAAGTCATCAATGATTTTGAGAAAGATCTCTGTAATTTTTGCAAGAAGGCCTGTAATGAAAAATCTGTTGGGGAGACACTGCTGGGTCATTTTAGAGGAATCATTGAAAAGGTACTTCTCTTTTCTTTTCTTTTCTTTTTTTCCCCTTCTTTTCGTAGCATCATTCTCCCCACATGTGCTAGAAGGATTGGATGATCTTAGTAGCATTTTCAAAGGTACTTTCCTTTGAGATATTCAGTAGTTTTTAATATGGGTTATGATCTAATGCAACCAATGTGTCCATTCACTCCCTTTGATTTCTAAAAATGCTTTTTTTTTCAAAGATCTAAATCATTTATAACATTTACCCATGTATATTTGTTTATGATGACAAACCTCACATAATTAAGATTATTATTTATATTTTTAAATGTAACATTTGTATGATACAGATAGGGCCCATTTTGCATTAGACTTGCATTGAACTGCACTATAATTATGGTGTAATTCGATTGCACTGGAGCATATCCCATTTTCGACATGATAAATAAATAAATAAATAAATTTATCAATAAAAATAATAAATGGTTTAGGTTATAACTAATAAATGGTTTAGATTTTTTTAAAAAATAAAATTAACAAAGCAAAGCTCCATGCACCGCTTTTAAACAATGGAAAAAAAAAAAACATTGTTGTTAATAGTGGAGATGGCAATTGAAACTTCACATTTTGCAGGGGAAGATGATAATGGATGTTTTTCATTCTGAGCCGGAGCATGTACAGCAATCCAAGGAAAATTCCTCTGAAGAGAATGTTAGTGAATCTATTTCTTCATTTGCTGAAGCATATGAAGAAACTATGGGCCATATTTTGAGTGCTTTGAAAAGTCTAGACTTGTTGAGTGAATCAAGCATTCATGATGAGGAATCATTGAATGGGACGATTACTTCTTGGAAACTATTGTTCGAATCACGAATAGAAATTTTACATTTGGATCTTGTATCTGAGGCACTCAGGCGTACAGTCATTGCTGGAGTAAGTTTGATCTTTCAGTTTTTGTGGAACCTTCTTTTCCTTTTGTCATTCTAATTCACTTGCCTGGTTTCACAGGGGAAACTGGTCAACAATAATGGGCATAAACAACCTACATTATGTTCACAAGTTCAGGCATGCTTAAAGAATCTAGACACAGTTTTGGATATTATTTTAACCTATGGAGATAGCCTCATATTTCATCTTTTAGCCATTCACAAAGCAGTAAGTAATATAGTAGTCCTATGTTCCCTTGGTTCTCATTACTTCTTGCTTGCTGTCCTATGTGCTTCTATTATCTGCTTTAATTTTGAATTGCATTAATGTAAAATTTTCACTTGTATGCAGGTGGCAGAAATGACATACAGGCTTGCACGTGTGTTTGCCTCATTGTATTCCAAGGGTTTTGGTAGCACTGAGAGCAAGGTTGATGATACTGGTGATGTGCTTCAGAATGCAAGTGGAACAGGTATGGGTGAGGGTGAAGGAGTGAACGATGTAAGCGATCAGATAGATGATGAAGATCAGCTTCTTGGGACTTCTGAGAAGGTAATGTTCCATGATCATTTAAAAAAAAAAAAAAAGAAATCTTTTGACCAAATCACTTCTTTAATACTCCTTTCTATTGATATTGCTTTAGAATGAAGGACTGAATGCCTCCAATGAGGATGCCAGTAAGGATCAGAAAGGCATAGAGATGGAACAGGATTTTGCTGCTGATACATTTAGTGTCAGCGAGGATTCGGGAGATGACGATGGTGGTGAAGAAAATGATGAGGACATGAATGTTGACTCCATGATGGGAGACACTTCTGGTGATAATAAAATAGTTGATGAAAAACTCTGGAATAAGGAAGACGAGGTTTCTGATAGCTTGGAGAAGTATGAAACTGGTCCATTGGTCAAAGAAAAGGATTCCAGCTCCAGGGAACTAAGAGCTAAAGAGGATGATGCTGCCAGTCAGCATGAAACTGAAGAGTTGAACAATGAGTCCAAAGGATCAAGTGATGAAGGTGAGAATTGTGATATTGATGGCAATGATCAAGAAATGAATGAATTGCAAATGGACAAGGAGTCAGCATTTGAGGCTCCATCAGGGATAGAGTTTAATAACAAGGATCAAGATTTTGCAGATGATATAAGCATGGATGAGCTTGAAGGTTCTGATAACATGGAAGAAGTGGAATCTGATTACATGGAGGAAACTGCTGAGGATGGAAATGATGATGTTAAAAAGGACACTGCAGATGATGATATGGATAATCAAAATCTTGATCAAACAGATGCAAATGTTGAGAATGATGAAGCAAGTAAGGAGCAGGCTGATAATGCAGATGTCAAATTGTCAGAGGAGGAGTTGATGGAACCGGGAAAGTTAGATAGTGCCAATGAAACAGTTCTAACTGGAGATTCAGCACTTCCAGTTGATGTCGTAGATTCCAGCACAGCAGCAGAGATCCACTGGTCTAACAGTTCTGATCTAAGAAATAGTCTTGCTCCTTCAAGTGGCATGCAAACTAAGGATGTTCCTGAGGAGATGACTGTGCCTGATTCAAGTAGAGGTGGTGAGTTGATGGTTAATGAACCAAAGGTCCAGCCTCCTCATCCTGATAACTCATCATCACCATCGCGTATGAACCGGCCAAATCCTTACCGAAGTATTGGGGATGCCCTGGAGGAATGGAAAGAAAGAGTCAAAATAACTGCTGATAAACAGGATCATGACATGGAGGCACCTGATGACATGGAGGATGAAAATGCAGATGAGTATCAGTACACGTCTGAGTTAGACAAAGGCAAATCTCAAGCACTAGGAGCTGCAACTTCTGATCAGACTGATGGGAATATCAAGTGTAATGAGTCTAATACAGATGACTTTGTCAATGAACAAGAAGATCTTGATGAAACGCAAGATGAAAAGGAAAATCCTGAAGTCCCTTCTGGTAACCATAGTGCTGCTTCATGGAGACACAAAATGAATGAGCTAGTGCAGGAGAGAGCAATGCCCCTTCATGAACCTGTGGAGGAAACAGCGGAATTGGACACACGTCCTGCTGACCTGTCAGGGAGCTGCATCTCAGTGAAAAATTATCTGGATGAAAATGTATTGCAGTTAAGCGAGCTCACCATGAATGACCTAGAGTCTAGAAAGTTGAATCACATTGAAGAAATATCCACTGATGTGGAAGACAAGGCTACTGCACTTTGGAGAAGATATGAACTGACAACAACAAGGCTGTCTCAGGAGTTGGCTGAACAGTTACGTTTGGTTATGGAACCTACCCAAGCAAGTAAACTTCAGGGAGACTACAGAACTGGCAAACGGATAAACATGAAGAAGGTGGGTTGAGGTTAACAGGAATTATCCTTACACATTTGCACTTTCCTGCAGCCACATCATTGTTTGTGGCAATTGAAAACCTATATCTCTGTGTTGTTTATTTACGTTGGACGTAATTTTCAGATTTTTTTTTTCCCATCTTATATAAACTTATGACTTGAACAATTATCAGGTTATACCATACATTGCCAGCCAATACCGAAAAGATAAGATATGGTTGAGGAGAACCAGGCCTAATAAACGGGATTACCAAATAGTTGTTGCTATCGATGACTCCCGTAGTATGTCTGAAAGCCGTTGTGGTGATGTTGCTGTTGAAGCTTTGGTTACAGTTTGTCGTGCAATGTCACAACTTGAAGTAGGACAGTTAGCAGCTGTAAGCTTTGGCACACAGGGAAATGTGAGATTATTGCATGACTTTGGTCAAACTTTTACTGGTGAATCTGGAATCAAGGTTAGTGTATCCAGCATATTTCTTTCTAATCGTGGAACACATAAAATTGCAAGAAAATATTGCTCTACTTCAGTTCTTCCAAATGAAAATAGAAACCATTGGGAGATTACTGGAAATCAGTACACTTCATTTGGAGATGTTCTAAATTTCTGTTTATATTTTGATCTGACAGAAAATTTAGCTACTTCTGTAGATTGTTTCTCTCGGATGCAATTTTTTTCTGATTAAAATTTTCAACCTGTAATAGATGATCTCAAGTTTAACATTCAAGCAAGATAATACAATAGCAGATGAACCAATGGTTAATCTGTTGAAGGATTTGAATGGAATGCTGGATAGCGCTGTGGCAAATGCCCGCCTACCAACTGGACGAAATCCACTTCAGCAACTTATTTTGATAATAGCCGACGGACGCTTCCATGAGAAGGTATTTATCCTTTGAATGACAAGGTTAGCTATTCTCTGTCTCCACTAGGATTAAATCTGACAGTTGCATGAAACAGGAGAAGCTGAAACGCTGCGTAAGGGATGTTCTTAACAGGAAGCGAATGGTTGCATTTGTCCTCCTGGACAGCCCTGAGGAATCCATCCTGGACCTTACGGTAATATATCCAACTGAAGTGGTACTTCTGACAAGAAACTGCTGGGCTACCAACTCATATCTGGATGTTTCATGCCTTTTGTTCCAGGAAGCATCCTTTCAGGATAAGAAGCTGGCTTTTACAAAGTATCTAAACTCGTTTCCATTCCCCTATTACATTGTGCTGAAGGACATTGGAGCACTCCCGAGGACATTATCGGATTTGCTGAGACAGGTAAGCATCCCATTGACTATGATCTGTTTTGCCTGATGGATTCTTGTGCTTCATTGATTTGAAATCTGTAAGAGCAACAACGTTGGAAAATCTGTTCATCTTGTTATCTTCTTGTACTTGCAGTGGTTTGAGCTTATGCAGAGTGCAAGCGAGTGAAGTATTTACAATTGCAATTGGTGCTGTCATATCAGTGGATTTGACCCGGCGTGAATGAGTTTTGTTTCCCCTGAAGAGCAACCAGTTCCAACTCTTTCATCCAACCAAAAAAACAACAGAAGGTGATGCAGGAATTCCAACATGGAGTGCATCTTCGTCGGCCATATAGCATGTAAATGAAACAGAAAAAAGAGGTCTGACTCGGTGTATAGAGCTCATGCATATTGCAGGGTCCAAGGATGATGAAACAGATGCAATGTAGATATTATGGCTTATCATCCGTCACCTAATGGATTTCATGAGATGCAATGACAGCTTAGTATAATGTCTTCAATTATTTATGGCTTGCTCTTCGCTGGCTTCTTCCATTTGCAATTTCACTGCCACCTCATTTCACTTCTATAATTCAATCTCAATCCGCATACTAATTTATAAAGCTAATTTGTTTTTAAAAAAAATTTCTAAAGCCAAAAACATCTTAATTTCAATGTTATCAGAACCGAACTGGTGATCAAACCGGTAAAGGAACTGGTCTGGTTCAAACCGGTGACGTCAGCATGACATATTTATGATGTCATAAATATTTAATTATTTGTAATTAACATTTTAGTAAAATTATATATCTGTAACTCCTAAATCTAAATATTAACTAATCTAAATATTAATTATATTTCAGAACTACGCAAACCTTTAAATAATTTTAAAACTAAATAAATATATAAAGTTATAATTAAAAATATTAACTAATTGTGTGAGCTCTTAGCCCATTGATAATTTCCATTTTATCTAATACTTTCATATTTTAAAATATTTAAAATTGTATTTATAATAGATTTCATATGAAAATTGTTCCAAAAACATACTTTTGAGATTTGGTGGGTTTTTGTAAGTTTTTAAGAGATTTAATGACTATATTTTATTTTTTAGGGAACGCATGTGCACAAATAAAAGTACGCTAGCGAAGTGCTTCATCACCTTCCTTTTCCCGTTTCCTCCATGAACGACTAACCCACCTTCAATAGCAATCTCAGATCCGGTTCCAACAAGTAGATTTTAGTAGATCAGAGCCATCTAAATTTCGGATAGTGAGAAACCTTGAAGTCCGGTGATAAGATCTTGATAGCAGAAGACAAGATGCGGAACAGAGGAAGACTGCACGCACCGCTGACGCCTCGAGGAAGATGAGATTGAACTGGATCTCGGCCGAATGCATTGCTGGTCGCCGGCGATGAGGAAGACAACAGTCACAGCACGCACCGAGTAGATGGACCAGATGAAGAAGACGACTGAAAAAATGGGGAAGGGAAAGTGCTTTGCTGCCGATTCGAGACTCGGGAGGGAAACTGGGAAAGACGATCAAGTTTTGTCATTTTGTGTTTCTTTTATTCGCAAACTGGTCTAACCGGTTCAACCGTGTTTATGCGGTTTAATACTATCGACCGAACCGTATGAGATCAAACTAGATGTATGTCCGGTCCCGTTTTAACAACACTGCTTAATTTAGCTCTTAATAATGCGATTTTGGCTCTGGTTTATTCTAAAATTTGAAATTTTCCATAGTTATACTTATATGGCTTCGTATGCTAAGGGCCAAATTCCCATGTAAATCTAATGGAGTTGGTAAACTTACCGTTTAAGTGAGGCATGGCCCACATGGGGAACCAAATGATGTTCAAGAACATGACCGCTTGGATTTTTATTTCATAGTCATCGTGGGGCTTAAATTAATAAATTGTATGCACGAGCACAAAAATTCTTATTATTATTATTTTTTTTTTTCAACCTTCGCTTGGTTGCAAATGAAAACCCTTGTTACTAAAGGCGTCAACAGATTGAGTTGGAGCCTAATCTTAATCGTAAATTATTTAAAATATCCCAATCCTCCATTTAAAACACCTTATTCCTAATCTATTTATTACTTATTAATAAATAGTCGACGGGTTGTTAATAAATTGTATAGCAAATGACCTAAAAGTCATCTCTAACATTCGATGATCTTGTAGGAAGAGGCGAGAAGATGTTGTCAACGCATAAGAAATAGAGCAATAATAGGAAAATGGAATTAGGGTAGCAGTGAAAAAATGAAAGTTAGGTAAAATAAAGTAGATTTACATTTATGTAAAAATTTAATGGGTTAAATAAGCTAAATGGGATGAGCGTATTGAACAGGTTATAAAATATCAATTATAATTCATTTGTTAAATTAAATAGTTGGACAAGTTAGTGGATTTTTGTGTGGGAGAGACTTCGCTTGGTTGCAAATGGCGCGCCGTCACTACGATGGGGCTGGAATTGCATGGCCCGCTTTGGCCTTGGGTCGCACACGTCACGTGTTTTGGCTAAAGAGGAGTACGAATAACTAGCAAGGGAAAAGGAAGACAAATGAAGCTGCTTGAAAAACCCTTGTTTCTTTTGGGGGTGCAATTTAGGTGGGTTTAATCCTGGTAGTAGTTTATTTTACCCATAATTTATTTGCAAAATGTCTATTCTATTCTGTCCGTCTATCAATTTGATTCCTATTCTTATTATATATATACCTGAATAATTTTATGGGTTTTTTCCAAATATACTCATTATGTTTGACCATATTTTCAAATATGCCCACTATGTTTCAGAAATCCCAAATATATCTACTACGTTTTGTCAAAATCCCAAATAAGCCCACGCCGTCAGTGACCGTTACGTTAAGTGACGGAACCGTTACACAGTGGCTGCTAATTTTTCAGAAATGCTCAGATTACCCCTGGCGTGAATAATAAAAGATGAGCTCGAGTTTCACTTGAAGAGAGCAGTAGCGGGAGAGTGCCCAAGAAGGAAGGAGCGGTGCATCATATGACTAGCCATTTGAGGTATTTATTTCATTTTTTTATGCTTTTAGGCATATCTGAAATTGAAATCATCTATGTTATCGTTAAATATCAACTCCAGACGTTGGATTTTAGAGCGTGCGAGATGGTATTTCCTTTCATATCATTCCACTGAACCCGGAAGTAGTCTGTCATAAATGGTATGGATTATGTCAGCCATTGCGCAATGGTTCCATCAATTAAATTCCACAATGATATTTTTCTTGCCGTCTATACTGTTGTATTTTTAGTATTTTTTCCGTTGGTTTCAAAAATGATATTTTTTTCCTTCCGTTTATGCTATTGTATTTTTGGTATTTTTTTCCGGTTGGTTTCAAAAAATGATAATTGCAGAAATGATGCATTTCGTTCTTGTTATAACCCATATGCTCTCCTACCATTCGTCCGTACATGGTGGACGAAATGCATATGGGTTATAACAAGAACGAAATGCATCCTTTCTGCAATTATCATTTTTGAAACCAACTGGAAAAAAATACCAAAAATACAATAGCATAGACGAAAGGAAAAATTTATTATTTTTGAAACCAACGGAAAAAAATACCAAATATACAACAGCATAGATGGAAGGAAAAATATTATTGTGGGATTTATAATAGACTACTTCCGAGTTTGGTGGAATAATATGAAAGGAAATACCATATCGCATGCTTTAAGATCCAATGTCCGAAGTTGATATTTAAAAATAGCATAAATGATTTCAATTTCAGATATGCCCAAAAGCATAAAAAAAATGAAACGAATACCTCAAATGGCTAGTCGTATGATGTACCGCTCCTTCCTCCTTGGGCACTCTCCCGCTACTGCTCTCTTCAAGTGAAACCCGAGCTCAGTTTTTATTATTCACGCCAGGGGTAATCTGGGCATTTTTGAAAAATTTGCAGCCACTACGTAACGGTTCCGTCACTTAACGTAACGATCACTGGCGTGAGCTTATTTGGGATTTTGGCAAAACTTAGTAAGTATATTTGGGATTTCTAAAACGCATGAGTACAACTACCAAATTACCTGTGCACAAGTTCATCCCTAGATCCCTTAGCGTGGGAGAGACGGAGCAGCGGGAGATGGCGGGTTCACAACGAAAGGAGTCTCCAGCGGCAGCGGCAGGCAGCGGCAGTAGAATGAGCAATCAAGAGCGTTCGTCGTATTTCGCACGGAGAGAGGCGGCGAAGGTGCTGCGCACCGTCCTCCACGGTGACGCCACACGCAAGGCTGTTGCTTCCATCAAATCTCTCGTTTACAGCCCCTCCGTCAGGAACAAGAAGGCTACATTCGCTCTCGTCTGCCAGACCCTCAAGCGTACGCATCACTCACCTTTCTTCCTTTTTTTAAAAAAAAGAAACTAATTCTCTTCAGCTCCTTTTCATCGTTTCCACACCCGTGGTTTTGCAGCCAGCTCGGTCTTATCTGCATTGTCCGATGAATTTGTGCATTTGCATTGTGAAATTTATTATTTTTTGGGGGGGAAATGTTACTTTTTTGGGCATCGGTAGGTGGTTCTGTGCATTAACTACTGTTGGTGCCATTGGTAGGCGATTCTATGCATTAACTACTGTTGGTGAATTTTGGCATCTGATCGATCGAGGGTGGTTTTCATATGCTGTAGATCTTCCACTTATTAAGGAGGTTCTGGCGGTTTCTAATGTTCTGAATGGAAAGTGGAAGGTATGAGCGATTTTTCTGGCTTTCTAAATTCTACATTTTTCTGGTTACGAAACTTCTGCAGATGCATCTCTGCATGTGTTGTCCGTCCTTGAAATCGTCCAAGTGGGGGAGTTGTGTTTTTGGAGCCTGACATGCGCCCATCAGAAATTCTGCGTACATATACACAATGCCATGTGTATGGCCCACCAGCAATGTCTCTTCCTTTTTCTTTTTTTTTTATCGCTAGGCCCTTGCTATGAACTTGACAGATCAACAAACTTGCAGCGCCAGGGGTGCCCTTATGGTTCATCTCAGATTTTGGATTTGACACCTTCTTAATGTGAGCAGATTAGGCAGTTTACTGTCTTTTTATCGTAACACCTTTTTTTCTTATTGGCAGAGACAAGTGGAGTTGATCTATGTTGTTGTCTATGACATCCTCTTTGGGCAGGTTACTTCTTGTCACCTATAGTCTGAAGTCCTTGACTCCTAGTGCAATTTTATGCATTGACAGGTTTTATTTGCTTCTGATATTATCATTTTGGTACATTCTGTTTTAATTAAGATTCATGTAACACCAAGGTGATTGAAGTTTCCATAATTATTGGTCCTTATCCATGTTTTGCTTGTTACCTACTGCGGACAAAATTCTGAGCACGCATTTGTAAATACTGTTTTTTCCCATTAATATTTCAGTTTTGAATTGATAAATCAGGCAGATTATTATGTATTGGGTGACCAACAATGAGTTCAGAAGGCCACACCTTTGTGCCCGTCACGTGTTTGTCAATGAACTGGTGCACGACGTTGCTACCAATAAAAAAACCTTGAAGAAACTAGATTTGCATTATAGCCATGGGAGCAAATTGTTCTGTCCTTGCCACAGCAGCATTTCAGGTTTATCCGAGTTCAATATGGTTAAAATTTTTGGTGACTCCACCTCACTACAAGATGGAGGCACCCTGTGTATAATTTATATGCAATGTTTTGCTAAAACCTTGAATACATTAAAAAGGTTGTCAAAAGTCATTTGATGCATCCATCTAAACATCCAGTATTTTTGTAAAACTTGATGGCTTCTTGGTAATATAGCTGTCTTGATTTAAAGATTGTGTGCTATAAAATTTGGCAATGGATGCAACCCATGGTTATGCATATCTGTATTTGTATTAGAGAGAGCATTTATTTATGCTGATGTGAAGGTAGATGTCTACATCTATCCATCATCTTTACTGATGTTATATATTTTACAGAATTTAGTCATGTTTCTGAATAATCATCAATTCCTATGATTCCACTGATCTTTAATGCTTCTGAATCTTCCTTTTGTAGCTAAATTTTATTTTGTTGTTTTGAATTCTTTGTTAATCTTTTAAACCTACATGATTTTAAATAGGCAGTTGTATTTGCGGGAGATGCAGAGAAGTTCATCTTGCTTCGAAAGAATGCTCTCCAAACAGCTTTAGCTCGGCTTTGTGTGAGACGAAATGTGAAACATATTGAGGAGTTGCTGGGCATATGCAACCAGGCTCCTGGTCTGTTTCCTAGTACTCTAGGGCACTTTTGATCAGCTAACTAGCATGATGCTTAGTATATCATATGGAATCACAGCATGCATTAGGAACGACTAGCAATTCATATGCTTCCGCATAATGTGAAAGATGTAATTTTGTTTCTTCTGTTATTTGTGTTGATCTTGACAAGATATTTTGTTTCTTGTAGTTAATTCCAGGCCTCGATATGTTCGCGTAAATTTGCTTAAAATGGATACTGAATCAGCGTTGCAAGAATTAGGAGAAGTTTACAAGGTTTGAAAGCTCTCTCTCAAACAAGTGTGTGCAAACCCATGATATCCCACAGATATTTTATGTCATGTCTGACTATCACCATTAGCATGCCTATTCTATTATTTTCAATATGATTTAATTGGTCGATGGTCAACACGATTCACAGCACATCATTTTTTTTTTTTTTTTCCGAATAGGTTGCAAAGGATGGTCTGGTTCCAGATCTGCTGGTGCTCCCATCTGGCACAGATCTGCATAATCATCCATTAGTCTTGAGTGGAAGTGTAGTGCTGCAAGTAAGTTATTGTGCTACTTATTTACTTGGAGTGAACATTCCCTGTGAACGTTGTAATACAAAGCCAAACAGAACACAAACCAAATTAATAATTTCCATTTAATTCTAAAAGCAATGCAATTGAATTAACAGAAAATAATTGCTCTTGTGAAATTAAAAAAGGAAGTGCTCTGCTTCTTTTTCTGGAAGCTGCTCTTCATTTATTTAAAAAATTGTGAATGCCTGTTTGATTTGGGTTATTTTCAAGTTTTATGGCTTATTTGCTGTAAAAAAATTTTAAGTGTCCTGTTTGACAGAGCGTATGAAAGAGGGTTTATAATCCTGTTTTGGCAATTCAACTGTACGAACCTTCTGGGTGCTTCTCTGCATATTAAAATTGTTTCACCAAAAGAGCCCTTTCAGTATTTGATAATTCCTAAATTATTCATCTCTTTGTGAAAGAAATTAAGTTTAAAATTGGTTAGCTTCGTTATAGTCATTTGTCAGATATGTAAATTTGGTAAATTTGTTTATCTCAGGGAAAGGCAAGTTGCATGGTGGCAATAGCTCTTGGGCCTGAACCTGGATGGGAGGTATGCTGTGAAGCTTCTCAATCCCACCGGTGATCACAATACTTTGCATTGTAAATCTCTGTTAGTTGCACAGGCAGATGAGCTTATACATGATGTTGTTGCATCTTTAAATACCTTGCTCTTTTGACAGTGATGGTATTGTGAACTACTAGTATGGCCTTAATCTACTTAATTTTTACTGTGTGTAAAGGTACTCGATGCTTGTTCAGCTCCAGGAAACAAAACTGCTCATCTAGCTGCTCTTATGGGAGGAAAGGGGAAAATTATAGCTTGCGAACTTAATAAAGACAGGATGAAACATTTGGAAGACACTGTCAAAAGATGTGGAGCATCCAGTATCCTTCTTCATATATTTTCATCATTGCAACTTACTGCCAACTGATAAACAACTGGAGAACAAAATTTTTTTTCATTTTGATTAAGAAGCATTTGCACTGTTTGAGGCTTTGAAATGTCAGCTATAGTTTCAATGTTTCATTGTTAACATTAAGATCTTCCACTGATGTTGCTTCAACAAATTTTTTTTTTTAATTTTAATTAAGAAGGATTCGCACTGTTTGAGGCTTTGAAATGTCATAGTTTCAATGTTTCATTGTTAATATTAAGATCTTCCACTGATGTTGTGATGTAGGACAGGTAGAGAAGAAAATAGAAGAAAGAGGAAGGAACCTCTAGAGATGAGAAGTGAAGAAAGAAGGTAGAAAGAACAGATGAATAAGGAGAGAAGAACAAGAATAAGGAGAGAAGAACAAGAATAAGTAGAAGAAGTAGAGAATACTTTTATAAATCTCAAAACTAATGTCCCTTTAGAACTTACAATGGCTGTATTTATAGGTGAACATACCACCCAAGCTTAGCAAATGAAATCCTTCTAGAAAAAGCAATATATATTTTAAGTAAACTTCTTAAGAAAGTAAACTTCTTAAAAAGGTAAACTTAAAATAGATACATGTTTATTTTAAACAGATTCTAAAATATCCTAGGAAAATCTTTCTAGAAAAGGAAGTTGTGTATTTTAAGTAAACTTCTTAAGGAAGTAAACTTAAAATAGATACATGCTTATTTTAAACAGGAGAAGTGATTCTATTAGCCCGGGCTAAGTAAATGGTCCACTTAGCCCACCTCAAAAAACCTATTTAAAATAACTTTTTTTTACTTTTTTTTTCATGTACTTGTTTATCTAAGTGTATTTAACATATAGACCAAGTTTTACCATTTTTGAATATGTTTATCTATTTTTTTGAGATTTTCAAACATCTATGTGTATATATACATTTAAAATACCCTTATTTTCAAAAATCTAAAAAAAATATATGCGCATTTCCAAAAATGGTAAAACTTGGTCTATATGTTAAATACACTTAGATAAACAAGTGTATGAAGAAAAAAATAAAAAAAAGTTGTTTTAAATAGGTTTTTTGAGGTGGGCTAAGTGGGCCATTTACTTAGCCCGGGCTAATAGAATCACTCCTCTTTAAACAGATCCTAAAATATCCTAGGAATCTTCTAATATCTTTCAAAAATAGCAAAAATAAAATCTTTCTAAATATCCTATGATTATTTTCCTTTTACAAAATTCTTGCGCCTAGAATAGACAGATTTGAAAATTTTCTTGCTATTTTCATCAATTCTCCCCGGCTTCGAAAAACTTGCCACTGGAGAGTTCTGACTTTGATACTGCTCAAGAATATTTGGATCCAAGTGGCGTAAGTCATCTTCAGTAACCCATGTAGCATCAGAATGAAGCTTGTTTTTCCACTTGACAAGAAATCTTTGCATAATGCCTGATCCAGTAGTGACAAGTTCATCTTGTAGAATATCCTCTATCTGATCTGAAAAAGTAGACGATACTCGTGGAAGTATAGGCACATGTGGTGATGCTGAACTGTTGTCTGTTGAAATTCCTGCAGACAAACTTGGAGGCTCAAAAGTACCTCGGTAAGGAAACAAATTCTCTATATTGAAAGTAGAACTAATTCCTATATCTGAAGGCAAATCAAGTTCATATGCATTAGATCCCAATTTTCTTAAAACACGAAAGGGGCCATTGGCTCGTGCATGCAATTTCTTAAATGAGTTTTTAGGATATCTTTCTGGACGTACACGAGCCATGACATAATCCCCAACATCAAATTCATGTTTTCTTCTATGAACATCTGCAGCAAGCTTATAATTTTCATTACTTAGAGTAATCTTTCTTCTAATATCAGCATGAACATCTCGAATGTGTTGAGCAAAAGATTCAGCAGTAACAGATGAACGGGTATCAATAGGTAAAGGAATTAAATCAATGGGAACTCGAGGAATATAACCATAGACAATTTCAAAAGGAGATTTCCCAGTAGAACGATTGACTGAATTGTTGTATGCAAATTCGGCAATAGCCAATACAGAATCCCAAATTCCAATGTGTTCTCCCACCAAAGTCCTAAGCAGATTTCCCAAACTCCGATTGACTACCTCAGTTTGGCCATCAGTTTGTGGATGAAAAGCAGATGAAAATTTCAATTTGGTACCCGAGAGTTTCCACAATGTCTTCCAAAAATAGCTTACAAATTTAACATCCCGATCAGAAACGATGGAAGTTGGTAAACCGTGAAGCTTAACAATTTCTCTGAAAAATAATTTTGCAATATATGAAGCATCAGCAGATTTAGTACATGGGATAAAGTGAGCCATTTTCGAAAATCTATCTACTACCACAAGAATTGAATCAAATCCTCGAGAGGTTTTAGGCAATCCAAGAATAAAGTCCATACTTATGTCTTGCCAAGGAATATGTGGTACAGGCAGAGGAGTGTATAATCTAGTGTTTCTTTTTTGAGCTTTAGCAAGTTGACATGTGCGACACTGTGAAACAATTCTTGACACGTCTCTTTTCAATGTAGGCCAATAAAATCTATCCTCAACTAATGAAATGGTTTTATCCCTACCAAAATGACCAGCAATACCCCCAGCATGTAATTCCCAAATTAAAAAATCTCGAAGTGATGTATTGGGAATACATAGCTTTATTCCTTTAAATAAATATCCATCATGAATCACATAATCATTACGATTTTCAGTTTTTGTTTCATGAAAAATAATTCCAAAATCAGTGCATGATGGATATTCACTTTTCAACCTATCAAATCCGACAACTTTAACATCCATACTATGAAGAATGAGTGAGACACGACTGAGAGCATCTGCAGGTTTGTTTTCAATTCCTGCCTGATGTTTGAGAACAAATGTGTACTCTTGCAAAAACTCAATCCACTTTGCATGTCTAGCACTTAATCGTTTTTGTGATTGCAAATACCTCAAAGCCATATGATCTGGATACAATACAAATTCATGAGGTAGCAAATAATGCCTCCAAAATTTAAGTGCTTGCACGACAGCATAAAATTCTCGATCATATGTTGAATATTTTTGTTTAGCTTCATTGAGTTTTTGAGAAAAGTACGCAATTGGATGACCTTCCTGGCTCAAAACACCCCCAATCCCAACTCCTGATGCATCACAAGCAATTTCAAAAACTTTAGTAAAATCAGGAAGTCGTAATACAGGTGACTCAGTCATTTTCTTTTTAATCTCCTTAAATGCTCTAGATGCAGAAGTTGACCATTGAAATTCTTTTTTTTTCAAGCAATCTGTGATAGGAGTCATGATTGTGCTAAACCCTTTAATGAAGCGCCTATAAAATGCAGCTAAACCATGAAAACTTCGCACCTCAGAAATTAATGTGGGTTCTGGCCATTCCCTAATGGCTTTTACCTTTGAGGGATCCATAGAAATTCCATTAGCTGATACCACAAATCCTAAGAAAATCACTTGATTTGTCAAAAAATAACATTTCTTGAGGTTTACAAAGAACTTTTTAGATCGAAGCGTCTCAAGAACAAATTTTAAATGTTGCAAGTGTTCTTCCTTAGAACGGCTATAAATGAGAATATCATCAAAATAGACTACCACAAACTTTCCAATGAAAGGTTGAAATACTTGGTTCATAATTCTCATAAATGTACTTGGGGCATTTGATAGTCCAAAAGGCATAACCAACCATTCAAACAATCCATCTTGAGTTTTAAAGGCAGTTTTCCATTCATCCCCCGTTCTAATTCGAATTTGATGGTATCCGCTTCTAAGATCTATCTTAGAGAACCATTGTGCGCCAGTCAAAAGATCTAACATATCATCAAGTCTTGGTATAGGAAATCTATACTTTATGGTAATTTTGTTGATCGCACGACTGTCAACACACATTCTCCAAGATCCATCTTTTTTAGGGGTTAATAGAGCTGGTACAGCACATGGGCTGAGACTTTCACGAATAAACCCCTTATCAAGCAGTTCAGTTACCTGCCTTTTTAATTCAGCACTCTCATTAGGATTCATACGAAAATGAGGTAAATTTGGTAATTGAGATCCTGGTATAAGATCAATAGCGTGTTGAATATCCCTCATAGGTGGAAGCTCATTTGGTAATTCGTCAGGAATCACATCTTTGTATTCTTTCATTAATGCTTGGATTTCAGGTAATGCTACATTAGTCTCATGAAGAACAGTATTTGTTGCATCTTTGGTTACTATAGCTAAAATGAGTCCTGAATCTTGTCCTTCTTTTTCAAATTGCTTTCTTGTAAGAATATGCAAAGGTCGTTTTTCAGATGAATCAACTGGAGACTCTTTGTGGGATCTATCACTTTCTTTAGGTTTAGCAGGCTTCAAAAGGATAGATTTTTCATTATGCTTAATAATATAGGTGTTGGGTTGCCCATAATGGATTACTTTTAAGTCATATAGCCATGGTCGACCAAGAAGAATATGAGCCACATCCATGGGTAGCACATCACACCAAATATGATCAGAATAATCACCCATTGATATGGAACCAAGCATCTTTCATTAACAGGAAGTGTAGTTTTGTCTACCCATACTACACGATATGGATGAGGATGTGGTTCAGTTTTCAAATTCAATCTGGCTATAGCTGATTTGGCAATCACATTCATGGAACTACCTCCATCTATAACAATCTTGCATACTGTATTCCCACATTTAAAAAATTGATGAAATATATTTGTACGTCTCCAATCACTATTTGAAAAAGAAGTAGTCAAGATGCAACGCACAACATTTAATTGCAAGTCCTCATTGTAGCTATAGTCTCCATCAAGTTCACAATCCGATGGTTCCTCAAAAGTTTCAGCAACTTGATCAATGGTCACATCTTCATGATCATCTACATGATTAATTGTGAGTGTGTGCTGAGGACATTGTGATGCAATATGACCTTTACCCCCACAACGAAAACATGGACCATTAATCCGCTTACTAGTGGCATCAAATCGAGAAACCGGATTACTCTTTTCCCTACTTGTGTATTGTTCAGGCAATGGTTTAGTTGTTCCTTGAAAAGACGTTAGATTAGAATTTAATTTGGATACCCTTGTTTCTCCAGTTTGTGGAATCAAACGTTTGTTAGTGAAAGATTTTTGAAAATTTTCCAATTCTAGAGCTTTATAATATGCGTCTTCCACAGAAACAACTGAATGCAATTTCAACAAAGTTTTGATTTCTGATTTCAGGCCATTGATAAACTTTGTTCGTGCAACCCAAGGATCTTCCTGTATTCCACATTTCATTTTTAAATCTTCAAACTTATTAAGATAGTCAGTTACACTTAATGATCCTTGTCTCAAGTTAACCAGTTGTTCCAATAATTGAGTCTGATGATATTCAGGAAGATATTTCTCTTTCAATTTAGCTTTCATTTCAGCCCATGTTGTGATAGGTACTCCTATGCGTTGACTTTCATCTAGAACCCCTTGCCAATAGCGTTTGGCAGACCCAACAAGTTTCATTTTTGTAAATCTCAATCGTTGGGCATCATCCATATCATACCAACAAAAGAAATCTTCCATGTCTGCCAACCAATCTAAGAAAGCATTAGGGTCTAGACGACCGTCATAACTAGGAGCATCTACCTTGACTTGTTTTGCCACCCAAGAATTATCAGTTACACGCCGTTGTTGTTGTGGAAAAGGTATATTATAATTTCTCTGATAGTTCCCATGTCTAAGATTGTTTGCAAAACCAATTTCATAAAAATTATTGTCGTTTTCATGATTTTCCAAATTTGTATGCATTTCTGGAATATGTGAATGCTCTGGGTTATGATGACCTTTAGCATGTATGTTTGGATTTTGGAGAAGGCCAGTTATGATAGGAGAGCTACTAGAAGCATGAGTATTGTGTGATTGACCATTTCGAAATGATTGTCCAGTCTCAATCATAGGACGTTTTTCAACAATTTCAGTCAACCTATTTACTGAGGTAATGAGAGATTGAATGGAAGAGGTGGTTTCTTTTTGGAAATCTTCTTGCTTTTGGGCCAAGGTATCACAAAGGGTTGTTAAAGATTCAAATCAATTATCAATAGAATTGGATAAAGCTTCGAGTTCAGCATTTAATTCAGCATTAGTAGACATGGTGACTCAAAATTCAACTTATGCTGATATAGGAAAGACTTACTACTAAGAATGATTTTTTTTTTCTCCTTTTTTTAAAAGGTTCAAAAGCAAAGAACTTGATTGAAACAGATATGAATTAAGTACTTTCAACTAGAGAAAATGTACCTGTTGAGGTCCAATATTACCAAGTTTAGCGAGAGACAGCTTGAAAGTAATTTCAGCAACTTCTTAGCAGTATTTTCGCGATGACCAGTAGGTTGTTATGATGGCAGCAGTAGACAGCATAAAACAGTGACGGAATGGGCAGCAATGATAGCACCAGCTTGTGGACAGCAAACTCCAATAAAATAGACAGCAATGATAGTACCAGCTTGTGGACAGCAATATGGCAATAGGATGGACAGCAGCAGTTTTTTTTTTTTTTTTTTGAATAGCAAACAGTAACAGAATTTGGGTGAAAGTAGTACCAGGTTTGGCTTTGATACCAATTGATGTAGGACAGGTAGAGAAGAAAGAGGAAGGAACCTCTAGAGATGAGAAGTGAAGAAAGAAGGTAGAAAGAACAGATGAATAAGGAGAGAAGAACAAGAATAAGTAGAAGAAGTAGAGAATACTTTTATAAATCTCAGAACTAATGTCCCTTTAGAACTTACAATGGCTGTATTTATAAGTGAACATACCACCCAAGCTTAGCAAATGAAATCCTTCTAGAAAAAGCAATATATATTTTAAGTAAACTTCTTAAGAAAGTAAACTTCTTAAAAAGGTAAACTTAAAATAGATACATGCTTATTTTAAACAGATTCTAAAATATCCTAGGAAAATCTTTCTAGAAAAGGAAGTTGTGTATTTTAAGTAAACTTCTTAAGGAAGTAAACTTAAAATAGATACATGCTTATTTTAAACAGATCCTAAAATATCCTAGGAATTTTCTAATATCTTTCAAAAATAGCAAAAATAAAATCTTTCTAAATATCCTATGATTATTTTCCTTTTACAAAATTCTTGCGCCTAGAATAGACAGATTTGAAAAATTTCTTGCTATTTTCATCATGTTGCTTCTAGGCCAAAATCATGATGAAGTTTGCAGCACAACCATCTAAAAGACTTCTAGTTTTTTTTTTTTTTTTTTTTTTTTGCCCCCTGTTTCAATGTTGCGTTCACAGTTGTATTCAGAGTGGATGATGCCTGAGCACTGGATAAACTTGTATGGAGGATGCCATGGCATTGAGTAACTGTGAGACTTATCAATCTCGGTTTTCTCTTCTTCTTTTTCCCCACTTGGCAACCCATAAGAGAAACTTACCTGACAATATATTAATTTTCTCATTGTTTTTTTTTAAAAAAAAAAAAATCTAATTTTACCTTAGTTTCTGTGGCTGCTTGACTTCCGTGGCCGCTTGACTTGAGTTCTCAACTATTATCTTTCTTATTGTAGTAAACTTACTTTATTGCAGCTGGTTTGACCCTTCCTGTCTATGTAGTTGTTCGACCAAAAATTGGCATTTTAACAAATGTTAGCATCTTTGACATGCAACGTTTGACCAAAATGTACATGAGTTTGAAGTTCCGCCCCCCCCCCCCCCCCCCCCCCACTGTGGTTAGAAATGGTTCTGCTATTTTTTATCTTCTTGGAGCAGTTTGAAACAAAAAACAGCTGGAAAAGAAAGAAAACCTGCAATATTCATTGTTATACTTTCTGCAATCTGTTCAGATTGATCCTAGAAATATTGTGACCCCATTTACCACAATCAAATTCATAGGCCAATGTTACCATCAAAAAAAAAAAAAAATCATAGGCCAATGTTAGCAGTAAAAATCCTTGCTTGTAGTAGTGGCATCTTCCTAACTCAGGATATTTACATTTAGCTTAGCTATTAATTGTTTGTTTTACTGCCGTTATACAAGGCTTATTTTTTGTGTAACAGGGTTGTTTCTTCTTAAACATGCTGGTTGTGCGGTGAATTAGAGCTTCTTCACATTTATCTAATTGTTAAATTCCCTTTGCATGTCTATTCAGCATGTGAGGGTCTGGTTATTGTTCCAACCTTGACCTGATTTCAAGATGTTGTAGTCCTGCATAAAGACTTTTTGGATATCAATACAAATGAGCCCTCGTATTCAAAGGTGCATATGATATGATAACGTCTGAATTAGTTCCTTTGTTTCAGATTGTGGTGGCGGCATTACTTTCCTTCCCACTAGCAGTGTTTTAGACTTTCTGAATATGGATATTGTGGATTTGTGATCCACAATGGACACTTAACCTTTCTAGCAGTTGGTCAGAAGATGGGAATGTTTAATCCGATTATTTTAGTCGATCCTATGCAGAGCATGATGCAATCTAGTCATGTAATGCCTATTTATATGATGATGGGTGTATGCAGGTTCGTGCCATTCTCTTAGATCCTTCATGTTCTGGGTCTGGAACAGTTGCAGAGAGATTGGATCACCTGCTTCCTTCGTCTTCTACAGGTAATTACAAGCTTCTCATGAATATTGGATTCAATCTGAGGTTTCCTTTTCTTTTTAGCATGTTTTCTATGGTTCTAGTCTCCAACTATTTGTTCACAAGTTAATATACCATACAGTCAAGCCTGACTAATGTATTTTTTGCAAGTGCACCAACCCCACCCCACCACCCCTCACAGAAAAAAAAAAAAAAAAAAAAAAAAAAAAAAAAAAAAAAAAAAAAAAATACAAAGAAAAAGAAACAAAGGCTTATATGCAAATAAGCATCAACAGAAATGAATGTCAATCCTTTGACAAACAACTGACTTTGCCCAGCTATCTTCTTCCTTTATTTCATTACCTATTTATTTAGCCAACTCCTGTAAACGTATCTCTTTTTGTTTACTGCATGACCAGTCTCCTTTACATTTGGCTGCAATGTAGGTGATTTTGCTGACATGCAACGAATTAAGAAGCTTGCTGCATTTCAGAAACGTGCCCTTGAGCATGCTCTTTCCTGTATGTTTTGCCCCTTCCATACAAATCTTATTTCTTTTTTATTTGTCTGTGACTTTCGCTTTAGGTGACTTATAATCTGGAAGTAAAACTGAAAAAGCCATTTGTTGATGCTTCTTGGTCTAAATAGCTTTTAATCTGGAGGCTACTGGTCAATTTTTTCTTCTTCGGAACAGCTTACAATATCATCTAGATTATCCCTGTTAAACTATCCATTTTTAATATTTGAAATTTAAGTGTAAAGCTCGCCATAATATCTAATGCACAACCTTTTATTAGTATTTTGAGTTTTTGTTAAATATTCTTCCAGTACTTCAGAAAACTCGAGCATCGAGAGAAATGTATTTTGTTAAATCTTTTCAAATTCCACGAAGGATCCTAATGGCCGTGCATAATATTTTTGTTAAATTGTCTTTCCCCATACCTGGATGTTATTTGATAACATTTTTCAATATTTTCAGTTCCTTCCGTTACAAGAGTTGTGTACAGCACATGCTCTATCCACCAAGAAGAAAATGAAGATGTCATCAAGTCTGTGCTCCCGCTTGCCACTGCATTCAATTTTCAATTAGGAACTCCATTCCCTCAGTGGCCTCGCCGGGGCTTGCCAGTCTTTGAAGGATGTAAGTGTCATCAAAAGATCCCAGCTGATTCTGCTCAAGTAGATTTTTATTTGATAGGGTAGCTTTCATCTCACTTACTCTTTGTTTTCCTCTCAGCCAACTGTTTACTAAGGACAGATTTACAAGAAGACAAGGAAGGCTTTTTCATAGCTGTTTTTGATAGGAAGGATGCCGCAAATGGACACGAAACTCCAGTTTGTAGGACGGATGAAACTTCCAAAGATTCCTTTTTGCATAGTGTCAATAGCAGATGCCAGAAGCTGGTGAGGGAGAGGAGAGGTGGAAGGAGGATGACACAGCCAAAGAAAGGTGTTCCTATTACAACGGCATATCTGAAGAAAGCCAGGATGTTGTCTCCTCATCCCCCTCCACCAAAGCACGCAAAGAAGTAACGAGGCAACATAATTTTCTTGACAGCAAGTAAATGGTGATTCCTATTCATTTTTTACCTGCCCCCGCTGGCGGCGGCAGCAGCAGGAGCCCTAGAATCAGTCTATTTGTTCGGATGTGGTGTATCCTCCATCTTTAAAAGAGACTAACAGCAATCCAACGTTGGCATGGGAGCCCTCATTTTGTTCGGACGCCGTTTCAATGTAGCCATTGCTAATTTATGTGTTTTTCTTTTCTTTTTTTTAAAAAAAATCCTTTTCACGAAAAGGTTGGCCCGAATGTATTTAATTCACATATCATTTTGTACTATTTTTTTATTTGAAAAATATCAGTGATCTGAATCAGACAATTTTGTACAATTTTTGGATGTATGATTTTTTTTTCCCAAAAAACAATATTCTTTGAGGTATTTAAGTCATTTTCACTCCTAAAAAGTGTTTTTTTTTTTTTGGAGAATAAAAAATATGTATCCAAAAATTATACACCAATATTTGACGACTTTTTTATGGAGAAAAAAAAATCTGATCATAACAAGGAACAGAAGTTAGAAGCTGTACATTTTGTGTCTCAGTGGTCTGATTCTCAAGAATACAATCTGAAACTTGCCAACCAATACAAAATTGACAAACTAATGGAATCAATTCAAACAGGCCACAATCATACCAGAAATTTAAACCAACCATAAGCTTAGAATTTTGTATGAATATATAATAATGACAAATCATGTAAGTAAGCATAATAATATATAGTTAGACTACATATTTTTTAAAAAATATAACAATATAAAGAATATTTCTAGAAAAAATTAATGTCAGCAAGATAAATAAAAAAGATTAATGGATATAAAAGTAAATGATAGAAATAAAAAATAAATAAAAATAATATACTTTATTTATAATATAATTACAATATGTCAAACATGTATTCAAATATAAATACAAATAACATAAGATACACAAAATATAAAGAAATGTTTGATATTATATAATATATTTTATAATAATATAAAATGGAAATTGGGCTCGGATTCACTTGAACTTTAATCCTATTATATTTACAAATCAGGTTCAGGTTCTTCCGCTTGAGTCGTAGAAAAGCGAGTTCTAACACCATTGAAGATCTGCTTCGGGCTCAACTAGTTGCACCCCTAAGTGAGACTGACAAACTTGCATGTATTCATATGGTGAAAACTTGAAATTAAGCATTTATAATAGAATCTTGTCAACTCCTCTATAGAAAAGCAAACAAAACAAGATCAATTTCTAGAAAGAGATCCAATATAATCCATGGGAGACAAGACAAACTTGACCGAGAAATCATCGATATCAAATACAAACTTGCTTTAGGGACTAGACACAACTAATCTATTCTTAGTCTTCCAAATTTTGAACCATATTGGGAAGAATCTAGGGTATCCTATGCCACCATACAAAATAAATCTTTCTTCTTCACACCGTATGACTCTTCTTCACCCCTCCAGGCATGATCTCTATGACCAAGAGTCATATATTGTTACTTCATTTGCATTCACTAAGGTCACCATTGCCTTCGTATGACCCCTTTTGATGATTGTCAAAAAGGGAGAGAGCATAGGATAGATTAGGGGGCAGAAAAACTGTATTTGTTTTTAAGGATAAGGGAAAGAAACTGTATTTGTTTTGGCTTGCAATCCTTTTTAAAAATTTTATGACTTAGAATACAAAGTTTGTTTTATCTTCTGTTGTTTCATATTCTCTATGAATTATTTGCTATATACTTGTTTGAATGGATAAGAAAGTGTTGAGATTGTTAAAAGAAATTATGATTTGAAATGACACTAAGTCGTATGCAATGTTTTGATTATTTGGTAACTAAATTAATCTTAAGGTTACTTGATTGTATTATGGTTTTTGAAATCAATGCAATGAAAATTTGTAAGGTACTAGGATATTAGTAATAAAATAAAAATATTTTGACATAAATTGACAATTAAAACAGAAAGCCGAGAAATTAAGTTGTAAGCTCACATGAAATATTTATAGCAAAGAAAGGTATATCTCAAAATCGATTTTGTCAATCAAAAAAGGGGGAGATTATGAACTAAATAGAAAATTTTGCAAAGCAAGGATTACCAATGTTTCGATGATTAACAACCAAATTTGACAATTTTAAAGGAACTAATTTGTTTCGTTTAAAAGTTTGAAGATAGATCTTTCAAAATCACAGCAAAGCAGGTCAAGTTGCACAACCAAGTCAACCCCAACATTAACTTGGGCCAAATCTATATCAAAGTCAACCCTGGAGATCAACTTGGAAAGACACGATTGAAGATCCAAAGTCTAGACAAATGAAGTCATAGCCCTGAGTCGACTTAGCCTATGACTTGGGTGAAGGCGCAACCAAAGTCAACTTAAGAAGTTGTATATTTCAGCTGACTCATTCTAGAGCAAACAAAGTCATACACGAAGTCGACTCCACCTTGCGACTTAGCTGAAGTCACATCTAAAGTCGACTTTAATAAGAAGTTGAGGTTACATATTTTAGCTGACTCATTTTGGTGCAAATGAAGTTGCACACCGAATTGACTCCACCTTGCGACTTGGGTCAAGTCTATGACCAAGGCAGCTCAAATTCAAAACTCAAAATTAAGGAAGTTCAAGAGATGAAGATCTAAAGTTCCATGCGTTCAATAATCAATGTAATTGATAAAGAATGAAGAGATAAGTGGCAATTTGATAGAGATTTAGATGAAATCCTACAGAAAGCGTTCATCCCCCTATAAACTATCTCATTGTCATTTGATATGGCAATTGTTGGTCGTTGTAGCACTGATAGGGATGGTAGTTGGGATATAGAGGATGGGCAATGTATGAAGGCAATAGAGTTATGTAAGAAAGATGGTTGGGTGGTCGGTGGGCTTGGAGCTTACAAACAGGCCTATAGACAAAGGAGAAGGGGAGATTTAGCTTTTGAGTCTTCTGAGTTGTTTAGATAGTATACACAGTTAGGATTAGAAGATGAAGATTGTAACAGAGAGTTAGATCCTCCAAGACTCTGCCTTCATAGTTGGGATTTTGTGATTGATTTATAAACCAATTGCTATCATTAGATTGTAATTCACAGTTGATTCCAATAAAGTAATTATTTTCTGTAATTTGGTTTGGATTATAGGTTTGGATCTAACAAGCACCAACCCTGCATGGGGAACTTTCTTAGTGAGTTTTTCTAAACTACATTTGTTCCATTTGGACAAATGGAGTGGCGAGGTTTCATATGGAAAGTAGCAGTTTGACTCATGCGCTCGGTCCTGCATCTTCCTTCGACTAATGGCAGTCTAGCTGAACATATCTTTAATCAATCAATCATATAATTTAAATGAAACCACCAACCTTTCCATCAAAAAATCTATATAAAAGAAATGTATTTATAAATAGATAAATCAAGCTGAAAATAAATAAGTAAATGACTAATAAGATATAATAAATTTACACATAAATGGTTACCAATAATATTTATTTATTTATCTCGTCAAATTTATTTGAATTTTGAATATGAATTCTATTTATTTTTTAGATGTATTTATTTATTTAGTATAAAAATTTGATAGCCTAAAATGTTGAAGACACTTCACTTATTGCAAGGGCATCAATGTAATAGTAGTAGGAAAGTGTTCAATGGAAAAGATACATGGTTATCGGTAACTTTATTAGGTTAGTTATGACTAGAAAAAGGGGCAAAACATAGGTTACATGCAGACTGCATCCACCCTATATGGTTAACTGGAAGAGGACAATTGTGCAATGAATCATGGATGTGATTTACAAGCAACTCAAGTGTAGTGCTTGGGCATATAACGCCTTACATGGTAGAGTTAGCTATAACTACATATCTTTTCCATTGATAACTTGACCATTTCAATGATAGAATTCTTTTTTGTTGAAATTATTGAATGGTAAAATTTTAGTGGTATCCCTAGAGTATTTGATGCATCTTTAAAAATTAAGCCACTAAAATATTCATAAAAATATATGAATGAACAAAAATCAAATTAATTTCAATAACTAAACATAGAAATAAATAAATTCATAAAATTGAATAAACAAATATTATTCTTCATCATTGATTTGTAGATTTATTGGTTTAATTTTAATCATTTGTTGTTAACTTCATCCATTTATTGGAATTTGTTTATTTATTTCCATGTTGATTGATTTAACTATTTCTATATATCTATTTATTAAGTTATTTATTTTATATTTTACAAAGCCTAGCCGACAAAGTCAATGGTCGCTACTAAAGTACAAGATCGATAATAATAGAAGAACATACACAGATGTAATAACATAATTCCTTAAACTATCATGAACCAGATATTTCACTAATTTTAAATTAAACTAGATCCAAATAATTAAATTCATAGAATATATATTTCACATCCTTACTACATTGCTCTGAAAAATCAAAAATAAATATTCTAAATCTTGATTTGTTAAGTCCTAGCCTCATCTGGTAGATCATTCCCATGTTAATCTCCACCCGCATACTTATTATCTTAAAAAAATTAATAAAATACAATGAGTCTGGGCAAACTCAGTAAGTAGAGCATATTAACGTAAACTGACAAAACTTGAGTAAACAAGATACATAAGGATTAATAAAACATATATTAAATCATAAATCCAAATAAGAGTTAAATCCATATGGAACATATGTTGATGCCCAATCATACATCGATGCATCATACGCATGTCACTTCTCAATCTATCCAATAAGGTCTCAAATCTAATGAAGAGTTCGATATCTCACCCCGTAACCCAACCCGCTACGTAACCTAGGTTGTCATCGCTGCATCCCAATACGAGTGGCCAACCTTGCACAATATGGATAGATCGAGAAGCACCTTTATCCAAATCGGAGGTATAATGATATCCTATTGCACTACCACGCAGCCGTAGCCACGCCGCACCACATTATGCCAATAGTTTTGGCCCCAACAATTTTGTTAAGGACCACCAGTCCCACAAACCGGATCACAATATACATAAACCAACTCACAAGAGTCAGACAAATTAGGTCTACAGCCCACCAAATCCATACCAGTTAGATAAGTAGGTTCGAACCAATTCCACCTAATCTATCACAGGATGTGCCAACGGGTCGTCACCGATAGTCCAACAACAATACTTCATAAATCCACATCTACAGTCATAGCTCATGAATATGTCAACATACCAAGCAATATATGCTAATGTCACAATGCATAATGTCAGCATGAATAAAAGCTAATATTGACATCACGATAAATCATCATAATCGATAATATTTATTCACTAAAAAAATTATAAGACAATGACATCAAAAACATGCATGCTTGTGGCCATAATTACAATACAAAATCAAAATAGAAGAAAAGAACTCTACTTACCTTATGTAAATCTCAGATCCATCCTTATACCTACAACTCTCAAATCATTGCACTAAAAAATAATACTTTTCTTTCATTAATATTTAAATCAAATTAACTCTTTAAATAATAATCTAGCATTGTATCTTATCCTCTGCTAAGGAATGCTACATTGGCTACAGGCTTAAAGAGACGAGGCCAGTTAAATTCCCTGGAGATTGGAATTAGCCACCTAACCTATAATTTTTATCGATCAAGGGTGCATTGAAAATTCTTTTTTGCTGTCAACTCTGTCTTTACATTGGATGAATCAATCCACCTTTTACCCTGTAATTCAAATCCTTCCCTCCGTATTATCAAGTTGCCCTCACAAGTAAGGCCTTCGAACCCAACACTTTTACCATCAGAGGGCACTGTTGATCCTAACCATTTGGGAATGTAGTTGATGCATATGATGATGGCCTTAGAGGATCCAATCCACGCATCCTTGCTGCTGAAGTCAATCCCATTTTGACCAACAATACGACTAGCACAAAATTTTCCATTTTTTGAGTCATGAACTCCTTCACTCTGGTAATAATTCCCACTAAAGGATCTTCAGGGAACAAATGCAAACTGTTCAGGAAAGCATGATGAAGACATTCAGAGGTCACTTATATGTATCAACTAGAGTAAGATTTATTACCTGCCACCTGTATAAGGGAAGACTAACCTGGATATTGGTAGATTACCAACTTTGAAGCATTGGTGTGACTACTGCAGTCATCTCACCAAGTTCTTTTTCATCTTCTCATTAGAAGAGAGAAAATCCCAAGCACCAACAGTTTCAAACCGATCATAAACACTAGAAAACTTTCGTAACAACATTCCCAAGCTCACCAAACCATCCCCCCAAAACCAAAGCCCAATCATTAAATTTTGCGTTTCTTAGCGACATTAATTTAGCCATGCCATTCTCTCAAATTCTGATGTTCATTTTCCATAGTTTCTCTACCAAGACTAATTCATCATCTACATGCCCAGATTGCGCATATCACTGGAGAAGGAAGGTGTACGCGAGCAGGATTGTATTGGAGTTGGTGCTACTGTTGATGCTTTTGGTGAGAGAAAGGTGCATGGATCTCCTTCAGTTGCCTACCCAATTCAAATCCAAACCTTCACCTTCACTTAGCTTCATCTCTTCCTCTTCTCCAGTTTCAACTTCTTTCCACCACCACCATCGCCACCTCTGTGATCTCTTCCTCCCTCCATCATCTGCTTCAGGAGCATTGAGAGGATTTCGAAAGGTGAAGGCATTTTCATCATTTTGCATTTTTAAACTGTGGGAACTAATACAAGTTCATAGCAGCCAAGGTTAGGGCTGCAAAAGTTTCAAAATGTGAAGGTTAGATTTCTAAAAGCCAAAACCTCAGGGTTGAATCCATATAGATCCACAAGAACTCGTATCTTAGACAATTTATTCCATAATCTTGGAAAGCAAACGAATGTCGAATTAATGGGTGTCTTGGACAATTAGTTCATGCTGCCATGATTTTATTTGCATGGGTTGAAGCTCTTTCGTGTACAGGATACAAATACGCTACATACATGTTATACTAATTTAAGATAAACTTATTGAATTACCTTTATAGTTACAAACAAACCACATCAAAATGTCAGAAAAAACTTTCTAAATCTGCTAAACAAAACCAAAATATATTCTCTGAAGCATGACAATACCATAAGTCTATCGAGGTACCGTCAAATAAATTTGTCGAATCTGTTGTAGACTCATTCAAATTACAAAGCATGATAAATGAAGTCCAACTTAGGATGGGTAAATCCTATTTCAAGTTGACACTAACCTTATTTTATATATAAAAAGTTTGACTTTCTCTTATTTTTTGCTAGGTCAGTTCAAAGCCTGCCCCATCCCATTTTTTTAGGATTGTTGATTTATATTCTGATTTCAAATTGGTTTCTAAAATGAACTTTGTCTTATTTTTCAAAATTATAATTTCATATATAAATCTTATTTAAAAACTTGTAATCAACAATAATAATATAGTTTTAAAATGTATTTATCATGATACTGCCTTCTCCAACAAGCTGGATGGATTTCAACAATGTGAAATAACTGAGCTAAAAGCTGACACTCATACATTTGCTGTTTGTAGTCAAGTTCTATGTATTCAATAGACAAATGAAGTACTACTTTTATTCAATTATCACCGTCAATCAAAGCCTTCTACCCAATAGGATCCAATGGAATGGAATAACGGCAAACATTCAACTTTGTTACATCTACATAGCATTAGTGTCATCATTACGGACTATTTTAGCATTTTAGTTATAGCCTACATGTCCTTATCTAAACCATTTCCAAAAATGTGTTTTTTAGGCTCCTCCTTTTAATTTAAATTGGGCTAGGTTTAGCCTGAACTCTTTTGTTGAGATTATTGATCATGTGCTTATCGAATAGAATGGTTAATTTGATTTTGATGATTAACAAATAATTGAAATATCATTAAAAAGGATCTAACACATTTGTCTAAGTGTTCTCAGATATTTTGTCTCTAATTATGTGTATGAAAATGAGAATGCGAAATAATTTAAGTTTCAAGAGTTCTAGTTCATGAATTGCAAGTTCAGCAAAGTGTAGTCTCAGCCCAAGTCGACTTCACTTGCGACTTGGGTGAAGTCCCAGACCCAAGTCGACTTCGCTTGCGACTTCGGACAGACAGCAAAGTGAAGTCTCATCCCAAGTCGACTTCGCCTGCGACTTGGGTGAAGTCCCAGACCCAAGTGGACTTCACCTGCAACTTCGAAGGCAAAATTCTGGATAGCAAGTTTTTACAAGGCGAAATCGCATCCCAAGTCGACTTCACCCATCCGAAGTCGACTCCACTCATCCGAAGTCGACTCCACTAGCGACTTCAACTCGTAACGGTCGAAAATCCGAACGTTGGAGCTCTAGATGCGCGTGAACCTCCACTCCAACGGCTAGAACCTTTTTTCCTCTATATATACCATTGAAGAATGAACGTGGAGAAAAAGAGAGAAGGAGGAAAGAAAGAGAAAAACACAAGTTGAGTTTCCATCTACAAATATTCAAGTGTGTTGAAATCATTTGATTAACTATTGAAGTTCCAAGTGCTACAACTTCCAAGTGTGCTTTCAAGTTTATCATCTCTACATGACAAGGAGCTTCCGGTGCTTATCGAATACACATTGTAAAGTGTAAATTCTCTTTTGTTTATTTTGTTTTGTGTTGTTGTCTTGAATCGGTATTGGAGACCGAATTCAAGAAGAAGCAAAACAGGGGGTTGGTTTGAGTTTGTCTCACTAACGGGTTTTGCTTGATTGGTTGGAGTTTGTCTCACCAATCGTTTGGACTTGGTTGGTTGGAGTTGGTCTCACCAACAAGTAATTGTTGTATATGCCCCCTAGAGATAGAATCTAGAAGAGAGCGGGTGCTCTAGATTGTATTGAAAATACAATAGTGGAACCCAAGACACAACGGGTGTGTGCTTGGAAGAGTGGAGTAGGGAAGGTTGCCCGAACCACTATATATCGTTGTCTCTTGTTTGGTTTGATTGTTTACATTTTTATATTCCATTTGCACCCTCTCATTCTATCTCATATCACGTTTCATCAAGGGGATTGAAATTATAAGGGGTTAAGTTTTAATTTACCAAAGGATTTTTCAAGAACCCAATTCACCCCTCCCCTCTTGGATTTTTCCATAAACTCGGGGCCAACAAAATGACGTTTCCTTCCAGAGTTAAAGTCAAGACCCCGAAGTGCCGAAGTCGCACCCTAAGTCGACTCCACTTGCGACTTGAGGTGAAGTCGCAGACCAAGTCGACTCCAGTAGCGACTTGGAGGCGTCGTTTTTCGTCCAGAGTTGAAACCAAGATCTGGGGGCACCGAAGTCGCAGACCAAGTCGACTCCAGCATGCAACTTGGGCGAAGTCGCAGACCAAGTCGACTCCGGCATCGACTTCGATCGGACAGAGGAGAAATTTCAGAAGACAAGTTGAATTAAATGATCTCAAGATCAACTTAAGATTCTCAAGTCCAAGGCAAAGCTCCAAGTATATTTTCAAGTTATGAACATTAATGAATCAAAGGAAAAATCAACCAAAGTCTCCAAGAATCACAAGGTCTACAAAGACGAAGAACAATCCAAGTTCAAGCAAGATGCATAAACCAAGAAGATTGTTCGAGTTCAAGACTCATGAGTTCAAAGGTTTGCAAATCATGGAGCTAATGAAAGCAAGACACAATGATCCAAAAAAAAATAGAACTATACAAGAGATGGCTAGAACAATGCTAAATGAGAGCAAATTATCCAAGAAGTTTTGGGGTGAAGCTGTGAGCACAGCTTGTCATGTTTTAAATCGAGTTACCATTAGAGCTATCTTGAAAAAGACCCCATATGAGCTATGGAAGGGAAGAAAATCAAATATCTCTTATTTTCATGCCTTTGGATGCACATGTTACGTGTTGAACAATGGAAAAACTAACTTGGGAAAACTTGATGCTAAAAGTGATGAGTCAATATTCCTTGGGTACTCATCAAATAGCAAAGCATATAGAGTATTCAATAAACGAAACCAAGTTGTAGAAGAATCCATACATGTTGTTTTTTATGAAACTAACCCATGCTTGAAAAGAAGAGATAATTTAAGTGATGCAGATGAGATTGCAAACAACTTTGAAAAGCTGCATGTGGAAAAGCAAGAAGAGTCCATGGAGGAAAGGGTAAGTGAAGGTAATGATTCATATAAACCTCCATCTGATTTAAAATTCAAACATGCACATCCAAGTGAACAAATTATAGGGAATGTGTATAAAGGTGTAAAAACTAGAAGGTCAAAGCAAAATGTTTGTGAACAATATGCCTTTGTATCCAAAATTGAACCTTCTAATATTGATCAAGCTCTTGATGATGAAAACTGGATTATAGCAATGCAAGAAGAGCTAAATCAATTTGAAAGAAATCAAGTTTGGCACCTTGTTCCTAGACCAAACGATTGTATTGTTATTGGCACCAAATGGGTCTTTAGGAACAAATTAGATGAAAGTGGACTTGTAATGAGAAACAAAGCTAGACTTGTGGCAAAAGGATACTCCCAAGAAGAAGGAATATATTTTGAGGAATCTTATGCTCCGGTTGCTAGATTAGAGGCAATTCGCATCTTACTAGCTTTTGCATCTCACATGAACTTTAAATTGTTTCAAATGGATGTCAAAAGTGCATTTCTGAATGGTTATATAAATGAAGAGATGTATGTAGAACAACCACCTGGATTTGAAGAAAAAGATCAATCTAAATATGTATACAAGTTAACCAAAGCATTATATGGATTAAAACAAGCTCCAAGGGCTTGGTATGATAGATTAAGCAAATTTCTGATTGATCATGACTTTCAAAAAGAAAAGGTAGACACCACTTTGTTTATTAAATATAAAGAAAAGGATATATTGATCATTCAAATTTATGTTGATGATATCATTTTCGGTGCTACTAATGAAACTCTTTGCCAAGAATTTTCTGAGCTAATGCAGAAAGAATTTGAGATGAGTATGATGGGGGAGCTGAATTTCTTCCTTGGACTGCAAATCAAGCAACTAAATGAAGGTATTTTCATCAACCAGTCCAAATATATCAAAGAAATGTTGAAGAAGTTTGGCATGGAGAATAGCAAAGGAGCAAACACCCCTATGAGCTCAACGATCAAAATGGACAAAGATGAGAAAGGAAAAGTAGTTGATTTAAAACTGTATAGAAGCATGATAGGTTCATTATTGTATTTAACTGCTTCTAGGCCTGATATATTGTTTAGTGTGTGTATGTGCTCTAGATTTCAATCATGTCCAAAAGAATCACACTTGGTAGCTGTCAAAAGAATTTTCAGATACCTAGTTAACACTACCAATATAGGACTTTGGTATCCAAAGGGCTCTAATTTTGATCTAATCGGCTACTCGGATACGGATTTTGCCGGTTACAAAGTCGATAGAAAGAGCACTAGTGGAACATGTCAGTTTCTTGGAAGCATGTTGGTTTCATGGTTTTCAAGAAAACAAACTAGTGTTGTCCTATCTACGGCGGAAGCCGAATACATTGCCGCCGGGAGCTGTTGTGCCCAATTACTTTGGATAAAACAGCAACTTAGGGACTATGGCATGGATTTTAAAGATATACCCATTAAATTTGATAATACAAGTGCCATATGTCTAACCAAAAATCCAGTCTTGCATTCTAGGACCAAACATATAGACCTTAGACACCATTTCATTAGAGAACATGTAGAAAATCATGACATATGTTTGGTATATGTAAGAACAGAGGATCAAGTTGCAGACATATTTACTAAGCCCCTAGCAAAAGAAGCATTTTATAAGATTAGAAATGACATGGGAATGATTGAGTTAGGATAGCATAAACTTAGGGGGAGCACCTGTTTAGGGGGAGCAATCCCACCTATCTCTTTCTTTACCCTCTAATCTTTTTGATTTCTTGACAAAAAGGGGGAGAAAAATAGGATTTGATAGGATTTGAGGAAGAGAAGAATACCATATGTTTGAAAGATTGCATGAGCATAAGTATGAAATGCAAAATGAGCATGTTATTTAAGCAATTGAAAGGTATCCACTCAAATCGGTTTTGTCAATTATCAAAAAGGGGGAGATTGTTGGAAATATGTGGAAAACAAGTTAAATCTATATTTTGATGATTAACAAATCAATTTGAGTAAGTCTTGGCTACTGACATGTTTGTGGAAATGTTTAAGGCATATACACTTGAAGAAAAAAAGCATGGAAGACCAAGTCGTAGTCCAAGTCGACCCCAAGATCGACTTCAAAAAGCCCAAACTGTCCAGAGTTGAAAATGGGAGAAGAACAAGTGAAGTCGCAGGCCAAGTCGACTCCACTTGCGACTTGAGAAGCCAAGTCGCAAACGAAGTCGACTCCAGCATCGACATCAAAATGACGTTTCCTTCCAGAGTTAAAGTCAAGACCCCGAAGTGCCGAAGTCGCACCCCAAGTCGACTCCACTTGCGACTTGAGGTGAAGTCGCAGACCAAGTCGACTCCAGTAGCGACTTGGAGGCGTCGTTTTTCGTCCAGAGTTGAAACCAAGATCTGGGGGCACCGAAGTCGCAGACCAAGTCGACTCCAGCATACGACTTAGGCGAAGTCGCAGACCAAGTCGACTCCGGCATCGACTTCGATAGGACAGAGGAGAAATTTCAGAAGACAAGCTGAATTAAATGATCTCAAGATCAACTTAAGATTCTCAAGTCCAAGGCAAAGCTCCAAGTATATTTTCAAGTTATGAACATTAATGAATCAAAGGCAAAATCAACCAAAGTCTCCAAGAATCACAAGGTCTACAAAGACGAAGAACAATCCAAGTTCAAGCAAGATGCATAAACCAAGAAGATTGTTCGAGTTCAAGACTCATGAGTTCAAAGGTTTGCAAATCATGGAGCTAATGAAAGTAAGACACAATGATCCAAAAAAAAAGTAATACAAAATGCAAAAGGCATGGAGAAGACTAAGCAAAAGAACCAAGCATTCCAAGCTCTCAAGTTCACGAAATCAACTGCCGAGGTGAAGTCGCACCCGAAGTCGACTTCACCTGCGACTTGGGTCAAGTTGATGCCCAAGACGACCCTAACTGAAACTTGAAGTTGCGACGGAGAAGCGAAGTCGCACCCGAAGTCGACTCCATCTGCGACTTGGGCGAAGTCGCATCCGAAGTCGACTCCACATGCGACTTGGGTCGCAACGGTCGGAATTTATTCGAACGTTGGCGCATTAAATGCGCGCCACCTACCTTCTAACGTTCGGATTTCCTCCAAAATTATAAATAGCATTCATGGTGGACGAGGGAAGTAACTGAGAATCATTAAGTGTGCATAACTACTATATTCAAGAGCTCTAAAGAGATCAAGCCATTCAAAGAGGAAGAACTTCACTTCAAGTTGCAAGAGCTATATATCAGAATCTTCAAAGTCATTACTACAAGTTCTTCTCTGCGCCAAACTGCTTCTACACAACTGTAAAGTGTAGTTTTCCTATTGTTTTATTTGTTTGTGTTGAACTTGATTTAGTTCGAGGAACTAAGATCAAGTGTAAGCAAAGTAGTGTGTGATTGGAGTGTAACTCATCACCTACTTGTGCTGTAATTTGTTGATGCCCCCTAGAGCTGGAATCTAGAAGAGAGCAAGAGGCTCTGGTTGTATATGCCCCCTAGAGCTGGAATCTAGAAGAGAGCAGTGACTCTAATTGTATTGAGAGAATACAATAGTGGAACCCAAGTCACAAGGAGTGTGTGCTTGGAAGAGTGGAGTAGGGAGGTTGCCCGAACTACTATAAAAATCTTGTGTGTTTGATTTATTTATCTGCTCTCTACATTATATTGCTTTCCATTTCGTTTCTTCATTAAGGGGACTGGATTAATCCGGGGTTAAGTTTCTGATTAAGTTATAAATTTTTAAATACCCAATTCACCCCTCCCCTCTTGGGTTTTGCCATTAACTCGGGATCAACAAGTGGTATCCCAACCTCATTTTTTTAAGATTTAGGTTAAAGTTCTTTAAATTTTAATTAAGATGGTTAAGGTTGAATTTGACCTACTTATGAGACAAGGAAATTGTGTTAAAACCTTGAGGAACTTGCATTTAGACTTTATTTTATTGAATGCTAGCTATAATAGAGATCTGGTTAAACACTATGAGACAAGCATCAGCAAAAACTTTCACGCGTGGTCTCGGTGAAGGCGAAGATCTCCATCCCCTACCATTCTCTGCCACCTGCCCCTAAATTTAACCCCCAAATCTCCGACACGGAGTGCAACTTAGAGGCATTACTCTGAAAGGCTTCAAGTCTCCCCAAAATCTCTCGGACAAAAAGCTACTCAAAGCCAAACAAAAGGGGATTCACACATCAATGGCACAATCAGAAGGAATGGCACTAGGAGAGGAAGATCTTTTGATAAAGGAAGTGCAGACGCTGGCTACTAACTCAAATCAACTCCCGAAGCTGGATCTCAGAGGCAAGTTGTCTATAATCTGCTCTGTGTGGACCAATCAAGGCTATAATCGGGACCTATTCAAGGCCCCTCTATGTAGGTTGTGGAAAACAAAAGTAGCAGTAACTATCATATAATCTCTATCAAGTCTCCTTCGAAACAATGGAAGGCAGGGAAAATGTTCTCAGGGGAAGCCCGTGGGGGTATGATAGGAAACTGATATTGGTGGAAAAACTTGAAAAGCCAAGGCAAAGGGAGGAAGTGAAGTTTTTCTCCACCCCGATTTGGTTATTCATAAAAGGGACGCCTTTCCTAATTAACCGATCAATGTTGGGAGCGAAGGTGGGTAACACATTTAGCAACTGCTATGAGGTCATCCCAAATGACACCAATGTTCGATTAAAGGTGGAAGTAAACATTAGATAACCTCTCAGGAGAGGCATCTTTCTACAATGTAGAACTGCTTCAAAAGTTATATTCCATTATATATGTGGGAAAACGGGACATGCCTACAAGGACCGCAAAAACTCCTAGAGTGAAAATGTACAACATGAAGGAAATCTACCTTATAGATGCCATTTACGAGCAGGCTTCAAGATAGTGGGGTTAAAAGGTGGCTATGGGCAAGGAAACAGAGTTCCCCCAAAAATGTACACTTCTGAGATTGAGTTTCACAGGCAAAAAGAAGAGTTTGAGGTGGATACAGATCTTGAATTGGTGTTGTCGAAAAGGGGACCAATAAGAGGATGGGGAAAGATAGAGGAAAGCAAATTAGGGGCGAGTTTGGTGCTGAAAGACATTACAAACTAGAAAAGGGACAAAGTGCTACAACTAAGAGAGACAACTGATAAAGATATACAATTTAACAAAGCAGATTGGAAGAGCATAGAGAAGAACACAAGAGAATGACAGAATTTCAATGAACAGGAAGGAGATGGTTAGCTGCAATCTTCAGAAGGAAGGGAGAGTGACGATGAGGAAGGACTATTTGATGAAATAGAGGATAATGTAATTGAATTGGCAGCAGGGGCAAATCCATTATGTAAGACAGTCCACTAGCACCCATAACCCAAATCCTAAAGCCATTAATCCCTCAATGGGTGATGGAATCTCATACCAAGAGGAAACACCTCAAGCAACTAAAACCAATGAAAACGAATAGGTATGTTTGGGGAGTAGGGGTCCAGATGTAAAAATGATGGAAAGAATAGACGGAGGGAGGAATAGCTTGGGGTGCGATGGGGGAGGAGAAGGAAAACCCATGCATGACCACAAGGAGGCAGAAAAGGAAAAGAAATGATATAGAAAGAGAGAAAACAGATGGAGGAGGGGGACAAGATTCAGGAAACGAAAGAGGGGGTGATATGCAAAAAGAGAGAGGCAGCAAGGGTGAATCTAAAAGAGAAAATAAAAGGAAAAAGAAGGAGGATCGATGTGGCGGGATCAATGGAATGGAACGACACACATGGGTTTCCCAGCACCAGATATGAGTCTACTAACATGGAATTGCTATGGACTTAAGAACCCACGCGCAATTCGAAATAACTTTGACATTGTCAAGCAAAAAATCCCGATGTGGTTTTCCTTTGCAAAACTAAGAAAACCACAAAAGAAATGGAGACTATAAAGAGGAAATTGGGATTCCATCATTGTCTTACGATCTTTAGTGAGAGTAGAAGAGGTGGACCACCTTCTCTGGAGAGAAAATTGGAATGTAAAGGTGGTTAGTTACTCACAAAATCACATCGATGCAAAAGTTACTTCAAATAATGAAGCAAATCCATGGTGGCTAAAAGGTTTCTATGGCAATCAAGTATGGTCTAGAAGGGAAGAATCGTGAAACCTTATGTGCTTATTAAGCAATCAAAAAATAGGATCTTGGGTAATCATGGGAGATTTTAATGAGGTGGTCGGTTTATCAGAAGTTAGAAGTTATGGTATAAGGTCTGAGAAACAGATGGATAGATTTAGAGAAGCGATTAATCAATGCAATCTTCAACACCTTGGCTTTATTGGCCCGCCAATAACATGGAGAAACAATAGGAGAGAGATAGGGTGGAAGCCCAACTTGACAAGGGGTTGGCAAATGCAAACTAGTTATTACAATTTCCCTTTGCAAAAGTCGAATACTTAATATTGATCATATGTTTGCTTTAAGAAAGATTAATTTGATTTTGATGATTAATAAATAATTAAAATATTATTAAAAAAGTTCTAATGAATTTGTGTAAGTGTGCTCAGATATTTTGTCTCTAATTATGTGTATGAAAATAAAAATGTGAAATAATTTAAGTTTTAAGAGCTCAAGTTCATGAATAGAAAGTTCAACAAAGCGAAGTCTCAGCCTAAGTTGACTGCACTTGCGATTTGGGTGAAGTTCCAAAGCCAAGTCGACTTCGCCTGCAACTTCAGACAGACAGCAAAGTAAAATCCCAACCTAAGTCGACTTCTCTTACGACTTGGGTAAAGTCTCATCCCAAGTCGACTTCACCCATCCCAAGTCGACTCCACTTGCGACTTCAACCTATAACGGTCGAAAATTCGAATGTTAGAGCATTAAACGCACATCGACCTCTACTCCAAAAGCTAGATCTTTTTTCCTCTATAAATATCATTGAAGTATAAACGTAAACAAGAAGAGAAGAGGGAAAAAAAGAGAGAAACACGAGATTAGCTTACACCTTTCATTATTCTAAAGTGTTGAAGTCATTTGAACAACTATTGAAGCTTCAAGTGCTACTACTTCAAGTGTGCTTACAAGATTATCTTCTTTACATAACAAGGAGCTCCAGAGCTGATTGATTACACGTTGTAAAGTGTAAATTCTCTTTTGTCTATTTTATTTTGTGTTATTGTCTTGGATCGGTGTTGAAGATCGAATTCAAGAAGAAGCAAAACAGGAGGTTGATTTGAGTTTGTCTCACTAACGGGTTTTGCTTGATTGGTTTAAGTTTGTCTCACCAACGAATTAGACTTGATTGGTTGGAGTTGGTCTCACTAACGAGTAATTATTATATATACCCCCTAGAGTTAGAATCTAAAATAGAGCGGGTGCTCTAGATTGTATTGAATATACAATAGTGGAACCCAAGACACAACGGGTGTGTGCTCGGAAGAATGGAGTAGGGAAGGTTGCCTGAGCCACTATATATTATTGTCTCTTGTGTGGTTCGAGTGCTTGCATTTTATATTCACCCTCTCATTCTATCTCATAGCACGTTTCATCAAGGGGATTAAACCTACAAGCGGTTAATCTTTTAATTACGAAAAGAATTTTCAAGAATCCAATTCACCCCTCCCCTCTTAGGTTTTGCCATAAACTCGAGACAAACACTTAATTGAGGCCTCATCGGACCATAACCCTCTTTTTCTTAGCTTGGATACAAGGAAGGGAAAAAAGAAAATTCTAAGGGAATTCAAGTATGAATTATACTGAGCAAAAGACGAGGAGGTCCATAAGTTAGTCCAAGTGGCATGGGATAGAGAGAATCAACGGGGAGCTTTAATCTTTCAGAGTATCAGCAATAGAATCAAGCCTTGTGAGAAGAAACTCACGGAATAGAGTAAAAAGTGAAAAGGCAACATCTTCAAAATTCTAAAGGAAAAGTAGTTGGAGCTCAAAGCCCTAAAACACCACCAATCATCAGACTAAAAAGAGAGCAATCCATAAGTTGGAAAGGAGGGTTGATACACTCCTAGAAGATGAGGAGCTCATTTGGAAGCAAAGATCAAAGGTACATTGGCTAATTCAAGGGGATAGAAACACAAGCTATTTTCACAGAGTGGCATCAAACAAAAGGACAAAAACTTTTATCAATAGCCTAATGGATGGGAAAGGAAATTAGCTGACAGAACAGGATAGTATGGAGGCAGCTTTTCATGGCTATTTTAAGAACCTCTTCACAAGCTCTAACCCCTATAATTGGGAAGCAATTGTAAAGGGGATCAAGACATGCATTTCAGACCTTGAGATAGAGAGAGAACATGATCAGCCCACTGAGAATGGAGGAGGTGGAGGAAGCACTAAAATTGATGAACCCGTCAAAAGCTCCGGGCCTAGACTGCATGTCTACAAGGTTTTTTCAAAAGCATTGGAAAATAGTGGGTAATCATGTGTTCAATATGTGCAAAGCATTCATGAAAGAGAATGATCAGGGCAAGAGGGGGTCGTAATTAAAATATCTCAACTCCGCAACCATCTTCCTCATTCCAAAGCAAAGGGGAGCATGTATCTCTCAGGACTTCAGAACTATAAGTCTATGCAATGTGATCTACAAGGTGCTGGCAAAAATCCTTGCAAACAGATTAAAGACATATCTCAATTCCATTATCTCTATTTAACAAAGTGTTTTTCTTCTTGGCCGCCTCATCACCAACAATATGCTCATCGCCTATGAAGCAATCCATCATCTTAGGCGCAGGAAAAAGGGTCTCAGGAAGGATATGACAATCAAACTGGATATGTCAAAGGCATATGATTGGGTTGAGTGGAAATACATCTGCGAGGTGATGAAGAAGATGAATTCAGTGAAAAGCGGATCACATGGATCAAAAATTGCATGGATATGGTATTGATGCGCACCAAGTGCTTGTCATTAAGAGCACTGTGATCACCAGTTTAATTAAAATTAACTGAAACACATTAAAGCTACCACTATGCGGGTGATAGTGTAGAATAACGGTGAGTCGGGTCGAATCCACAGAGAGGCGATGTAGTTTTGAATTATTTTAAAGAGAAAGAGAGGGTATAGAGAAGAGTGAGAAAGAAATTAGAGAAAAAGGAAAAGAAATTAAAGAGAAAGGAAAAGAAATTAGAGAGAAAGGAAAGAGGAGAGAGAAAGAGAGTTTAGAGAGAGAGAAGAGAGAGAAACAGACGTTGGGGAGAAAAGAAATGAAAATAGAAGAAATTGGAGAGAAAAAGAAGAAAGAGAAAAAGACGTTAGAGAGAGAGAAGAAAAGAGAAAATAGAAGAAATTAGAGAGAGAAAGAGAGAGGGAAAGAAATTAGCAAGAGAGAAAAGATTAGAAGAGTTGGAGATAAAAGAAAGGAAGACAATACGCTAAAAGAAATTATAATTAACTAACAACTTAATTAAAACTATTCTAAGGAAGCAATAAAAGCTATGAAATTCAACTATTAAAACAGGAAAGAGAATTACGTTAAATTTAATCTAAAAATTACAAAGCATAAAATAAAGCAGTAAATCTAATCTAAAAATTAAAACTACAAATTAAAGATTACCAACTACGAAGCACTACAAACCATAAAGCAACAAAATAAAATTTACATCACCCAAATTGAAGAGCACATCTCCACGTAATAGAAATTTTTTTCCTTGGCCCCACCTCCTTGCTAGGGGTCCCACAAGATGGGTCCCACTTCGAGTGATGGGAGGGATGTGTTCTTCCATTTGTTGGGATGAGTGGAGGGCCCATTTTATAGTTTTAGAGAATCCCCTTGGCTAGGCTTGGAATTCGATGTGGGATTGCTTGCGCAAGGCTGCCTTGCATTGCCTTCTTAATTGTTCATCTACATGCTGCCTCTCCGTTGTTATGGCTGCGCTGGGGTTGCCTGGTTAGACGGTCTGCAGTTTGGTGTCATTTGAGTGGAAATGAAGATAACCGGAGCTTGATGGTTTTAGTGGTCATCTGTCGATCAAATCTTCCAGGACGTATCAATGCAGCGTCAAGCACATCCGGCCTGTTTGTTGCAGCCAACACAATCACTCCACTGTTCCCAGGGAAGCTTTCCATCTCCGTCAGCAGCTGATTGATGGTCTGCTCCTGCTCATCATTCCCACCACCGAGCCCTGCCCCACGCTGTCTCTCTACCGCATCAATCTCGTCAATAAACATAATACAGGGTGCCTTGGACTTAGCCTTCTCAAACAGGTCTCGAACCCTGGAAGCCCCAACGCCCATAAAAAGTTTGACGAATTCCGAAGCTGCACAGGAGAAGAATGGAACCCCAGCTTCCCCAGCCACAGCTCTAACCAGGAGCATCTTCCCCGTCTTCCTCTGCAGCACCGAGTCGATCTGGAGCCCGGCGCTGGACACGCGTTTGAACTGCTGACCCTTCTTCTTGTTGCTTTTCTTGGGGGACTCGGCCACCATCTTCACTGGCTCCGGTGCTTGCTGCTTTTTGGAGATGATGGGGAAAATGTCATTGTCTATTTCCGTGCAAGTTTTCTGTAGATATTTCAGCCTTTGGAAAGTCGTCAAAGCATAGGAAGAACTCGGGCAAAGGGGGTTGATGCTTCGATGGGGATTCAGGAAGATGGCGAGCTGTCAAAATGGAGGCTAGGATGATTCGATGGAGAGCTATGGCTGCTGGAATCGAATTTGGATTTTAGGCTATTGGTTTGTTGAATTGAAATAGGTGGGTGCGGTAGTTTGTGATGGGTTTTCTGTGGCAAAAGGGGATGATTGATCGTTCGAATTGGGCGGTGAAAATGATAAGAGGTCTTGCTCGGTTTGATTTAGGGGTCAGAGCTGCTGATTTTCGGCTAATGCATAGTTGCTACTTGGTAGGTCGGTGGGATGATTTGCAGCACCGAATCGTCCATGGCTGCTTGATCGGCTTGGAGAAGATGGGATTCTCGCTGCCAGACTTTTCTATTGCAGTTCGGTGATACCTGCTGAGGAGGAAACTGGGCTCCGGTAATGGCAGCTATGCTTGGATGGATTCCAATTAATGGGAAGAAATTTGAGCAGATGCTGTAATAGATGCATCAAAATGGGATTCCGAATGATAAGATGCTTGCTTGCGTGAACAGCTGTTTGCTTGGCGTGGGGAAGATGGAGATGGGTTTAATGGAAACAGCTGGAATGGGTTTTTGGGGAAGATGGAGTACCGGAAATGGTAGTCCGGCGGTGTGCAATCACGTACACTCATGAAGAAAAAAATGAAAAAATGAATTTAAATCTTTGATTTCTGTTAAAATAAGCCCGCATAGGCTTTTAATTTACTTTTGAGCCCCTTTTGAATTTATGAAATTTATCTTAAATGTCATAACAGTTTGCTTTATATCCATATTTTAGATTATATTTATAATTGTATGTATGATTTTTCCAATTAGATGGTTTTATAATTTTGCCCATATTTCAACGTTAAAATTTTCTAGGGGATTTGAGTCATAATTTTATATTTTTAAGAATGTTGCAAAATGACCCATTTTATAGCAAAATTAAAGATTCTATCAAAAATATGATTTTCATGAAATTCCACTTAAAATATGTATTTAATTAATATTTTAATATTTAACGGTGTGAATTTAATATGAAATTAAATGAAAATTTTTGGACTTATCAGGTATCATATAGAGTGGATGTGAATGGAATTAAGTCCCAAGAGATTATATTGGAAAGAAGGCTAAAGCGAGGTGATCCTATCTCACCTTATCTATTCATTTTATGTGCTGAAGGCCTATCATCTATGATCACCGAAGGAAACCGTAAGAAAATGATCACAGGCCTTAAAATTTCAACTAGCAGACCATGCATCTCCCATCTATTTTTTGCAGATGATGCTCTTCCCTTTATCAAGACCTCCTTTCATGAAGTTGAAAGCCTAAAACAAAATTTGAAATTATATAGTGAAGGGTTGGGGCATATGCTAAACATTAGAAAAATTGCTTTGTTCTTTATTGTAAACACAGGGATGTAAACCAGAAAGCAAGTATAGGAATGGCTAGAAACCTCGGGAAAGGAAATTGATCAATATCTTAGTCTCCCTACGTGGCTTGGAAGATCAAAGAAGAAAATGTTCAAGGGACTTAAAAAAAGTGCAGAGAAAGCTTCAAGGATGAAAGGAAAGGTTGCTTTCAACGGGAGGCAAAGAAGTTCTCATAAAGGCGGTGGCTCTCTCAATTCCAACCTACACAATGAGTCTCTTCCTTCTTGCAAAGAGTTTTTGCGAGGAACTAAATAGCATGTTAAGTAAATTCTGGTGGAGGAGAATGAGGGAAAAGGAAAATTAGCTAGGTTGCCTGGATGGATATGAGCAAATCAAAGATAGATAGGGGCATGGGCTTTAAGGACCTTTTGACATTCAATTATGCCTCCTCCTAAAGCAGTTCTCATGCTTAATCTAGAACCAAAACTCCTTCTACTAGGCTATTCTCAAGGGCAGATATTTTCCTAAAGAAAATATTTGGGATGATAAGCTGAAGAGTAAGGACTCATACACCTGAAAATGCATTCAGAAAGCGAAGCCAGTTATAGCTGAAGGCGGAAAATGGCGTGTGGGGAATGGCACTAAGATCAAATTTTTCAAAAATAGGTGGCGAGACTCAAAGATAATCAAAATGGAACCCCTTCCAAAGTAGATATCCAAAGACACATTGGTTAGCCAATTCATTAACCAACAAAATTTCTCTTAGGAAAAGGACCTGATAATGGCCATGGCTGGGGATAGTGTTTGGAAAGATATAAACCTGATTCCCATTCCACTCAGGGGCAATATGGATAACTGGTATTGGGCCCTTGAAACCGATAGCAGGTTCACTATAAATTCTGCATACAATATGATTACTACTAACCTTTCTTATTTTGCAGGACAGCCAAGACATAGAAGCAGAGAAGCCAGTATCCAGCATAGAAACTCCTAAAGAAGCTGTGGAAATCAAAATGGCCATGTAGAGTCAAAGTGTTTGGCTAGAGGCTAATATTGGATGCTCTCCCAACAAGAACAAATTTGAGAAGACGTGGACTAGAGATCTATCCAACTTGCTTGTTTTGCAGAAGGAAGCCTGAGGATGTGCACCATTTTTCGGGCTATGTGACTCAATCATTCCTGCCAGGAGAGGGATGATTAGGGATGGAAGCATATGGGTCCCTAGGAAAGCTATTACCTGTATCCTGCTTTATTTCCTGTCTTCTGAAAGGAAAAATAGGTTTATACTCTGCATCCTCTTTTGTTGGTGTGTTTGGTTTTTAAGGAACAAGTGTAGAGAACTTGAATCACAATTTGAACTTGGGGAAATCATCGAATGGTGTTGGGCCTATTAGGAGTCAATTAAAAGGGTCAGGCTACTAAGTAATAGTAGTTTATTGGACAAACTAATGGTCCCAAGATGGAGAAGGCCACCTGATGGTAAATATAAAGTTAATGTGGATGGAAGGTGATCTTAAATAGGCAATTGTATGGCGTTTAGTGTTGTGCTAATGAACTCGAATGGAAGGTTTTTGGCTGCACTAAGATGGAAAACAGATGGGTTGCTGGATGTCATCAATATGGAGGCTAAAGTAATATTAGCAGGAATCACTCGGACGACTAAAATGGGGATACAACATCTTGTACTGTGAGCATTCCTGCCCTTGAAATTGATTTCTTTTTTATGCCCTGCAACAATCATAATAGTTTCCAAAGAATTTTAAATGAAAATCTAAAAAACAAATTGAAAGTCTCCAACAGGAAGAAATTCATTTTCTTCTATAGGTATATTGCAAAAAAGAAAGTCTCTTTGTTCTCTAAGTATTATAATAACATCTAAAGCACAGTTCCCCTTCCATTGTAGTCAACTTAGTTTAGGCTTATGCTGAACTCCACTGACTCAACTTGATTTTTGTTAGGGTCAGGTCAACAGTTAAATTTTGTTGGAGATGGAAAAGGCTGACTGCTTCTGAAATGGTCATATTAGATTGAAACCTTTAGCAGCTTTAACTAAATTTAAACTTTATTCTATGAAATACTAGCTACCGTATTAATCTAGGTGTCATAATCTTTGTAGACCAGTCTGAAAGATTTTTAAAAAAATTTTAAAGTTTTTTATAAAACTGTTAATCTAAGAGTATAAAATGGTAAAATTTAATGTATAGATAATATACATCTAGATTAACATTTTATTAAAAAAAAATCAAAAAAATAGAAAATGGTTGTTATGACTAGTTGCAAATGGCAACCATCTACAACTGATCATAGATGATCAGTGGGCATTATCGAGATGGACATTATGATAATTTTTTAACATGCATTTATTATACAATTGTTACCGAATTGTTGTTTGCTAGGTAAATGTCATATCGCTCAAGGCTCACTTGAAGCTTGAACCTTTAACTCGTGCACATTAGGATTTTCATCATCTAGGATATCCAAGTAATAACTAAGGTTTTATGTTTTAGATTTTCATGGATTTCATAGAAATAATCATCTCATTTGGGAAATAGCAAATTCGCCCCTTAAGTTTGAACAATAGCAAAACTAATCTTCTAAGTTTAGTCCCCTTGCAAATCCAACCTTGCAACTGTACAACGTTAAATCTAGCCATTTAATTATTGAAAATCATGGAATTGACCTTACGATGGGTGTGTTTGACAATAATAAAAAATATCAACCTAAAACTTTTCAATCTAAATAATTATCCTATTCTCTAATCATTTCTTTACATCTTCCTATACAACTAACCTACTTTTCAATCATTTCTACATAACTACCTAAATAACTAATTTATCTATTTTAACTTTATTCTCTTTACTCTTCATCATTACCCTATTATATCACATCATTTTTTCTACTTCTGAAACTTTTATATTAAAAACTTTTCATCCAAAAGTTTTACCACTTCCCAAACACAACCTATATTTAAAAACTAAACTGTATTATCACAACGAGAAATGAAAAACCACTACATTTCAAGGGTGATCAAAGGGATACTTTCCATCTAAAACATGCATGCCACCTACTTAGTTTTTATTTACCATTCACTTCAACTACCTAAGTGCATGTCAGCTAAAGTTGGCATATGTTTATGTCATAGCTTTCTCTTTTGCAAGCGAAGCACTTCTACCGACATACCTATTCCATGTCTCTCTTTCTCATGATTTTTATTATCAGACGATATTGATAAGATATGACTGTATCATGTACTTATTGACCATGTCTAATACATGTTACAAGGATGTATCGGTTAGTCTCTTGAAAAAGCTTGATTTCTTTTATTTCATGTGTATTTCAGATAGACTTTAAAAAAACACTTTAGGTAGAGATTTGAATTATCGAACATTATTTGTATGTGTTAAAATGAAATAACAATAGATAGTTGCATTTCACAATTTTTTGGATATTCCATTTATATTGTTTGGCTTAAAAAAATTGTCTTAGCGTATATGATTCAATACAAATATGATAAACCCGTATCGGATAGGTCCCTTGATACAAATATTCAGAATCATGAGAGTCTCTCTCATGTCTCCACTAACAAGTGCCTCCCTCTTTCCATTTACAAAACCCTTTGCCTCCCTTCTCCAAATCCCCAAAATGCCCCTCCAGAAGCGGTGACACTGAAGTCAAAACTTTATCTTCCTACGCGAATCCCCCTGCAGCCCATTATAATGCTATCATTCTCTATTGATGTCGTGCTGAGTGAAGCTGCTGAACAAGTATTATGGAGCTTAGTGCTGGGCTCTCATGGAGGAAATCAAGCTTTGGCATAGAGAATACTACTGGAAGTACAAGAGTAACCCCATTGAGGAGAAGGGAGGAGGTGAGAGGGAGAGAGGTGGTGAGAACAGCGGTGCCTGTGCCTTGGAAAGAACAAGAGATGTTGCATCATCACCGGATGCAAGTCGACGGTCGTGGTATTGTCAAGTTATTGTCACTCATGTATACTCTCAGATGGGAAGCAGAAGTTATACAAGGCTTTCAGCTATGTCATCAAGATTTCTAACCCACTATTCATTTTTTATGTTCCTCTCTATGGTGTCACCTTTCATGCTCTAGTTCTACTATCTTCTTGGTTGTTTTTACTACTGTCGTAGTATTTGATTATAATCTTAACAAGAAATTTTTCTGTAAAGAAAAGAAATGTTAGGATACTTTTTTTAGATGTGTTTCCATCTTACTGTCTATCCCAAGTCTAGATAAAAAGCAAAGGTCGACATGTTAGGCTGGCAGCCGGTACTATAAAAATCATTGTCACATCTCCTATGGATTCTGAAAATATATTAAAAATCGTTAGTGCTAAAGTGTTCCCTGTAAACAAACTACTGCAGTAGAGCCCCTGTAGTGAGAAATGAGCAAGGGTTTCTATGGCATTTCCTCAGAAGTGACGTGCTACATGAGAGTCCAGATGTAATGGGGAAGAATTGCTAGGACGTTTCCTTAGAAGCGACATGCCACAAAAACATCAGTTGTAATGAGAAGTAGGCAAAGGTTTTCACGCATTTATGGGCGTGGTAAAGGAAAAAATGTGGTACCAAAACACAAAGTCTGTTTTGGCTCACGAAATGTTGGAACCCTTTCAGGGAGAAGTAGGAATGTAGTAGATGTTATGAGAAGGAAAAGAATCAATATAGTGTCTTCAAGAGACTAGGTGAAAAGGAGAAAAAGCTAGAGAAGCTAATGAATTCAAATTATAATATATAGGAAATGATGGTAATAGAAATGGTGTAGAGATAATAGTGAAAAATAAAATCATTAATAAAGTTGTAGATGTTAATAGAGTAATTGATAGAATTATTCAAATAAAACTTGTATTAGGTGTAGAGGTCAAAAATGTGATTAGTGCTAATTGACAAGCTGCGTATATGTCTAATTAAAATGCTCGTTTTAACACAAGTGTACATATCGATCAAGTAATAAAGTATGAGTAGAGTATTAATCCTACAAGGAGGGAGAGTTAAACTATAGCGCAACCAAAGATTCCACTCGCTAATTACAAATTGTTGATTTAAATAGAGATTTTATCAAATGAATAATTTAAACTACAATAATAAAAATTAACTAAATGACTATTGATATGGTTGCAATGAATGGAGTTTCTCAGGCGGATGAATAGATAGATGGGAATTATGAATCCCTTGACTCTAATTATGCCAAATTGACTCCCTTTTAATTAGGTGTATAGAAAATTACTAATCTATGTTCATTTATATATATATATATTCCAACACATATAAAGCTAACTATGTTTTAGTCGATTGCTATGTTCTCATGCAATGAAGTAAAATAAGGTTGATTTGCACATAACCTAAACAAGATCACATAAGGTTAATAAGTATATTCTTATCCATATTAACATCCAACCACCATAAGCGGCCGAAAACTTATGATTTACATATGAATCTCATCTAAATGTCATTTTCCAAGTGTAGATCTAGAATTATCAATCTACAAGATGTCCAAGCTTGTAGAATCATTAAGTATAATATATAAAGGCTCACACAACACAAGTCACAGCACAATCATGTATTCATTTCAAACACAAGAAACCAAGCTAAACATAGTCTAGAGCTCGAGTTCATTATAATCTCCCCATCACCAGTTTCATCCCATGAACATCACAGAGAATTTCTTCAAAGTATTATCCCAATAAATATCAAATGAGGAGAACAATAAAAATAAGAAGAAGAGAGAGAAAGAAGAGATGAAAATTGGATTCCTCCTTCGAAGTGATCTTCTTCATCATCTTCTCTTGCCTTAAAGTTCTTCTTTTCTTCTCTCCCTTGCTCCACTTCGTGTCCTAAGTTATGGTTTAGAAATCCTAAGAAATGAATTTGTATGGGGGCCTTAAATCTACTTCACATGTATGCAAAAATCTGCTTGGCCACAGCCTTACTGGATAGGTTGACAGTAAACTTTTTTAAGGAGGTGGAACTGATGGCTGTAGCCACCACCTTGCTGCAGCTGGAATCACACTTTGATAGCTCAAAATGATTTCTTCCTAAGTCCATCCTTTTGTTCTCTCAATTTGCACATTAGTCACCAACATTTTCTACAAAAAGCAAAAGAATAAACAAGTAAATGAAATCTAATTTAATCTAGTAAATTAAAACAATCTAAAATTTGAAATCAAGAATGAAATCGGAAATGTCATTTTAGATTTTGTTGTAGTATATGATTTGGTTATAGTAAATACCTTATTTTGAAAAAAGAGACAAACACTTAATCACTTTCAAAAGTGAGACTAATTATAGCTAAATAGATTTCTTTCTTATAAGAAAATTAGATAGATTCCTCTGTATTAATTATAAGATTATCCAAGTGAGAGTTTAACTTTGCAATATGAATTATTAGTGGTGGATATATATATATATACAAAAAGAGTTAACAAAAATTAAAATCATTTCGAAAATTAAATGATAGAATTTAAAGGGTAATGACATAGAACATTTTAGTAAAAGAATGATAGAAGAAGAAAAATGGAACATATAAGAATTGAAGGAAAATCAATATGAGATAAAATTGTAACTAGCATAAAAGAAGTTGACCAAAGTATTATATGAATATATAAAAATCGTAAATCCTTACATAGAGAAACTCAGTGGTGGAATGAGGATGTTCAAAAAGTTATAAGTGATAAACATGAAAAGTTTAAAAAATAGAAAACAAACAAAAATGATATAAATCTACAACAATACAAACTATCAAAAAAGCTACTAAAATTATTAGTAATATTAAATACAAAGCTTATAACAACTTATATTACGGATTAGGAACTAGACAAAGAAAAAAGAAAATTGATTAAAAAATTAAAGCTCACCAAGATAAAAAGAAGGTGTCAGAGGAGAAATGACCATCCAAATGCATACACGTATGCATGTTTTTAAAAAGAATTCGTCGCTCATGGTCTGCATGACAAGGAAAGATGGCAAAGATTGCATGCAAAAAAGTTGACCTGCTAAAATATTGACATTTTCAACATGAGCTAGTATTGGACAAGCAAATGGATTGCAGGCCAAGAGCTAAAGAAATCTATTGTAACCAACCGTTTTAAAAAAAATGCTAGTAGCATAAGGCAGTAAAAGGACACCGGCCGAAGACGGTACTCGCCAAGCTAGACGCTTACGTTAAAGCTATAGAATTTTAACAATTTCTCCCAAGCAAGCATCAGCAGCATGCATGGAATGGTGGAGGTAAAAAGAATACATGAAAATGTGGACGCGTGCAAGGGTCAAGCCACTCCCTCTACCCAAGTATAGCAGATTCTCAATGTTGTCTCTCCCAGTTGAATTGCCAGAAGCAATTAATAACAAAAATGTCATATTCCAAAGGGAAGAACTATGGTGATGTGAACTGAAGACGTGTGGCTATCATCCTAGACATTATCGCCCTTATAAACTGCTATAAAAAGCACATTTCATGCTTGAAACTAAGCACCAATGCAACAACAACATGTGGGAAGCAATAAGAGCAAGCTACAAAATTACCTGGGACATTCATGGCACCCAAGTTATTTCATCCCCACAAAACTCTAATAGCCCAAAGGTAAAACACCCCATGGAACTATATTTACCTGCGGAATTGCATACCTACCGAACTCCGATTCTGCACAAATGGGTCTTGACAGCCAAGTTACTTGATGTGGAAGTCTCATCCAGGCCACCCAAACCTCTATAAATAGGTACCTTGTCATCCATTCAAAAGACAACTCCACCAAGCAGACAAAACTCCAAACAATGCTTATCTCAAGCTCTACAGCAACCAAGATCCACTCCAAGTGTTTCCAAAATCTCCAAGTGTCATTCTTGTTTCAAAAAAAAAATCCTCTAGCATTTTGAGCTCCCTTCAATACAAAAAAAGAAGGCATAAACTTTCTTTTTATCCCATTTAAAATCTTTGGGCGTCAGATGATTTAGAACTTGGGATTAAATTGTTTCTACTTTATTATTTTAAAAAATCACTATTTATTACTTTTCCCAAATAGATACTCCCCGGGTGGCGAGTTGAATTGATACGCGGGGTTAAATATTTTCCTCCTATTTTTAAATTTTTTTAAAAAATTACTTTTCTCCCAATAGATACTCCATGGGTAGAGAGTTGAATTGATATGCAAGGTTAAGTATGTTCCTCTTATTCTTAAAATTTTTTAAAAATTATTTTCCCCAAGTTGATACTCCCTGGGTGGCGGGTTGAATTGATACACGGGGTTAAGTATTTTTCTCTTATTTTTAAAAGTTATTTTAAAAAATTACTTTCCCGAAGTAAATACTCCCCAAATGGCAGGTTGAATTGATACACGCGGTTAAGCATTTTTCTCCTATTTTGAAAAATTATTTTTTAAAAAAATTATTTTTCCAAAGTAAATACTTCCGGGTGGTAGGTTGAATTAATACGCAGGGTTAAGTATTTTTCTCCTATTTTTTAAATTTTTTTAAAAAATTACTTTTCCTAAGTAGATACTCCTCAGGTAGTGTGTTGAATTGATATGCTGGGTTAAGTATTTTTCTCCTATTTTTAATAATTTTTTCAAAAAAATTATTTTTCCAAAATAGATACTCCCCGGGTGGCAAGTCGAATTGATATGTGGGGTTAAGCATCACCCTTTTGATTAAAAAAATATTTTTTTTACTCAACCTAAACCTGAGCGTTCAAGCAAAGCCATTGTGTCGACTTGTGTACTTCCGGAACGAAATCGTTAAATCTCATTTGGTTTTCACGGTTTGAGCAATCAGATCGTGATAGATCTAAATAGATCATATCCTTGCTTTAGCATGAGGTTTTTATAGCGGACCTATTACAAGCACTTTGCCCTCACTTAGAGAATATGCGTGATCCACGAGACCCGCTAGATGGTAGCAACCTGTGGACATGTAAATTCAAAAGAAGGGGAAGATGTTTTGCATTAATAAGCTATAAAAACTATCTTCTTAAGCCAGAATTTGGAACTTATAGATCTATTGCAATTTTTATACGTGTAAATTTTATATGGCTTACATCTAGAAGCCAACCGAGTAACTTCTACTTGTGTCTCTCAAATGGGCCCAAAACCCTTCAATAATCATATTCAGGCCTAAAACTTTTCGGAGGGTTTAAAACATCCTAGTTTGGCCTAAAACCTTCAAAGTTAGTTCATTCGAACCAAAACCCAAACACCTTCATCAAGCCCAATTGGGCCCAAAATCCCCAGATAGTCTAGACTAAGCCCCCAAACAACCTAGAGTCGGTTCGAACTTACCAATAAACTCAATTGGGCCCAAAACTTGCCAATAAAGTCATTTGAGCATAAAACTCTCTAATAAGCCCACTTAGGCCCATATTTGCTGAGTCAAACCCAGTTATGCCCAAACTCTTTTCAATAAGCTTAGTTAGGCCCAATCGTTTTAGTTGGTCCAGGTTGACCCAGACATATTTAGAATTTTGGTTAAACCCAATTTTAGTAAAATTGCCCAATTTTTAATCCAAAGGTCGTATGCGAAACATGCTGGTCTGTTATGTAAATTCAAAGACCAAATGCAGGACTCGCTGGCTTATTAAGCTAAATGCGAAAGACGATGGTCTATTGTGTTACTCCAGAAACTAAAAGTGCACTTAGTTTGTTGTGTATGATCGCTGGTGTAGCCGACGGGCCTCTCGCTAGTCTCAAACTGAGTCATCGCTAATCAACGGATTAGACATAAACTCACATTTGAGTTATGGCATGTGGCGTCAGGTACTCCTTCTTTTTTAGGTTATGGCGAGCGGCGAAATGATCTACATTTATTTTTGTTAGTTATGTCACGTGGTCGATATGCAACCCATCTTAAGTCATGGCGCGTGGCATCATATACTACCCATTTTTGAGTCATGGCACACGGCGAACTGTACTCGTCCATCCTTGTATTCTCGTCGGACATGATTTTTCATGCATTTGTAAAGTTATAAAAAGATCTTCCATGCATCTTATCATCATTTTAATGAGATCATCATTTTTAACGAACTATTATATTAAGCTTTTTAATCAAGAGTTTTCTTGTTAGAAATGTAAAATCAATATGTGGAACACAATTCAAAATATTTCTGTGATATACTTTTCAGACTCGGTTCAAGGGATTAAATGCTTTAAAATTTTATTGGGGGAACTAATTGAGCATTTATTTTCTAAAACCAACCAACACTAATGGGGCAATCCGAAATGAGGCCGAAACATAGTGGCATGGTATCTAACTAGAAATTTGACTAAGATGTTTGCAAAAGGGCAATGGCACGGATGATCATTCTTGATGAATTATCATTTAAATTTGTAAAGAATGAACTATTTAGAGAATTTTATAAAGTCATGCAGCCACTGATTGAAAATGTTTCAAGACCCACAATTGTAAGAGAAGTGATTAAAATATATGAGTTCAAGAAGGCTAAATTACAAAATCTATATAGGGAAAATATTCTACATGTATGTTTGAAAACAGATTTGTGGACTTCAAATCAAATTATTGGATATTTATGTTTGACTGCTCACTTTATAGACTCTACTTGGAAGCTCATAGGTGAAGCTATCTCTACTACAATTGAAGAATGTTTAGATGCTGGAAAAATTAAATAAATACACACTGTCATGGTTCATAATGCATTGGTTAATGATATTGCAGTAAGCACTTTGTAGATAAAGTTAAGAATGAAGAATGATTTTCTTGAGGATGGTGAATCTCTGCATGTTTATTGTGTCACACATATTTTAAATTTAATTGTGAAGGAAGGAAATGATCAAGGGTTTATTTGGAAAGTGATAAAACATTTAGATGAAAAGTTCTTTGTATAAAATTTTTTGAATTTGAAGAGAATGATATGGTATGATAGAGGTAATGATGAGGAAGTAAATAGAATAAAGTTAAAATAGATTTGTTAATTGTATGGATAGTTGTGTAAAAAAGATTAGAAAGTGGGGTTGGTGTATAAGAATATATGAAAAGTTTTAAATTGAAAAGTTTTAGGGTGCGTTTGGCAATTTACAAAAGTTATCAAGTTAAAACTTTTCACTCTCCATAACTACTCTTTTCTAATTATTTTTTATACATCTTTCTATACGACAACCCTACTTTTCAATCATTTCTACATAATTACCAATACAACTAATCTATTTATTTTAAATTTATTATCTTTACTCCTCATCATTACCCCTACAATATCACATCATTTTCTACTAATTTGATAACTTTTACATAAAAAACTTTTCATCAAAAGTTTTACAACTTCCCAAACACACCCTTAACTTGACATTTTTTTATTACCAAACACACCTCAAATTAAGGATTCCAAAGCTCGTATTCGCGATAGTGTAAACTAGATAAAGAGTTCTCCTAGTAAAGAAAAAGCATTTTGGAAAATGCTTTAAAAGTGTTAGAATTTCAACCGAAATATATTTGTGTTTGCATGTGTCAACGCATTGGAATTCAACATATATTACGTTGAAGAATTCTTTACCCTTTGAAGTAACTTTCCAACATCTTAAAGTGAATGATGCTAACTTTAGAAGTATCAATCCTCCTTTTTAAGAGGATTGGAAGCATGTTAGAGTTCTTTGAGACTTAGTCATGTTCCTTGAAGCTATTAAGATCTTGTCGATTATTAAATACATCACTTTAGCATGTATTTTTCAACAAATTGATAAGATCCAAGAAAGTTTAAAAATATTTTCCGTTGTGCAAAATGACCCTCTCCTTCTTGACATGTGCAACAAAATGAAGGAAAAGTTTTCCAAGTGTTGGGGTTCTATTGACAAGTTTAATGTGTACCTGCTTATTTCTTTTATGTTTGTTCCAAAGTATAAGCTAAAGTATTTAGAATATTGCCTCCAATAAAATCGACCAAGTCATGATGTTTTGCAATACTACTTATTGTGTATGATAAAATAGTTGCCTTGTATAAAATTTATCAAGCTGAGGCTTCATCTACATGTTCTTCATCTGAAGGGAGTGGGATTGATGAAAAATGGAAGAAGGCCATGCTATGGAAACAACAAAGATCCGTTCTACTCTAACTAAAGTTATGCCTATTTACAAGACCCTATAGAGATAAGACTATTTGATATTTTGGCATGGTGGTCCACAACTACAAAATATAGAATATTAGCACATATGGCAAGAGATATTTTGGATATTCCTATTTCTATAATTACATTCGAATTTGATTGTAGCCTAGAATGTCGTGTTCTTGACCAATATCGTAGTTCTTTAATATTAATGTTGGTTGAGTGTTTGATTAGCACCCAAGATTGGTTAAGAGCTGCTCTAAAAGATTTAAAATATGAAGAATTTGTTAATCAACTAGATGAATATGCAAGAGGTGAAACTTTTTTTCTCTCATGTTGAATGATTTAACATACTTTCAATACCATATTCAAACTTATAGTTGTAATTTTTTTTAGAGGAAGCCGATAATGTTTCACCAACTTACACCTCTTTACCTTCTTACCCACTAGAATATTAATATACTTGAGGTATTGGTTGTAGTTTTAAATGTATATAAGCATTCCTCCTTAAGTCTAATTATCCAAAGTAATATCATATTTTTTGCATTTTCTTTTAGGAAAAAAGAGTCTAGCTTAGTGACAATTTAGAGCTGAGAAGCATGAAAACTACGTTTTGGGATGTTTTATTTGTAACGTATTTGCATATTTCCTTTGGCCTTATGTCGAAACCTGTGGTTCTGTGATGTATGTTGTGTGTTGAAACTTGAAGTCAAAATTTGGTTATTTAAACTTCAAACTAGTGGTTGGATGTTTGTTGTACTTGGATTAATAAGTTTTTTTACCATTGTTCCGCAAAACAGGTCTACTAATATACTTGATACTCTGGGGTATTTTCAAAATTAATAATTTATATTTATATATATAACTTATATATAAATCTTGTACGTATGAGAGTGTTTTGGATTCGGTTTGTTTTAGGCAATTTGTTTTGTCGTGATGCATTTCTTTCTTTGACTTGGTAAGCATGCCTTAGATTTTGAGCCATGTAAATTTTGCTCACGTGCATGTGGAACAAATCACGTCCACGTCATGCATTTCATTGGCTGCTACGCATTGCGTTTGAACCGATAATGTGCATAAATCATTTTGGCCACTAACCTGGTAATGAGCATTAATCAGTTTAGCCACTAACGTCTTGAAATTCTGTCCATTTATATAAGTGTGCTTGGTGTGCTTGGTGCTGGTAGAATATAGTAGTGAAAAGAGTCCCTTGTCCAAAGCTCCATGAGAAAGAATTTGCCACTCCATTTATTTTTATTTCATTTGGTTATACTTTATTCAAACCTGTTTATGTAATGCCCCAAACGACAAGCATGACACAATGTGAAACCTTACTCCACGGATCTTCTTAAGTGATGAAACTTGTAAATGAAATTAAAGTCTCATTCTTATACAAGTGGAAGCCTTTCTAATGTGTTTGGAAATTGATCTAAATTTTTTCTGCTCTTTTCTTTTAGAACCTATTTCGATCTATATCCTTAACTAAAATTCGACACCATGCCGTATATGTTTGTGTAAGACAAAATTTGATAATCATTTAATAATCCAGCATCGACTACTAAATTCATTCATATCCACTTTAGTTTATAAGTACATCTCTTATATAATCATACCTTACATGAAAAAATAACTTCTACACTATATAACCTCAACATAACAAATTTAAACTTGAAACGTATAATTTTAATAATTATATCCCTAGGTTCAAAATACCTCAAAAGCATTACAAATCATATCTTCACTACTTTATTAGTAGTGAAGACTCCTTTATCAAGTCTACATCATTGGCATTCACTGATTATTTGAAAATAATAAGTATAAAATACTCATTAAGCAAGCATATAGAAATATTTGTGATTCCGTAATCCATTGCATTAGTTGAAAACATAAAATTCTTAAAATTCCCTTTATGCATATATCATAATGAAATGATTGCATATATGTTTCATGACTTATTCCTCATTCGACATATGACACTTACCAAGTGATCATCCATCCATAAAATCTTTTGGTAGATGTACTTCCCATGCAATCATCCGCCATTGAAAACTTTTTGTAAAAAGGTGGTGGATGCACCGACTGGGCTACATCAAGGATGGACAACATATCCAACTTACAACTTAATTAACCTCTTGAATTAACTTTTCATGCATAATGTTATTAACACATGCTTCATATGCATTTGATGACATGCAATGAGTTTTGCAAGCTTAATATGATAACAAGGTTTGTACATAAAAGTCATTTTGTGAAACATATTTAAAAGTATCTTTTTAATGTATGCATAAGATAATGGTCATCCTTAAATACCTTTATAATGTATAACGATTTAAAGAGACATTTAAATAAAATAATTCATTTTAAAAATAAAATAATCATTAGTCGGCAAATATCCTTTCTTAAAATGAAAAGACAAGAATGGATTTTCTTACCATAACATTTTTTTGAAACAAAATTTTGAAGGATTTGCTTACCTTTGTCCTTTAGCTTTTCTTCTTCTTTTCTTTGCACTTTTCTATCATAACCAACAAAGAATACATCTAAGCATATCATGTATGTCAAACTACATGACTACTTATCTTTCCTATATGTCCATTTCTGATTAGCCTTTAAATAAGAAATTCAAGTATTTCTTCGCTTGAATATCTCATTTAAATATGATTCATCCTACACTTGAGAAAACCTTTTATTCTGATTTTGGACTTCCACATATGAACTGAACCTAAGGACATCGTGAAATCAAGTTAATTGCAATTCTATAAATCTTATATACTTAGAATACATAAATTTCAATCTAACTCATATCTCTACTTCATGTATTATAGACTATTAAAGCCTTTTCACCTTGTGTACTCAAAAATACATTTAGATAAACTTATATATGTATAAACTTTGCAAAAAAAAGTCTAAGAACATTACCTTTTTGCTAATCTCACTTGTCTATCACTATTACTTTGCTCATTTCTTCTGTTTCTTCTCCTTTCGCCCGACCTTGCTTTTACCTCCAAATTTCTTACTTTAGTACACTATTTATACTATTAATTTTTTCTTTATTTAGTGTGTGGGGTTTACTCTTAGATAGGTTATATTTAGCTTTTTGGTAAAGCCCTCAAGTTTACACCAATGAGAGAGCTCCATATGCAAATTACTTGAATTTGTTCCACCCACATCGCTGGATCTTATCTTGCCATGTGCAAATCCATTGTATCAATTTCTCCCTTATTCATTTGAGATTATCTCGAATTGAGGTGGTATCTAAATTCAGTTCAAATTTGCTTATTATAGTTGATGATGGCCACTTGTGATACTCTTAATTGATGTACCTAAGCTAAAATCTATGTTGACCACTTGATTTTTAATCATTTTTATTTTTATATTTTTCTCTCAAACTCATCATATTATGTATGAATGAATTCAAATTTTTATATTCTTTTTAAAGATATATTGTTTAAAATTTATCTAACCACTGGATATATTTTAACGAATTAAATCAGAATTATTTCTATTTTTGTCATAGTATAGAAATCAGGATATACCATTACTGTTTTCTATATATCTTTCTCATTTTAAGTCCAATTTAGATGATTCTTTTTTGGGTTAGAAACTAGACTTCAAGCTCTTTCAAATACACTAGTTCATATTATTTAAACTTATATATAATATTTTGTAATTTTTTAAATTTAGTTGTTGTGTAGTTTTATACTATTTTGCAACTTTACCATAATTCTTGTGAAAATTCCGGAGTTCTTCTTTCTTGATTTCTAAAATTTTTTGAGAATTTTAAGAAGGTTTTCCTAATCATCTTTCTTTTTTTAGACTCATTTTTATAATTAAATTTTTTCATATTTTCATTATTTGTAAAGTTTTTTGTTTTGTTCTTTTTATTTTGTTTTAATATGATTCATTGCGATTTCTTCGGCCCGTTTTCTTCATACAATATTATTCATTTTTTATTTATTTATTTTCTTATTAGTCTTAAGATAAAAATCATGCATTCTTTTAATCATATGCTAAATAGAATTTAGTTTCTAACTAAATGATATTTTAATGTAAAAAAGGTAAATAGGAGATTAACTTACCCGATTATTACATTCTCTCCCTTCTCATTCCTTCTCTTCTCCTCCTCCTCTTTCTTTTTTCTTCTTTCTCTTCTTCTTCTCTTTCTCTCTTTTTTAGACCCTTTAATTGTCATTAATTAAATTGATTAATATACTTTGCTATTATTTTATTCAACAATAGTATTTTATCGCTGTTTATTTATTAATTACCTTTTTCCTTACTTTATTATTTTAGGTCATTAATAAAATTTTAATTTATAAGATTTTAACGGCCTAAAATTTTCTTTTATATAAATTGTATGTTTAGTATTGCAATTTGAAAGTCGCGGGTGCTATAATTTCCATTGTCAAGTGTTTGAGATCTAGAAAGAAAGCTACTATTGTTGAGCCTCAACAGATCCTTAAATTGATCAACAAACAAAAACTTGAAGCACCAAGAACTCCATCCAAACAAGAATTACAGTTTTTATCACCAAAATTTGCAATACAATCTAAACTCGTAGTAGCATCAACCCAACTTCCTCTAAAAAATCCAAACATAGCTCAGCCCACATCCGTTTGCACAACCAACAACCAAATCGAGGAAGACCAATGTCGAGTTGAATAAAGCCGAGTAGGCAGACTAGAATGAAGATGTATGGGGATTCATTGAGTCTCAATATCAACTGCATTTCTATACTTAAAAAACTAGTCATAAAATAACTTGAACAAGTTTTTTTAGATATTTAAGATCAATAGATTGTGTGCCATTTAATTTCTTTTAAATTGTGAAAAGGTTTGCAAGTCAACAAATTATCTGTTATTCATGGGTCTCAACTCTCAAGATATTCTTCTTAGAAATCATATGTAACGCCCCATTTCTAGATATTCTCAATAACTAGTCAATGGGTACCATACAACCTAAGAAAAATTCGACAGCATCTCCCCATAATATATAAGGGGTGGAATGGAATACACGACCTGTTATTCATAAGCATTTCAATTTCATTCCAAAATGTGACATTCATATAGAAGGAAAATCATTGAAATTTATTTTTACATAACAAGCAAACCAATGATCATATATATACTCATCCACATAGATTATAATCTAATTCAAAATACTAAATACAATATGTCTGTCAAAGTTGAATCTAATTCAGTAATCGTCTGCATATACTAATATCAAAAGAGCATAAATTCCAAAATAACTGTAATTAGAGATGTTGTTCAAATGGTCTCCAAGATTTGGTCTTCCACTTGTCCCATCTTGAGGTCCCCCATCTGGCCTGTGATCTAAAGGCAAAATAACAAATCGTATGAGTCTAAATAGGCTTAGTAAGTAGATAGTAGTTAGCACAAAGTGGAAATAAGTAAAATTCTGAATTCGCATGTCATGATCAATATAAGACATATGGGTCCAGTACCCACTCCCAAGATCGTACGCATAAACCACGTATAAATAGAAGGACACGAACAATCCTCTACTCATGTCAATCAAGGGTCATGAACAACCTCTCCTCATGTCAATCAGGGATCATGAACAACCTTTTTATAACTAACCATTTTAAATAATACATCATACATAACAAACAAGGATAAATGTCACAATCCACACATACAACATCAACAAGGTTTACTTTAAATTCAATATATAAAACTGTCACACAAGCATTTTACCAAACACATGGTAGGTGGAAAAGGGGGAACCTCTAGTTCATACTCTCGTTTGAGCCGAATTGACTATCATCACATTTTAATGATATAAAAACTGCTAACGAGTCTTTCACTTCATAAAAATCACACATTCACAGCAAATTTTCCATAAATCCTGCTTACCCTAATTGTTACGATCCCTATGCCCCATACCATGAAGTTGTTGAACGCTATACATTCCCACCAATCTTATATAATGTTTAACTTGAGATTTCATCACTAAATCAAGAAGGAGCAACATCTACTTACCGCAATCGTGATTTCTCTCAAAAATAGTGGCCCTAGACTTGAATTGCCGAGATTTTGAGCTTCCTTGATGTGAATCGATGATCTTCAAGGCAGTTGGCAGAGTTTTTGAAGAAATCTAGGGCTAGATCGAACTGAACTGATGGGGAAAAGAAAGAAGAAACAGAAAACGGGAAGAGAAGAAGAGGGGAAGCTAGTCGGGCGCAAAAAGGATGAAGCCCTAACGCGCGTGGGCTCTCCTTTTAACTGAACTACCATCGAGTCGAGTAGGGCCGGAGCATGGGTCGGGTCTAATCGCAATTAGTAATTTTCTTTTCCACTCCTACGACTTAATAATAAAAAAACTTCTCCGGAGGCATTACCACCTTGACCCCCGCGACCAGACCGGGCAGGTCGAACCCCGTACCTACTCTGCGAGGTGAAAAATAGTCATAGCGCTCAACAATGGCACGCTAATCATACACTTTTAAATATATACCTAATACGCTAAGATCATGTACACGCATATATGCGCTATACGTTCCCTAGATGTCCCGTCCATATATGTTATGCATCCATTAACATCATAAATTTCTAGTAGCATGTTCGTAAATTTTCTCATAAACAGGGAAGAGTTATAATGAAAATGAAAATAAAATAAAATACCTGGTCCTCATATCATAATTCTCAAAGTATTTTAAACTCTATGGGGATTTTCTAAAGTAGCAGGTAGCACCAGCAATATTTTCTATATTGAGGTCTAGAGGTATTCACTGGCCTTATTCTTCATATTGTTCATTGATGTTTCTATTTCACTAGGAAAATCTTATCACATTCTAGCCAAAATGTTCGCACCTTGAATAGTACATTGTTTCAATGATTTGGGTAATCTATCAACCTAATTTCCAATTTGAAGTCCAAAATCAAAGTAAATTCTATAGGTCAGTTTAAGATAGAGTTGTGATATGATAATAGGATTGAAAGTAAGGTGGGGTGGATGTTGGAAGATTTAAAATCATGTTTCTTTTATAACGAAAATAATATTAATTAATAAGACCTCAATTCATGTCAACCCGACTCAATTGACACACATTTCTTTGTAATGATATCGCGAGGGAGTTTTAATATTAAGGGTGCGTTTGGTTTGAGGTAAAACTTTTGATGAAAAGTTTTGGAGATAGAAATTGTCAAATTGATAGAAAATGATGTGATATAATAGGGGTAATAATGAGGAGTAAAGAGAATAAAGTTAAAATAGATAGGTTAGTTGTATGGGTAGTTGTGTAAAAATGATTAAAAAGTAGGGTAGTTTGTATAGAAAAATGTGAAAAAATAATTAAAAAATAGAGTAGTTATGGAGAGTGAAAAGTTTTGGGTTGAAAAGTTTTAGTTGACATATTTTGGCCCCAAACAAACACACCCTAAGATCAAAGAAAAGTTTATATTTTACGTTTATTCTCAAATGAATGACTATCATTGTCCATTTAAAGTGAATAGAATTATTATTTTTGTTGTTTTTATTGAAGTGTTTGGAACTAGATTAAATAGACGTATATACGAATAAATAAAAAGAAAGATTGTATTTTTTTTGTTCTCAAAAAATATATAGATACAATCTTTCATCACCAATTGCGATAAATCCCTGCGGAGCCATAATTACCTTCACCAAGCTCTGGAATTTATTCAAACAAAAGAGTGGTGCATCCTGGCTCCTAAAACTCAAGTTTGTCTAAACTTTAACTCGAACCATATAATTTAAACCTAGCTCTGATTCTATTTAGGAAACATAAATTTGTGAAAAAATCAAGTTTGAGTTGAATTCGGGGCTGAAATTCAAGTTTACGAATTTTCATTTGATTTAAGAATAACAAATTTAAAATTTCACAAAAATATGCAAAAACAACAACAAAATAAGTAAAAAATTAATACATTGCCTAACTAATTTTTTAAAATATCATAATATATAAAATATTTCTAAAAGAAAATTTCACCTTTCGAAAAAAGATAAAAGAGAATTAATATTCTTAAAATTAAATGATATAAATATAAAGATAGATGTAACTGAAAATTATATAATTTATCTTTAATATATTTTCATCATGATAAACATTTTACTCAAACATAAATATAAATAATATAAAATATAGAAATATTAGTTAGACATTATCTATATAATATATTTAATATAAAAATTCAAAATGGGGCTTGGGCCCCTCGAGTTTAGACATGCTTGAACCGCATTTACAAATTCGGATCTCAGGTTCTAGTTCAAGTTCAGAACCGAACTGATTCTGTGGGCCATACAGCTATTGAGCTCTAAAGAAATAATCAGAAACGCATGAGAAAGGCCAAGCAAACAAAATAATCAGCAACGCAGACACGGTTGAACCTAGAATCGCATTCAACAATGCCTAGCATACCTCTGCTTGTGTTAGGTAGATGCAATCAAATAACAAGGGGAAAAATCACCTACCGTATCAGATTAGGAAAAACTGCCTGCCACTGGATAGCTTGCACAACACATTTAAAACAATAATCAAAATATAGCAAATCTGCATTAAACATCCCAGCATACCATTTTTTCTCCTAAGATATCATCTCTTTTTAAATCCATATTTCTTCCGTTCATAGAAAAGATCTGTTTTGGCGCTTCCCAAATTAACAATCTTTGGACAACCATCTCTGTCCTTCTCCTGCTGTGTGCACTCTTTGCAGTAGTATGCATCAGAGATTCCCACCCCTCCGCAGATAACGCATCGACCTTGGAATGAGCCATAGTTGCATTCATCACATACACGGACAAGGGTACAAGGACGCACGTAAGAGTCGCAGATCACACATTTTCCATCACACTTCTCGCACAACCGACCAATGGCGATGCCAGGCTGTTTACGGCACATGATAAGATCAGGGTGGTGCTTCGCCATGCTCCCTCAAACAACAATTCCTTAGATCTCTGCACAGAAACATAAAAAAATTAATTATGTGCATGTGCATGTGCAAGTGCAAATCCAAGTGCAAGTGTGGCTGTGCATGCAGGATATTTAGTTGTATGCACCCGTACATGGAGCGAGAGCAAGTGAAAACAGTGGGTTCATGTGCACGGCAGTGTGCTCATGTGGATTTGTGCATGTTTAGGAAGCCAATCTGCAAACTACTGCAAATGACACAAAGAAAACAAACAGAGATCCAAACACAAATCCTAAGAGGTCACTACTTTTGCTGCGTGAGAAATCATATCAATCCACCAACAACAAGAGCGAAAATTTCTTGAACACATAGTAAATTCATGACAAACATTTCCCCCTAAATTGCAGTCAAATGATTGCCGAGCCTGACTTTTATGCTTGTCTGTCAGTAATATTACAAATCCATTGACATTATCAATTTAATTATTAAAGAATTCTTGCATTTGCATTCCTAAATTTTTATATCAACAAATTCAAAACACTAACAGAATCCACTAAAAGACCACAGGTGTTCTCTCCCCTCGTTTGATGACAAAGTTAAACCCTTACAAAGACAGATTTGTAAAAGATAACACACAAGCACAAAAGTGTATCCTTTTATGAAGAAAATGATGAGCAGTTTGGAAATTAAAGTATCCCATTGTTTGTGTGCACTGATGTATAATTAATACATAATGCACAATCCCAAAAGCCTCTATTTCCTCCTAAAAAGACATTTAAATTTGCATGCACACAGAATTAAGAAGCCCCAATCAGATGCCTACAGTTACAACGAATCAGCTCATCGTGTGTGCACGTAAGACATATTGTGTGCATACCAATATTCCTTGTGAATCATGAAGCATGTTGCGTGCGTGCGCGCACATCGATACTCTTTGCTAAGTGCACAAGGCTGTGTGTGTGTGTGTACCAAGATGCCTTGTTGAATGCATAAGGCATATTATCATTTTTGTGTTTCCACCTATAGGTAAACACATACATTAGTGTCAGGTCATGATTATTATTGTTGCCTTATCATGCTAAATTTATGTCTTCTGCAACTGTACTACCAGATGATTATAAAGATCAAAACAAAGTCGTTTGCCAGATTTCATATTGAAAGAAAAGCCCCTAAGAATGGTTGGATCATTGCCATTTAAAAGCTTGAATAATTGGTTTGTCTCCTACTAAACAGAAAGAAGATGAGCAAGTAGATGACTAAAGCTTTTCACTTAGTGGAGGACCTTTGAAGAAGAACGGATACTGTTGGGGCAAAATATAAAAAGAGAAAATTAAGGAAAGTGGGAAAGTGAAAATACAAATCAAGTGTCATTTTAGGTGTGTTACGACGTCACTTTCCTTAAGGCAATTTTGTTACCCTGTTTGCTACTTCGGATAATTTTGCAGTTGTCCCGAGGATACAAAAAGTGAAATCTGAACTAGAACAGGAAGCAGCACCTTTTCCAAGCACACGAACACTTCAAAACTGAATTTTTTATTGAATGGAGAGAATTTCGAAATAATATGGTAAAACTACAAAAAATTGATTAAGACAATAATGTTTAAATCAAGACAAGCTATGAGATGTTTGAATGCAGACAACACAATGTCTCGAATGAGGCAAGATCTGTCTGAATGAGATAATGGGAGCACTTGGGTTGGAATGATCCGGTTGTTTCCTTAACCCATATTTATAGATTTTGAATAGTCGTACTTCACAACTATTCAATTAATGGACACATCCCAAATTCAATTCGATGCATCCCTAAAATTTTGCCACATCACCCATACCCTTTCACGTTTTTGCGTTGCCAATTTGAAGTTTGAAATTCAAACTTCAACCATTGCATCTCTTGGTGCAAATCGAAAATTCGAAAAAAATAGTCAAATGGTAGATCCAAACCCAAGACCTATTAGTTACCACCAACGTCTCCTACCAACTTAGCTGCTTTGCTTTTGTTGTTAATATATGATATTATATTATACTTATTATAATTTTTAATAATTCCAACATTCCCCCACCATTTTCAAAATTTAAATCAACTCCATTTAACCAAGGAAATCTCATACATAAATAAAGGTGTCGGGTAGACTTGAACCTTTTCTTAGTGAAAATACATCAAGATTTACTGAGGTGTACAGTAGTCAAAGCTTTGAACTGCGGATCCCATTTGATAAATCCGACATATTTCACATATAAGATTTCAAAATACTTTAAGTTTTCTAAAAGGCGACATATTATGGCCATATGTCAGTATTCTAGTTTCATGAGCATGTCAGAGTGAATTCATCCACTCTGCAAACAGAACGGTCTCACTTCCAACACTTATATAGGTGGATCTATTTAGAGTACTCTATAATAAAATACTCCAACGCAGTGGTCTTAGATCCATTAAGAGTACAAATATTTAACCTTATAAATACATTATAGGATTCAAGCATTACATGAGGGATGCAAAAATATATATATAACCAGTATCATAGGTGAGGAAAATCAAAGTATACCAGGAGAAAGTTGGGTTAAAGACACTCTTAATTCTTCCAACAAGATGAAACCAATTGAACTCATCACAATACATATCTGTTTGCAATCAAAATAACAAATAATCATAATGCACGTCTGTTTGCAATCAAAATAACAAAACATCCAGTAAGACGAAACCAATTGATAAGCCGAAGGCAAAAATCCTCAATTTCCTACAGCGAGTTAAAAGCTGAGCTGTAAGATGCCTATTATGAGAAATGCAAAAACCTATAGATTGTAGAATCAATGAAATTCCTTAAATCATTGCACTGAAATTCCCTAATGCGAAGAAACAAATCAACTATTGCATGAAAAACTAAAATCAAACACAGATAAGTGCAATCGACTGCCACATTAAATGACGGTAGAATTCGCAGAGGGTTCGGCGCTGCCAAGGTTGGGGCAAAAGCTACCTACGAGGTGTTGAAGAGAGCTTGCGAGCCGGAAAAGGGGATGTCGGCTTTATCGGGGAAGCACGTCTGGGTGCGGCCGTGCAGGCTATTATCGGGTTAGGGCGCCGGTTAACTTGTTTGGGCGCGGGGAAGCGGGGAGATGGATCGGGAGGGTTTAGCCGCGACTGAGGACGAGGATAAGAACAGTGAGTACATGGTTAATGCACGGTGCAAAAACCTCGCTTGGGAGGAAACCTTTTTTAAAAAAAATTTGAAAAATAACCAATACATTTGCCATCAATTATACTTACTAACTTTTAAAACTTTTACATATATCTATTAAGTATAGGCAAAATTTTATTTACATCCATTCTATCAAGCGCAATTAAAAATTACTATTATTTATCATAAGAAATGTCCAAAATATCTCTATTAATTTAAAATTATTAAACGTTCCTAACTGTTTGTTGGATATGTCTGAAATTAAAAAAAATATATTTAGTGGATATATGTAAAAATTTTCAAACTTAGCTTAGTAAGTATATTTATAATTAAGAGTAAATAGAATGATTATATTTGAAATTCGGGAGTGACCGAATGCACTCGGGTGCATGTTACCCATTTATTTTTATTTTTTTTGAAATTTTTTATACAATTGTTAATCTAGTTTTATTTAGTATGTGTATCAATTTTTACCATTTTCAGAAATTTTTATATATTTATTTTTGATTTTTCAAAATCATAGTAAAAAATTATTATATATGTTAAATATACCTTTATTAATAGTTGTATAAAAAGTTTTCAAAAAGTTTTAAAAAATGAGTTTTTGCACCCTCATACACATCACATCCCTTTGAAATTAACCCTATATATAATTATGAAAAATGTTTATATTTATTTACGCACATATTAAAATATAATAATCTTAGTAGAATCATTTATTCTACAATAATTATATTTTTTATGGTTTAAATGTTAGAAATTCAATTTTAAATTTGATATTTAGTATTAAATAATTTTACGAACTCATTTGCAGGGCCATGTATAATAAAACTAGGCAAATGATAAGATTTCATCATAATATATGAGTAAATAGAAATACTCTTTCAAAAAACTACCCAAAAAATGGATGGGATTCACGGAACTCACATAATCAAGCCGATCAGAAAATAGCAAATTATACTGCTTGCCTGCTTCAAAAAACGCTGCTCACTTTATGAAAGATTACGAGTCAAAAACGGATACACGTCGAGCCAATTCCATCACGCACCTGTTCGCACGTGCATGTCGAGGATTTTATCGGATGAAAAAAGTATTATTATGCAATTAAATTTAAGAAATTACTAACGTCAAAAAAATTTTAAGAAAGTATTTTGAGAATTGAAAAAGTTACATTAAAAATTAAAAAATTATATAAAAATATAAAAACAGATTAATTATGTACTGGGAGTCTATTCATTATTTTATTTATTTGTAAAGGGGAACGAGCCCGAGATCCTACGTTACTACCAATCCTGCAGTCGCACCCTCTGATTTCTGCGGCCACGTGCTTTCCAAGAGCGGGTAGATATGTACGGATTCCCCTGCTTACACGTGTAGCATAGAGATCCTACGCGTGTAGGTGTAAGAGGCAGTTTTGACTTCGGGCGGAGCCACCGGAGCCCCTCAGGGCTCCATCATGCAGTTGGGATTTGATTAAAAAATTATATATATATATATATATATATATATATATATATACAGAGAGTTGTTCCGGTGCAAAATAGCGGTACAGTGGCCCCAAAATGGAGTCCATATGATCATGAAATCATGATCTACTTCACCCATTGTATTTAGAATAATGTATTTTACTACCATACTAATTTTCATCCCAATCAGATATGTATATGGGCCTCATCTGAAAATGGTACAAATCCAACGTAATAAAATAGTTTGATGTAAATAACAACTTTAAAGTATCTGATTGGGATGAAAATTGGTATGGTAGTAGAATACATTATTCTAAATACAATGGGTGGAGTAGATCATGATTTCATGATCATGTGGGCCCCATTTTGAGGCTACTGCACCGCTGTTCCGGTGCAGTGATGCTGTACCGGAACAGCAGTTGGGATCAATGTAGTCACAACCGAACCAGTGATCGAACCGGTAAAGGGACTGGTCTGATTCGAACCGGTTCGAACCGGTGACGTCAGCATGACATATTTATGATGTCATAAATATTAAATTATTTTTAAATTTTAAATAAATATATTGATAAAATTATATTTTCATAAATCTTAAATATATATGTTAGATTTTAAGCACCACAATATAAGTATAAAACATAAGTAAAAAACACGCCGGAAAAAATGAGGCAACACGTCAGCAGCACTTCTTTCATATTTTAGAACCAAAGTAGAGTTGTTTATCATCAAAAGCTGTCTTTCAACGTTTTATTCAATTTTCTTTTTTTGTTTTGTACAATTCCAAAAGAGAAAAAGAACCAGAGAGGAGATGACTGCACGTGGAAACCCGTACCACGGGAATACCCGCCTTTTTTTTCTGCTACGCCAACACAGTTGCATTCATAAATAAATAAACAGCTAGAGATTGCAAATCTATAAGCCTTTAATGATGACACTTTCTTGCTAGATTTGTTTTCCTTATTCTTTTATGGGATGATCTCTAACTACAAGCTAGAATCCGGTGGAAATAAAAAGAAGTGTCCTGCGCATTCACTAAAACAAATCCAAATTTGACATCGCAATGCCTTGTACCACAAAGAGAATGCCGCCCGAAATTACCCAAAATGGCCTTCTTCGTCTCCAGTCCCTCATCCCGGTACCAGAGGAGGCGGAACTGGGCCCAATAAACAGACACCTAATGGCTTCCGCCCCAACCGCTATTCAGCAGCCTCTAAACCTTCTCTTCAGACGCTCTCCTGCTTTTGCAGGCTAGCGATCAACCGACGGTTCCAAATCCAGATCTTTCTCCCCCATCTCCAAGCCTTCCAATTGCACCTAAGGAACCACGCCCGGGGGAAGGGAGGCTACTGGCACCCGCCCTCGGGGAATGGAAGTACCGGAACCAATGAAGTGGTTCCACTGCCAAAGAAAAGGAATAAAGGGGATAGGGTGGCGGGTGATTTCCGGACATCCCAACAAGTACTTCTCTTTCTCCCGATTCACCAGGCTTTGAACAAACCAATTTTTCTAGGAAATATTCCAAAAACAATGCATGTTCCAGAACAGGAAAAAATAAAAAAAAATCCAGAATCCACAGCAAATACCCAGCAAAGAAATATGAATCTGCATTTCTCGATAAATAAATAAACACAGCCCATACAGAATTTCATGAAATGCGAGGCACCCAAAAAAGAAAAATGCATATTATGCAGAAGAAATGGAGCTGTGAGGAAGAGAAACCCACCAAACATCAATGCCGGAAAACCACCAGGCAAGTAGTTGCTACGGCGACAACAGCTCAGTAGCACTGACAAAACCCGTGAAAAACCGGAAGCGAAATCGAAAACTGGGAAAATAATTTCAAAAGATAAAAGAAAAATCTCCGGAAGAACGGGAAGAAGAGGCGACAGCGGAAGCAACTCAGCCTTGTCTCCACCTCTCTCTCCCGTAGCGATGGTGGCGACGGCGGCGAGCGAGGTCTGTCAAGGGCGGCCAGCGATGAAGCGAGCAGTATCCTAGGGTTCCGAAAGGGGCTGGGGGAAACCGGAGAGGGCAATGGGAAGGGACGACGGGTTTGATTTCATTTTTTTAAAATATATTATATGTATTATATAAGGTGCGATGGTCTGACCGGGCGAATCCGGTTCGACTATCCCTTCCGATTCGACCGCCGGTTCACCGGTTCGGATGGTTTTATGTAATTGGGTCGAACCGTATGGAAACGAACTGGTAACTAGACCGGTTCCCAGTTAAACCGGTCCGACCGGCCGGTCCGGTCCAGTTCTAACAACACTGGTTGGGATTTGATTAAAAAATTATATATATATATATATATATATAACAGTGGTGCGGTTGCCCGAAAAATGGGCTCTACACATATTAGAATATATTGAAATTTTATACAATCATTTATCTATATATAAATTTTATAACAAATAATTCAGATGTTGAAAAAACTACTTTAAGTTGTTATTTATATCAAACTATTTTATTACGTTAAATTTGTACCATTTTCAGATTGAGCCCATATACATATCTGATTGGGATCAAAATTAGTATGGTAATAAAATACATTGTTCTAAATACAATGGGTGGAGTAGATTATGATTTGATAATCATGTGGGGCCCATTTCAGCGATGATGCACCGGAAATTCCACTAATTTGTAAAAATTCGAAATAAATATCTAAAAATCTTCAAAAATGGTAAAAATTGATACTTATGTTAAATACACTTAGATTAATAAGTTCATGAATTTTTTTTTTTAAAAATCAAAAAATAAGTATATGCGCCGTCTCAATGCTCCCGGATGCACTTGATCAGAACTAGGGGTGGGAATCGGGATGGGTCATACCGGGTCAAGGTTTGCCCAACCCTGACCCTACTTTTTAAAAATTGAGCTTGACCCTATTTTTATATCGGGTTGGGACAATGTCAGTTTGACGCTTATTGTTTTTTAATAAGGCCCGGGACAAACTTTGGGTTGGTATTGAACCGACTTCGAGATAGCAGGTCGGGTAAAAAATGCGAGTCAAATAAGATAATTTTAAATATTTATATACCTATCAAACATAAGTATACATCTATACTAAATTTAAATATTATATGCTTCAATATTTCACTAATTATTAAAAACACATAATGGAAAAAATAAAATATTTGAAAATATAGTATAAATTTATTAAAATAGGTTAATATACAATTACACATAAGGGTTATATATGTACAAATTTTTTTATTGATTCTTATATTGCTTTCTGAATAAATTGATTATTCTATTGTTGATAGAGTTGATTATAAAAAAGTGAGAATTTTGAAAGAAAATAATAATAATATTTAAACATAAGTTTATAATTTTTAATAAATTAATATATGCGGGGCGGGTCGGACTCTTCAGGTCGAGACATGGTTGACCCACCCTGACCCTATTTTTGAATTCGGATCAAAATTTCTAACCCATCCCTGTACCGGGTCAAAAATATAATGGTTTCACTCAGACAAAAACGGATTGGATCAAAGTCGGGTCACGGGTTGACCCGCCCCAATTCCAACCCCTAATCAGAACCCCTTTTCTTTACATATTTGGAAGTATGTGATTTTTTTCTTAAAATTTTTTTAGCTTGATTTAATATCATAATTAAGATACGATATAAATATACTAGTAAAAAATAAAACTGTTAACTCACGGGTGTGTCTGGGAAGTAATAAAATTTTTGGATGAACACTTTTTGGAGTAAAAGTTTTTAAATTGGTAAAAAAATGATGTAATATGATAAAGATAATGATAAAACTAAAGAAAATAAAATTAAAATAGATAGGTTTATGGTATGGGTAGTTGCTTAGAAATAACTAAAAAGTAAAGTAATTATATAGAAAGATATGACAAAATAATTAAAAATTAATATAATTAATATTCGACAAAAAGTTTGAATTTGATTCAGAACGAGAGTATTAAATACTGTCCTTATGGTCTGTAGTTCTACATAGATATGCTAATGATCACTCGGCTCCTGATCATTAATACACGTAATTTTTTAATTAAGATTTCAATATAGAAATTATAGTTAATAAACGGGCTGGATTTAATGACCCACCTCCTCCCCGGTTCCCACCACGAGATAATGGGAAGAGAAACGCCAACTTGTGCGGTTCAGCTACTCCAACTTAGCTGTTCATACGTGAGACACGTGTCGGTCTCCTTTTGCCTACGTCGAGATTTCCGCTCGGGCACTGCTGTCATTCGCATTCCGGCGTCGACCACGACTCGGCGCTCACCAGTCGCCGAAAGTGTCTGGCGTTCGGAGAGACTAACAAGTGCGTAAAAGAGCCAGAAATGGAGTCATGGAAATGCGTAGTCGGGGATGTTCTCACTTCTCACACTACAAAATATTATTTTTAATAGAATTTGAAAATAATTAAAATATAAAAATAGAACTATTAGAGTAATTAAAAAGTACCTAGAATGCATGGAATATTAAAATATGGTGCATCTTGTAACTTAATTATATTTAATTATCTTTTTAGAGGGTGACGATTCTATAAATCTGGATGTATCCGGCCTAAGAACATATCTGTTGGAAATAGATATATGAATATATTTTTTTTCAATTTCAAATACAGGTGTATTTTGGTTATTTAAAATTACTAAAAATACTAATATGTTTGAAATTCAAATATATATACACATTTCCAAAAATTATAAAATTATTATATTGATTAAATACACCTATAATGACGAATTTATAAAACACAAAAAAAAATAACAACGGATATTTTTGGTATCGTAATACCTTTTTAAATATCGTTAGAAACTCATATATTTTCTTGAAGAATTTGACAAAGATCAATTTCATTAATCTTCAGGAATTACTATTTTACTCGAGAGTAGGCAGACATTTCCTGTAATCATCACATGGCTTGTCGATGAAGAAATAAAATCTTTTATGCTTTTATAAATATTTTAATAGATTGGATATAAAGATAATGACAAAGTGCAATGATTAAAGTCAAACGTTTTGTATTAAGGGTTTGTACAGATATCTTCCTTTAATAATATTCAGATTATTTTAGGGTGTGTTTTAAAAGAGATGAAATTTTTAATGAAAAATTTTGTATGTAAAAAATTTTGAAATAAAAGAAAATAATGTAATGTAATATGAATAATAATTAGTAGATAGAGTAATATTAAAATAAATAAGTTAGATGTATTAATAGTTGTATATAAATGATTAAAAAGTTGAGTAATTGTATAGAAAGAAGTGAAAAAATAATTTAAAATATGATAGTTATCAATAGTTAAAAATTTTCAATTTAAAAAATTTTAATTTAAAATATTTTCGGTCTAAACAAACACTTTATCATATTTGAATCATTCAAAATATACAAGCGCTCTTGTCGCGCGTGGCTAAGAAATTTTTTAATATATGTTTATTTCTATTTATGTGCTCTTCCTTTATGGTAAATTTAACAATTTTTTAAAATACTAAAAATTATAAATATTATAAATGATTTAGATATAAAATTAAAAAAACTTTTTACAAGCATACTTTTATAAAAACTTCTATTTTTTAATTTTCCTCCCGTTGATAAAAATATATTTATTAACCGTAGCTTGATAAAAGTATGTTTGTTAACCGTGATCATTCAATTGTCCGAAATAAGACGAAATTCTGGACGAGAAGATTGTTTGGAAGTAGAAAATTATATTGAAATGAAAAATAGTATTAGAAATATAAAAAATAGGATTATTCGCCTTTTTCATTTTTTTGGCATTTTAGCATGCGGGCCAAGTTTGTAATGTTTAGAAATGAAATTTCCTAAACTTTTCATATCTTTTCATATTTTTTTAAATATTAATAAGAACGCAAACGGTTGCATTGAATGGGTAACTGCTACATACTGATAAATAAGATTATGGGCGCCTTTGACATTTGTGAAGGCGTGTGAAAAAAATTTTGCGAGATAAATTTATAAAAGCAAGGGACTTACATAATATGATAGAAACAACGATCAAGAATAAAAGAAAATTGTAAATTGATTTGGAATTAAGATAGTCATGTGATGAAAATGTAAAATTATATAAAAATTATATGGAAAAATAGTAGAATCTTGGGTCAATTTGGTAATCAATATTTGTAAAAACTACTTTTTCATATATTTTTTGTACACTTTTTAAAAATAATTTGACATCTTAACTAGTTAACTATCATATTTGTTCATTTTTACCTATATATTTCAATTATTATTTTATATAATTACCTTATTAATTTTTCTTTACTCCTTAACATAAATAATTTTAGTAATTTTTTTAAAATATTTTATTTGGTACTTCTATCTTTCTCACCCCACTTAGATCATTAATAGACCTTTTTTCCCTAAATCTCAACCATGTAATAGAAAGGAACTTTTTTTTTTTAAAGAAAAATTATTTACATGCCTATAACATTTGTTTATGCTTTCTAAAACATTTTCAACATTTCATAAAATTTTCTTATACTTGTATTGTTTCAAGTTGATTTTTTATTACATCTATGTTGTTGATACAACATTTATCTACTTGCTCAAAAGACTATTTTGCTCATCCAAAAGTTCTAATTAAAACAATCTAGCCCTGAGTGTTCCAAATTATACTAGTTTTTTGATAAAATGCATAAGATGAATTTTTCCATATTCAATATAACTTTTCAATTTGAAATATAACTTTGTCTATATTATTATATTTTCAACACATTTATTCTTCATATTCAAACTTCTTTCCTTCCTACTAGGATATAGAACCATTAAGTTATTTCATGCCACATCTACTATCATAAAAAATATAAATTAGAATTTATCATTATAATAAAGAAATTTGTACAAACAAAATTGTATTTTTTATTGCATCAATGTTGAATATATATTTATGGAATTATTGATAGACTTGAGAATGAAAGTTGAAATGTTAAGGATGGTAAAGAAATTTATAAAATGTTACAAATATACATAATTTGGTGAAAACATCATGGGTAGAAAATAAATTTTCCAGCGAGTACGTTTGGGAAGTAATAATATTTTTAAAATAAAATTTTTCGATATAAAAGTTTTTGAATTAAAAGGACATAACGTAATATAATAAGGGCAATAATGATAAGTAAAAAAATATAGTTAAAATAAATAAATTAGTTGCTTAAATACTTATATAAAAATGATTAAAAATAAGATAGTTATATGGGAAGAAGTAAATAAATAATTGAAAATAGATTAGTTATAAAAAGTGAAAAAATTTAAATTAAAAATTTGTAACTTAACATTTTTTGTTTATTGTCAAAACGCACCCTTGTTTTAATTTTTTTTTAAAAAACTTACCCTTATTTTAAAACGAGAAATGGATTCCTCAAGGATCCCGTTCCATCCAAAAATCATCATGCTGGACAGGCCAGGCTGCCAAGTGCCAATAGGCTGCGGCCGTCCGTCGCGCTGAAAAGTCTTTCCATGAATGAATCATAGGAAAGTGAACGGGGCAGATCTTTCGCAGCTTAGACAGATGCACATCAGCAGGGGAACATCGACGGTGATGATGGAGAGTTGGATGTTCGTCGGGTGCTGTATGCGCGGGGAGTTGGCCGAGCCCGCCAGAGGTCTTGCTGCTCTTGCACGGGTCAAATAAAGAGCCTCTGTCCCTCCCTGTCCGTCTCTCTCTCTTTTGGGAAGAAAGAAGAAGACGCAACCGCAAGAATCGAAGGCAAAACCCAAAATCCGATGCTGGGCCGCGACGAATGAACGGATCAGAAGCGCCGAGGCCAGATCAATCGCTGCTGCTGCTGCTTCTTCACTCCTCCGTCCCTGGATCCCAAACCCTAACCCTAGCCAGCAGATCGGTGGCACCCGCAGATGGTTTTCGACAACTGAATCGCCGGCGGCATCTTCTTCCAGCACCACCTCCTCCTTTCTTGACGTAGATCCGATCGATCCTTGGGCCGATCTCTTCTTGCGCGGATCTGGTGGGGAAATACGAGGGAAATACAAGGGGGGGAAGAAGATGCCTTCTCATGCGGATTTGGACCGGCAGATTGAGCACCTGATGGAGTGCAAGTTCCTCCCTGAGGCGGAGGTGAAGGCGCTCTGCGAGCAGGCGCGGGCAATTCTCGTCGAGGAATGGAACGTGCAGCCGGTCAAGTGCCCAGTCACCGTGTGCGGCGACATACATGGCCAGTTTCATGATCTCATCGAGTTGTTCCGAATCGGCGGAAATGCTCCTGACACCAATTACCTCTTCATGGGGGACTATGTAGGTTAGTTTCTTAATTCTATTTCTTTCATTTCCTTTCTTCTTCTTCTTTTTTTTGGGGCTCCTGTGCGTCAGACGTGATGAATTTTCTCCGGAGTGGTTGGATAGGTAGTACATGATTTTGATCCTTTTATCTGATTAGCTTTTCTGTTTATTTCTGGTTTTTTGTAGAATACGTCTGTTGTGAGGATCTTTTCGGTGGAAATTGTATGGTTTTGTAGATTATGGGTTATGGCGTTTGTTGGCGTTATATTTATCGACGTAGCTAGCTGCAGGGAGGACTCGCTTGGGATCGGATGGATAGTGTTAGTGCCTTTTAGAAGGATGTTCAAAGACTATTTTTAAACCCATCAATAAAAAAATTTGAGCGCTGATAATTGACAAATTAATTCGATTAATCATTTCTTGCATCAAGGCTTCACTTAGAACTAGTTTGGTATTTGGTTTTGTTGGATTTTATTTTTATTTAATTTTGACCAGTTTGTTAAGATGAACTCTGTTGCTGGGTCTACTTAGGCGAAAGAGACAAATTGTTTGCCGCTATATTTAAGTTGGAATGCGTACTGTGACATTTTAGCAACATGGTTTCGAACAAAAAATCCCAGAAAAAAGAGAAATATTGAATTGCGAAATGGGAAACATGAGGATTAGATTGTTGTGAAAACAGAAGGTTAAGTTTGGGGAAGAAATTATTCCTGATGAAGAGTTGTCTGGAAGTAATAGCGTTCTTTCAAACCACGGATTCTACCATCCAGCCTCCAATATTCAAATGTGTATGAAACTAGTAATCGATATACCCATTCGTGAAGTCCTGGTCAATGCAATATACATGCTTACATTTTGATTTTGAATCACAGAGTCAATGAAAGTATGGACTAGCTACTTGTATTCTGCTGCCATTTGAGGTCTAGTCATGCTTTTCAATAGTATGATCCAGAGATGGCTTGGATTCCAGGCTTCCAGTCCCTATGACTTTGTGGTCATGTAATTTATATGGTTGGGAAGAAACTTGAAAGGCTACTGAGAGAAAAATCAGTTATCTTTTTTTTTTTTTTTTTTTGTATGGAGTGGGCAAGGTCAGACTGCATCAATACTATACACGGCTTTATGGATGACCTAAATTGTCGTGTGTGGCAGAGGTTATGTTACCCTGTTTTGTTGTGGCACTTTATGTTTCCTGATTAGAGAACATTTCTTTCAAAATATGTGTCATGATATGAATTGCAATATGCAACATAGGTCTTGTTACCCTGTTTGATTGTGGTACTGTAGCACTTTATGCTGTCTGAATAGAGCATATTTCTTTCAGAACGTGTCATGATCTGAATTGTCCTATATAACAGAGGTCTTTTTACCCTGTTTAAATATCGTATTGTGGCACCTTATTGTGCCTTATCAGAGCACATTTCTTTCAAACTGTGTATGGCTATTCCTTGCATTTTCTTTTTTCCTCCTTTCTTCATGTTTATTGCCTGGACAGTTAATAGTACCTTGATGAAGGAATATTCTGCCTTTTCAAGTGTCAGGCAAATGCCATGAGCATATGTTTGAATCTATGTAATTTTCTAATGTTTACTCTTCAATTTTCTTTTACATAATCCCCAACACTAGCTTCTGTCTTCTTGTGCAGATCGTGGTTATTACTCAGTGGAGACTGTTACTCTTTTAGTAGCTCTGAAGGTCCGCTATAGAGATAGGATTACAATTCTTAGAGGCAACCATGAGAGCCGACAAATAACTCAAGTGTGAGTGCTTATCTTTTTGCTTTGCTTTGATACACCTTGATTTTGAACTTTCCAGGCAGTCGAGACATGGCTGCTTGGTTATGGAATCGTTGAGTTCATTGCGAAGGTTTGAGTCGGATCCCAGCTTGTATGACTTGCATGCACTATTCAGAGGAAGAGAGAAAGAGGCATGAATATAATGGCAATACCTATTTAATACAATCAATAATATTTCCTTTTTTTTCCCTCTCAAGTTGGAAGATACTTTCTTCCCACAGAAATCAAGTACATGATGTTGGAATTTGTTTACTCTACCAAATAGTCATGCAAAGAATGAGTATTTTTTCTTCAGTTTTAATTTGCAAGTTCCTTTAAGATGAGGATAAAGTGCCCGTACTCTATCTCGTTCCAATGGCCGTGTCATGATCTTGTGTGGGCGTGTGTTTGAAAACTTATAGATTTCATATTTTAATGCAGCTGGTGCAAGAGTAAGACTACAGCGAGCAGCAGAAAGGACTGCCTTTCAACATTTAATTTTAAGGAATGTTGAAGATCAAATGGATTAGGTTGATAAATTTGTTGACATTATCAACTGAGATGTGGCGAAAATGTTGACCGCAAGTACTTATGACTTGTGAGGAAACATAGATGTGCTACAAAGTATGAGTGGATCCAAATTTTCTTCTCCACGGAGAAATTATATAACCATATTGAGAAGAAGAGACAAACCATATGACCATGCAGACAAAATCCATCATTGAGGACGACACATGCAGTCTCTAACTTTTGTTTGTTTGATATTGTACCCTCAAGTATATGGAATTCACTCATTGGCAGCTATAGCCGACGAGTATATAATTTGCATCTCAAACCTAATGGTGAAACTATTTGGCAAATGACCACCTTCGTATCTGGGAAACATTTACCTCAGATGTGCCCACATTGGCATGCAAATGACCATGATGCTGTAAATATTACAGAAATAACCAGTATACTCTCTGTTTTCTGTTAAACACAAACTGTCTTTACCATTTTATTCAAGGGAAGATGCACTGTCAAATGAAAGCTATATTAATGTATTTCCCAAAATCACCTAGAACCACCATCCCTTGAATTAGAGCATCCAATGACAGGATGTTGGTGTGTTTGGGGTGGTAGCAATTGTTCTGCCATATATGCCCAATTCAGCCATTGGCATGTAAATGACCATGATGTTGTAAATATTACAGAAATAACCAGTATACTCTGTTTCCTGTTAAATACAAACTGTCTTTACCATTTTATTCAAGGGAGGATGCACTGTCAACTGCAAGCTATCTTAAGATATTTCCCAAAATCACCTAAACTTGCCATCCCTTGAATTAGAGCATCCAATGACTGGATGTTGGTGGGTTTGGGGTGGTAGCAATTGTTCTGCCAAATATGCCCAATTCAGCAAGGTTTTCAGTAATAAAAGCATCTTTGGAGGAGCTTTTGCTTTGAACTCTAGCAGAAAAGAAATGGTATTATTCAATTCCTTTTGTAAGCTATTATACTTTAGAAGATTGCTGATGATTGTTGTTGAGGTTTGAAGAACAATAATTGCTTTTTGTTCAAATATTCATATGACAGTGGTCCCTAGAAAAAATTTCCACATTGTTTGCAGATGTAGAAAATAATATTTTGTGGTGTTAATCTCAATGTATGGACACAAAGGCTATAGAAACATAGTCTTGAAAAAGTAGAAGTGTTTTTGGGGTTTGTGGAACCCACAGAGGGAGTTGTTGGGTTTTACATGGCCCCTGCGTTAGAGAGTTCAGGAAACATTTAACTACAGAATGGCTGTGGAGAGGAGATGTTGCAATGTCGATCACACTGTTCGGGTTTACTTTTAGAAATTCATAAATATTTTTGCCTTAACATGCCACAAGTGAGAGATAAATTCCAAGAAATGAATTGTCCATTTAAAATCCGCTTTTCTTACTTTCCAAAACCGGGGCAACATTGCTTTTTAAAATGTTCTTGGCTCTTGGTACGATGACAGAGTTGTAAAAGGGGTATGTAAATTTGTAGTTATATGTTGAATTGCAAAATCTGGAAACTTGAGCAGCTAACATGGAAATCACCCTATAGATTATGATTGAAATAAAAGATGAAAGTAGTATGTATTGAAGCACTTAGTATTGACAAAATGACATTTTGGGTCCCTTTCAATGAAAAAAGGAGGAAAGAAAGAAACTCTGATATCTTGCCTTGAGATTCTATGATTTCTGCTGAGGTCGAATTTCAGAAATTCTGTGAGTGCCAACTGGCTAATACCCATTCTTGTCGCTGTAGGTTACATTTGGTATGAGTACTTGTCCTGAATGTATCTGTTGATACAATGGATATTATCTAGTACTTGGCACATGAATAGTAGTATAGGGTCTTTTTGGCCTGATTCTTTCTAATATTTCCATTTATGGTTTCAGGTATGGTTTCTATGATGAATGCTTGAGAAAATACGGAAATGCAAATGTCTGGAAGTACTTCACTGATCTTTTTGATTATCTACCTCTTACAGCCCTAATTGAGAGTCAGGTCTGGGTTTTTGGATGTGTGGATTTCTTAATTCAGCCATTTTTTTCCCCTGCTTTGACCTGACTACTTGTCTTGCCTCAGATCTTCTGTTTGCATGGTGGTCTGTCTCCATCTCTTGACACATTAGACAATATTCGTGCCTTGGACCGTATACAGGAGGTATGAACAATGTTCTTACATAATTATCTGTCTAGTTTATTTTGAGTATTCAGCATCTGATCATACTTCATTATAATTGTAATGGAACAGTAAAAAAAATTTAGCTTCTGTTTTTTTAGTTTTCTAACTAAAACATGCAGAATACTCGTCTTGTTAGTGTGTTAGTCATTTAAATTTAAAGGACACCATTCATCAAAATTATCCATTTCTACTGTGTGTCTGGCCACCTTTTTGATATAATGTTCTATACGATGAAAACTTGGAATTAGCCTAAGATGCATTTTGATCCTGAGGTTTGCCTCATACTTACAAAGGCATCTTTCTTGCACTCCTTGGCTTCTGATATTCAGTTGTATTGGGAAAGCTTGTGAAAGGCTTTTGCTTTATTTGACAAAGGCAATGCATAATTGAGCATTGCATAGTGATGGTATTCCATTTTTTTTCGGAAGGTTAAAAATTCTGTTTTCTTGCTAGTTGTTTTGAGAAAATGTTTTGCTCTGATAGTCTTAAAACGATCAATTGTTCTCGTGTTCATCTCAACTCTTGATTTGGTGGTTTCGATTGCTGAATATTGTTTACGATCTTCTGTATGTACCCTTTCAGTAGGAGTCAGCCAGATGAGTAACCAACATTATATTTTTTAAAAAATTGTTAATGGTGAACTGTAATTCAGCCAGATGAGTAACCAACATTATATTTTTTTTTATAAAATTGCCAATGGTGAACTGTAATTCTTTGGTAGGACGAAATTTGCAGTGAAGATTAAAGATTCATGGTCGATAAGCTCAATTATCCATGATGGAAGGCAACTCCCATATGACGAAATCTTGTGTACTATGATATTTTGTGTTAAAAAGTCACTTTGCATCTTTGTTAGAAAAACATTTAGTTCTTCCGGAAGTTTTGAAAGGCTGTTTTAGATGTAATCTCTTTCAGTGAATCAACACGTTCATTTTTTTTGGTTGTAACTGACTAGACCTTTGATATCAGACAAGTGATGGCATTGTAATGGCTTTAGAAGGTGATCCTTCCTAGGCATTTCTGCAGGATTGGATGTGACTAGTCTATCTAATCTTCATGCAAATTTAATTCAATGGATGTTTTCTAGGCATATTTGTGGACATGTTAACTTTAAGAGTCTTATGTTAGCGATGCTGAATAGGGTTTGTTTAGAGAACTTTTGGAATTTTGGGCTTAATAGGAAAAGTGATGTGAAGCTCTTTAGAATAGAAACAGAATAAGTAGAAAAAGGAAACCCTAGAAATCACTCTACGTGACACCTAAAGGAATTACTCCCCAGAAACTAGTATCTGGAAAGAAAACTTTTATTCATCAAAATATTGTATGTTCTGTACGTAACTGTCTAAAAACTGTTTATAAGAGCAAAAAACCAATAATGACAAAAAATACCTTGAGTCCCTATTGTTCTTACAGGCCAGATTTATAATCACAATCCATGTCCAAAAGAGTATTTATTTTGCATAATCTATATCCTAGTTGTATACTAAATAAGCGATCAAATGTGCTTTTTTAACACTTATTGAGCTTGATTTCATGCCTCAAAAGTGGCCCATAAAAGGAATAGCGAATTTACTTAGAAAACTCAAAATCAAATCACATGATAATTCTTTAAAATTAATAAAAACTTTGTGCTCTCTCTGGTGGGTGCATATAACCATGATGATGCCAAATTATAAACAGATCTAATTTGCATTGCCTGTGATTTATCAGTGGTGTGTTTGATTCCCATCAGTTAGTAGGTTATTCAAGAATTGAAGTCCCTTGTTGTGAGCATGATGGGATGGAAAAACAGTGACTTGGAACCTAATATATTGTCAAAATCCCATTGAGGCTTAAATTGTTGCCAAAATTCTGTTCCTTTATTCTGATGCTCTTCTCAATGAATTTAATCAACCTAGTAGTGGTATCCACCTGTCTAAACGAGTTGACAGCTTTTCCCTGATTTATCTCTGGTTTCTTCTTGAGAGCCCAATTCTATTTTATTGGTGTGCTACTGTTTCGAAAAGTCTTTACTTCTTCCCGAGGTGTTTTATGTTGAAGAAATTGTTCATTGGGAAGAGATACTGGTCTGTTAAAGATATGTTAAAAAATTATTAGTGCAAAAACTAAAAAAATACTGTGTATTTAAAGGTTGGGCATCAAGAAGCGGTATTGGGAGGATAATATATGTCCCTTTTCTTTGATCCATAGCTAGCAACTCACTGTACTAAGCGCAACAGTCTCACCCCCTTGGGAACTGAATCACCCTTTTTCTAAGTCAGCCTAACAGCCCTGGTACACCATGGATTGAATTAACTTGAATTCTGTGACGTATCCTAGATGTTTATTTATTCTTTTCAATCACCTTTCTGTTCTGACTATATTGATGGGAAACCAAAATATTGCCATTTTGTTCTTTTATGCATGGTTCATACTACCTTTCTCATCAAAAGAGAGCTGAAATAATATATATAGGTTGTGCTTCTATGTAACCATGTACCCCTTTAATTTTTATGATATTGATGATTGATTTAAAATCTAATCATTTATTGTCTTTAACATTACTTGTTTAGCTACGAGACCAAGTCTTATCCAAATCAAGTATGTGCATAGACCACATTTGCTTATATATATATATTCATGTGTACATTTTGAAAAATGTTTATATACATTAACATGTGTATTAGAATGTAATAATATTTTATAGAATCATTTGTCCACATAGTAGTGATATTTTCGATGTTGAAAAAACTACTTTAAAAATCGATATTTTAGCAGATGCTAAACACAATGCATGGAGTGGATTTTTCCTCAACCATCAAGATTTTAAATACAGAGGAGGTTATGAAGAAAGGGGGTTTCAAAGAAGCGAGACCGTATCATATATTAACAATTTTATTATGTACAACATTGCATATAGCATGTATGCTATTGTTTTGTAATAGTTAAAAATTGCTACATGGTACACGTTCATTTATTGGAAGTATCTTTGCCTTTTGATTTCTTAACCTGCAGCTGCATGATATATTGGCATTGGCCTCATTTACTATATGATGTTGTTTTTCCTTCTGTTTGTGGTGTTTGATTACTTTCTGATTTTGTGGTTTGATAATCTGCTGTAGGTACCACATGAAGGTCCCATGTGTGATCTTTTGTGGTCTGATCCTGATGACCGCTGTGGTTGGGGAATTTCTCCAAGGGGAGCAGGCTATACATTTGGACAGGATATTGCTGCTCAGTTCAATCACACCAACGGTCTCTCGCTTGTTGCAAGAGCACATCAGCTAGTCATGGAAGGCTACAACTGGTGCCAGGTATGTCAAAATTTAAGTGAGCTTAGAAGTTGATATTTCCAGGAATTCTTAGGTTTAGAGACCATGGAGTCCAGGGTTTGGCAGGTCTTGCTTAGTCTACTCTTGGGTGCCAGTTTGGATGGTTGACTAAAGCTCCATTTTGCATATTTTTTTCCAACATGGGAGCTGGATGGCCTGCCAAGGCTAAGATTTTCCAGGGTTCTCACACAAGAAGCTATAGTTAGTACTAGTTGGACATCTGATCATGTGCGGAGTTTGTTTGTTGTGGTGTAGGACAAGAATGTGGTTACAGTATTCAGTGCTCCAAACTACTGTTATCGCTGTGGTAACATGGCTGCAATACTTGAGATTGGGGAGAACATGGATCAGAACTTCCTTCAGTTTGACCCAGCTCCCCGACAAATTGAGCCCGACACCACGCGCAAGACACCTGACTATTTTTTGTAAACTGTCTTTGTTCCCTGCTGGTTGGTAATACTTCTTTCCCGCAGTTTCTCTGTAGATTTGTCTTAGAAAGGAGGAGTTTTGGCAAGTGGAGAGAGCTTATGTCATTCTTTTGTTTGGAGTTGTGTTCTGCTGCTGCTGCTGCTGCTATGTTCTATTGCTGCTTTGTTGCCTAGTTAGAGAACTCTTTTACAAGGCTTTTATTGTGCATTGTCTTGTATTTTTAAGAAAGAAAAGGTAGCAGCAATAACAAGACATCTTTTCTTTTATAATCTTGAATCCAGAGAAAAGTAAACTAAAGGAAAATTAAAGTGGAGAGAGAATCTGCAAACGGAACAAACCATACTCTGATTGGGTGTCTAAGGACACGATTTATACCAAATACGCACGTGCTAACTTTTCCTGCCAAAAAAGCGCCAGAAAAGCAGGGAAAAAGGGAAAAATCCAAAAGATGGATTGCATTTCTTGGGCTTGCATCATCCGTTTTATTTTAATGTCTTTTGTAGAATATGTTTGTGTTGCTGTTGAAATCAAAAAATTGGTTGCCAATATTAGTGATACACTATTGCAATTGTACGGAGGAGTGGCATGACTTTATTGGAATGTTGCCTCTGGAAAACTTGGACCGAAATGTCATGTCGATAGAACAGCAGAAACCTGGAGTTTGATTTGACTTATGAATGATATTTTGTATACCCAACTTTGAATTGAATATCGGAAGTTAATTTGACGCGAGATCTTGCTTGCTTGCCTGCCTACTGTAGGAGGACCGATTTCCACTTTGGAAAAGGGAAACATTTCCTCCAGATGTTCAGTAAAATAAGATGTTTAATGATGTCTGCAAGTTGCACTTCTGCTCTGCTGTTATTGAATTGGGTGGATTGGGTTAGGTGGGTTGGAGTTTAACATTTTAACTAATGTATAAAATTTCAATCATTTTCCGTTTATTAACGCAGTCTCAACCCTAATTAGTTTAAAAATCTATTTATTTAGGGTTGAAAGCTAGCAGATTTTTTAATGAACTACATCAAATAAAACAAATACTATGTTTGTAAAAATAAAAATTCTTAACAACTATGACATAAACATTGTGGGTAGAACAAGTAGGATATTGTAAAAATCTCACATCGTGCCGTGGATACTTTTTAGACTTTATACTTTTAGATGGGATATATGTGAAGGGTATGTTTTGTTGTAATAAAAAAATTTCAAATCATAACTTACCAATTTAAAATTTTCGTTCTCCATGATTATTTTATTTTAAAGCATTTTTTGACATTTTATATAATTGCTTTACTTTTTAATCATTTTTATATAATTACATATACAACTACATATACGATGAAGATATCTATTTTAATTTTACTTTCTTTACTTCCTTTTGTCATATTGTATTATTTTTTACTAATTTAAAATTTTACATTAAAAATTTTTTATCCAAAAAGTTTTATTACTTTCCTAACACATCTTAGAAGTGAAATCATCCATCAACAAAAAAAAGCTTAAATAAATATTTACGTAAAGGTGCTGGACTTGGTTTAGGTTGGTTAACAAGTTGAAAGGCTGGATACAGCTACTCATTAATTATTTATTTAACGATGTATTTGGCTAAAAGTGTATTTGGGAAGTTATAAAACTTTTAGATAAAAAGTTTTTAATCTATAAGTTTTTGAGATGAGGGAAAATGCTGTAATATGATAAGGGTAGTGGTGAGGAGTAAAGATAATAAAATTGAAATGGATTAGTCGTATAGGTGTACGTGTAAAAAATGATTGAAAAATCTGGTAGTTATATAAAGAAGATGAAAAAAAATGATTAAAAAAATCACAATTGTGAAGAATGAAAATTTTTCGTTGAAAAGTTTTATAGTTAAATGAATGCATCATGCAATAAAAATTTTTCAAATTAAAAATTTTTAATGAAACATTTTCCTCTCCATAACTATCTCATTTTTAATTATTTTTTCACGTTTTCTTATATAGCTTCTCTGTTTTCAGTAATTTATACACAAGTGTTCATACAACTAACTGATTTTAATTTTATTCTCCTTATTTTTCATCATTATGCTTATTATTTAATATCATTTTTTTTTCAAATTTTAAAAACTTTTAGATTAAAAATTTTTCTTTAAAAAGTTTAATCACTTCCTAAGCACACCATAAGTAGAGAGTGCCTTTCAAGTGCATACGGATTCTCTCTCCTGTTCTCGGCTCATATTAAAGAGCCCAGTCCATGGGTGGCCGAAAAAAAAAAATTTACAAATTTCTTCTACCATGAGAAATTTAATAATTTTTTATTTTTTTTTATGTTTGAGCAACAACATATACAAAAAGTGAACGTAGCAGAAATGAGAACGTTAAAGTGGATGAGCGTAAAACAAGAAAAAATAAAATTAGGAATGAAATAATTCGAGAAAATTTAAAAGTGAAATCAATTTGTGATAAAACGATAGAAAATATATTAAGATGATTTGGTTATAGTAAAAGGAGGCTTGAAATGACACCGCTTAGGAAGACAGAGTTTATCCAAGTAAAAGGTAGTAGGAGAATAAGAGGAAGCCTTAAAAAACATAGACAGAAGTAATTAAATAAGATTTAAAAATATTATAAATTACTAAAAATTTAATCTTAAATTGCCAAGAATAGCGTAATAGAATCCATGCAATGGACCCCACCTAGGTAGAAAATGACTTATGATGATGATAATGATGTTTGAAAATTAATAGAGAGGGATTGGGTGTGTCTATCCACTCCTTTTTTTGATTCTCAAATGTAAACTATAATGAAAACGTTTAAAAATTTGTCAAATTTTATATGTGAATAAAAAAAAAATATATATTTTTAATAGTCGTTGAAAATTTTCGGATTTATGGGCGACCGTTGGAGTCTCCGTGGATATTTTACAGCGGGAACTCAAAAATAAGCGAAATATCCATCATTTCATTGTGGATGGATGCTCCAGATCTGACGATTGTAGATGGACGGAGCAACTGCTAAAGATTAGGGGAAAACGATCTTACTAACCATGCTTAAGACGGGTGTAGTTTATGATGATTAGATTTTAATTCTATCCATTCAGGCGCATTTAGCTTCGGTGTACCCGTGCAAAGATCCATTTTTTTAATATTATGTTTTGAAATTTTTTTATACAATTGTTACTCTAAGTGTATTTAACATTCGTATCAATTTTTACCTTTTTTATAGATTTATAGATATTTATTTTGGTTTTTAAAAATCAGCGGTATTTTAGTAAATTTAAATAACTAAAAATGCCAATGATTTTTAAAATCCAAATTAAATATTTAAAAATCTCTAAAAAGGATAAAAATTAATATACATGTTAAATAAACTAGATTAACAGTTGTATAAATTTTTTTTTTAAAAAATAAAAATTGGGTATTTGCACCCGGGTGCACTGAAGCTAAATGTACCTGGGTGCATACGATCAGTTTCCTTTATGATTTGATAGATGTGAGCAGCACTGCTGCTGCAGAGCATCTGCGGGCAATTAATCTAAAACCCAACCGTCCTTAATGATTCCTTAAGAAGAATAGGTTGAACATGATGATCATGATGATGATAATACCAATCACTTGTTCGGGGCATCGGCTGTGTTGGTCATAATCACTGTCTGGTATGATTAATGATGTTAAGGTAGATAGACAGACGAATAGATATACAGATAGAGAGAGAGATAGATAGATACATACATACATATGGGCTTTGCTTTTATGTAACTACGTTATATAGAAGTGGAGCCATGTAGCCCCTTTAAAATCAAAATTTTAATCATTGATGGAAAATTCAATCTATTCATTGTATTTAATATCTTTTTGTTTATTTAGGAGATTAAGTTTCATCCCGATCAAGTATATTTATGAGACACATTTGTTGAAATATATATATATATATTCATGTGTAAATTTTGAAAATTGCTAAAATATAAATTTTTAAGCAGTATTTTTGAAATTTAAACCGTCCAAAATATTATTTCTATATGAGTAAATGATTTTATAAAGTATTACTATATTCTAATACATGTATAAATGGATATAAGCATTTTTCGTAATTTACACATGAATATATATTTTTTAATGAATGTGATTCATAAACATACTTGATTGGATAAAACTTGGTCTCTTAGATGAACAAACAATGTTCAATACAATAAATAGATTGCATTTTACATTAAGAATCAAAATCTTAACTTTTAAAGAGGTTTATATGGCCCCGCTTATATGTAAACTCGTTATATAGAAGTGAAACTGCATACATATATAATCCCTCTATCTTTAAGATGTTGATTGATTGTTGCAAAATTTAATCAATCTATTATATTTAAGATCATACATTTAGTTAAGAGACCAAGTTTCTTTCAAATCAAATATGTGCATGTCTGCATTAATTTGTTTAAAAATAGACATGTTCATGTGTAAATCAGGAAAAATGTTTAGATCTATTCACATATGAATTAAAATATAATAATACTTTATCGGATATTTTAAATGATTTAGATGTTGAAAATATGCCCTAAACTATTTTTTAATATTAAATTATTTTATTATACTGAGTTTACACATTTAAAGATGAGGTTAATATACAATGACACTGAACAAGTGAGAGGATTTTTATGATAATATAGATAATGCTAAATAAATAGATGGAGTGACTATCAAAATATTAAAAAATAAAAGAAGTTATATAGAAGCAAAATGGTATATGCGCGCACACACATTTTGTGTATTGGCTTTGCAGGTTAAATAAAAGCGATTTCGTGTAATCCTCTCCATTCTCAAGATGTTGATGATTGATGCAAAATTCAACTCATTTATTGTATTTAACATCATTTGTTTAGCTAAAAGACTAAGTTTTATCCAAAATAAATACGAGCATGGGCTACATTAACTCAAAAATAGGAGGGAATGAAGCTGTATGCTGGCGAGGTTTGTTGGCTTGCTGTCAAAGACATCCCACTGCCTGATGAAGAAGAAGAGGATTACCTCTATTGGGGGAGGGAACCTAATGGAGTTTTTTCTGTGAGATCAACATAGAAGGTAGCCTTGGAGTTGAAGAAGACTGATGAGGACATCTCCCCGTTACCACACATGGAAGAACCTGAAGGCCTGATTGATGCTCAGTGGAAGACTGATGCCCCTAAGAAAGTTCAACATTTTGGATGGCGGGTGATTACCAACTCACTACCTACCAAGGAAAATCTGGTTCAGCAGGGGGTGCTAATTGACCCCTTGTGTTTGGTTTGCGCATACTGATCGTCACTGCAAGACATCAACCATATTTTTTGGAAGTGCAATAAGATTGCACCCTTGCTCAGAGGCATATCTTTAGGTAGTGTAGGTTTTTACAATTCACAAGATATATGGGAAGTTCTCGAATTTGCATATTGATGTAAGAACTCGAACTTGCTGGTTCTCATCATTACTGTGTGGTGGAGAATTTTTTTTTTGTGAAGAACAAGGGTATAACAGAGGAGGATCTTGCAAAACTAGACGATGCTACTAGCTGGCCAAGGAATACCTGCACTATTTCAATTACCTCAAATTACATAGAAATAGCAGAATTATCCCGGAGGAAAGCAAGGCTCCATGGGACTTGCTTACAAGGGGGTGGCTCAAGATGAACGCGGATACGGGGAGCTCCAACCCATGGGAAGGGTTTCCCATGAGAGACTCATGGGAACCCTAATCTCCACCGTCCATTTATTCTCAACGGCTAAGATGCGTTTGGGTATTTTCGGAAGCCATGAAATTCGAAAGGGGAATTGAGTTAAATGGCTAAGATGCGTTTGGGTATTTTTGAAAGCCACGAAATTCGAAAGGGGCATAGAGTTTACGCCTCGTACTTGCACCTCTCCTCGAACTCCACTCTCCTTCTTTCTTCCTCCCCCCTTCTTCTTTGTTCCTCCATGTTGCTTATTACTGTCGCTAGATAGAATTTGGGAGATTGATCTATGAAGGGATTCAGATAGATTGCTGCCAGTTCGATGAGTTTTCGATGGATGCCTAATGTCATGGATCTCATGGCTAATGGGTCGAAGCCATCGGATTTCTGGTAGTGGTTGGATGGGCTTTCGATATGGCTTTTATGGCTGCCAACAAGTGCAGTATTTGCTAGAAAAGGGGGGACTAGGGCCTGATTGCACATGGGTATTGGAATGGGAAGAAGGGTTGCAAGTAGTTTGATTGCTAGGGACTATGATAGCTACCAGGCTTAAGGGATTTGCACCCGTTTTTGATTGACATGATTTGATATGCAATTTAACGGCTTAGATGGCTGGATTTGAAAAAATATGGGTCGCCGAGGATGAGCTTTTCATGGCTGTTTGCTACCCGGAATCGAAGGGATGAAAGTAGCCAGAAAAATCTATTTTTAAGTTATTTTTTCACTCAATTAGGTTGGCTGAAGAAGAGGCAATAATGTTGTATTTTTCCACTTAGACGGTGGCAGCCATGAGTGAGTTTTCGAGGAGGAGAGTAAAAATTTTTGGTGGTCTAGCGGACCACTTGAATTCGTGCACATGCAGATCGTTATTTGCAATATAGAGCATTCAAAACAAATTTACAAAAATTCCCCAATAATCTAACAGAATCCCCCAAATTATGTAAATATAATTTGTGTAAAAAATATAATTGTCACTAGTTATTGCATCAAAACCTTAATTTCAATGTAATTTCTTTTAAAATGAAGTGAAAATGATATAAAATCACTACAAAAATGACGTAATTTTTGATAAATTTTTTATCTAATACAAATATTCATTAAATTAATAATACTCTATTTTTAAATTGATATTTTCTTCCGTAAGATATGAATTGTTATAATCGCATGCATCTTTACACCGATGACGTAGCAAATAAGAAAATTAGATTTTAAGTGAATTTCTTAGTAGCTATAAATCAGACGATTTATGTGTAATTTGAAAATTTATTTTTAATATTTTATTTATTTTATAAATTTTGAGAGCCCCTTAAAATTTTTTTAGTAAAATTTGGTAGTTTTTAATTAGTTTTTACTCATGGTTTATGCTCGAAATCATTCTCCAAGCGCTCATTTTAAGAAAATCAAAACAAAAATTAAATAAATTTAAAAAATGGTCAAATTTTATGTGTGAATATATGTTTTAAATTATACATTTACACGATATGATCATTGAATCTATGACTTGTATATATTTCAAATTATACATTTACATGATATAATAATTGTTACTAATCTTTGAAAATAAGTTTTAATCATCAATATATTTTTAAATTTTATTTAATAAAAATATAGAAACACAGTATTTAAGATAATTTTTAATATTTTCTAATTTATAATATAGAATGTGACAACTTATGCACTTGAAAGGATAAGAAATTAGCTAATTCAAAGTAAACATTCAAAAAATGATAAATATTTTTTTATGAATAATATATTTAGCTTAATAATTTAAAAAATAAAAATGCAAATATATGGCTTTTACTATAGTAGAAAATATCCCCGTTGTCATTATAGCAAATACTTATAACGTTAGTAAGTATGTGCATGAACTTTTCTTTTTAGGCCTTGCTGGTAACATTTGTTCATGGAGAACAATGGGATGCATGGGAATTGAGAAATATCCATCCTATTTTTAAATCATCATTTTTGGTAGAGTTAATCTTCAATCCAAATTCACTTAAATCATGAAAACTTTGTTGAAGATTTTTTATTTGAATGACTTATTTTTAATTTAATTTAAATTAATATTGATATAGATTTTATTTTTTGAATGAAATTTATAATTTATTTTTGGCAGTCCATCTAAAATAAAAAATTAGATCAAGTTAGATTTAGTTAGATGCTGTTAGATCTATTTACATGTGATTAGATTTAGAAAATTTTATTAAATCGTATTATCTGAGTTTTAATTTTTGTATTAAAGTATAAATGACCTTATAAGGGGTCTAGAATCATATTATAGATGTTAAATTAGGATTAACTTATTAATATTAAAAGTTAAATTGGTTAGATGTTGCTAGATGTTGTTAGATATCGTTAGATCCGGTTAGATGCTGTTAGATGCAATTAGATGTTGTTAGATGCCATTAGATTAAGGTGGATTTCATTAAATTATATTATTTGGGTCCTTATAAGGGGCTTAGGATTATATTACAGGTGTTAAATTAGGATTAACTTATTAATATCAAAAGTTATATTCGGTTAGAGGTCGTTAGATGCTTTTGGATGTCGTTAATGTCGTTAGATGAAGTTAGATATCGGTAGATGCTATTAAATTAAGGTGGATTTCATTAAATCTCATTATCTGAGTTTTAAATTTTGTAATTATGGTATAGATGAGCTTATAAGGGGCTTAGGATCATATTACAGGTGTTAAATTAGGATTAACTTATTAATATCAAAAGTTAGATTTAGTTAGATGTCGTTAGATGTTGTTAGTATTGGTCCCGAGTTTATGGCAAAGTCCAAGAGGGGAGGGGTGAATTGGGTCTTTTAAGAAAATACTTTCGTAGCTGGAAAACTCAACCCCTTGAGAATTTTGTCTCTCTTGAATGAAAAACGTGAAATATAAAAACAGTAAATAATAGAACTCAAGAAGTTATGGTTGTTCGGGACAATCCGCCCTACTATACTCCAAAAACTCTTCTTAGTGTCCTGGGTTCCACTAAAACAGGATTTCAATACCGTAGAGCCCTTGCTCTTTTCTAGATGTCAGCTCTAGGGGGTCTTATACAAACTCAGCACAAGTAGGTAACAAGTTCTACTCCAATCACGCACTACTTGCCTTCACTTGGTCTTAGTCTCCAATACTAAACCAAGTGGAATACAAATGATTAATGAATAAAGAAAGATACGACACTTTACAGTTATGTAGGAAAATTCAAGCACAAAGTAGAGCTTGTTGAAGAAGTTGAAGATTGAGCAATTCAGCACTTACCAGTTTGATGCAGTGTTCTTCTTAAAAACTTTCTTGTAGATCACTTGAATACTATATAATGAGGAAGTTGAACTCAATCAATATTCTCTTATCTACCCTTCCTCGTTCATTTGAAGAGTCTTAAATAAAGGAGAGTAAATTTGAACGTTTGGAGGTAGGTGACACACATTTAATGCGCCAACGTTCGAATTTTTCCAACTGTTGCGATTCAAGTCTCACTTGGAGTTGACCTGGGATGCGATTTCATTCAAGTCACAGAGTGGAGTCGACTTCGGATGTGACTTCGCCAAAGTCGCAGACTGGAGTTGACTTTGGATGTGATATCGCCTTCTGCTTCCCAATCAAGTTCCATACTTAAGTTGATTTGGTCTTCAGACTTGACCCAAGTCATTGGTGGAGTCGACTTCGGATGCAACCTCATCATTATGCTTTCCAGTCAAGTTTCGTACTTAAGTCGACTTGGTCTTTAGACTTGACCTAAGTCACAGGTGGAGTCGACTTCAGATGCGACTTCACCAGCCATCTGACTTCTTGGAACTTTTGACTAGTTGTAATCTTCTTTGTGTGTTAGCCTTTCCTTGTTCTTCATATTTTCATGTGTAAAGATATTCATTTGGGCTTTAATCCTTCCCATTTTTCATGACATTCGAGCTTGTTCAATATTCTTTGATCACTTGAAATAGACTCTCTAAGTGGTCTTGATTTAAGCTTGTCATTGTCTCTTAACTTTGACTTCATTTTTCTGAAAGAGGAGTTTAGTACCATTTTAGTCTTTGTTTTCACTTAAGTCGTGAGTTTGAGTTGACTTCAGGTGTGACTTTAACCAAGTGATATGAGACTTGACTCTGTCGCTTCAATTCCTATTACTGAAGTTCTCTCAAGTCGCAGTTGGAGTCGACTTGGTGTTGTGACTTCACCAAGTCGCAGGCGAAGTCGACTTCGGTTGCGATTTCGTCTATCTAGCAGTCCAGATTTCAGCGCTGTCAAATTTTTGGGCCTTGAGTTGATGCCTGAGTCGCTTGGTATACGACTTGGCCTGCCAATCTTTTGACCTTTGAGTGTTTAAACCTTGACAACACTTAATCAACACATTAGTATTAAAATGATTCTCAAATTGAGTTGTTAATAATCAAAACATGAATTGTGCTTAATTTGCCATATGTTTACAACAGTTAGATATCGTTAGATCCGGTTAGATACTGTTAGATGTGATTAAATGTTGTTAGATACAATTAGATTAATGTGGAGTTCATTAAATCATATTATCTGAGTTTCAAATTCTGTAATTAATGTATAAATGATCTTATAAGGGGCTTAGGATCATACTACAGGTGTTAAATTAGGATTAACTTATTAATATCAAAAGTTAGATTCAGTTAGATGCCGTTAGATTCTGCTAGATGTCATTAAATCCAGTTAGATGCTATTAGATGTTGTCAGATGCCATTAGATTAAGGTGGATTTCATTAAATCTTATTATCTGGGTTTTAAATTATGTAATTAAGGTATAAATGACCTTATAAGTGTTGGTCCCGAGTTGATGGCAAAACCCAAGAGGGGAGGGGTGAATTGGGTATTTAAAAAATTATATCTTAAACAGAAGCTTATCCCCGGATTAATCCAGTCCCCTTAATGGAGAAACGAAATGGAAAGCAATGTAAATAGCAGAAGTATAAATCAAGCACACAGGATTTTTATAGTGGTTCGGGCAACCTCCCTACTCCACTCTTCCAAGCTCACACTCCTTGTGACTTGGGTTCCACTATTGTTTCTCTCAATACAATTAGAGCCACTGCTCTCTTCTAGATTCCAGCTCTAGGTGGCATCAACAAAACACAGCACAAGTAGGTGATGAGTCATACTCCAATCACACACTACTTTGCTTACACTTGATCTTAGTTCCTCAAACTAAATCAAGTTTAACACATACAACAAAAACAATAAGAAAACTACACTTTACAGATGTGTAGAAGCAGTTTGGCGCAGAGAAGAACTTGTTGAAGTGGCTTTGTATGATCAGTAGTTGAGCTCTTGCAGTTTGAAGCAAAGTTCTTCCTCTTTGGTTAGCTTGATCTCTTTAAAGCTCTTGTAGATGGTAGTTATGCACTCTTAATGATTTTCAGGTACTTCCCTCGTTCACATTCAATCTCTTTTATAATCGTGGAGGGAATCCGAACGTTAGAGGGTAGGTGGCGCGCATTTAATGCGCCAACGTTCGAAAAAATTCCGACCGTTGCGACCCAAGACGCATGTGGAGTCGACTTCGGATGCGACTTCGCCCAAGTCGCAGATGGAGTCGACTTCGGGTGCGACTTCGCTTCTCCGTCGCAACTTCAAGTTTCAGTCAGGGTCGACTTGGGCATCAATTTGACCCAAGTCGTAGGTGAAGTCGACTTCAGGTGCAACTTCACCTTCTCAGGTTCCAAGTCTGAGTCTTGAGTCGACTTTGGCTTCCGACTTCAACTCAAGTCGATCATGGAGTCGACTTGGGTTGCGACTTGACTTGGTCTTCGTCAAAGTATGCTTTGTTCTTCATTTGATCTTCCTCTATCTTGCTTGGCTTGTTTTCTTGATGATTCTTAGGAGAGCTTGAGTCTTGAATCATGCGCATTGCTTTGCATTTGACTCAGTTGGTCTTTAAGACTTGATAGACTTGATTTGATCTCTATCTTGAATCTTTGCTTTGAACTTGAGTGAGAGATTCTTTGAATAGGCTTTGAATCTGCATCTTTGAAGTCTGAACTTCTCAAGTCGCGGATGAAGTCGACTTTGTCTGCGACTTCACCCAAGTCGCGCCTGGAGTCGACTTGTCCTGCGACTTGGGCAGCTTCGTGCCCCACAATTCAGCTCTGGACAGTTTTTCATGTTTGAAGTCGATAGCGAGGTCGACTTCGTTTGTGACTTGGCTTCCAAGTCGCATGTGGAGTCGACTTGGGTTGCGACTTCACCTGCAAGTTGATTTTGCCTTTGAGGTTCTTTCTCAAGTCGATAGTTAAGTCGACTTTGGGATCGACTTCACCCTAAGTCGAAGTCCAAGTCGACTTGGGGATCGACTTGGCTACTTAATTTCCTTAAAATAAATGGCAAACTCATTAGTCCTTTAAATATACTCAAGTTAGTTGTTGTTAATCATCAAAACTTAATCTTTGGTCAATTTTACTTTGTTTTGAAGTATTGTTTCCAACAATCTCCCCCTTTTTGATGATTGACAAAACTAAATTGAGCTTATACCTTTCAAGATGGATGTATTTAAATAGTCTTCGAAAACAGAGTATAAGCAATCATTCCATAACTTTCAAAACAGATTTTTAGCAATCATTCAATTCATATAAGCACATTTCAATCATAAGCAAGTTTCATATCATTCATGTTTTCAATTTACTATGTAAAGCAAAAGGAATGAAACTCCTAAATACAAACTACCCAACCCAAAATAATAAAAAGTTCTAATCAATTTCTATTCTATCTCCCCCTTTTTGTCAATCTTTCAAAAATGATTCAATTACCAAAGACTTGGTGAATTGAAATTGGAAAATGGGATAGACAGACTGAGTTTGTTTGATGGGACGGACATGAGCTGATGAGTAGAAGGAGGAAACGGGTGTGGGAGAAGGCTCGCGATGAACTGAACCCGATTCGAAGGGATCAAGTTCAGGCATGGGTCGCTTCTTGTGACGGCATGAGGCGAGATGATATCGGATGATACGCAATTCCCGATCGATTCGATCCTGTCGGGAATGCATGTCGTTGATCGCCGTCAACACCTCGGTCACAAGACTCGTCATTCGATCTTCTTGGTAACCCATTTCTTCCCGTAGAGCTGAGATTTCTGCCTTTATGCTCTGGAGCGTCGCCTCTTGTGATGAAGTAGGAGGCGCTCTCTCGGGTGCAACGAATCCATGAGGAGAATGAGATCCGTGCGACATGGGAGATGCAGGTTGTGCAGGCGATGCCTCGGGAGCTTGCTCCCCCTCAGCTTGTGCGTCGTCCTCTGGTTCTCGGATTGGCTCGCCTATCTTCTCCCTTATTCGATCATCCCTGAATTGCTCCAGATTGATCTTCATACTTTGGAGCAAAGCCTTGTTGATGGCGTTTGTCGTCTTGGGAACTTCAAATGGTTCCCCATCTATGTCAACCTCAAATCGTTCAAGGATCTTTGTGATCCAGGAACCGTAGGGTAGCACGCCTCGTGGGTTAACCTTTTTACTTGCCAAGGCTTCGAGGAAGAGTCTAGGAAGACTGATCTTTACCTTATTGACCAGTTTCCATAAGATCATTGCTTCCTGTGGATTGAGTTGATTTCTTCCGCCTCCTTTTGGCAAGATACAATGGGCGATTAGCAGACGGATGACCCTGAGTCTGGGAGGAAGATCCATGTAATGTAGGAATTTGGTGCCCGCATGGTACTTGTTACTCTTTGTCAGCTCATTGTAAACCTTGTCCATCGTCAGATCTTGGGGAAGCCTTTCTTCTTCATAGGGCACTTCGAGAATGCTCCCAATTCTCCTTATGGCTTCGTTTTGATTTGGATTATTCATCGAGCCCAGATACATCTCACTTCCCTTGACGTAGGAGCAAAACTTGGTGTCATCCCATAGATAATAGAAGAGTCTTGTGAGATCAGGATAGATCCTTTCGTCGGATTTGAACAGTTGTGTCCATCCTTGGAAGTCTAGCAGCTCTTCTATATCGAACTCATAGTCGCTCAGAAATTTGAAGTCTATGATCTTAGGAATGAATACCTTTCGCTCATAGAAGTGTTTGTAGAAGCGGCTATGTTGCAACTCGGTCTTGAAGTAGTTTGTGGGCATTTTCAAGACTTGCCCCTTCTTGATTGGAATTCTTGAGGAGTATGAGCTTTCAGGTTGGCTTTCAGACCTTGGAGCTCGATCGGTTGATTGAGTGGTGGTTTGGAAGCGAACCCGTCTACCCGTCGATGTAGAGGGTTCTTCTCTAGTCCTTTTTGCCGATGTCCTCTGTCTTCTAGGGACATCTTCTTCAGTGGTAGATTGAGAAGGTCTGGGCACAGGCCTTTGGGTTGGCTTTTTGACTGCTAGCTTTGGAAGTCTTGGTTTTGGGGCCATTGATTTGGTTTGGAGTTGGAAACTGAGAGATAGGATTTGGGATTTGGGAGTTTTAGAGACGGAGAGAGTAGTTGAGGGAGAGAGATATGTGAGAGAAGTGGAGAAAGTTTGGGGTTTGGAAAGGAAAGAGAGAGATAAGGAGCTGCCGAAAATGGCTTGCCGGAGGAGATAGAAAGAGTTGGCCGGAGAAGAAATTGTTGGAAACAATACTTCAAAATAAGGTAAAATTGACCAAAGATTAAGTTTTGATGATTAACAACAACTAACTTGAGTATATTTAAAGGACTAATAAGTTTGCCATTTGTTTTAAGGAACTTAAGTAGCCAAGTCGATCCCCAAGTCGACTTGGACTTCGACTTAGGGTGAAGTCGATCCCAAAGTCGACTTAACTATCGACTTGAGAAAGAACCTCAAAAGCAAAATCAACTTACAGGTAAAGTCGCATCCCAAGTCGACTCCACATGCGACTTGGGAAGTCAAGTCGCAAACGAAGTCGACCTCGCTATCGACTTCAAACATGAAAAACTGTCCAGAGCTGAATTTTGGGGCACGAAGCTGCCCAAGTCGCAGGCCAAGTCGACTCCAGGTGCGACTTGGGTGAAGTCGCAGACAAAGTCGACTTCATCCGCGACTTGAGAAGTTCAGACTTCAAAGATGCAGTTTCAAAGCCTATTCAAGGAATCTCTCACTCAAGATCAAAGCAAAGATTCAAGAATGGAGATCAAATCAAGTCTATCAAGTCTTAAAGACCAACTGAGTCAAATGCAAAGCAAGGCGCATGATTCAAAACTCAGGCTCTCCTAAGAATCATCAAGAAAACAAGCCAAGCAAGATAGAGGAAGATCAAATGAAGAACAAAGCGTATTTCGCAAAGACCAAGTCAAGTCGCAACCCAAGTCGACTCCAATGATCGACTTTAGTTGAAGTCGAAAGCCAAAGTCGACCCAAGACTCGGACTTGGAAATCTGAAGAACTGGAGTCGCACACGAGGTCGACTCCAGGTGCGACTTGGAAACCAAGTCGCATCCATCTTCGACTTGGAAAATAACGGTAGAATTTTTGAACGTTGGAGTTCATTTATTGCACGCCAACCACTTCTACAACGTTCATATTCTCCTCAATCTATATAAGGACCCTCAAATGAACGAGAATATATACAAGAACATTACAAGACACTACTATATACTCTACAAAGTCCAAAGAGAGAAAAGAAGTGCTAGAGAGGAATCCTTTTCACTTTTCTCCATTTTTGAGTGGTCCATATACATTCTAAGGAAGAAGAGAGCTTCAGGTTGCACGCTGCTTCATCAAGAATCATCCAAGCTGCTTCCGAATTCTTCCTCAAGCTCAACCTGTCTACAGATCTCTGTAAAGTGTAGTTTTTCTTATTTCAAAGTCTTGTTGTATTAACCTTGATTTAGCTTGAGTAGCTAAGATCAAGTGTATGCAAAGTAGTGTGTGATTGGAGTGGAACTCATCACCTACTTGTGCAGTGAGTTGTGTATGCCCCCTAGAGCTGGAATCTAGAAGAGAGCATAGGCTCTAAGTTGTGTATGCCCCGTAGAGCTGGAATCTAGAAGAGAGCATAGGCTCTAAGTTGTTTATGCCCCCTACAGCTGGAATCTAGAAGAGAGCGGAGACTCTAAGTGTATTCGAGGAATACATACTGGATCTATACGCGCAATCCGACATTCTAACCATTGGTAGAAAGAAATATGTATTTGTCATAGTTGATGATTTTTCAAGATTCACATGGATAATTCTCTTAGCTAGTAAAGACGAAGCCTTCTCTATGTTTGCAACTTTTGTAAATTTGGTGCAAAATGAAAAACAAAGTACTATTGTGACCATAAGAAGCGATCATGGTGGCGAATTCGAAAACAAACGATTCATGGAATTTTGCAATGAAAAAGGAATTTACCACACATTTTCTGCACCAAGAACTCTACAACAAAATGGAGTAGTAGAAAGGAAAAATAGAACTATACAAGAGATGGCTAGAACCATGCTAAATGAGAGCAATTTATCCAAGAAATTTTGGGGTGAAGCCGTAAGCACAGCTTGTCATGTTTTGAACCGAGTTATCATTCGAGCAATCTTGAAAAAGACCCCATATGAACTATGGAAAGGAAGGAAACCAAATATTTCTTATTTTCATGCTTTTGGATGCACATGCTATGTTTTGAACAATGGAAAAACCAACTTGAGAAAACTAGATGCTAAAAGTGATGAGGCTATATTCTTTGGTTACTCATCAAATAGCAAAGCATATAGAGTATTCAATAAACGAAACCAAGTTGTAGAAGAATCCATACATGTTGTATTTGATGAAATTAACCAAGCTCCGAGGAAGGAGGATGAACTAAGTGATGCAGATGAGACAAAAAGAAAAGAACGACCAAAGGAACTCGAGCTCAAGCCAGAAAATCTCATGGAGGAAGAGGTAAGTGAAGGTAATGATTCTTACAAACCTCCAACTGATTTAAAGTTCAAAAATGCCCATCCAATTGAGCAAGTTATTGGAAATGTATATGAAGGAGTGAAAACTAGAAGATCAAAACAAAACGATTATGGTCAATATGCCTTTGTATCTAAAATTGAACCAAATACCATTGAACAAGCTCTCAATGATGAAAATTGGGTTATTGCAATGCAAGAAGAGCTAAACCAATTCGAAAGGAACAATGTATGACATTTAGTTCCTAGACCAAATAATCACACTATCATTGGTACCAAATGGGTATTTAGGAACAAATTAGATGAAAGCGGACTTGTAATTAGAAACAAGGCCAGATTAGTAGCCAAAGGGTATTCTCAAGAAGAAGGAATCGATTTTGAAGAATCATATGCACCCGTGGCTAGATTAGAAGTCATACGGATTCTACTAGCATTCGCTTCTCATATGAATTTCAAATTGTTCCAAATGGATATAAAAAGCGCATTTCTGAATGGCTATTTGAATGAAGAAGTATATGTTGAACAGCCCCCTGGTTTTGAAGAAATGAATCAATCAAAGTATGTTTACAAATTAACCAAAGCGCTATATGGATTAAAGCAAGCTCCAAGAGCTTGGTATGAAAGGTTGAACAAATTTTTGATTGATCAAGAGTTTCTAAGAGGGAAGGTAGATACTACTTTGTTCATCAAATACAAAAACAAAAATATTTTAATTGTATAGATTTATGTAGATGACATAAGTTTCGGTGCTACTGACGAAAATCTTTGTCAAGAATTTTCTAAGATTATGCAGAGCGAATTCGAAATGAGCATGATGGGAGAATTAAATTTCTTCCTTGGACTGCAAATTAAGCAACAAAGTGAAGGGATATTCTTGAACCAGTCCAAGTATGTCAAGGAAATGCTCAAGAAATTTGGAATGCAGAATAGCAAAGGAGCAAACACTCCAATGAGCTCTACAATCAAGATCGACACGGACGAAAACGGTAAAAGTATCGATCAAAAGCTTTATAGAAGCATGATAGGATCCTTGTTATATTTAACTGCTTCTAGACCCGATATTCTATTCAGTGTTTGTATGTGCTCTAGATTTCAAGCATGCCCAAAAGAATCACATCTACTTGCTGTAAAAAGAATTTTTAAATATTTGATAAAAACTGCCAATCTTGGACTATGGTATCCAAAGGGGACAACCTTTGATCTAATCGGCTATTCGGATGCAGATTTTGCCGGATATAAAGTAGATAGAAAGAGTACTAGTGGAACTTGTCAGTTTCCTGGACATATGTTAGTTTCATGGTACTCAAGAAAATAAACAAGTGTGGCTCTATCTACTGCGGAAGCCGAATACATAGCCGCCGGTAGTTGTTGTGCCCAATTGCTTTGGATGAAACAGCAATTAAAAGACTATGGTATTGATTATGTTAATATTCCTATTAGATGTGATAATACAAGTGCAATTTGTCTGACTAAAAATCCTGTACTGCATTCAAGAACCAAGCATATTGATGTGAGACACCATTTTATTCGTGAACATGTTGAAAATCATGATGTATGTTTAGAATATGTGAAAACTGAGGACCAAATTGCTGATATCTTTACCAAACCATTAGCCAAAGAGTCATTCTGTAAAATTAGGAATGATATGGGGATGATAGAGCTAAATTAAGAAAAATTAAACAAGAAACTGAAATTTGAAAAAGGCAAGTCAATGGGTCAAGTCGACTCCATGGGAGCCAAGTCGACTCCGCCAAGTCGACTTGGGAAAGTGAAGTCGACTCCGCTCCAACAGCGAAGTTGACTCCACAGGGTCGAAGTCGACTCCGCTCAAAGGCGAAGTCGACTCCAAGGGACCGAAGTCGACTTCGCCTAGGGCAAGTCGACTCCGCGAGCGCGCGACCGTCCAAATTCCCCTCTCTCTATCCTTTTTCTTTCCTTTCCGTTTCTTCTTTCTCATTTTCCCATTTTTTCTCTCTTTCCTACTTCCGAAAACTCTGTTTTCCTTCTCGGCTCCGGCGATTTCTTCTCCGGCCAATTCTTTCCATCTCCTCCGGCAAGCCATTTCCGGCAGCTCCTCATCTCTCTCTTTCTTTTCAAAACTCCAAACTTTCTCCACTTCTCTCACATATCTCTCTCCCTTAACTACTCTCTCCGTCTCTAAAACTCCCAAATCCTATCTCTCAGTTTCCAACTCCAAACCAAATCAATGGCCCCAAAACCAAGACTTCCAAAGCTAGCAGTCAAAAAGCCTACCCAAAGGCCTGTGCCCAGACCTTCTCAATCTACCACTGAAGAAGATGTCCCTAGAAGACAAAGGACATCGGCAAAAAGGGCTAGAGAAGAACCCTCTACATCGACGGGTAGACGGGTTCGCTTCCAAACCACCACTCAATCAACCGATCGAGCTCCAAGGTCTGAAAGCCAACCTGAAAGTTCATACTCTTCAAGAATTCCAATCAAGAAGGGGCAATTCTTGAAAATGCCCACAAACTACTTCAAGACCGAGCTGCAACATAGCCGCTTCTACAAACACTTCTATGAGCGAAAGGTATTCATTCCTAAGATCATAGACTTCAAATTTCTGAGTGACGATGAGTTCGATATAGAAGAGCTGCTAGACTTCCAAGGCTGGACACAACTGTTCAAATCCGACGAAAGGATCTATCCTGACCTCACAAGACTCTTCTACTATCTATGGGATGACACCAAGTTTTGCTCCTACGTCAAAGGCAGCGAGATGTATCTGGGTTCTATAGATAACCCAGATCAAGATGTAGCTTTAATGAGAATAGGGAGCATTCTTCAAGTACCCTATGAAGAAGAACAACTTCCTAATGACCTAACAATGGACAAAATCTACAATGAGCTGACAAAGAGCAACAAGTACCATGCGGGCACCAAATTCCTACATTACATGGATCTTCCTCCCAGACTCAGGGTCATCCGTCTGCTAATCGCCCATTGTATCTTGCCAAAAGGAGGCGGAAGAAATCAACTCAATCCACAGGAAGCAATGATCTTATGGAAACTGGTCAATAAGGTAAAGATCAGTCTTCCTAGACTCTTCCTTCAAGCCTTGGCAAGCAAAAAGGTTAACCCACGAGGCGTGCTACCCTACGGTTCCTGGATCACAAAGATCCTTGAACGATTTGAGGTTGACATAGATGGGGAACCATTTGAAGTTCCCAAGACGACAAACGCCATCAACAACGCTTTGCTCCAACGTATGAAGATCAATCCCGAGGCATCGCCTGCACAACCTGCATCTCCCATGTCGCACGGATCTCATTCTCCTCACGGATCCGTTGCACCCGAGAGAGCGCCTCCTACTTCATCACAAGAGGCGACGCTCCAGAGCATAAAGGCAAAAATCTCAGCTCTACGGGAAGAAATGGGTTACCAAGAAGATCGAATGACGAGTCTTGTGACCGAGGTGTTGACGGCAATCAACGACATGCATTCCCGACAGGATCGAATCGATCGGGAATTGCGTACCATCCGATATCATCTCGCCTCAGGCCGTCACAAGAAGCGACCCATGCTTGAACTTGATCCATTCGAATCGGGTTCAGTTCATCGCGAGCCTTCTCCCGCACCCGTTTCCTCCTTCTACTCATCAACTCATGTCCGTCCCATCAAACAAACTCAGTCTGTCTATCCCATTTTTCAATTTCAATTCACCAAGTCTTTGGTAATTGAATCATTTTTGAAAGATTGACAAAAAGGGGGAGATAGAATAAGGGAATTGAGTAGAATTTCTTGAATTTTGGGTCGGGTAGTTTGTATTTAGGAGTTTCATTCCTTATGCTTTACATAGTAAATTGAAAACATGAATGATATGAAACTTGATTATGATTGAAATGTGCTTATATGAATTGAATGATAGCTAAAAATCTGTTTTGAAAGTTATGGAATGATTGCTTATACTCTGTTTTCGAAGACTATTTAAATGCATCCATCTTGAAAGGTATAAGCTCAATTTAGTTTTGTCAATCATCAAAAAGGGGGAGATTGTTGGAAATAATACTTCAAAACAAGGTAAAATTGACCAAAGATTAAGTTTTGATGATTAACAACAACTAACTTGAGTATATTTAAAGGACTAATAAGTTTGCCATTTGTTTTAAGGAACTTAAGTAGCCAAGTCGATCCCCAAGTCGACTTGGACTTCGACTTAGGGTGAAGTCGATCCCAAAGTCGACTTAACTATCGACTTGAGAAAGAACCTCAAAAGCAAAATCAACTTACAGGTAAAGTCGCATCCCAAGTCGACTCCACATGCGACTTGGGAAGTCAAGTCGCAAACGAAGTCGACCTCGCTATCGACTTCAAACATGAAAAACTGTCCAGAGCTGAATTTTGGGGCACGAAGCTGCCCAAGTCGCAGGCCAAGTCGACTCCAGGTGCGACTTGGGTGAAGTCGCAGACAAAGTCGACTTCATCCGCGACTTGAGAAGTTCAGACTTCAAAGATGCAGTTTCAAAGCCTATTCAAGGAATCTCTCACTCAAGATCAAAGCAAAGATTCAAGAATGGAGATCAAATCAAGTCTATCAAGTCTTAAAGACCAACTGAGTCAAATGCAAAGCAAGACGCATGATTCAAAACTCAGGCTCTCCTAAGAATCATCAAGAAAACAAGCCAAGCAAGATAGAGGAAGATCAAATGAATAACAAAGCGTATTTCGCAAAGACCAAGTCAAGTCGCAACCCAAGTCGACTCCAATGATCGACTTTAGTTGAAGTCGAAAGCCAAAGTCGACCCAAGACTCGGACTTGGAAATCTGAAGAACTGGAGTCGCACACGAGGTCGACTCCAGGTGCGACTTGGAAACCAAGTCGCATCCATCTTCGACTTGGAAAATAACGGTAGAATTTTTGAACGTTGGAGTTCATTTATTGCACGCCAACCACTTCTACAACGTTCATATTCTCCTCAATCTATATAAGGACCCTCAAATGAACGAGAATATATACAAGAACATTACAAGACACTACTATATACTCTACAAAGTCCAAAGAGAGAAAAGAAGTGCTAGAGAGGAATCCTTTTCACTTTTCTCCATTTTTGAGTGGTCCATATACATTCTAAGGAAGAAGAGAGCTTCAGGTTGCACGCTGCTTCATCAAGAATCATCCAAGCTGCTTCCGAATTCTTCCTCAAGCTCAACCTGTCTACACATCTCTGTAAAGTGTAGTTTTTCTTATTTCAAAGTCTTGTTGTATTAACCTTGATTTAGCTTGAGTAGCTAAGATCAAGTGTATGCAAAGTAGTGTGTGATTGGAGTGGAACTCATCACCTACTTGTACAGTGAGTTGTGTATGCCCCCTAGAGCTGGAATCTAGAAGAGAGCATAGGCTCTAAGTTGTGTATGCCCCGTAGAGCTGGAATCTAGAAGAGAGCATAGGCTCTAAGTTGTTTATGCCCCCTAGAGCTGGAATCTAGAAGAGAGCGGAGACTCTAAGCGTATTCGAGGAATACATACTGGATCTATACGCGCAATCCGACATTCTAACCATTGGTAGAAAGAAATATGTATTTGTCATAGTTGATGATTTTTCAAGATTCACATGGATAATTCTCTTAGCTAGTAAAGACGAAGCCTTCTCTATGTTTGCAACTTTTGTAAATTTGGTGCAAAATGAAAAACAAAGTACTATTGTGACCATAAGAAGCGATCATGGTGGCGAATTCGAAAACAAACGATTCATGGAATTTTGCAATGAAAAAGGAATTTACCACACATTTTCTGCACCAAGAACTCCACAACAAAATGGAGTAGTAGAAAGGAAAAATAGAACTATACAAGAGATGGCTAGAACCATGCTAAATGAGAGCAATTTATCCAAGAAATTTTGGGGTGAAGCCGTAAGCACAGCTTGTCATGTTTTGAACCGAGTTATCATTCGAGCAATCTTGAAAAAGACCCCATATGAACTATGGAAAGGAAGGAAACCAAATATTTCTTATTTTCATGCTTTTGGATGCACATGCTATGTTTTGAACAATGGAAAAACCAACTTGGGAAAACTAGATGCTAAAAATGATGAGGCTATATTCTTTGGTTACTCATCAAATAGCAAAGCATATAGAGTATTCAATAAACGAAACCAAGTTGTAGAAGAATCCATACATGTTGTATTTGATGAAATTAACCAAGCTCCGAGGAAGGAGGATGAACTAAGTGATGCAGATGAGACAAAAAGAAAAGAACAACCAAAGGAACTCGAGCTCAAGCCAGAAAATCTCATGGAGGAAGAGGTAAGTGAAGGTAATGATTCTTATAAACCTCCAACTGATTTAAAGTTCAAAAATGCCCATCCAATTGAACAAGTTATTGGTAATGTATATGAAGGAGTGAAAACTAGAAGATCAATACAAAACATTTGTGGTCAATATGCGTTTGTATCAAAAAATGAACCAAATACCATTGAACAAGCTCTCAATGATGAAAACTGGGTCATTGCAATGCAAGAAGAGCTAAACCAATTTGAAAGGAACAATGTATGACATTTAGTTCCTAGAACAAATAATCATACAATCATTGGTACCAAATGGGTATTTAGGAACAAATTAGACGAAAGCGGTCTTGTAATAAGAAACAAGGCCAGATTAGTAGCCAAAGGGTATTCTCAAGAAGAAGAAATCGATTTTGAAGAATCATATGCACCCGTGGCTAGATTAGAAGCCATACGGATTCTACTAGCATTCGCTTCTCATATGAAGTCGACTTGGCTCCCATGGAGTCGACTTGACCCATTGACTTGCCTTTTTAAAATTTCAATTTCTTGTTTAATTTTACTTAATTTAGCTCTATCATCCCAATATCATTCCTAATTTTATAGAATGATTCTTTGGCTAATGGTTTGGTAAAGATATCAGCAATTTGGTCCTCAGTTTTCACATATTCTAAACATACATCATGATTTTCAACATGTTCACGAATAAAATGGTGTCTCACATCAATATGCTTGGTTCTTGAATGCAGTACATGATTTTTAGTCAGACAAATTGCACTTGTATTATCACATCTAATAGGAATATTAACATAATCAATACCATAGTCTTTTAATTGCTGTTTCATCCAAAGCAATTGGGTACAACAACTACCGGCGGCTATGTATTCGGCTTCCGCAGTAGATAGAGCCACACTTGTTTATTTTCTTGAGTACCATGAAACTAACATATGTCCAAGAAACTGACAAGTTCCACTAGTACTCTTTCTATCTACTTTATATCCGGCAAAATCTGCATCCGAATAGCCGATTAGATCAAAGGTTGTCCCCTTTGGATACCATAGTCCAAGATTGACAGTTTTTATCAAATATTTAAAAATTCTTTTTACAGCAAGTAGATGTGATTCTTTTGGGCATGCTTGAAATGTAGAGCACATACAAACACTGAATAGAATATCGAGTCTAGAAGCAGTTAAATATAACAAGGATCCTATCATGCTTCTATAAAGCTTTTGATCGATACTTTTACCGTTTTCGTCCGTGTCGATCTTGATTGTAGAGCTCATTGGAGTGTTTGCTCCTTTGCTATTCTGCATTCCAAATTTCTTGAGCATTTCCTTGACATACTTGGACTGGTTCAAGAATATCCCTTCACTTTGTTGCTTAATTTGCAGTCTAAGGAAGAAATTTAATTCTCCCATCATGCTCATTTCGAATTCGCTCTGTATAATCTTAGAAAATTCTTGACAAAGATTTTCGTCAGTAGCACCGAAAATTATGTCATCTACATAAATCTGTACAATTAAAATATTTTTATTTTTGTATTTGATGAACAAAGTAGTATCTACCTTCCCTCTTAGAAACTCTTGATCAATCAAAAATTTGTTCAACCTTTCATACCAAGCTCTTGGAGCTTGCTTTAATCCATATAGCGCTTTAGTCAATTTGTAAACATACTTTGATTGATTCATTTCTTCAAAACCAGGGGGCTGTTCAACATATACTTCTTCATTCAAATAGCCATTCAGAAATGCGCTTTTTACATCCATTTGGAACAATTTGAAATTCATATGAGAAGCGAATGCTAGTAGAATCCGTTTGGCTTCTAATCTAGCCACGGGTGCATATGATTCTTCAAAATCGATTCCTTCTTCTTGAGAATACCCTTTGGCTACTAATCTGGCCTTGTTTCTAATTACAAGTCCGCTTTCATCTAATTTGTTCCTAAATACCCATTTGGTACCAATGATAGTGTGATTATTTGGTCTAGGAACTAAATGCCATACATTGTTTCTTTCGAATTGGTTTAGCTCTTCTTGCATTGTAATAACCCAATTTTCATCATTGAGAGCTTGTTCAATGGTATTTTGTTCAATTTTAGATACAAAGGCATATTGACCATAAACGTTTTGTTTTGATCTTCTAGTTTTCACTCCTTCATATACATTTCCAATAACTTGCTCAATTGGATGGGCATTTTTGAACTTTAAATCAGTTGGAGGTTTGTAAGAATCATTACCTTCACTTACCTCTTCCTCCCTGAGATTTTCTGGTTTGAGCTCGAGTTCCTTTAGTTGTTCTTTGCCTTTTGTCTCATCTGCATCACTTAGTTCATCCTCTTTTCTCGGAGTTTGGTTAATTTCATCAAATACAACGTGTATGGATTCTTCAACAACTTGGTTTCGTTTATTGAAGACTCTATATGCTTTGCTATTTGATGAATATCCAAGGAATATAGCCTCATCGCTTTTAGCATCTAACTTTCCCAAGTTAGTTTTTCCATTGTTCAAAACATAACATGTACATCCAAAAGCATGAAAATAAGAAATATTTGATTTTCTTCCTTTCCATAGTTCATATGGGGTCTTTTTCAAGATTGCTCGAATGGTGACACGGTTCAATACATGACAAGCTGTACTTACAGCTTCACCCCAAAATTTCTTGGATAGATTGCTCTCATTTAGCATAGTTCTAGTCATCTCTTGTATAGTTCTATTTTTCCTTTCTACTACTCCATTTTGTTGTGGAGTTCTTGGTGCAGAAAATGTGTGGTGAATTCCTTTTTCATTGCAAAATTCCATGAATCGTTTGTTTTCGAATTCGCCACCATGATCGCTTCTTATGGTCATAATAGTACTTTGTTTTTCATTTTGCACCAAATTTACAAAAGTTGCAAACATAGAGAAGGCTTCGTCTTTACTAGCTAAAAGAATTATCCATGTGAATCTTGAAAAATCATCAAATATGACAAATACATATTTTTTTCCACCAATGGTTAGAATGTCGGATGGCCCGTATAGATCCATGTGTAGCAATTCAAGTGGCTTGGTGGTGGAAATTTCCTTTTTGGTAGAGAAAGGCATCTTGGGTTGTTTTGATAATTGACATGCCTTACAAATCTTGTCCTTGTCATATTTCAATCTTGGTAATCCTTCTATCAAACTCTTTTTCCATAGGGTCTTTATGTTTTCCATGTTTATATGTCCAAGCCTTTTATGCCAAACCCATGGATCATTATCAATGGCCATTAGACATTGACCATTTAATTCATCAAGTGAAACCAAATATACATTTCCATATCTTTTACCACTAAACATGATATGCTCTCCATCAAATACATTACATATAGATGATTCAAACACAACTTTATATCCTTTATCACATAATTGGCTAATGCTCATTAAATTTTGTTTGAGTCCTTCAACAAACAAAACATCTTCCATGAATGCATTTGAAATACTATGTATATTTCCTTTACCTTTAATTTTACCTTTTTCATTATTACCAAAGGCAACCATTCCATCGTTGCAAGGCTTAAGTTTATGAAATAAGTTTCTTTCACCGGTCATATGCCTTGAGCAACCGCTATCCATGAACCATTCATTATTTGCCTTTGCCTTAAAACATGTCTGAAAAAATAAGCAAGTAGATCTTATCTCCTTGGTACCCATTTTATGGGTCCATTTGGGTTAGTAATATAAATTAATCTTTGTTGTTCTAACTTGGAAAGCCCAAATCTTGTGTTCCTTGGAACCCAAACTAATTTTGCACCATGGTCATATAATTTCTTAAAATTACATTTGTAAGTTTTATGACCCAATCTATTGCAGAAATTACAAGCCATAGGTAATCTTGGAGTAGGCCTCCAAGTATACAATGGTTAAATAGTTGGTCTTCTAATCCACTTAAAATTTTTCTTTTGTGGCTTGTGTATAGATGCAGTTTTAGTTTGATATTTCTCAAGTATTTGCACATTTGATTTGCTACTTTCTCCTTGCTCAAATGTATGATATCCAAGACCTCTTTTATGTGTTTGGAAGGTCATATTCAGAAACATTTTAACACTTTCTCCTGGATTAGAGAACTTAGCTAATGATTCATTTAATGATTCGTTCTCCTTTTTCAGCATATCATTTTCTTCTTTTATTTTGTCTAATTTCTCTGCAAGTTTACCATTTGTAATTATTACTGCATCACATTGTTTCTTCTTAATTGTAAACTTGCTTCCTAATTTTTTCATTTCTTCATACAATGAATCATATGCAGTTTGTAGTTCTTCTAATTCAGTACATTTGAGGCAATCTTGAAAAGAAGAATAACTTGATTTAGAATGGGAGAGTTTGGAACTTACCTCTTCATTGCTTGTGCATTTTGTTGAGGTAGTTTGTTCGTCTTGCTCGATTTGTGCCATGCAGCAGATTCTTGCACATTCTTCTGCCTCGATTTCATCGGTTGAGGAGTTACTTGTTGTAGATTCCTCATCATTCACGTACATGCCTCTTCCTTTGTATCTTTGGAATCTTTTGTTGTCCCCTCGATCCTTTCTTTGTTCTTTTGCCTTGCTTTCTTCGGGAGTTGGACATTGAGCATATGTTCCGAACCGCCGCATCGGTAGCATTTGGTTGATTCTTTCTTCTTTTCTCTGGAGGTTCTTTCTTTGAAACCTCTGAAATTTTTGCCTTTCCTCACAAATTTTCTGAAATGTTTTGTGAGTAGGGCAATCTTGTCGTCGTTTTGAGAAGAAGAGGTGTCGTCAGTGTCTTGTACGGCTTTTAAGGCAATTGCTCTTTTGCCCCTGTGTTGATCTTCATTTCTTCTCTTGATTAGCTCATGTGACATGAGTGAGCTAATTAAGTCTTCAAGCTTTAGAGTGTTAAGGTCCTTGGCTTCTTCTATTGCAGTGATCTTTGGAGTCCATGATTCGGGTAGAGCTCTTAAGATCTTCATGACCTGCTCAGATTCAGATATAGCCTTTCCAAGACCTTTTAGAGCATTAGTAATTTTCGAGAATCTAGCAAACATTTCAGAAATATTTTCTCTTTCTAGCATTCTAAAGTTTTCCAGTTCTCCTATCAAAATATTTCTTCTCGTCCCTTGGACTTGAGAAGTTCCTTCATAGATAGAGGTTAACGTATCCCATATCTCTTTGGCGGTCAAGCAAGAGGATACTCTATCATATTCAGAAGCAGTAAGAGCACAAAATAAAGAGTTCATAGCTTTGGCGTTGCTCTTAACAATTCTTACTTCCTCATCGGTCCATTTGGAAGCTCTTTCATCGGTAGGCAAGATTACTCCATCTTGGATAGCAATCCAAGAATCCATGTCGGTAGCCATGATGAGTTGCTTCATACGAAGCTTTCAATATCCAAAATTGCTCCCATCAAACAACGGTGGCCTTGTAAAGGATTGGCCTTCAGCAAATGCGGGAACGGAAGTAGATTGGGATGCCATATTAATAAGATCTCTTTGGTAAACTCAAAGATCTGCTTTGATACCACTTGTTGGTCCCGAGTTGATGGAAAAACCCAAGAGGGGAGGGGTGAATTGGGTATTTAAAAAATTATATCTTAAACAGAAGCTTATACCCAGATTAATCCAGTCCCCTTAATGGAGAAACGAAATGGAAAGCAATGTAAATAGCAGAAGTATAAATCAAGCACACAGGATTTTTATAGTGGTTCGGGCAACCTCCCTACTCCACTCTTCCAAGCTCACACTCCTTGTGACTTGGGTTCCACTATTGTATTCTCTCAATACAATTAGAGCCACTGCTCTCTTCTAGATTCCAGCTCTAGGTGGCATCAACAAAACACAGCACAAGTAGGTGATGAGTCACACTCCAATCACACACTACTTTGCTTACACTTGATCTTAGTTCCTCAAACTAAATCAAGTTTAACACATACAACAGAAACAATAAGAAAACTACACTTTATAGATGTGTAGAAGCAGTTTGGCGCAGAGAAGAACTTGTTGAAGTGGCTTTGTATGATCAGTAGTTGAGCTCTTGCAGTTTGAAGCAAAGTTCTTCCTCTTTGGTTAGCTTGATCTCTTTAAAGCTCTTGTAGATGGTAGGTATGCACTCTTAATGATTTTCAGCTACTTCCCTCGTTCACATTCAATCTCTTTTATAATCGTAGAGGGAATCCGAACGTTAGAGGGTAGGTGGCGCGCATTTAATGCGCTAACATTCGAAAAAATTCCGACCGTTGCGACCCAAGTTGCAGATGGAGTCGACTTCGGGTGCGACTTCGCTTCTCCGTCGCAACTTCAAGTTTCAGTCAGGGTCAACTTGGGCATCAACTTGACCCAAGTCGTAGGTGAAGTCGACTTCAGGTGCAACTTCACCTTGTCAGGTTCCAAGTCTGAGTCTTGAGTCGACTTTGGCTTCCGACTTCAACTCAAGTCGATCATGGAGTCGACTTGGGTTGCGACTTGACTTGGTCTTCGTCAAAGTATGCTTTGTTCTTCATTTGATCTTCCTCTATCTTGCTTGGCTTGTTTCCTTGATGATTCTTAGGAGAGCTTGAGTCTTGAATCATGCGCCTTGCTTTGCATTTGACTCAGTTGGTCTTTAAGACTTGATAGACTTGATTTGATCTCTATCTTGAATCTTTGCTTTGAACTTGAGTGAGAGATTCTTTGAATAGGCTTTGAATCTGCATCTTTGAAGTCTGAACTTCTCAAGTCGCGGATGAAGTCGACTTTGTCTGCGACTTCACCCAAGTCGCACCTGGAGTCGACTTGGCCTGCGACTTGGGCAGCTTCGTGCCCCACAATTCAGCTCTGGACAGTTTTTTATGTTTGAAGTCGATAGCGAGGTCGACTTCGTTTGCGACTTGGCTTCCCAAGTCGCATGTGGAGTCGACTTGGGTTGCAACTTCACCTGCAAGTTGATTTTGCCTTTGAGGTTCTTTCTCAAGTCGATAGTTAAGTCGACTTTGGGATCGACTTCACCCTAAGTCGAAGTCCAAGTCGACTTGGGGATCGACTTTGCTACTTAAGTTCCTTAAAACAAATGGCAAACTCATTAGTCCTTTAAATATACTCAAGTTAGTTGTTGTTAATCATCAAAACTTAATCTTTGATCAATTTTACTTTGTTTTGAAGTATTGTTTCCAACAATAAGATGGTTAAGGTCATATTACAGGTGTTAAATTAGGATTAACTTATTAATATCAAAAGTTAGGTTCCGTTAGATGTAGTTAAATACTGTTAGATATAATTAGATATTGTTAGATTGCATTAGATTAAGGTGGATTTTATTAAATCCTATTATCTAAGTTTCAAATTCTGTAATTAATGTATAAATGACCTTATAAGGGGCTTACGATCATATTACAGGTGTTAAATTAGGATTAACTTATTAATTTCAAAATTTAAATATGGTTAGATATTGTTAGATTCTGTTAGATGCTATTAGATCCTGTTAGATGTCGTTAGATGCTGTTAGATTTTATTATATTCGAAAAATAAAAAATATTATTAAATTTTCAAAAATTCAAAAATAAGTATTAAAATTGTTATGAGAGTACCTTAATTACATTAAATTTAAATAATATAACATAACTCCTTATATAAAATATATTTTTTGACTTTACCAATTATAATTAAATCTTAAAAATAATTTTTTGTGCACGAATATTTTTAAAAAATGTCAAATAATGAAAAATTATGTCTATATATGTTTCAATGGTTGATCCAGCAAATGAATGGAATAGATTGAGATTTTGTATACATATAATATAAATTTTATCAATAAACCGAACATACTCATTTTTCAAATAAATGTACTCATACAGTAAAATTACCACAATGCCCCTTCTTTCTTTTTTTTTCACATGGGAACAGCTTCCCATGAGTTGGGCTCTGAACATAGGAGGGGATGAGAGAGGCGGTCCGAGGGGCTATGGGGTGTCTGTTTGCAACTGGGAAGGTAAGTTATCAATGCAAGATGTTGGGCTGATATGGGAATTATTAACCCGTTGAGAATGAAGTTTAAAGCCTGCTTACTTGGCCTTATTTAGTCTAGGGAAATGGGAATTAGCTGCATTGAAATGGAAAGCGATTCCTTATTGTTGATAAACTCCATTTTGGAGAAGAAGATGATAAAGATCCCATTAAATGTCATTCTCAAGGACATCACCAAGCTGGGTAAAGTCTTCTACAGAATTTCTTTTCACCGCATTCTGCACAGTGCAAATCAGGAGGCACATGAGGTATGGGCAACTATCAACGGTGGAATCCATACTATGTGGTGGGAACAACCACCAAAATGTATTATAAATACCCTTCAGAGGGACATCTTTTATGGGAGTGTCTCCTGTAATCGGCTACCCAGGCTGTCTCTTTTCCTTAGGGGGAATGGGATAAGATAGGGGAATACGTTTAAGATGCATTCTAAAAGAAAGGTATGTTTATATATAAATTAAAAAAAATGCTTAGATTTCTTTATATATATATATTAGAATGTAATAATACCTTATAGAATTATCCACATAGTGGTGATATTTTAGATGGTTTAGATGTTGAAAGTTCTTATCTAGTATTTAATTATTTTATTACTTTTATCTTACACATTTATAGATAGGACTTATATATATTGATGCTAAATACAATAGATAGAGTAGATTTTTCATTAAACATTAAAATATTATAAATAGAGGGGTTACATAGAACAAGAGTTTTATAGAAACAAATGCGACTATGAAATCTATCTTCTATATAAATCCCTTAGTTTTTAATATATATAGCCCTATGTATACTGAAGTTATTATCTCCCTCTTTCGACCCAATTAGCCTTGTAGCCACGTGCTTTGCTTCACATTCCCAATCTTCCTTTTACTTTTAACGGGATTGATGATGATCATGACTATAATTTACTTTAGTTGTTGATGCAAAACCTTTTCCAATTTGGTGGAATAAAAGCTTAGATAAGAAGAAATCATTCTCACTCGTAAGGTTTGGCTTGAATACATGAGAAATGGGACTACAAGATTTTTCTTCCCTTCTCGACCTCGTTTCCATTTTTCTCTTTGCTGATGTAATTTGATATTCAAATATATTAATTTCTTTTACTTATTCTCCCATCAATATCAGTATTCGTAATGACCGATTCTATCTTTTACCTTAGTTATTTTTTTGCTGTATCTTTATGTTGGAAACAATGTTTAAAACAAAACAAAATTGACCAAAGCATGAGTTTTGATGATTAACAAAGACTAATTTGAGTATATCAAGTATACTAATGAGTTTGCCAAATGTTTTAAGGAAATAAAATAGTCAAGTCGATCCCCAAGTCAACTTGGACTTCGACTTAGGGTGAAGTCGATCCCAAAGTCGACTCCATTATCAACTTGAAACAGAACTTCAAAAGCAAAATCAAAATAAAAAAGAAACAGGTGAAGTCGCAGGCCAAGTCGACTCCACTTGCAACTTGGGAAGCCAAGTCGCAGACGAAGTCGACTCCATCATCAACTTCAAACGTCAAAGAGTGTCCAGCGTTGAAATGTGGAAATGGACATGGCGAAGTCGCAGGCGAAGTCGACTCCAGGTGCGACTTGGGCAAAGTCGCAGACAAGGTCGACTCCACCTTCGACTTGAGAAGTTCAGACTTGAAAGATGCATTCCCAAGCTCATTCCAAGAATCTATTTGGACTTTCTCAAATCCAAGTAATATGCAAAGTCCATGTTCAAGATTAACTTGAGTATTCTTGAGATTCAAGGTAAAGATTCAAGTTCAAGTTCAAATCAAGTCTATCAAGCCCAAGGCAAATTTTCAAGCTTGCTTCCAAATGAAGATATATTCAGGATATGAAGATCAAACGACTCCAAAGCAAGCAAGGTGCATGAATATATCATGCAAGGACTCAAGCTCTCCTAAGAATCACAAGATTCAAGACAATCCAAGATAAACTAAAGACAAGGACTTCAAGATCAACAAGATCTACAAATGTAAGGGATTATTTCAGAGTGAAAATGATTAAAGGAAACAAGCCAAGCAAGATAGAGGAAGATCAAATGAAGAACAAAATATATTTTGCAAAGACCAAGTCAAGTCGCAACCCAAGTCGACTCCATGATCGACTTGAGTTGAAGTCGGAAGCCAAAGTCGACTCAAGACTCAGACTTGGAAACTGACAAGGTGAAGTCGCACCCGAAGTCGACTTCACCTGCGACTTGGGTCAAGTCGATGCCCAAGTCGACCCTGACTGGAACTTGAAGTTGCGACGGAGAAGCGAAGTCGCACCCGAAGTCGACTCCATCTGCGACTTGGGCGAAGTCGCATCCGAAGTCGACTCCACATGCGACTTGGGTCGCAACGGTCGGAATTTATTCGAACGTTGGCGCATTAAATGCGCGCCACCTACCTTCTAACGTTCGGATTCCCTCCACAATTATAAAAGGGAGTTATTGTGGACGAGGGAAGCAGCTGAGAATCATTAAGTGTGCATAACTACCATCTACAAGAGCTTTAAAGAGATCAAGCTAATCAAAGAGGAAGAACTTTGCTTCAAACTGCAAGAGCTCAACTACTGATCATTCAAAGCCAATTCAACAAGTTCTTCTCTGCGCCAAACTGCTTCTATACAACTGTAAAGTGTAGTTTTCTTATTGTTTCTTTTGTATGTGTTGAACTTGATTTAGTTTGAGGGACTAAGATCAAGTGTAAGCAAAGTAGTGTGTGATTGGAGTTTGATTCATCACCTACTTGTGCTGTGATTTGTTGATGCCCCTTAGAGCTGGAATCTAGAAGAGAGCATTGACTCTAATTGTATTAAGAGAATACAATAGTGGAACCCAAGTCACAAGGAGTGTGAGCTTGGAAGAGTGGAGTAGGGAGGTTGCCCGAACCACTATAAAAATCCTGTGTGCTTGATTTATATTTCTGCCATTTACATTACATTGCTTTCCATTTCGTTTCTTCATTAAGGGGACTGGATTAATCTGGGGTTAAGTTTCTGTTTTAGATATAATTTTTTAAATACCCAATTCACCCCTCCCCTCTTGGATTTTGCCATCAACTCGGGACCAACAAGTGGTATCAGAGCAGGTCTTTGAGTTTACCAAAGAGATTTTATTAATATGGCATCCCAATCTACTTCCGTTCCCACATTTGCTGAAGGCCAATCCTTTATAAGGCTACCGTTGTTTGATGGGAACAATTTTGGATATTGGAAGCTTTGTATGAAGCAACTCATCATGGCTACTGACATGGATTCTTGGATTGCTATCCAAGATGGAGTAATCTTTTCTACCGATGAAAGAGCTTCCAAATGGACCGATGAGGAAGTAAAAATTGTTAAGAGCAATGCTAAAGCTATGAACTCATTATTTTGTGCTCTTGCTGCTTCTGAATATGATAGAGTATCCTCTTGCTTGACCGCCAAAGAGATATGGGATACGCTAACCTCTATTTATGAAGGAACTTCTCAAGTCCAAGGGACGAGAAGAAATATTTTGATTGGAGAACTAGAAAATTTTAGAATGCTAGAAACAAAAAATATTTCTGAAATGTTTGCTAGATTCTCAAAAATTACTAATGCTTTAAAAGGTCTTGGAAAGGCTATATCTGAATCTGAGCAGGTTATGAAGATTTTGAGAGCTCTACCCGAATCATGGACTCAAAAGATCACTGCGATAGAAGAAGCCAAGGACCTTAACACACTAAAGCTTGAAAACTTAATTAGCTCACTCATGTCACATGAGCTAATCAAGAGAAGAAATGAAGATCAACACAGGGGCAAAAGAACAATTTCCTTGAAAGCCGCACAAGACACGGACGACACTTCTTCTTCTCAAGATGACGACGAGATTGCCCTACTCACAAAACGTTTCAGAAAATTTATGAGGAAAGGCAAAAATTTCAGAAGTTTCAAAGAAAGAAATTCTAGAGAGAAAAAGAAAGAACCAACCAAATGTTACCGATGCGGCGGTTCGGGTCACATGCAAGCTCAATGTCCAACTCCCGAAGAAAGCAAGGCAAAAGAACAAAGAAAAGATCGAGGGGACAACAAAAGATTCCAAAAAAATAAAGGAAAAGGCATGTACGTGAATGACGAGGAATCCTCAATGAGTAGCTCCTCAATCGACGAAATAGAGGCGGAAGAATATGCAAGAATTTGCTGCATGGCACAAATCGAGCAAGAAGAACAAACTACCTTAACAAAATACACAAGTAATGAAGAGACATGTTTTAAGGCAAAGGCAAATAATGAATGGTTCATGGATAGCGGTTGCTCAAGGCATATGACCGGTGAAAGAAGCTTATTTCATAAACTTAAGCCTTGCAACGATGGAATGGTTGCCTTTGGCAATAATGAAAAAGGTAAAATTAAAGGTAAAGGAAATATACATAGTATTTCAAATGCATGCATGAAAGATGTTTTGTTTGTTGAAGGACTCAAACACAATTTAATGAGCATTAGCCAATTATGTGATAAAGGATACAAAGTTGTGTTTGAATCATCTATATGTAATGTATTTGATGGAGAACATATCATGTTTAGTGGTAAAACATATGGAAATATATATTTGGTTTCACTTGATGAATTAAATGGTCAATGTCTAATGACCATTGATAATGATCCATGGGTTTGGCATAAAAGGCTTGGACATATAAACATGGGAAATATAAAGACCCTATGGAAAAAGAGTTTGGTAGAAGGATTACCAAGATTGAAATATGACAAGGACAAGATTTGTAAGGCATGCCAATTATCAAAACAACCCAAGATGCCTTTCTCTACCAAAAAGGAAATTTCCACCACTAGGCCACTTGAATTGCTACACATGGATCTATACGCGCAATCCGACATTCTAACCATTGGTAGAAAGAAATATGTATTTGTCATAGTTGATGATTTTTCAAGATTCACATGGATAATTCTCTTAGCTAGTAAAGACGAAGCCTTCTCTATGTTTGCAACTTTTGTAAATTTGGTGCAAAATGAAAAACAAAGTACTATTGTGACCATAAGAAGCGATCATGGTGGCGAATTCGAAAACAAACGATTCATGGAATTTTGCAATGAAAAAGGAATTTACCACACATTTTCTGCACCAAGAACTCCACAACAAAATGGAGTAGTAGAAAGGAAAAATAGAACTATACAAGAGATGGCTAGAACCATGCTAAATGAGAGCAATTTATCCAAGAAATTTTGGGGTGAAGCCGTAAGCACAGCTTGTCATGTTTTGAACCGAGTTATCATTCGAGCAATCTTGAAAAAGACCCCATATGAACTATGGAAAGGAAGGAAACCAAATATTTCTTATTTTCATGCTTTTGGATGCACATGCTATGTTTTGAACAATGGAAAAACCAACTTGGGAAAACTAGATGCTAAAAGTGATGAGGCTATATTCTTTGGTTACTCATCAAATAGCAAAGCATATAGAGTATTCAATAAACGAAACCAAGTTGTAGAAGAATCCATACATGTTGTATTTGATGAAATTAACCAAGCTCCGAGGAAGGAGGATGAACTAAGTGATGCAGATGAGACAAAAAGAAAAGAACAACCAAAGGAACTCGAGCTCAAGCCAGAAAATCTCATGGAGGAAGAGGTAAGTGAAGGTAATGATTCTTATAAACCTCCAACTGATTTAAAGTTCAAAAATGCCCATCCAATTGAACAAGTTATTGGTAATGTATATGAAGGAGTGAAAACTAGAAGATCAATACAAAACATTTGTGGTCAATATGCGTTTGTATCAAAAAATGAACCAAATACCATTGAACAAGCTCTCAATGATGAAAACTGGGTCATTGCAATGCAAGAAGAGCTAAACCAATTTGAAAGGAACAATGTATGACATTTAGTTCCTAGAACAAATAATCATACAATCATTGGTACCAAATGGGTATTTAGGAACAAATTAGACGAAAGCGGTCTTGTAATAAGAAACAAGGCCAGATTAGTAGCCAAAGGGTATTCCCAAGAAGAAGGAATTGATTTTGAAGAATCATATGCACCAGTGGCTAGATTAGAAGCCATACGTATTTTACTAGCATTTGCTTCTCATATGAATTTCAAATTGTTCCAAATGGATATAAAAAGTGCATTTTTGAATGGCTATTTGAATGAAGAAGTATATGTTGAACAACCCCCTAGTTTTGAAGAAAAGAATCAATCAAAGTATGTTTATAAATTGACCAAAGCATTATATGGACTAAAACAAGCTCCAAGAGCTTGGTATGAAAGGTTGAATAGATTTTTGATTGACTATGAGTTTCAAAGAGGAAAAGTAGACACTACTTTGTTCATTAAGTACAAAAATAAAAATATTCTAATTGTACAAATTTATGTAGATGATATAATATTTGGTGCTACTGACGAAAATCTATGCCAAGAATTTTCTAAGATTATGCAGAGCGAATTCGAAATGAGCATGATGGGAGAATTAAATTTCTTCCTTGGACTGCAAATTAAACAACAAAATGAAGGGATATTTCTAAACCAGTCCAAGTATGTCAAAGAGATGCTCAAGAAATTTGGAATGCAAAATAGCAAAGGGGCAAATACTCCAATGAGCTCTACAATCAAGATCGACATGGATGAAAACGGTAAATGTATCGATCAAAAGCTTTATAGAAGCATGATAGGTTCTTTGTTATATTTAACTGCTTCTAGACCCGATATTCTCTTCAGTGTTTGTATGTGCTCTAGATTTCAAGCATTTCCTAAAGAATCACATCTACTTGCTGTAAAAAGGATTTTTAAATATTTGATAAAAACTACCAATCTTGGACTATGGTATCCAAAGGGGTCAACCTTTGATTTAATCGGCTATTCGGATGCAGATTTTGCCGGCTATAAAGTAGATAGAAAGAGTACTAGTGGAACTTGTCAGTTTCTTGGACATATGTTGGTTTCATGGTACTCAAGAAAACAAACAAGCGTTGCTCTATCTACTGCTGAAGCCGAATACATAGCCGCCGGTAGTTGTTGTGCCCAATTGCTTTGGATGAAACATCAATTGAAAGATTATGGTATTGATTATTTTGATATTCCTATTAGATGTGATAATACAAGTGCAATTTGTCTAACTAAGAATCCTGTACTACATTCAAGAACCAAGCATATTGATGTAAGACACCATTTCATTAGAGAACACGTTGAAAACCATGATATTTGTTTAGAATATGTGAAAACAGAAGACCAAATTGCTGATATCTTTACCAAACCACTGGCCAAGGAATCATTTTGTAAAATCAGGAATGATATGGGGATGATAGAGCTAAATTAAGAAAAATTAAACAAGAAACTAAATTTTGAAAAGGTCAAGTCGATGGGTCAAGTCGACTCCATGGGAGCCAAGTCGACTCTGCTAAGTCGACTTGGGAAAGTGAAGTCGACTCCACAGGGTCGAAGTCGACTCCGCACTAGGGCGAAGTCGACTCCGAGGGACCGAAGTCGACTTCGCCTAGGGCAAGTCGACTCCGTGCGCGCGACCGTCTGACTTCTCTCCCTCTCCCCTGTTCTTCTCCTCTCTCTTCTTCTTTCTCCATTTCCCGCCAATCTGTTTTCCTTTCCTCCTCTCCGGCGATTTCTCTTCCTCGCCGTTTCCGGTCGTTCCGGCAAGCTTTCATCTTTTCCGGCCGACTACCTATTTCTCTTCCTCGCCGTTTTCGGCGTTCCTCACCGACAGCCCTCTCTCCGGCCAACCATCTCTCTCTCTCTGTTTCTCCCTGTTTCCAATGGCACCTAAAGCTAGACTCCCAAAGCTAGCAGTCAAAAAGCCAACCCAAAGACCAGTGCCAAGACCTTCCCAATCCAACACAGAAGAAGATGTTCCTAAAAGACAGAGGACACCGGCAAAAAGGGCTAGAGAAGAACCCTCGACATCAACGGGAAGACGGGTTCGATTCCAAACCACTACTCAATCATCTGATCGAGCTCCGAGGTCAGAAAGTCAACCTCAAAGCTCATCCACCTGAAGAATCCCAATCAAAAAGGGGCAAGTCTTGAAAATGCCCACGAACTACTTCAAGTTTGAGCAGCAACACAGTCGCTTCTACAAATATTTTTATGAGAGAAAGGTATTCATTCCCAAAATCATCGATTTCAAATTTCTCAGCGACTACGAGTTTGATATAGAAGAGTTGCTTGACTTCCAAGGTTGGACACAACTGTTAAAATCTGACGAAAGGATCTATCCCGATCTCACTAGACTCTTCTACTATTTATGGGATGATACCAAGTTCTCAGCCTATGTCAAAGGAAGAGAGATGTATCTGGGTTCTCTAAATGACCCAAATCAAAATGAAGCCTTAAGGAGAATCGGGAGCATTCTTCAAGTACCCTATGAAGAAGAACAACTTCCTACAGACCTGACAATGGACAAAATCTACAACGAGCTGACAAAGAGCAACAAGTACCATGCAGGCACAAAGTTTTTGCATTACATGGATCTTTCTCCTAGGCTCAGAGTCCTCCGTCTGCTAATCGCCCACTGTATCTATCCAAAAGGGGGAGGAAGAAATCAACTGAATCCACAAGAAGCCATGATCCTGTGGAAGTTAATCAATAAAGTCAAGATCAGCCTTCCCAGGCTATTTCTAGAAGCCTTGGCGTGCCGGAAAGACAATCCGAGAGGCGTACTACCTTACAGATCCTGGATCACTAGGATCCTAGAACGGTTCGAGGTAGACATCGACGGGGAACCATTTGAAGTTTCCAAAACGACGAATGCAATCAACAAGGCACTACTCCAACGAATGAAGATCAATCTGGAGCAATTTAGAGAAGACAGAATAGGGAAAAAGCTAGGTGAGCTAGCCCGAGAGCATGAGGACCATGCACAAGCTGAGGGGGAGCAACCTCCCGAAGCACCGCCTGCTCAAGAAGAACCCGCATCTCCCATATCGCACGGATCCTATTCTCCACAAGGATCTGCTGCACCTGAACGGGCGCCTCCAACTTCATCTGAGGAGGTCACCCTGAAGGTTCTTAGAGATGAAATCTTTGCCATCCGAGAAGAAATGGGGCAACAAGAGAACCGGTTGACAAGTCTTGTCACTGGAGTTCTAAATGCACTTCAGGATATGCATTCCCGACAAGATCGAATCGATCGGGAATTGCGTACCATCCGATACCACCTCGCCTCAGGCCGTCACAAGAAGCGACCCATGCCTGAACTTGATCCTTTCGAATCGGGTTCAGTTCATCGTGAGACGTCTCCTGCACCCGTTTCCTCCTTCTACTCATCAGCCTATGTCCGTCCCATCAAACCAACTCAATCTGTCTATCCCATTTCCCAATTTCAATTTACCAAGTCTTTGGTAATTGAATCATTTTTGATAGATTGACAAAAAGGGGGAGAAGATAGATTAAGATAGATTAGTTTTAAAAGTTTTTTTTGGGTTGGGTAGTTTGTATCTAGGTTTCATTTTTATGAACTGAAAACATGAATGATATATGAAACTTGCTTATGCTCAAATATGTGTCTTATGATTGATATGTGATTCGAATGTTTGCTTTATGAAAGTTATGTTCCGTTTTGAAATATCATGTTTTTTATGAATGAGATTATCTTGAAAGGTACAAGCTCAACTTAGTTTTGTCAATCATCAAAAAGGGGAAGATTGTTGAAAACAATTTTAAAACAAAACAAAATTGACCAAAGCATGAGTTTTGATGATTAACAAAGACTAATTTGAGTATATCAAGTATACTAATGAGTTTGCCAAATGTTTTAAGGAACTGAAATAGTCAAGTCGATCCCCAAGTCGACTTGGACTTCGACTTAGGGTGAAGTCGATCCCAAAGTCGACTCCATTATCAACTTGAAACAGAACTTCAAAAGAAAAATCAAAATAAAAAATAAACAGGTGAAGTCGCAGGCCAAGTCGACTCCACTTGCAACTTGGGAAGCCAAGTCGCAGACGAAGTCGACTCCATCATCAACTTCAAACGTCAAAGAGTGTCCAGCGTTGAAATGTGGAAATGGACATGGCGAAGTCGCAGGCGAAGTCGACTCCAGGTGCGACTTGGGCAAAGTCGCAGACAAGGTCGACTCCACCTTCGACTTGAGAAGTTCAGACTTGAAAGATGCATTCCCAAGCTCATTCCAAGAATCTATTTGGACTTTCTCAAATCCAAGTAATATGCAAAGTCCATGTTCAAGATTAACTTGAGTATTCTTGAGATTCAAGGTAAAGATTCAAGTTCAAGTTCAAATCAAGTCTATCAAGCCCAAGGCAAATTTTCAAGCTTGCTTCCAAATGAAGATATATTCAGGATATGAAGATCAAACGACTCCAAAGCAAGCAAGGTGCATGAATATATCATGCAAGGACTCAAGCTCTCCTAAGAATCACAAGATTCAAGACAATCCAAGATAAACTAAAGACAAGGACTTCAAGATCAACAAGATCTACAAATGTAAGGGATTATTTCAGAGTGAAAATGATTAAAGGAAACAAGCCAAGCAAGATAGAGGAAGATCAAATGAAGAACAAAATATATTTTGCAAAGACCAAGTCAAGTCGCAACCCAAGTCGACTCCATGATCGACTTGAGTTGAAGTCGGAAGCCAAAGTTGACTCAAGACTCAGACTTGGAAACTGACAAGGTGAAGTCGCACCCGAAGTCGACTTCACCTGCGACTTGGGTCAAGTCGATGCCCAAGTCGACCCTGACTGGAACTTGAAGTTGCGACGGAGAAGCGAAGTCGCACCCGAAGTCGACTCCATCTGCGACTTGGGCGAAGTCGCATCCGAAGTCGACTCTACATGCGACTTGGGTCGCAACGGTCGGAATTTATTCGAACGTTGGCGCATTAAATGCGCGCCACCTACCTTCTAACGTTCGGATTCCCTCCACAATTATAAAAGGGAGTTATTGTGGACGAGGGAAGCAGCTGAGAATCATTAAGTGTGCATAACTACCATCTACAAGAGCTTTAAAGAGATCAAGCTAATCAAAGAGGAAGAACTTTGCTTCAAACTGCAAGAGCTCAACTACTGATCATTCAAAGCCAATTCAACAAGTTCTTCTCTGCGCCAAACTGCTTCTACACAACTGTAAAGTGTAGTTTTCTTATTGTTTCTTTTGTATGTGTTGAACTTGATTTAGTTTGAGGAACTAAGATCAAGTGTAAGCAAAGTAGTGTGTGATTGGAGTTTGACTCATCACCTACTTGTGCTGTGATTTGTTGATGCCCCTTAGAGCTGAAATCTAGAAGAGAGCATTGACTCTAATTGTATTAAGAGAATACAATAGTGGAACCCAAGTCACAAGGAGTGTGAGCTTGGAAGAGTGGAGTAGGGAGGTTGCCCGAACCACTATAAAAATCCTGTGCGCTTGATTTATATTTCTGCCATTTACATTACATTGCTTTCCATTTCGTTTCTTCATTAAGGGGACTGGATTAATCTGGGGTTAAGTTTCTGTTTTAGATATAATTTTTTAAATACCCAATTCACCCCTCCCCTCTTGGATTTTGCCATCAACTCGGGACCAACACTTTATTTACCATATGAGATCTTTTTAACAAAAACTTATTTTTTTTATAGGAGTAATAGAGGAGTCATTACCCTGGGTTAATGCATAGGATTTTTGTGGGTCCACATAATCGAAAAGGAAGGTCTGTTAAGGGCACATACTCCCTTAGGGTGTTCTAGTTGCCACTTGCCACTAATTCAAGGAAAGAAATGGTATACAAGAAAACTCATCTTTGGCAACTTAATTAATATAAAAATTGTACTTAAGTCATGTATATAGTTAAATTAAATATGAGGCATGATTATACACAATATATTATATATATATGCTTAAGCTACAATATTCATTTTTATTTTACTTTACTTCATTTTTGATTTTTCTTCATAAATATATTTTCATAAGTGTATTTAATCTATATACCAACTTTTATTATTTTATAATACTTTTAAATATTTATTTTTAATTTTTAAAAACAAGTTTTTTTAGGGGTGAGAAATGATCAATATGCCCCTAAAATTAATGATTTTTAAAAATAAAAATAAAAATATAAAAATATTGTAAAATAACAAAACTTGGTATATGAATTAAATACACTTAGGAAAATAAGTTTATGAAGAAAAATTTAAAAGATGAAATAAAAATAAAATAAAAATGAATATTATAACTTAAGCATATATACAATATATTGTATATAATTATGCCTCATTAAATATTTCATATTACCTATAATAATTATTGGAAATCATTTTATTAGGATCCTATAATTTTTTATATTGCAATAAAATTTGTTTATTTGGTTGTCATTTGATCAATTCTTTAACATTGAAAATTTGATTTTTTGTGACAAATATTAATTGATAAAGTTTTTTTAAGGGCATATTTGGCTAAATTTAAAACTTTTCACTCTCCAAAACTATTTTATTTTTTAGCTATTTTTTTACATTTTCCTATGTAATTATTTTACTTTTTAATTATTTTTATATAATTTATCAATCTATTTTAACTTTATTCTCTTTACTTGTCATTGTTACCGTTATCATGTCATGGTTTTGGATAAACCATCTAGTACAAGTTTTTTTATTTTTGATTTATTATTATTTTTCTAAAATCAAGTTATCCATCATATTTACTCCATTAATATTTGCATGGCGTAAAAAATCATATTATTTAGAGTTGTATATAATTGATAATAAGCATAAATGCATAAGGTTATTCATAATTATATTTTTTTAAGATTATGGATTATAAAAGTTTTTAATTCACTTGATTTATATAGACTAAATAATAATTTTTACCACAACGGATGAATTGCATGTGAAAAAATAAAAAATGAAGTGATTGTACAATACGACTTGTTGTATTGGACCATTTCTTATTATATATATAGGACAATCGGAAGCGCTACTATGAACCCCCTTCTCTATATAATCCTTTCTATTTTTAAAATCTTGACGGTTGATGAAAAATTTACTCTATTCATTGTGTTTAACATCATTCTAGTATCCTGAAAACCTTTTTATTTTCAATTTCACTATATATGGGCATAGTTTAATATTTAATTATCAACTTTAAAGTAATTTTTTCAACATTTAAACTATCTAAAATATCAATAATATGTGGATAAATGATCCTATAAAGTAGTGTTATATTCTAATACATATGTGAATGAATCCAAATATTTTTCCTAATTTACACATGAATGTACTTATTTTTGAGCAAATGTAACCTATGCACTTATTGAATTTGGATGAAACTTGGTCTCCTAACTAAACAAATGATGTTAAATACAATAAATGATTGAATTTTTTTATTAAATATCAAAATCTCAAAAATAGAAGGGGTTACACGAAATCACTTCTATATAACTTGGTTACATAGAAGCGTTCCCATAGGATAATAATTGTATAAGATACATCAGAGGTTAGACTAACCTATAATGAAACTTTTTAATTTTTATGTAGTCATAAGTGCATTTAGTTTCTATATCAAAATTAATCAATTTTGAATTCTTTTACTTTTTTTTACAATTTTTTTAAAATAATTTTTTTTTACCCTTGTTTCATGTGCAGTGAGTGTGAGATGAGTGAAAATTTTGATATATATGAACTAGATACACTTGGACCCATATAAAAATGAAAAAATAAAATATATTAAATAATTATGCATCATAGGTTAGATAACCTACGATGTATCATAGAAAATTATTATTCACACAGAGAGATATTTTAGTGCAGGCACTTGTACCGTAAGTTACGATGCAATTGCCTCAAAATAAGCCCCACATGATCATAAAATTATAATTCACTCAATCCATTGTATTTAGAATTATGTATTCTATTACCATATCAAATTTCATCTAAATTAGATATGTATATGAGTCCCATCTGAAAATGGTAGAAATTCAACGTAATAAAATGTTTGATGCAATGATGCAAATAACAACTTTAAAATTATTTTTTCAACATGTAAACTATCTTCTACATAATTTATATATGGATAAATTATTGTATAAAGTATCAATACATTTAAATATATAAGGGGCACATTTTAGGCCAAATGCACTGTAAGTTATAATGCAGACAACTGCACTGTAACATATCTCATATATCTCATAGAAGTATTCTTGTATAAAGAAATACTTCTATATAACTAAGTGTATTTTACAACCACTTGTTTTTTAATATTTTTTTACATTCAACCTCTCCATTATGTTTAAAATTATTTGTTTTGCCTATATAAAAAATCAAGTGAATTGAATTTTATAATTTCAAAAATATAATTGTAAATAATTGATGTGTACCAAGTGCTTGTCGTTAAGAGCACTATGATTATCAATTTAATTAAAGTTAACCGAAACACATTAAAGCTACCACTATGCGGGAGATAGTGTAGAATAACGGTGAGTCGGATCGAATCCACAAAGAGGCGATGTAGTTTTGAATTGTTTAAAGAGAGAGAGGGTGTAGAGAAGAGAAAGAGAAATTAGAGAGAAAGGAGAAGAAACTAGAGAGAGGGAAAGAAATTAGAAAGTGAGAAAGAAATTAGAGAGAAAGGAGAAGAAATTAGAGAGGGCGAGAGAGAGGGGGGGAATAGAGAGATAAGAAAGAGAGGTTAGAGAGAGAAGAAAAGAGAAAAAAGAAGAAATTAGAGAGAGAGAAAAGGAAAGAAATTAGAAAGAGAGAAAGAAGAGAGAGAAAAGATTAGAAGAGTTAGAGAAAAAGAAAGTGAGACAATAAGCTAAAATGAAAGAAATTATAATTAACTAACAACTTAATTAAAACTATTATAAGAAAGCAAATAAAAGCTATGAAATTCAACTATTAAAGCAGGAAAGAGAATTACATTAAATTTAATCTAAAAATTACAAAGCAGAAAATAAAGCAGTAAATCTAACATCGGAATTAAAACTACAAATTAAAAATTAACAGCTATAAAATATTTAAAACTATAAAGCAGAAAATAAAATTTACACCACTCAAATATGAAGAGTAAATCTTCACTTAATGAGAATTTTATTGCTTAGCCCCACCTCCTTGCTAGGGGTCCCACAAGAAGGAGCCCCACCTCAAGGGAGAGGGGTGTTGTTAGTTGTTGGGATGTGTGGAAGGCCCATACTTTTATAGATGTGTGAGGGACCCTGTGACCCTAAGTTGAACCCGATGTGGGATTCTTGCTTTGCCGAGCCCTAAACAGCTGCCTTGCACTTCACCCTTGCCTTCACGCTTTCTTGCTCGAGCTCTCGTTGCTTCTTTACGTTGCTGATGAGATAGCCAGCTGCTTGATTGATAGGGGCTGGAGCAGGAGTGTTGCCACGATCGGGAGAGTGCTGCCGATTGGTCTGTGATGGATTTAGATTTTGCAACTGCTAAACTTGAAAAGCTGTCGTTTTGTTGTTTTCTGGTTGCATCAGTGGAGATGGTTGTGGACGGCAAACCTGTAGTTGGTTTGGAGCTCTAAAAGGGGCTGTCCAATCTTTGGTGAAAAACGGGGCTGCCAATGGCCGGTTGTAGAAGCTCGGGTTTGGTTGGTCGGATGAATTGAGACTTTTTGGATTGGATGGCCGAATGGCTGAGCTAGTTGGAATTGCTACGGTGCTGTTGATGGGTATGGGCAACTTCTGCTTCATAAAATCAATTGGGGCTTAATGCTTGATTGAAATCAGAGGAGATGGGGCAGGAGCGCTGATTTGAGATGGTTGCTGGAGTTTTATTGGCCGATCATTGGTGGCTGTGATTGAGAAGGAGAAGCTGTTGGATTTGTTGCTGAAAATGGAGGCACCGTCCTGCTGATGTAGTTGAAAAAGGGAGGTAGCAATCCGTTTGGTTGCTGGATTGATTCATGTCAATCAACGGGTAGTGGCTTGGAGTAGAGAGCGAATGGTTAATTAGTCAGCTCGCTGGTCGGTATTGCCTGAAACGAATGGGAAGATGGTTCTAACCCCGATTTTGCACCAGGTTTCGATGCCACAGATGATGGGTGCTTCCGATTGCTGTTACAGTGGTGTTGAATAGGTGCCGATATCTGGATTTGAAGAAGATTGGCACGTCAGGTGGTTGCGATTGGTGTGCGAAAAATGATGCAGTGGATGGAGATGATGGTCTCTGCTCGGTGCTTTCCGATGGGTGTTAATGGCTACCTGGAATTTTCATTGTCGATTGGAGAAGGGCTGAAATTGATTTGGGCGTTCAGTAAATCGGTAACACTGCAAGGTTGCTTGTGTTTGGTGAAGAGAACTGGAGCTGTTGTCGTTCGGTCTCGGCGCTGCAAATTCCGATTTTAATGGCTGCCGCGTGGTTTGAGGGTGATGGAGTACCAAACCGGTGCTTCGGTGGTACACACTAGACTATGCTCAGGTGAGTCATGATTGAACAATCTGCACCTTTAAAATCACGTTACATTATTGCCAAAATTATGTTATAAACGTAACAAATCAAGTAAAGCCCACGAGTTACAATTGTGTAATTTTATTTCTAAATTGATATATCATTGAAGCATGATAACCCATTTTGTATTCCATATATTTATAATCATATATTTATATGCTTATGACGAGAAAGGTTGTCCTTTTGATCTGTGATGATGGAAATTTCTGGTTGTTAGAACAGGATCTCTTGGTCCGAAACTTGCAATCGGTGGATTGGAAGATGAAGGTATTCATCATTAGAGATTGAGTTGCTGAATTTATGGAAATTTCCATAAATCGTTGAGGAACGAAGACATTGAAAATCATGACAACCATTGGAGGATTTTTAGGAAGACAGAGTCCAGTGAATGGTGTCTGGCGGCACAAATGAATTGATACAAATGCACTCATTTCTGCCACCATTGAAATATTTTATATTATTTCGAAAATTTCAAAATTATTTAAATAAAATAAATAATTTTTTTTAAAAACATATAATTATCAAATATTTTCATATAAAATCTCTATTTAAATGTAATTTTTTTTATAATAAAAGATGTGGTAACAATATAAAATATGTGAGAATATGCCATTCTTAATGTTATACCTAAATCAAAGGGAAATTTTGGAGAAAAAGGAATACTAACAGTTGATTTTGACAGCAACTGTCATGAGTATGTTTGCAATTACTATATATAGTGTGGGGGCTATTTACAATTTTTAAAACTATATGAGTATATTTGTAATTATAATCAAACTATATGAGTATATTTGTAAATTACCCTTAAAGAAATGCTTATATATATGAACCTTTCAGGTGCAGTTCAATTGTACTCTAATTATGGTATAGTCTACTACAAAATAAGCCTTATATATATTAAAATATAATAATTTATATAATTATTTATTCATATATAAATTATATTTTTAATAATTTAGATGTTAAAAAATAATTCTAAAATTGATATTTACATCAAATTATTTTCAAATTTCATATTATTTTAAAAAGCGGCTATTTACATATCTAATTTGGATGAAAATCGATTTGCTATTAAAGTAAATAACTTTAAATACAATAAGTGAGGCACATATGAATTTTGATAATATATTCAAGCCCATTTAGATTGCAATCTAAATGCATTTGAATATTCTCTTATATATATATAAAAGAGATTATCTATAATATGAGGGACTATCCAATTCACTTGAATATTTTGAGTCCAATTGGTTGAATTTTTTATTTTTAATATTTTTAAAATTCAAGCATCCATCATATTTCAATCCATCAATAAATATTTGCATGACATGAAAAGTTATGTATGTTATTTAGAGTTGTATATAATTGATAACAAGTGTAAATGTATGAGGTTGTTTATAATTATATTTTTAATATAATTGATTATAGAAGTTTTTAATTCATTTGATTTTTTATATACAGGCTAAATAAATGCTTTTGAATATAATGGATGGATTGAACAAAAAAATAAAAAAATCAAGTAGTTGTAAAATGCAAAACTGGTTGCATTAGAGCATTTCTGTACGTGTATGCATTTATATGTGTATATATGGAGCTTGATTATATACATTTAGTCGTATTTTAAGCTAAAATACATAATCATTTTTGTATAATTGGTTGTATTTTTTTATTTTTGAAAATACATTTTTCTGAATATATTTAATTCATATACCAAATTTTGCCGTATTACAATATTTTTATAATTTGTTTTGGGGAATTTCTTTATACACCAATGAATTTTCACCTTAATTCCTTATATACCCATATATTTTCAAAAATTCCTCTGATAACCATGAATTATACCCAAATTTCCTCATATACACTTGCTGTTAGTATCCGACTATCCGTCAAATGTCTTTAATTTTTTTTATTTTTGATATTTTAAAATACCCGAATTACCCACCTACACCTTTCTTCTTCATACTTGCTGATGGCTACATTTGCATGGGTAGGTTTTTGATTTCACCAACAACTGATTGGATCTAACTTGGATGATGGTAGTAAACATGACGGCCTTATCCCATTGCATATGCTTGCCCCTACACATGCGTGTGTACAGATCGTCAGATTTGATGGCAGCGTACATCGCCGGTCGGGCAATGGTGGTTGGGCTACTAACTCTATTCATCCATTGGCGAGCAACGTGATGGATTTAATGGAGGAAGAGATGAGCATGAATATGGTGATTGAGTTGTTGAAAAACAGTGAGTAGAGGAGGGTGATCCGATTACTTAAAACAGAGATGGGAAGGATCGCTGCCGGATTTTGCAAATTTATTGAGGGATTTATGCCGGCTACATGGCCATTGTTGGAGAGGATTGTACGACCAACTTCACTGAGGATTGAGTTGTACTAGTCATGTTGCCATTGACGTAGAGAATCTAGAAAAGGAAGCATGCTAAGGATTGGTCGGTTGATGTGGTCTGTGTATTTTTTGTTAGCGAGGCTCTTGAGCAGGAAGAAGCTAGCAACGACAAGAAAATTTTCTGGATAGGAGAAGCATTGGAGGAAGAAGGACGACGTTGATGAGGTGGCTGCCATTTAACTTGTTCTGTTTTAGTTGTAGTGAAGATCGGAGAGCAACACACACAAGAAGCAACTAGGGAGGAATGAAAGTTGTAATATTAAGAGGAAGAAATATTATTTATAGCAATTCAAGTACGCACATTTTTGAATGCCTGTGATGATGGTGGGCAGCAGCGAATCAACTGGAGCCAACGAGATCAGGACGGACATTATAACCGAAGTCATCTTCCTTTCCTATCTGCCGATGGCCTGCTATCTCCCACAGTCGGCCACCGGACAGCCATGGTCATCGGTATTGTGATGCAAAGATCACTGCTCCCGTCTTCTACGATGCTAGAAACAACTGTGTGATAAATCAGTCATTTGATTGCCTATGCAAATGGTGTTGAAGGATGATTCAAAGCTCTCGTCGCTAAGAGCTGCATCTGCCCATTTTTTCACATTCTCAGCAACGTGTCCATATTCTCAGCAACGTGTCCATGTTCTTCATACCTTCCGCAGCATGTTCTGACGTGCAGCAGTCCATTAATCCAACACCTTTGCATTTTCCCTGTTTTCAGCAGCATTTTCATGTAGTTAAACATGCATAGGCAATTACTTGTATGGTTGTAGGCTATAAATAGGCAAGCTGTTTTCTTCTTTTTGATATAGTCACATTTGTATCCAGGAAATTCAGATACTGCATTCCTATTTATTTTCCCTTTGCAAATACCGTCCAGTTTGCATTTGTCTCCCAGTTTTTGCCTCTTACAATTTCTGCTCTAACAAATTTGGTATCAGAGCCAGGTTCCATTCCTTGCCAAGTTGAGGGATGACTAGCAATGGAAATGTAATGAGTGCCGCACAACCATTCATTCCCGTCTTCAACGGAGAAAACTATGAATTCTGGAGCATCAAAATGAAGACTCTACTGAAGTCTCAAGATTTATGGGACTTCGTAGAAAGCGGGTCTGCAGATCCTGATGATGAGAATAGGTTGAAAGACAACAAAAAGAAAGACTCCAAGGCATTGGTGATCATTCAGCAGGCAGTCCATGACAGTGTTTTCTCAAGAATTGCAACAGCGACTACTTCAAAGGATGCTTGGACAATTTTGCAAAAGGATTTTAAAAGTGATTCAAGAGTAATTACGATAAAACTACAATCTCTTCGTCGTGATTTCGAAATTCTATTTTTGGAAAATGGAGAATCTGCATAGGACTTTGTCTCGAGCAATGACAATAGTCAGTCAAATGTGATCTTTCGGAGAGAAGATCAAAGATCAGAAAATTGTTGAAAAGGGATTACGGAGTTTGACTCCAAAATTTGATCATGTTGTTGCAGCAATAGAAGAATCTAAGGATTTGTCAAAATTTTCATTTGATGAATTAATGGGGTCTTTACAAACTCATGAGTCTAGAATTAATAGGTCACTTAAAAAGTTTGAAGAAAAAGCATATCAGGTAAAGGAGGCAACTACCAAATCTAATGAAATTGAAGCTGGCAGAGGCCAGGGAAGAGGAGGATTCCGTGGTAGAGGCCGAGGCAGAGGAAGAGGCAAAGGTAGATCTGATGAACGACAGAGGCAGTCAAATGAACAAAGGAGCTATAAAAATGGTATTCAATGTCATCATTGCAAAAAATTTGGCCATGTGAAAGCAAATTGTTGGTATAAAGATCAGCAAGTGAATTATGTAGAAAAAATAAAGAAGAAAGTAAACTTTTTATGGTTCATTTTGATACTAATATTGCATCTAGTGATGTATGGTTTGTAGATAGTGGTTGTTCTAATCATATGACAGGCAAGCGATCTATGTTCAAAGAGCTGGATGAGACACAGAAGATAAAAGTCAAGCTTGGTGATGATAAAGAAATGCAGGTTGAAGGAAAAGGCATCGTAGCCATTAGAACTAGTCATGGTAGAGTGAAACTTTTACACAATGTTCAGTTTGTTCCTAATTTAGCACAAAATTTGCTAAGTGTTGGTTCACTTATGGCTAGTGGATACTCAATATTATTTGATGATGGAGCATGTGTGTAACACCCCATTCCAAGAATTACTCAAGAACTAGTCAAGGGGTACTACATAATCTAAGAAAAATTCGGCAGCATCTCCCCATAACATACAAGAGGTAATATGGAATACATGACCTGATATTCATAACATTTACATCTGTAACATTCAATCCATTTTATATACTTGCATCTTCATATAATAAGAACATTCATATAGAAGGAAATCATTAAATATTTTCCTTACACATCAAACAGATATAATAGTCATGCATATGTGCATCAACAAGGATTACAATCCAATCTGAAATACCAAATACATTATAGTTGCCAAAGCGAATCCGCCTAAATAATTGTCTACATATATGATTATCAAAAAGAGCACAAATCTAAAAGAACTGAAATCAACATATTGTGCTAGGGTCTCTCATGTTTGATCTTCAACTTGTCCCATCCTTAAGTTCCCCTTCTGACCTGCGATCTAAAAGCACAATAACAATGATATGAGTCTAAATAGACCCAGTAAGTAGATAGTGGTTAGCACAAAGTGCAAATAAGCATAATGATGGATACTCATACAGTGATGAAGCTAATACACATGGGTCCAATACTCACTCCCAAGATCGTATACATATAACCATACACACAAATTGACCAACACAACCAATCATCTACTCATGTCCATCAAGGGCCATGAACAATCCTCTCCTCATGTAAATCAGGGGCCATGAACAACCCTTACAACCAACTATTTGAGATAACACATCATACATAACAGACAATGAAACACGTCGCAAACCACGCCTACAACATAAACACAATTCAGATTCAACACATAAATCTGTCACACAAGCATTTTATCAAACACATGATAGGTGCGAAATGAAAGAACCTTAAATTCATACTCTCGATTGGGCAATTCAATTCACGTCACATTCCAACAATATAAAATCTGCTAAGAAGTCTTTTACATCACAGAAATCCGCATTCAAAGTAAATTTCCCATGAACCCTAACTGTTACGAACTCTACGCCTAATACCATGGAGTCGTTAGAAGTTATACATTCCCTCTAGCCTCGCCTCGTGTTTAACATAAAATTTCATCACTAAATCGAGAAAGGGGCGACATCTACTTACCTTGACCGTGATCCCTCCCAAGACAGCGACCCTAGATGTGGACTGCAGAAATTCGGAGCCTTGGAGCTTCCTGAACTCGGATCTATGACCTTCAAGGTAGTTGATATAGTTTCCCTCAAGCGATCACGGGTGGTTCGAACTGAGTGGAAGAGAAAGTAGAAGAGGAACGAAGAACCAGAAGAGGAGGAGAAGAGAACGCGGTCGGGCGCGAAATGGGAATGAAGCCCTAGAGCGCGGGCCGCTTATGTTAATAGAATTCATTGAGTCGGGTCGGGGCATGGGTCGGGTCCAGTCGCAATTAGTAATTTAATTCCCCTCCTACAACTTAATAATTAAAAATTTCTCCGGGGGCGCTGCCCCCTGTTGGAAACATGAGGAAAACTAGCTAAATCTATGTTTTGATGATTAACAAATCAATTTGAGTATGTCTTGGCTACTAACAAGTTTGTGAAATGTCTTAAGGAATATACATTTGAAGAAAATCAAGTTGGAAGGCCAAGTCGTTCCCCAAGTCGACTCCAAGATCGACTTCAATGTGCCTAAAACGTCCAGAGTTGAAATGGGAGAAAGAGCAAGTGAAGTCGCAGGTCAAGTCGACTCCACATGCGACTTGGGTAGCCAAGTCGCAGACGAAGTCGACCTCGCTATCGACTTCAGAAGTGCAAATTTGTCCAGAGCTGAAAGTTGGGACACGGAGCTGCCAAGTCGCAGGCCAAGTCGACTCCATGTGCGACTTAGGTGAAGTCGGGGACGAAGTCGACCCCAAGCGCGACTTGAGTTTGTTAAAGATCAAAGCTGCAGTTTCAAATCATTCAAAGGACTTCTTCACTCTAAGCTCAAAAGCTTCAAGCATGATCAAGATCAAGTCAAGCCTATCAAGTCCAAGGACTCAAAATTAAGAACAAATCTATCAAATCAAAGGCAAAAGACATAAGCTTGCTTCAAACATTCAAGTCTCCAAAGCAAGCAAGTTCTCCAATGATTCACAGTATCAAGCAAAACCAAGAAGAAGCAAAGTCAAGCTTCTAAGGATTGTAAATCATGGAGCTAATACAATCAAGGCACAAGGATTCAGAAAGTAATACAAAAGAACTAAAGGCATGAAGAAGACTAAACAAAAGAGAAAGATTTCCAAAGTTCCAGAGTTCAGAAAATCAACTGACAAGGTGAAGTCGCACACGAAGTCGACTCCACCTGCGACTTGGGTCAAGTCGTGAACCCAAGTCGACCCTGACTGGAACTTGAAGTTGCGACGGAGAAGCGAAGTCGCACCCGAAGTCGACTCCATCTGCGACTTGGGCGAAGTCGCATCCGAAGTCGACTCCATCTGCGACTTGGGTCGCAACGGTCGGAATTAATTCGAACGTTGGCGCATTAAATGCGCGCCACCTACCTTCTAACGTTCGGATTCCCTCCAAAATTATAAATAGCATTCATAGTGGACGAGGGAAGTAGTTGGAAAAACATTAAGTGAACATAACTCCTATCTACAAGAGCATTAAAGTGATCAAGCCAATCAAGAGAGGAAGAATTGTGCTTCAAGTTGCAAGAGCTACATTCAGAAACTTCAAAGCCATCATCTACAAGTTCTTCCCTGCGCTAAATCGTTTCTACACACCTGTAAAGTGTAGTTTACTTTTATTGTTTACTTGTTTGTGTTGAACTTGATTTAGCTTGCGTAGCTAAGATCAAGAGGTAGCAAAGTAGTGCGTGATTGGAGTGTGACTCATCACCTACTTGTGCTAAGTGTTTGATGCCCCCTAGAGCTAGAATCTAGAAGAGAGCAAGAGGCTCTGGTTGTATATGCCCCCTAGAGCTAGAATCTAGAAGAGAGTAAGAGGCTCTAGTTGTATTCGCGGAATACAATAGTGGAACCCAAGTCACAAGGAGTGTGAGCTTGGAAGAGTGGAGTAGGGAGGTTGCCCGAACCACTATAAAATCCTTGTCTACTTGCTTTTATTTCTGCTCTCTTTATTACTTTGCTTTCCATTCAGTTTCTTCATTCAAGGGGAATAATTCTACAAGGGGTTAAGTTTTTAAGTTACCAAAGAAATTTTTAAGAACCCAATTCACCCCTCCCCTCTTGGGTTTTGCCATCTATTCGGGACCCAACAAGTGGTATCAGAGCAGGTCTTTGAGTTAAACCAAAGAGATCTATTGATATGGCATCCCAATCGATTCCTGTTCTTGCTTTTGCCGAGGGCGAATCTTTTATAAGGCCACCATTGTTTGATGGGAACAACTTTGGCTATTGGAAGCTTCGTATGAAGCAACTCATCATGGCTACCGATATGGATTCTTGGATTGCTATCCAAGATGGTGTGATTTTGCCTACCGATGACAAAGCTTCCAAATGGACCGAAGAGGAAGTTAGAACCGTCAAGAGCAATGCCAATGCAATGAATTCTTTATTTTGTGCTCTTACGGCTTCGGAGTATGATAGAGTATCTTCTTGTTTGACTGCAAAAGAGATATGAGATACTCTAACATCTATTTATGAAGGAACCTCCCAAGTCCAAGGGACCAGGAGAAACATTTTGATTGGAGAGTTTGAAAATTTCAGAATGCTAGATACTAAAAATATTTCTGAAATGTTTGCGAGATTTTCTAAAATTACTAATGCTCTAAAGGGTCTTGGAAAAGCTATTTCTGAATCCGAGCAGGTTATGAAGATATTGAGAGCTCTACCGGATTCATGGACTCCAAAGATAACGGCAATTGAAGAAGCCAAAGACCTCAACACATTGAAGCTTGAAGATCTTATTAGCTCACTCATGTCACATGAGCAATTAAGAAAAGGAATGAGGATCAACACAAAGGCAAAAGAGCAATTGCCTTGAAAGCTACACAAGACACGGATGACACCTCATCCTCTCAAAACGATGACGAGATGGCCCTACTCACAAAACGATTCAGAAAATTTGTGAGAAAAGGCGGAAATTTCAGAAATTTCAAAGACAGAAATTTCAGAGAGAAAAAGAAAGAACCAATCAAATGCTATAGATGCGGGGGCGTAGGACATATGCAAACCCAATGTCCTACACCGGAAGAAAGGCCAAAGGAAAATCATGAAGGCAGAAGATATCAAAAGGGAAGAGGCATGTACGTCAATGAGGAGACGTCATCAACATGCAGCTCTTCAACCGATGACAACGATGCGGCCAACTGTGCAAGAATATGCTGCGTAGCACAAATCGAACAAGAAGAAGAACTGCTATGCTTGAACACGACGGAAGTTTTGGAAGATCAATCTACCTCAACAAAATACACAGAAAGTGAAGAGGTAACTTCCAAACCTTATTCTCAATCAAGTTATTCTTCTTTTCATGATTGCCTCAAATGTGCCGAATTAGATGAACTACAAATTGCATATGATTCATTGTATGGGGAAATCAAAAAGCTAGGAAACAAGTTGACATTAAAAAGAAAACAATGTAACTTTGTTATCATTGAAAATGGAAAACTAGCTGAAATGTCAACAAAATTGAAAGAAGAAAATGAACTGTTGTTGAAAGAAGTTGAGAAACTGAAAAAGGAGAACGAATCCTTAAATGAATCATTAGCAAAGTTCTCTAATCCCGGTAAAAATGTGAAGATGTTCTTGAATATGACCTCACAAACAGATAGAAGAGGTCTTGGATACAATACATTTGAGCAAAAAGAAAGTGGTAAATCAAATGTGCCAATACATGGAAAATATCAAACAAATACTGCACCTACATTCAAGCCACAAAGGAAAAATATTGTGTGGACTAAAAGGCCAACACTTGAACCAAAATATACTTGGAGGCCTACTCCTAGATTACCAATGACTTGTAACTTTTGCAACAAGATGGGTCATAAAGCCTATAAATGTAACTTCAAGAAATTATATGACCATGGTGCAAGATTAGTTTGGGTTCCAAGGAACACGAGATTTGGGCTTTCTAAGATAGAGCAACGAAGATTAAATCATTTTACTAACCCAAATGGACCCATAAAATGGGTACCAAAAAGATGAGAATTACTTGTTTATTTTTCAGATTTGTTTAAAGGCAAAGGCAAATAATGTATGGTTCATGGATAGCGGTTGTTCAAGGCACATGACTGGAGAAAGAAATTTGTTTCACAAACTTAAGCCTTGCAACGACGGAACGGTTGCCTTTGGTAATAATGAGAAAGGTAAAATCAAAGGTAAAGGAAATATTTACAGTAGCTCAAATGCATGTATGGAGGATGTTTTGTTTGTTGAAGGACTCAAGCATAACTTAATGAGCATTAGCCAATTATGTGATAAAGGATATAAGGTTGTGTTTGAATCATCTGTATGCAATGTATTTGATGGTGAGCATATCATGTTTAGTGGAAGAAGACATGGAAATGTATATTTGGTTTCACTTGATGAACTAGATGGTCAATGTCTAATGGCCATTGAAAATGATCCATGGGTTTGGCATAAAAGACTTGGACATGTGAATATGTCAAACATAAAGACCCTATGGAAAAAGAGTTTGGTAGAAGGCTTGCCAAAGTTGAAATATGACAAAGACAAAATTTGCAAGGCATGTCAATTATCTAAACAACCAAAGATGTCTTTTTCTACCAAAAAGGAGATTTCCACCACAAGGCCACTTGAATTGCTACACATGGATCTATATGGACCATCCGACATTTTAACCATTGGTGGAAAGAAATATGTATTTGTTATTGTAGATGACTTTTCAAGATTCACATGGATAATTCTCTTAGCTAGCAAAGATGAAGCTTTCTCTATGTTTTCAACTTTTGTAAACTTGGTGGAAAATGAAAAACAAAGTACTATTATGTCTATAAGAAGTGACCATGGTGGTGAATTTGAAAACAAACGATTCATAGAATTATGTAATGAAAAAGAGATTCATCATACATTTTCTGCACCAAGAACTCCACAACAAAATGGAGTAGTTGAAAGGAAAAACAGAACTATACAAGAGATGGCTAGAACAATGATAAATGAGAGCAAATTATCCAAGAAGTTTTGGGGTGAAGCTGTGAGCACAGCTTGTCATGTTTTAAATCGAGTTACCATTAGAGCTATCTTGAAAAAGACCCCATATGAGCTATGGAAGGGAAGGAAACCAAACATATCTTATTTTCATGCTTTTGGATGCACATGTTATGTTCTGAACAATGGAAAAACCAACTTGGGAAAACTTGACGCTAAAAGTGATGAGTCAATATTCCTTGGGTACTTATCAAATAGCAAAGCATATAGAGTATTTAATAAACGAAACCAAGTTGTAGAAGAATCCATACATGTTGCTTTTGATGAAACTAACCCATGCTTGAAAAGAAAAGATGATTTAAGTGATGCAGATGAGATTGTAAGCAACCTTGAAAGGCTGCATGTGGAAAAGCAAGAAGAGTCCATGGAGGAAAGGGTAAGTGAAGGTGATGATTCCTATAAACCTCCATCTGATTTAAAATTCAAACATGCACATCCAATTGAGCAAGTTATAGGAAATGTGTATGAAGGTGTAAAAACTAGAAGGTCAAAGCAAAATGTGTGTGGACAATATGCTTTTGTATCCAAGATTGAACCTTCTAATATTGAACAAGCTCTTGATGATGAAAACTGGATTATAGCAATGCAAGAAGAGCTAAATCAATTTGAAAGAAATCAAGTTTGGCACCTTGTTCCTAGACCAAATGACTGTATTGTTATTGGCACCAAGTGGGTCTTTAGGAACAAATTAGATGAAAGTGGACTTGTAGTGAGGAATAAAGCTAGACTTGTGGCAAAAGGATACTCACAAGAAGAAGGAATAGATTTTGAAGAATCCTATGCCCCGGTTGCTAGATTAGAGGCAATTCGCATCTTACTAGCTTTTGTATCACACATGAACTTTAAATTGTTTCAAATGGATGTCAAAAGTGCATTTCTGAATGGTTATATAAATGAAGAGGTGTATGTTGAGCAACCACCTGGATTTGAGGAAAAAGATCAATCTAAATTTGTATACAAGCTAACCAAAGCATTATATGGATTAAAACAAGCTCTAAGGGCTTGGTATGATAGACTAAGCAAATTTCTGATTGATCACGATTTTCAAAAAGGAAAGGTAGACACCACTTTGTTTATCAAGTATAAAGAAAAGGACATATTGATCATTCAAATTTATGTTGATGATATCATTTTTGGTGCTACTAATGAAACTCTTTGTCAAGAATTTTCTGAGCTTATGCAGAAAGAGTTTGAGATGAGCATGATGGGAGAGCTAAACTTCTTCCTTGGACTGCAAATCAAGCAATTAAATGAAGGAATTTTCATTAACCAGTCCAAGTAAATCAAGGAAATGCTAAAGAAGTTTGGCATGGAGAATAGCAAAGGAGCAAACACGCCCATGAGCTCTACAATCAAGCTTGACAAAGATGAGAAGGGCAATTTAATTGATATGAAAGTGTATAGAAGCATGATAGGTTCCTTATTGTATTTAACTGCTTCTAGGCCAGATATTTTGTTTAGTGTGTGTATGTGCTCTAGATTTCAATCATGCCCAAAAGAATCACACTTGGTAGCTGTGAAAAGAATTTTTAGATACCTAGTAGACACTACCAATTTAGGATTATGGTATCCAAAGGGTTCTAATTTTGATCTAATCAGCTACTCGGATGCGGATTTTGCTGGTTACAAAGTAGATAGAAAAAGCACTAGTGGAACATGTCAGTTTCTTGGAAGCATGTTGGTTTCATGGTTTTCAAGAAAACAAACTAGTGTTGCTCTATCTACGGCGGAAGCCGAATATATTGCCGCCGGGAGCTGTTGTGCTCAATTACTTTGGATGAAACAGCAACTTAGGGACTATGGCATGGATTTTAAAGATATACCTATCAAATGTGGCAATACCAGTGCCATATGTCTAACCAAGAATCCAGTCTTGCATTCTAGGACCAAACATATAGACCTTAGACATTATTTCATTAGAGAACATGTAGAAAATCATGACATATGTTTGGTATATGTAAGAACAGAGGATCAAGTTGCAGATATATTCACTAAGCCCCTAGCAAAAGAAGCATTTTATAAGATTAGAAATGACATGGGAATGCTTGAACTCACTTAAAGCATAAATTGAGGGGGAGCAAACCCACTTGTTTCTTTTACCCTCTAATCTTTTTGATATATTGACAAAAAGGGGGAGAGAGGTTTAAGAATGGGGAGAAGAAGAGGATTTGAATATAAGTTATTTGAGTATAAGTCTTTATGATTAAAGGGGAGAGAGATTTAAGGAGAGAAGAGTAGGATATGTATATGCTTAAATGAATACTTTGAATGTTTGCATGATCTCATAATGCAATATGAGCATATTTATTTAAATGAAAGGTATCCACTCAAATCGGTTTTGTCAATCATCAAAAAGGGGGAGATTGTTGGAAACATGAGGAAAACTAGCTAAATCTATGTTTTGATGATTAACAAATCAATTTGAGTATGTCTTGGCTACTAACAAGTTTGTGAAATGTCTTAAGGAATATACATTTGAAGAAAATCAAGTTGGAAGGCCAAGTCGTTCCCCAAGTCGACTCCAAGATCGACTTCAATGTGCCTAAAACGTCCAGAGTTGAAATGGGAGAAAGAGCAAGTGAAGTCGCAGGTCAAGTCGACTCCACATGCGACTTGGGTAGCCAAGTCGCAGACGAAGTCGACCTCGCTATCGACTTCAGAAGTGCAAATTTGTCCAGAGCTGAAAGTTGGGACACGGAGCTGCCAAGTCGCAGGCCAAGTCGACTCCATGTGCGACTTAGGTGAAGTCGGGGACGAAGTCGACCCCAAGCGCGACTTGAGTTTGTTAAAGATCAAAGCTGCAGTTTCAAATCATTCAAAGGACTTCTTCACTCTAAGCTCAAAAGCTTCAAGCATGATCAAGATCAAGTCAAGCCTATCAAGTCTAAGGACTCAAAATTAAGAACAAATCTATCAAATCAAAGGCAAAAGACATAAGCTTGCTTCAAACATTCAAGTCTCCAAAGCAAGCAAGTTCTCCAATGATTCACAGTATCAAGCAAAACCAAGAAGAAGCAAAGTCAAGCTTCTAAGGATTGCAAATCATGGAGCTAATACAATCAAGGCACAAGGATTCAGAAAGTAATACAAAAGAACTAAAGGCATGAAGAAGACTAAACAAAAGAGAAAGATTTCCAAAGTTCCAGAGTTCAGAAAATCAACTGACAAGGTGAAGTCGCACACGAAGTCGACTCCACCTGCGACTTGGGTCAAGTCGTGAACCCAAGTCGACCCTGACTGGAACTTGAAGTTGCGACGGAGAAGCGAAGTCGCACCCGAAGTCGACTCCATCTGCGACTTGGGCGAAGTCGCATCCGAAGTCGACTCCACCTGCGACTTGGGTCGCAACGGTCGGAATTAATTCGAACGTTGGCGCATTAAATGCGCGCCACCTACCTTCTAACGTTCGGATTCCCTCCAAAATTATAAATAGCATTCATGGTGGACGAGGGAAGTAGTTGGAAAAACATTAAGTGAACATAACTCCTATCTACAAGAGCATTAAAGTGATCAAGCCAATCAAGAGAGGAAGAATTGTGCTTCAAGTTGCAAGAGCTACATTCAGAAACTTCAAAGCCATCATCTACAAGTTCTTCCCTGCGCTAAATCGTTTCTACACACCTGTAAAGTGTAGTTTACTTTTATTGTTTACTTGTTTGTGTTGAACTTGATTTAGCTTGCGTAGCTAAGATCAAGAGGTAGCAAAGTAGTGCGTGATTGGAGTGTGACTCATCACCTACTTGTGCTAAGTGTTTGATGCCCCCTAGAGCTAGAATCTAGAAGAGAGCAAGAGGCTCTGGTTGTATATGCCCCCTAGAGCTAGAATCTAGAAGAGAGCAAGAGGCTCTGGTTGTATATGCCCCCTAGAGCTAGAATCTAGAAGAGAGTAAGAGGCTCTAGTTGTATTCGCGGAATACAATAGTGGAACCCAAGTCACAAGGAGTGTGAGCTTGGAAGAGTGGAGTAGGGAGGTTGCCCGAACCACTATAAAATCCTTGTCTACTTGCTTTTATTTCTGCTCTCTTTATTACTTTGCTTTCCATTCAGTTTCTTCATTCAAGGGGAATAATTCTACAAGGGGTTAAGTTTTTAAGTTACCAAAGAAATTTTTAAGAACCCAATTCACCCATCCCCTCTTGGGTTTTGCCATCTATTCGGGACCCAATACCCCCTTGACCCCGCGACCTGACCGGTCAGGTCGAACCCCGTACCTACTCTGCGAAGGGAAAAATAGTTATAGTGCTTAACAATGACACACTAATCATACACATTTAAATTTATACTCAGTGTGTTAAGATCATAATACATGCATATATGCACTATATGTTCCCTAGATACCATATTCATATATGTTATGCATCCATTAACATTATAAACTCTTAGTGGCATGTTCATAGGTTATCTCATAAATAGAGAAGGGTTATAATGAAAATAAAATAAAATACCTGGTCCTTACAATGTGTCATTAAGGAAAAGCGGTCAGGGCTGATGATGATCAATGTGCATATGACTCAGAACAAAATGTTTCCATTGGAAGTCTCTAAAGTTGAAAATTTTGCTTTAGCAACCAGTGGAGATGACTCTAAGATGTGGCATTTGTGGTATGGGCGTCTAAACATAAAAGGTTTGAAATTGTTGAGTAACAAAGGTATGGTTTTTGGATTACCAAAAATTAATACAATTGATCTATGTGAATGATGCATATATGAAAAACAAACTAGAAAGCCATTTCTAGTTGGAAAAGCTTGGAGAGCTATGAAGTGTCTTGAATTGGTACATGCTGATTTATGTGGTCCTATGAATTTTGAGTCATTTGGTGGGAGTCGTTATTTCTTGCTTCTCACTGATGATTATAGCCGTATGAGCTGGGCTTATTTTTTGACAAACAAATCAGAAACATTTGAGAAATTTAAACAACTCAAAGCTATGGTCGAAAGATAGAGTGGCTTCTATATTAAAACGCTACGCAAAGACAAAGGTGGTGAGTTCTCACCAAATGAATTTAACTATTTTTGTAAGGAATTTGGCATTCACAGGGAATTAACTGCATCTTATACTTCAGAGCAAAACGGTGTAATCGAACATAAGAATCGAGCATGGAAATGGTAAGAAGTTTGCTAAAAGGAAAAGGATTTCCAAATCAATTTTGGGTTGAAGCAGTAGCAATGTCGGTTTATTTGTTAAATTTCTCTCCCACAAAAGCAGTTTTGAATCAAACTCCATATGAAGTTTGACGAGGTACAAAGCCATCAGTAAGTCAATTAAGAATTTTTGGTTGTATAGCCTATATATTTGTAAACTCTCAAGTACGTCATAAACTTGATGAAAAATCCACAAAATGCATTTTTGTTTGTTATTGCTCTCAATCCAAAGCATATCGGCTATATAATCCTCTTGATGGCAAGATGGTAGTTAATAGGGATGTAATATTTGATGAAGATGTAAGTTGGGATTGGCTTAAAAGTAGTGAAGAGAAAATACAAGTTTCAATATCAAATGAGTCATTATAAAGTGAAGGTCAATGGCTAACTCCCATAAGTTCACCTGATTCTTCTACCATGTCACCAAGCTCATCATCTTTAGCATCACCAAGTGCATCATCTTCTACAGACCTTTCGACCACTGAAGAGTCTTTGAATAACACTCCACCCAGAAAGTTCAAGTCTTTGAAAGAAATATACGAGTCTTGTCAATTTGCTCTTTTTGTTTTAGATCCCATGACTTATGAAGAAGCTGCAACAAAGGAAGAATGGCAAAGCGCAATAAAAGAAGAACTGTTAGCAATCCAAAAGAATGACACATGGGAGTTGGTGAACTTACCTGAAGGTAAGAGTGCAATTGATTTAAAGTGGATATTTAAAACAAAGTACCATGTTGACGGAAGTATACAAAAGCACAAAGGTCGACTTGTGGCAAAAGGATATGCGAAACAACATGATATTGACTTCGAAGAAACTTTCTCTCCAGTAGCTCGTCTTGAAATTGTGAGAATTGTTTTATCTTTGGCTGCACAATTACACTGGCCTGTTTATCAATTTGATGTCAAGTCTGCATTTTTAAATGGAGACTTACAAGAGGAAGTCTATGTAGCTCAACCTGAAGGTTTTATTATAGAAGGCAACAAGACAAAAGTTTACAGGTTAAAAAAGGCCTTGTATGGCTTGGAGCAAGCTCTGCGAGCATGGTATATATTACAACTTTTTTCAGCAAAATAGGTTCATAAGAAGTGAGAATGAATCTACTCTCTATCTTAAGAAGCAAGGTAGAAGTGATTTTATCATCGTTTGTCTTTACGTTGATGATATCATTTATACAAGCTCTTCTAACTCGCTTGTGGTTGAATTTAAAACACACATGATGGCAAAGTTTGATATGTCAGATATGGGGTTATTGCATTATTTCTTTGGTCTTGAAGTGCAACAAGCAGATGATGGAATTTTTATTTCACAGAAGAAATATGACAGGGATCTTCTTAACAAGTTTGGTATGCTAAATCGTAAATATGCAACTACATCCATTAATATTAATGAGAAATTGCAGGCTAAAGATGGAGCGGAGATGGTGAATGCTACAAGTTTTAGAAGCTTAGTTGGAGGTTTAATTTATCTAATCCACACTCGGCCAGACATTGCATTTTTTGTTGGTTTGATTTCAAGATTCATGCAATATCCTTCAAGAAATCATTATGGTGCAACAAAGCAGGTTTTGCGTTACATTATGAGGACAACGAATTTTGGAGTTTGGTATTCAAAAATTTCACTGACAGTGATTGGGCAAGCTCATTGGATGATAGGAAAAGTATTTCTGCAAATGTTTTCACTCTTGGTTCAGGAGCTATTACTTGGAGTTCAAAGAAACAAACCATAATGGCATTGTCTTCTTCAGAAGCAGAATATATTTTACTAACTTCAGCAACATGTCAAGCTATTTGGTTAAGAAGAATATTAGCATATCTTCATCAAAGGCAAGAAGGTGCAACTGATATTTTTTGTGACAACTAGGGGTGCAACTTGGGCTCATGAAACTCGAGTTCACCTCGACCCTAACCCTATTTGTAAAATATCAACCCTAACCCTAACCCTAACCTTAACCTTAACTCTAACTCTATTTGTAAAACCTAAACCCTAACCATATTTTTGAAAATCGGGTTCGGGTTGAAATTTATGTTAATGAATTTACATTTTATTTAAAAGTGATAAGTTTACAATTTCACATAAATAAATAATAATAATAAATCATGTAAGTAAGCATAATAATATATAATCAAACTACATATTTTTTTAAAAATAGTAATATAAAGAATATTTTTAGAAAAAATTTAACATAAAAAATAAGATAAAGGAAGAAAATTAATGAGTGTAAAAGTAAATGATAGAAATAAAAAATAAATAAAAATAAAAATAATATACTTTATTTATAATAAAATTACAATATGCCAAACATGTATTCAATTATAGATATAATAACATAAAATATGAAGAATATAAAGAAATATGTTTAAATAGAATGTATATAATATATTTTATAATAAATATAAAATAGAAAATTGGGCTCAGATTCTTCGGGTTCGGATTCAATTGAACCATAACCATATCATATTTATAAATCGGGTTCATCGGGTTCAGGTTACGAAAAAATGAGTTTCAACACTGTTCAAAATCGGGTTCGGCGGGCCGAGTTGGGGCTCAACTCGACCCAAGTTGCACCCCTAGTGACAACAAAGCAACAATTGTCATGACAAAAAATCCAGCTTTTCATGGCAGAAAAAAGCACATTGACATCTGTTTTCATTTCATCAGAGATTTGGTTGCAAAGGAGGAGATCATGTTAAATATTACAACACAAATGATCCAACTGCAGATATACTTACAAAATCTTTGCCAAAAGAGAAGTTTGAATCAAGGGAGAGTGTTGAAGGATGATTCCAAGTTCTCGTTGCTAAGAGCTGCATCTGCCCATTTTTTCACATTCTCAGCAACGTGTCCATATTCTCAGCAACATGTCCATGTTCTCCATACCTAGTGCAGCACGTTCTGACGTGTTGCAGTCCATTAATCTAGCATCTCTGCATTTTCCCTATTTTCAGCAGCATTTTCATGTAGTTAAACGTGCATGGGCAGTTACTTGTGTGGTTGTAGGCTATAAATAGGCAAGTTATTTTCTTCTTTTTGATATGGTCACATCTGCATCCAGAAAATTCAGATAATGCATTCCTCTTTTATTTTCCCTTTGCAAATACCGTGCAGTTTGCATTTGTCTCCCAGTTATTTGAGTTTTTGCCTCTCACAATTTCTGCTCCAACAAATGGCAGTTGATGATGTTGTAATGAGGACTGGGTATGAGAGGAATTTTGAAGAAAATTTATGAATATGATAGGAATGATTGAAAATGGATTGGTATATGAGGAATTAAGGTGAAAATTTGTGCATATATTTGAGAATTCTCTATTTATTTTGATTTTCGATAACCAAGTTTTTTAAGGGATGAAAAATGACTTAAATGCCTCTGAAATTGATGATTTTTCAAAACATTTAAAATAACAAAAGTATTGTAGAAAGATAAAACTTAGTATATAAAATGAATAATATATTTTAGCTTAATATATAACTAAATGTATGTATGTAATGAGGCTTCTATACATAAAAATGAATGATTCAATACTTATATAAGCATGGAAGCTTCTATACTTTTGATTTTTTTTTTAAATTTGAAGTATATTTTTTAAAATCTAAACCATTGATCATGTTTAATACATCTTCTTTTATCATGTAACCAAAAATAATTTTTATTGAAAACTTATATTTGAAAAAAATACCTTTTGGTAGTGAATGTTTATTACAATCGATTAATTTTTATTTTTAAATTTTGATGTTTTCATTTAAATTGAACCTATCATCATATTTAACTCCATTTATATTTGCATGACATAAAAAATTACATTATTAGGACTTGTACATACTCTCAATCAGTGTAAATGTATGAGTTATTTATAATATAAATTATATCTTTTAAGATTATTGATTATAAAAGTGTTATTTATACATAGCTAAATAAGTAGTTTTAAACACAACGCATGGATTTGATGTTAAAAAACTAGAAAACCAAGTGGTTATAACTTATAAGCAATCATGTTGGATCATTTCTTACATATATTAGTTAAATTTTTTATTTTTTGATTTGTTAATATTTTTCTAAAATTCCAATCCATCCATCCTATTTTATTTATTAATATTTGCATGTCATAAAAAATCATGTTATTTAGAGTTGTGTATAATTCATAACAAGTGTAAATGCATTTATAATTATATATTTTAAAACTATTGATTATAAATGTTTTTGCCTATAAAAAATTGTTTTTCAATTTTACAACTTTTCAATATGAATATATATTTTCTGAATTTAAAAATTAATAGTTTTTGGATAAGAATGACTTATGTTGGTGCCTTGTAATGTCTTACAAAAAGAACTTAGATAATCAATCATGAATCAATTACAAGCACAACCACAATATAATAGTTAAACCACAAAGGCAATGCAATTATAGTGATTTGGTTCTCCTGAGTCCTCATCTATTCCACTCTCCAAGCACACAAGGCTTAGGTTCTATTAGTCAACTTTTCAACATAAGTTATAGTAATACAGGTCGAGCAACTATTTTTTGGATTTAGAACCTAGCTCCAAGTGGCTAATGAAATTAATCAATACTCTTGATTCACTTCGTTCTGGTTTGATCTCTAGTAACACCAAGATAATACAAAAAAAAAATTTAAAAAGAAAATGACAAACTAAATTAGCATATCTGCTTGAGCAGTATGATTTGCACAAGATCTTCAAGAGAAAACATTAAGAGTTGATCAACAAGCCAACAACTCCTTTTTGATCTCCTAGCTCTTCCTTATAAGTTGCTCTCCAAAAAGTGTTTTTGCCTTAGCCTTGAACTCCCTTTTATAGTCATGAGTCCATCTTTGAAAAAATAGCTTAATGGTGGAAAAAACAGCCATAACAACTCATTTAAGCTTTCTTATCCGATTTGTTAGCTAGCAAAAAATATCTAATATTTTGTTTGAAAACAGTTGACCTTCAGTTTGAAAGTAGTCAACCTTTTATCTTGGAAATAAATGACCTTTTGATAACATCTAATGGTTTGGTTTGCAATAGTCGACTAATTTAGAGATAGAGAGTGCATGTTGAATTATTAGTCAACTTTTGGTGTCAAAACATATGATATTTTCCTTGTTTCATAGAAAACAAATTTTTCTCGGACAAAACTAATGCATATCTACATAGTCACATCTTACAATTAGTCAAACTCGAGATTTAAATCCCGAACAACTACAGGTACAAAATTTTTAAAAACAACTCGTAGTTATAAAATTACAATCAATTTTCAAGCAAAATACGACAAATTGTAACCAATCATAATCAATCCAATTACAAGATATGCTCTTGTGTGCACATAAGATCAATTTAAATCAAGATCATGTTGGTCCCGAGTTTATGGCAAAACCCAAGAGGGAGGAGTGAATTGAGTTCTTGAAAATTCTTTTCGTAATTAAAAGCTTAATCCCTTGTAAGTTTAATCCCAATGATGAAACGTGCTATGAGATAGAATGAGAGGGTGCAAATGAAATATAAAATGCAAGTATTCAAACCAAACAAGAGACAACAATATATAGTAGTTCGGACAACCTTCTCTACTCTACTCTTCCAAGCACACACCCGTTGTGTCTTGGGTTCCACTATTATATATTCAATACAATATAGAACACTTGCTCTCTTCTAGATTCTAGCTTTAGGGGGCATATACAATAGTCACTTGTTGGTGAGACCAACTCTAACCAACCAAGTCTGATTTGTTGGTGAGACAAACTTAAGCCAATCAAGCAAAACCCGTTAGTGAGACAAACTCAAACCAACCCCCTATTTTGCTTCTTCTTGAATTTGGTCTCCAACACTGATCCAAGGTAACAACACAAAAGAAAATAGACAAAAGAGAATTTACACTTTACAACGTGAAATCAATCAGCTCCAGAAGCTCCTTGTCATGTGAAGAAGATGATCTTGTAAGTACACTTGAAGTAGTAGCACTTGAAGCTTCAATTATTGTTCAAATGATTTCAACACTCTTGAATAATGGAAGGTGTAAGCTCATCTCATCTTTCTTTCCTTCTTCTCTTCTTGTTCATGCTCGTACTTCAATGATATTTATAGAGGAAAAAGATTTAGCCGTTGGAGTGAAAATTGACGTGTATCTAATGTTCTAACGTTCGAATTTTCGACCGTTATAGGTTTAAGTCGCAAGTGGAGTCGACTTGGGATGAGTGGAGTCGACTTAGGATGGGTCAAGTCGACTTGGGTTGCGACTTCGCTTTGTTAAAACTTGCTGTCTACTTGCTGTTCAGAATTTTGCCTTTGAAGTTGTAGGTGAAGTCCACTTAGGTTGAGACTTCACCCAAGTCGTGAATAAAGTCGACTTGGGTTGAGACTTAACTTTGCTGTCTATCTGAAGTTGTAGGTGAAGTCGACTTGGTTATGAGACTTCACCCAAGTTGCAAGTGAAGTCGACTTGGGCTGAGACTTCACTTTGCTGAACTTGCTATTCATGAACATGAGCTCTTGAAACTTAAATTATTTCACATTTTCATTTTCGTACGCATAATTAAAGAAAAAATATCTAAGCACACTTACAAAAATTCATTAGAACCTTTTTAATGATATTTCAATTATTTGTTAATCATCAAAATCAAATTAATTTTTCTTAAAGCAAGCATATGATCAACAATCTCCCCCTTGTTGATGATTGACAAAACTTAATTGAAATATCTTCCATTCTCATATAAATCACAGATATGTCAACACGAATATCATGATTCTCATTAATAAGCACAAAATTGAAAATAATATTTGCATTAATTTCAAAATACTTTTTCATATATATGTGCTCTCCTACTATTCATGAAAATAGTTCTTCCCCTAACTTATATGCAATATTATTCTCTTCTTAAGATATTTCATACCATTATTGTGAAACCCCAACCTATGTAGGACTCAATGATATGCATTGAACATATATATTTGATTTATATGTGTTCTAAATAAATTTTGAATGATTTATGGATGATTTTATGATTTTATGATATTTTGCAATTAGGGTTTAATTAAGAATTGTGATTAAAAATTTAATCGTCGGAGCCCAAAGTGAGTCGGTATGGCCCGAGGGGCTTAATGAGGATTTAAAGGTGACAAGGTGTCATGAATAATCATGTTAATAATCATGATTTAATTTACGGAGACTAAAATGTAATTATGGAATTAAGATGAAAAATGATAGAAAATTCATAACTTGACGACTACAAAGCGGATTTCGATGAAATTTGAAAGGTAAACTCACGACGGCGGGCCCAATCATATGAATGGATTGGATTAAGGAAATCATGATGGGATTAGGGTGATAATTAATTATTTTTATCCCAAATCCAAAAAGATAAATTCAAGTGGTCATAACTTGAGTTAGAAACGTCGGTTTGAGATGAAATTTGAAACGATGGAATAAAATTATAAAATCTATGAGATGAATGGAATTGATTAAGCTAATTATCATGAGAAGTTTCTTTCTTGGAGAGCAAGTAAAGTAGATTACTTAAGAGCTAAGCAAAGAGGGCAATTTGGGAAAGGTAAAAATGAAATTTACAAAAATGCTCTAGGGGGTTGCTTAAGCACCAAGAAAAGTGACTTATAAAAAGAAAAAAAGGGAGAGCAAGCTGCTGCACGTCCCAGCAGGGGGAGTGTTGGAAACATGTGAAAAATAAGCAAAGTTTATGTTTTGATGATTAACAAACCAATTTGAGTAAGTGTTGGTTACTAACATATTTGTGAAGATGATTGAAGGTTATAAAAATGAAGAATATGAAGCATGGAGAGTCAAGTCGATTTCCAAGTCGACTCAGGCATTGACTTAGGCCAAGTCGATTCCCAAGTCGACTCCAATAGCGAATTCAGCTTGTCATTTTCATCCAGAGTTGAAAACGGAGAACCAAGCTACCGAAGTCGCAAACGAAGTCGACTCCGCATGCGACTTGGGTGAAGTTGCAGACCAAGTCGACTCCAGCTTCGACTTCGAGGCGTCATTTTCATCCAGAGTTGAAATCGGGGACGAGAGCTGCCGAAATCGCATCCCAAGTCGACTCCGCATGTGACTTGGGTGAAGTCGCAGACCAAGTCGACTCCAACTTCGACTCCAGTGCAGAACTTGCAGATCAAGACGACTCAATGATAGATTCAGGTGAAAATGAAGTTCAAGATGACTCAACCACTCAAACGAAGATCAAATGAAGATCAAAGCAAGAAGGGTAGCATGAATTCATCATGTTGGATTATGAACACATATTTGGACATCATTAGGCGTTCTAAGATTCAAGTACTCAAGATTACAAGGATTCAAAGTTTGCGAGTCATGAAGCTAAAAGGACATCAAGCTAGGATGATTATACTGAGTTGCAAAAGATATAATCAAAGGAAGAACAACCAAACATGAATAAATTCAAGCAAGCAAGGCTTTCCAAGAACTTCAAGTTCAACTAGCAAGTTGAAGAAGTGAAGTCGCAACCGAAGTCGACTTCACCTGCGACTTGGGTCAAGTTGAGGACCAAGTCGACCCAGAATGGAACTTGAAGAAGCTGCGGAGAGGCGAAGTCGCACCCGAAGTCGACTCCATCTGCGACTTGGGTGAATTCGCACCCGAAGTCGACTCCACCTGCGACTTGGGTCGCGACGGTTGGAAAATTTTCGAACGTTGGCGCATTAAATGTGCGCCACCTACCTCCAAACGTTCGGATTCCCTCGCAAATTATAAAAGGCATTCAATATGAACAAGGAGGGTAGCTGAGAAATCATTGAATGTGCATAACTCCCATCTTCAAGAGCATTAAGTGATCAAGCCATCATATAGAAGAAGAACTTCGCTTCCAAACTGCCAAGAGCTGCTTGCTGAATCATTAAGCCTACGTTACAAGTTCTTCTCTGCGCCAAATTTTCCTCTACACAACGATAACGTGTAGAAACTTTCTTTTGTTATTTCTTGTTGTATTAAACTTGATTTAGTTTGGGTAACTAAGATCAAGTGTAAGCAAAGTAGTGTGTGATTGGAGTGAAACTCGTTACCTACTTGTGCTGTGTATTGTTGATGCCCCCTAGAGCTGGAATCTAGAAGAGAGCAGTGACTCTAGTTGTATTTGTGAAATAAAATAGTGGAACCCAAGTCATAAGAGGTGTGAGCTTGGAAGAGTGGAGTAGGGAGGTTGTCCGAACCACTATAAAAACCTTGCTTGTTGATTTTTATTTCTGCTCTCTACACTATATTGCTTTCAATTTTGTTTCTTCATAAAGGGGACTAGATTAATCTGGGGTAAAGTTTTTGTTTAAGTTGAAAAATTTTAAATACCCAATTCACCCCTCCCCTCTTGGGTAATTTCCATTAACTCGGGACCAACAGGGAGAAGGAGAGAAAGAAGGAGAGAGAGAAAGAGAGAGAAGGAGAGAGAAAAGAGAGGAAAAAGGGAGAAAAATGGAGATTTTCTACAAAGGCAGCAGCTAGGGCACGTCCAACCCAGCAAGGAAGAGGAGAAAAGAGGAGGAACAGAAGAAGGAAAAAGGGAAGGAGAAGTTTGGGAAGCTCGGGACAACGAATCGACAAAATCGGGTAAGTACCCATTGAGTTAAGCCTTCCAATTTTCAAGTTTTCTTCTTAATATTGGAATCATAGTTTTGAATCATAATAAACCTCTAAAAAAGATTAATAACATTCTGAAATTAAGTATTGATTGAGGGTTTTGCATTTGTATTGAAAAGAGATGCAAATATGGGAGCAAAACCTAGAAAAAATGAGGTAGAAATCTAAAATATGGAAGAAATAGTTAATGAACTATTTTTAGCATGAAAATTTGTGGGAAGACTCATTATAGGGTGATTAAGAAACTATCCAATTTTCATCTTAAAAGGATAATCACGTTACAAATTAAAAATCCGGGAAAATCAACCTGGACAGGATTAAAAGGGTGGCAGGATCATCTGCACCAAATTATTTTTAATAATTTTTATGCAAGTAATGTTGGGCTGAAATTTCACAGGATATATAATGCATATTTAAAATCACACAAAAAAATAAAAATTAGGTTTTAATGGGTATAAATATACCCCATAATTAACGTGATTTGGACTGTCTGAAAATGGATGCTGCTGTCCAGCAAGGTAAAAATACCAAAATATTTATTTTGGTTAATTCATGTAGTTATTAAGGTATGGTAGAAATTTCAGATCAAAACTACTTGATTTGATATTAATTCAAGATTTTGAGAATTCAGTGTGCCTGAATTCAGCGTTATGGACAACTTAAGGAATAAATCAAGATAAATGTTAAATTCTTGGTTTTTGTGATGGAATTTGACTCATAATGGGATATAAATTATGATTTAGTGTAATTAATATGATGATTTATGAATTGGTTGCTGATTTTATAAGGTATGGAACCTAGGGTTGCATATATGACCCGATTTTTTCATTTTTATGTTAAAACGGTATGGAAATGAGATTAAATGATTTATGAAAGTTATGTAGGGTAAAATACCCTAGGATTAGGTTACTTTGGATGCCCAAAACTATTTGGGAAGATAAGCCCCAAATCTGATTTTATAAATTTTATGAATAGATGTCCAAATGGGGTGAAAATGGTACCTGCAATAGGGAAACAAGTTGCTGTTTTGAGAAATTTTAAGAAACACATGATTTATGTGTTGAGAAATGGACGTATATGAAGAGTTAAGTATGAATAAATGATATGTGAATTATGTAAGTTGTTAAAATGCAGAAATGCATGAAGAAGTGATGGAAAACGTGGATTAGGTTATTTTTTAAGTAAATAATAATGTGATGTATAGGTTATGATACGTATGAACACGCGACTTCAAAGACGAGTGGACTAAGTTTGTTTAATACAAGTCCAAATGGATTTATGTAGGTTGAAAAACCTAAGGAATATAAGTATTTGAAGATGATGCAAATAAATGAAATGTTACTTTCATTTATCTAGGCAAAGGCAAGGAAAAAAAATGGAAGAAAAGGATTATGGCGATCTCAGGTAAGCAAGCGAATTTTCTAAAATGGTGTTTTCTTTCTATGTGATGATATGTCATTAAAATTGTTTATGATTATATTTTAACGAATGGGCAAACACAAGTTTTGAAAATGATGGCTTTAATGAAAAGCCACAAGTTTTGGAATATGACGGCTTTAATGAAAAGGCGTAAGTTTTGGAAAGGAATGATTTTAAGGAAAAGCCTCAAGGTTTTCTTCATGGGAAGCAAACAATACATTTAAAGATAAGGATTTTATCATCAGCCTTGCCAAAGATTGGCAATGCTTTATGTTAATGGAATTGAGAATTTTGCTATGAGTAAGCAAGTTCTCCATGATAATATTTTCAAAGGATTTCACGTTTTATGTCGATAGTTTTTAAGAATTTGCTTATAAGCAAGCAAATTCTTTATGATGTTGTTTCAAAAGTATTTTATAAGAAAAAGAAAATTTTGCCCTTTTTCACAAAGCAACAAATATAAATAAGTTTTGAATTTATCTTATGATGTTTAATGATAAATAATCATGTTATAAAAGAAAAAAAAGAGAAAAAGGAGATTTGATTTATGAAAAAGATTTGTTTTGCTAGGTCTTGATAATTAAATATAAATAATTATTTGGACATAGTCTGTATGTTTTGAAATGATATTTAAAAAGTTTTGATTTCCTTTAGATAAGGAAATCTATGTTGAAAATATCTTGAAAAATATTTTTACGGATGTGTTGAAGGGGATTTAAGGATGACCAACCTCCTATGTTGATTTTCTTAAAATGGTTTGGTTTCGGATTGCTAAAGTAGCATACCAAAAACCATGCAAGGCTCCTTTATGTAAAAATGACAAAATTGATATGTGGACAAGAAATTGATTTTAAGGTGGTTGAGAAGGAGTTAACACAATTGCATAACTTTTGTGAACAAAAGGCCCCGAAATGGAAACCAAGAAAATGCTATGAAAAATATATGATTCATTTTTGAAAATCTAAAAGTTTTGAAATTCTTTTATTAAAAAGGGTTTTAAGATGTAGTGTTTCTCAAACATTTCAAATATTTGTTAAAATATTTTACTCAAAATGTTTCTAAAATAATTTAAGGAAAGTCATCCTAAAATTAGATTTCAAATGACAACTTGTTTTAAGTGGATGCGCTCGCTTTACAAGTTGACACGGACTGCGGCCTGTGATGTATTTTTGAAAATAATTTTTTTTAAAGACACAGACTTTAGTCTGTGATGTTTTTAAGTTATGGATGCAGACATAGGTCTGTGATCCTGGTTTTAAAGGATACGGGCTGCAGTCTGTAATACTTTAAACTAAATGGTCTGCGGTCCGTCATAATAATGTATGGTGCACTAGTACAAGGAACAGGCCGGTTGAAGAGCACGGTTGGGATGACCGGGGCCCACTCTACATATGGCCAAGTCGCTAAGGGATGACAGGAGTGCCAGCGGCGCCCTCCTTGAGATGGGAGCAGGATAAAGGAATAGCCGCCTGACTAGCGTGTTGTTAAGGATTCTCTTCCAAAAGGTAGCATAATCACTTGCTAAGTGTCACTACTGGATGGGGAGAAATGTGTTTGCATACATTTTGCTTTTCAAAAGCCCAAAGATTGGGATATAAAAGCATTTATATGAAAAAGTTATCATAAATTGGATTTTTATGAGCCATTATGAATAAGTTACCCTAAAAGCAGGGTGTTTTACACAAAATGTGTAAATATTAAGAATAAAAAGAAATGGTTTCTATGCAAAAGTTTTCATGAAAAAGATTTATGAGTTGTTTGCTATAAACAAGCCCTAAAATGAGAATTATGAAAAAGGGTTTATGTTGGAAAATATTTTGGACATAAGAATGTCCATTTCTAAAAGGTTTATGTGGAAAGATATTTTTGGACGTATGAACGTCCAGTGCCAAAATGATTTATGTGGAAAAACGTCTTTTTGTGGACATGAGAATGTCCATTGCCAAATATAGTTTATGTCAAGATGTTTTGGGACATAAAATGTCCCCCTTAAAAATGATTTATGAGAAAAATATTTTAAGAAATAATTTGCAAGGAAGTCTTGCCCTAAAAGATAAAATGCTTGATTACTAAGTTGTCACTCATGTTTTGTTTTTCCAAACCTTAGACAGGTACCGGGAAACTCAAGGAGATGAAAATCTAAGCAACGAAGTAAGACACAAGATGATGGCCAGGTAGGCTATAAGGAATGGAAAAGCATGAATATGCTAAGGTATGCTAATGTGTATGTGAACTTAATTAGAATTTTAAGTTCTATATGAATCAATGATTCAATGTATGGATGGATGAATGATGTCTGGAATTTGAAATTTTATTACAAGTGTATTGCCACTTGTTTGATGAATGATGTGAAATGTAAAGATATAAATGATGCTGAACGAAAAATTTTTTTTTGGACAAGTTCCAATTAAAATCTCGCCGCGTGATCAGGACAACAATCCTGATTCACATTTACCAATCAATAAGGTCTTGAGGTAAGGAAGTGACGTCTCGGTTTGGGGCGCCACAATTCTCTCCCTCTTTTTGTCAATCAACATAAAAGGTGAGACTTAAAATGAATTAACAGTAGTAGTACATATGGGGTATAGAAGTTCATTTCGTGCATACAAATCTTCTATTAAATACTTCCTTTCCTCATTCAAATCATTCATTTTGAGTCACAAGCATATGATCTATAAGATGACCATGTGACATAACTTATTTACTATTGCTTTTATATAGAAAGGGCTATGAGAGCAACAGACCTTCACTTACCTTTGATGAGAGTTATCAATATTTTGCTCAGCTTCCCCTTTCTTTTGCAATTCATGCTCCTTCATCTTGTGGATGACTTTGCATTTGTTTGAAATAAAACCTGCATCACAAATATAATATTTTCTTTCCTTTTGGTACCCGTGTTATGGGTCCATGAATATTAGTACCATAAAAATTAGGAACCCAAAAAACTTGGTTCCACTATAGATATGTCTCTTTGACATCCAAACTAATTTAACTCCATTGTAAATCATTTTTCTTGCCTTGCACTGATATATTTTGTGTCCAAACTTATTACAATAATGACAAGTAATTCTAGCATAGGTTGGAGTATCATGATAGCTCTTTGGTTGCCAAGTAGACATTTTTATCCATGATTTATCAACAAGCTTCTTATCATAAAAAATTCGTCCCCTCACAATTGATGTACTAGAAGTCTTAATCCAAATGGGAGCATTTATTTTATTTAATTTGACATTAATGTGCTTTACTGTGGAACCCCGATCTTTGAGACGTGTACAAAATCCTAGGGTTGTAAACCCTAGGTAATATATTTGAGAAATATATATTGATGGATATGAAATATATGGAAATGAAGGTTAAAATACTTATGCAGGAAATTCGGATGAATAGTGCACGTGAATAGTAAACGTGTGATTAAGGAAATATGTTAAGTTAATCACTTTGGATTAACTTAATCATAAAAGAAGAAAAAGGAAGCTTCCCACTACAGGACAAAAATGTTTTTTGGATTAAAATATGAATTTTCGGATTTTTAATTGATTTTTGAAGAAAATGAAGAAAAATTCATATATTGCAATCCGGACATCGGATCAAGATGAAATTTTTTATGGGTGGCCAAGATATGATGATGGATATGATGAATGGTCCAAGATTAATCAAGGATCATGAATTAAGGGTCAAGATTAAATGTCATTTGAAAAGGGAAAAAGTAACTTTACTTTTTCATCAATGGCATTTGACTTTGATTAATTTAAATTAAATAAAATTAATGCAAAGCCTGCAATTGCTGCTGGAGCATGGACTTTTGGGGCATGATCCAATGGCCCATGATCATCCTCATCAAAGATCAATGGCTAGAATTAATTTAGCCTAAATTAATTAATTTTAAAAAAATAAAAAAATAGGTAAAAATAGGGCTGCAATAGGGCTGCTGGAGCAGGCCTAGGGGGGGCTACACAATGCTCCATGCACCTTTTAAAATTAGAAAAAAACACATTTGAAAATTTACACCTCAAGCAAGAGGGGGTAAATTGCAAATATGTGAAAAATCAAAAAGTATAAATAGGGGGCAGGGGTGGACGTACAAAGGCACTCCAAGCTTGAGGAACTCAAGCATTCCCACCCCCAAAACACGTTTTGGCCATAGAGAGAGAAGGAGAGAAGGAAGGAAAGAGAAAATGGGAAGGAAATGAGAAGTTCTCCACTTGAGGTAAGCAATTTCTTTCCAAATTTATTTTGGATGTTAAGTAGGGTAAAATCATGCTTAGATAATGCCTAAGCATGAGAAAATAAGTAAAGTTATAATGCTTAATTGGAATCATATCGAAACATCGAAAATTTAGAGCAAAGATAGAGCATTCGGGGAAATCATGTATGATATGTGGAAATAATGCTCCAAATTTGATAAATGATGATTTGGGATGTATGATTATAATAAATATGATGTTGGAATGATGATATATTAATTTCAGGATTTTTAAAATTAAGGATTATGCTTAAGTGAAGTTATGTTGATTTTTAGTATATGGAGAAATGATTTTTTTGGCTAAGTAAATGATGATAAATTCAAAATGTATGAAATGTCCTATGATATACTAGGCATAAGGTATGTCATGATATTTTTTATTTTTGGAAAAAAATATCAATTTTTGGAACCCATGAACATTAACCACGTCTCTGTGAACAGTAACCTCTAATAAACAGTAACGTGAACAGTAATTGCTACAGTGCTATGAACAGTAATTATGAACAGTAAACGGCGTTATTTGGGGAAAAAATTGAGATTTATTTTTATATTTTATGAGGATATATGGATGGAATTTTTAAAGAATTTATGGATAAAAATCCATATAAATGAGTAATGACTAAGTATCTTTATACGATTAACCTCTATGGGAATGAGGTAATAAAATGTTATAAAGCAAGCATGAAAAGTAAACATAGAATGGATGGATAAAATATCCATTTTCCTTGTATAGGAAAAAAAGGAAAGGAAAAGGTGGAGGACACGGACTGAGGAGGTAAGCAAACAAACCCTTTTAAAAATATGATTTTATTCCCAAGTATTTATGAAATGTGTTTAAGGATGGCCATTCCTATAATGTTTTGAAATGATGAATGTTTATGAGTTTTTATGAAAAGTCATGCCGGCATATTGATATTATGTGATGTTCATGGACATGTGCACATGTATGATGTATAAGGAAGAGGCTTTGGTGAAGGTAGAAAGCGGATCAGAGAGTCCCCCTTCACTATTGCCGAGTCGTATGGGCTGTGTGCCGACGGCGTCCTCCCCAGAGGTGGAGGCAAAAGAATGTTATGTTTGAATGAATGCATTGCATTTTCATACATGGATTGAAAAGGAAAGCATGGATTTGAAATTATGTTTTTAAGGGATGGTGCAAATAATTCTCTACATGAGAATAACAAGTTACCTGGTGTAAGAGGTATATAACGCTGGGGAAATCAAAAGTCATGCATGTAGGAACCATGTAGGCATCAAGAGGAAGAGAGGTTCCTCTTGATGAGGCCAAGTCGGAGACAACCGGCGTATTGGACCATGTTATGTGAGATGTTCCCTGAGCTAGCGTACCCGCATACGAAAGTTTATGTCAGGAGTGGAAAGGAAGCATTTGCACATCCAATGTTTATGAAAAAGTTTCTATTCCATTGATAGTTGATCACTTGCTAAGTGTCTCCTATCGAATGGAGAGAAATGCATTTACGAATGATTTACATGAATGATTTATGAAAGGTTTCGAAATATGGTTTACGAAAATATTTCTATTCCGTTGGTAGTTGATCACTTGGTAAGTGTCTTCTATCAAATGGAGAAGAATGCATTTAAAATGAAAAATGTTTGTTTATTGAGTTTCGACTAATGTTTTGTTTTCCCAACCTCAGACAGGTGTAGGGAAAGACAAGAAATGAAGGGCACGAGTTGCTAAAGGAAAAGAAGATCTACAAAGGTTAGTAGATTTTTGTATGAACAGATTCCCTAATGGGATATGATGAGAAAGGACATAGACTGTATGAAATTATGAAGTTATGAATAATATGAGAAGTTGATGATTTATGATGTTATGGATAAGTCCATCATGAATGATGATGAGTATATGTTTATGTGATGAAAGAAAAGAAAAAGAAAAAAAGAAAAATTGGACGAGATCAAATTAAGAACTCGCCGTGTGATCAGGGCAACAATCCTGATTCACGTTTACCAATCGACAAGATCTTGGAGTAAGGACTATGTGGACGCTTCGGTTCGGGGCGCCACATTTACATCTCCAAGACGTCTCTTATTGACTCGAGTGGTTATTATAAAAAATTTCTACATATTTTCTCCCGGGTTGGAGAACTTAGTCAATGAATCTTTCAAATTTTGGTTCTCCTTTCTTAATACCTCCGCTTCATTTTTCAAGGCATTTATATCATTTTGCAATGATGCATTCTCCTCTGTTAACTTTCTATTTGCAATGGTATTTGTATTGAATTACTTTTTCTTTTGGGCATATTTGATACCAAGGCTTTTAAATTCATCAAATAGTGAGCCATAAGTTTGTTGTAAATCATTTAACTCATCACATCTAGAACAAACACTAGAAGATGAAATGTAATAGGAATTGAATGTGCTTACCTCGATATCCATGGATGCATCCAATGTTGGCAGTTAGATTTTTCTTGTATCATCATTTTCCTCTCCGGATTTTTGACAAGTTTCCTTTTCATCTTCCACAATGGCCATGCAACAAACTCTTGTCCAATTTACTGCATCTTCTCCTTCACTTGATGAAGTGCTAGAGCTTAAGGTAGTATATTCCTTTGTAAGCATTCTTCTAGCCTTTCTCTTTGAAAAAATTCTCTTATTTTGAATTTCCAATTCATCCTGTGTGGTGCATTCAATTTGTATATGTCCAACACCACCACATTTATAACATTTTGAAAATTTCTTTCTTCTATCCTTCATTTTCTTGTGTAGGCTGGAATATTTGTTTCTTTTCATGTTGGAGTATGAGTTTGATGTGGATTCACTTGAGCTCTCTTTCATACTTTTGAATGCGATAGACTTTCTACTTCTGCAAGATTCTTCTTTCTTGTTTTTGATGAGCTCATGAGACATGAGTGAGCTAATCAAGTCATATACTTTGAGCTTGTTTAAGTCCTTTGCCTCCTCAGTAACTGTGACTTTTTGATTCCACAAGTTTGGCAATGCTCTAAGTATCTTCATAACCTGCTCACTTTCAGAAATTTGTTTTTCTAAACCTTTAAGAGCGTTAGTGATTTTAGAAAATCTATCATACATTTCTGAAATAGATTCACAATCTAACATTTGAAATCTTTCAAAATCACCAACAAGGATATTCCTTTTAGTTCCCTTTACTTGGGAGGAACCCTCATAAATAGACACCAATTTATCCCATATTTATTTAGCCGTTGTGCATGAAGAAACTCTATCAAATTCTGCAGCAGTCAATGCACAAAATAAGAAGTTCATAGCTTTAGCAATACTTTGGACAGACATAGTTTCTTCTTTCGTTCAAGTGGACGCCTTGTCCCCTTTTGGTAATGTAATGCCATCTTGTATGGCTATCTAAGAATCCATATTATTTGCCATAATGAGTTGTTTCATCCTCAACTTTCAATAAATAAAATTATTGCCATCAAATAGAGGTGACCTAAAAAATGATTGGCCCTCGACAAATGCAGGTACAGAAGTTAAGTAGGTTGCCATAGATATATAGAAGAGATCACCTCAAATAAGATAGAGGTCTGCTCTGATACCACTTGTTGGTCCTGAGTTTATGGCAAAATCTAAGAAGGGAGGGGTGAATTGGGTTCTTGAAATTTTTTTTCGTAATTAGAAGCTTAATCCCTTGTAAGTTTAATCCCCTTGATGAAATGTGCTATGAGATAGAATGAGAGGGTGCAAATGAAATATAAAATGCAAGCAATCAAACTAAACAAGAGACAATAATATATAGTGGTTCGGGCAAATTTTCCTACTCCACTCTTCCAAGCACACACCCGTTGTGTCTTGGGTTCCACTATTGTATATTCAATACAATCTAGAACACCCGCTCTCTTCTAGATTCTAGCTCTAGGGGGCATATACAATAGTCACTTGTTGGTGAGACAAACTCCAACCAACCAAGTCTGATTTGTTGGTGAGACAAACTTAAGCCAATTAAGTAAAACCCGTTAGTGAGACAAACTCAAACCAACCCCCTGTTATGCTTCTTCTTGAATTCGGTCTCCAACACCGATCCAAGGTAACAACACAAAAGAAAATAGACAAAAGAGAATTTACACTTTACAACGTGTAATCAATCAGCTCCAAAAGCTCCTTGTCATGTGAAGAAGATGATCTTGTAAGAACACTTGAAGTAGTAGCACTTGAAGCTTCGATTATTGTTCAAATGATTTCAACGCTCTTGAATAATGGAAGGTGTAAGCTCATCTCCTCTTTCTTTCCTTCTTCTCTTCTTGTTCACGCTCATACTTCAATGATATTTATAGAGAAAAAAGATCTAGCCGTTGGAGTGAAAATTGACGTGTGTCTAATCTTCTAACGTTCGAATTTTCGACCGTTAGAGATTTAAGTCGCAAGTGGAGTCGACTTGGGATGAGTGGAGTCGACTTGGGATGGGTGAAGTTGACTTGGGCTGCGACTTCGCTTTGTTAAAACTTGCTGTCTACTTGCTGTTCAGAATTTTACCTTCGAAGTTGCAGGTGAAGTCGACTTGGGTTGAGACTTCACCCAAGTCGCAAGTGAAGTCGACTTGGGTTGAGACGTCACTTTGCTGTCTATCTGAAGTTGCAGGCGAAGTCGACTTGGCTATGAGACTTCACCCAAGTCGCAAGTGAAGTCGACTTGGGCTGAGACTTCACTTTGCTGAACTTGCTATTCATGAACATGAGCTCTTGAAACTTAAATTATTTCACATTTTCATTTTCGTACGCATAATTAGAGAAAACGTATCTGAGCACACTTACACAAATTCATTAGAACCTTTTTAATGATATTTCAATTATTTGTTAATCATCAAACTCAAATTAATCTTTCTTAAAGCAAGCATATGATCAACAGATCAAACATATCATTAATTACATCTTTTATCATCAAAATCTTCTATTATATAATTTAACAACTTAAATACCTTTAAAATTGTTCACTTTTGAAATTCAAAAAAAATTACACGTATCTAAAGATATATAATATTTGGTATGTGTATTAAATTTACTTAGACTAATATTTTCATGAAAAAATACAGAAATATGTAAATTAGCTTCGGATGACAAAATTAGGGCCCCTCAAATCTAGACTTTTCAAAGGTTTCTTCTTGCCAGTGAAAATAATATATTAGATATTATGACTGTTATTTTATATAAATTAATATTTCACATGTGACCTTGTAAATGTTCAAGTGAACTAGTCTAGGGGAGACCTCTAATTGACAAAAACACAAATTGTCATTAAAATTTACTAAAATTATTATGGCGGGACAAAATGAATTGATTACCTTACTGAAAATTTCAGCAAAACTAATATTACTGCTTCCATATATTATGACTTTTATATATTTATATAAATTAATATTAGTGATTCCGTGTATCCCCCGGGTGATCTAAAATTTCAGATGAAACAGTCCAGGAAAACCTCTAATAGACAAAATTCCAAATCGCCAATAAAAACATTGTTATGGCGGGGAAAAATGAATTGAACTTGCTGAAAATTTCAGTTAAAAGTGAGCTTCCTAAATTACAACAGAATATAAGGGTATTTTCCAAAATATGAAACAAAATTAATTAATAATGGTTTCCCAGCAATGTATAGTCCATGTACGAAAGGCAAATGAAATGGGTTCGCGTTTACATTTCCATAAAAGAATATGATTTCTGCTTCTATGGAGCCCACATTTATGTTGGCTGCATTCCAGGAACTATCTTTATTTTTTAGTTTTATACATACAAGAAATGTCTTATTTTTATTTTTTAAATTCAAAATAAAATATTTAAAAACATCTAAAATGTAAAAATTACATTCATGTAAGCACCATAAATATATATAAAGGAAATTATTACAGTGCATGCGATTGAACCGTACAGTTCATGCATTGTGGCCCTATATGATCATGAATGTGAAATCCACTCCATCCATTGTATTTAAAATTGTTCACTTTATTAATATACCGATTTTCATCCAAATCCAACATACGCTTGGTCCTCATCATAAAATGGTTTAAAATCAATGCAATAAAATAATTTAATGTAAATATCAAGTTTAAAGTGGTATTTTCAACCTCTAAACTATCTAAAGTATGATTTTTATATCGATAAATAATTATATAAAGTTTCGTTGCATTCTAATATGTGTGAGCCCATTTGACAGTAAACTGCACTACAATTGAAGTTTAGTATGCCTGCAAAAGATGAGATCTCATATATAAATGCATGTAAATTGTGTAATGCGTATAGTGCAGTAACATTTCAATACACTGAGCATACGTGATCCACTTCACTGCATTTATTGACCTCATTATTTGTCTTAGTATTATTATGGAAGACAACTTTACAAAATAGTTTGATACTAAATATTAATTTAAAATATAATTTTCAAAATCTAAACTATTTAAAATATCATTTCTACATTGTGAGATGTTTCTATAAAATATTGTTGTATTTCAATACATATGTGAAAATATCTAAATTTTTTTCATCATCTACACATGAATAGACATATTTTTAAGCAAATGTAGCTCATATACATTTTTGATACGAATGAAAATTAGTATCTTATTAAAGAAAATGATGTTTTAAATACAATAGATGAAGTTGTTTTTTTATCACTTAGTTGGGAAAGACAAATGAGGTTACATGAAATTATTTGTGAGGCTTCAATAATTTACAGGAAGGCTTTCATGTTGAGATTAAAAAGGATAAACCAAGGTTGGAATTCTCTTCTAATATATATATGGATGCTGTTCTGGTGCAGCATCACTGCACCGGAACAGCGGTGCAGTGGCCCCAAAATGGGGCCCACATGATCATGAAATCATGATCTACTCCACCCATTGTATTTAGAATAATGTATTCTATTATCATACCAATTTTCATCCCAATCAGATACTTTAAAGTTGTTATTTACATCAAACTATTTTATTACGTTGGATTTGTACCATTTTTAGATGGGGCCCATATAAATATCTGATTGGGATGAAAATTAGTATGGTAGTAGAATACATTATTCTAAATACAATGAGTGGAGTAGATCATGATTTCATGATCATATGGGCCCCATTTTGGGGCCACTGTACCGCTGTTCCGGTGCAGCGTCACTGCACCGGAACAGCTCTCTCTCTATGTATATATATATATATATTGTAATTGATTTGGTGACATTGCAAGAAATAAAGGGAAGAGGAAGAGAATCTGTGGCTGCGGAGTAGGAAATTCTGAGGTGGAGGAGGGAATTCCGGACAGGGCTTCCCGGCAGTTAAGGAACTCCGTCCAATCCCTCTTCTGCCTCTCCTTTCCTTCGTCTTTATCATCTAAACACAAAATGAAATACCCGGAATTTTGTAAAATTCTCCGATTCCTCATTTCCGCAGGCAGAGAGGTACAGGTCATGATCTTGGTTGGGCATTTCTTCCAATCTCTTCCCATCCAAACACCACCAAGGTCATGATCTTTTGCACCTCCGCCTCTTGCAAATCCACCCCTGTTCTCTACTTACAATGATTAATTAATTTTTTTTTTATTATCTTGCTTCTGACTTAGAGGAGCCATTTTCTTGAAATTTTTTGATCATGGCTTCTGGAAATGGGAATGTGCTCCAAATCATCCAAAACCATGTGGGTGTCTTCCCCGCAGCCTTGCTCTATGTTCTTCTAGAATGGGTGGTCATTTTCATCCTCTTCCTCGATGCCCTCCTCTTCTTCTTGGCCACGGAGCTCGCACGCTTCTTCGGCCTGCAGATGCCTTGCCTGCACTGCACGAGGATCGACCATGGCCTCATCCGGCGAGACCCCGACCTGTGTTACAGGGACTCCGTGTGTGCATCCCACGCCAAGGAGATGACAACGCTCGCCTGCTGCCGAGCCCATGGTAGGCTAGCCAATGCCCGGCGGATGTGCCGCGACTGCCTCGCATCGCTCATGACCATCCCTGACATGAATTCAGGTTCGGAGGTGTACAGGGCAATGGCAGCGATATCAGGCGGTGCATTGATGGAATGCTCGGCGGATGCCAAGCGGAGAGTCCACTTGAAGCTACGTGTTGGCGCCAGCATTGGGGGAGACGAATGCCGGCCAGAGATGGATAGGTGCAGCAGCATTGGGCAGTGCTCTTGCTGCGGGAGGACTCTGAGGATCAGAGTGTTGCCTGATGGCACCGAAGTCCCCGAAATTCCACTTCCGAAGTTCAGTCGGTCAGGGAAGAATAGGGATTGGAACAGTAGCTTAAAGGAGCTACCACGAACGAGTTACAAAGACCTGAGAATGATTTCCGACACTGAGTCTCAGATGACAACGACAACAACAACAGAAGATAATTCCATGGTGGATAAATGCCTTTATGAGAAGAGCAATTCGGGCAGCTCTGTTGCTGTTTCAGACGAGACACTCTGCCTTTTGGGGAATCGAGGGGCAAGCATGAGCATAGCAGGATCGGTATCCACGACCACCGCCAGAGAGCTGCCACCGGAAATCCATTTGGAACACGGACTAGAAGAGCTGGCATGGAAGAAAGATCTGTCATTTCCGCCGCCTCACTCGACGAATAGAGCATCCGCAGAAACAAGGCCGAATACCCGTTGTAAGTTGTCCGCTCATTCCAACTCCTTGATCTGCTCTTCTCTGTCCTTTTCATGGAATTCATGAATGCTGATCAGTCGTTTTCTGCAGCCCGACTTCAAAGGGCAGGATCCATCGGCCTCGACGAGGCATATGCATTAGCTACCATGAACAAGATGAAGCAGCCGTCAGGCCGCCGGCTAGACAAATCAAAAAGCACAACGACCCTCACAGCAGCACCCCTGCTCCGGAAGAGGCTGTCACTGGGTAGAGAAAGAGTTGGGCAGGAGTCATTGAAGAATGGGAGCATGGGGAAGGCACAGTGGAAGAGCCTGCTACACCGGCTGAAGCGGCAGGTTTGTCATGGGCGGAAGTCGCTAATTGCACTGTCAACAGAGCTAGACCAGGAGCGGAACGCGTCGGCAGTGGCGGTGAACCAGGCAATGGCTATGATCACGCGGCTACAAGAAGAGAAGGCGGCAGTGCAAATGGAGTCACTGCAGTACCAGAGGATGATGGAGGAGCAGGCGGAGTACGACCAGGAGGCTCTGCAGGTGATGAGCAACCTGCTGGCGAAGAGGGAAACGAAGATAAAGCTGCTAGAGTCGGATTTGGATGTATACAGAGATAAGTTCCAAATCGAATGCGAGAGAAGTGGGTTTAAGGAGATGGCAAATGACAATTTCCCAAAGCTCAGGCCTTGTGCAAGCACACCATCGGGAGGGATTTCTGATATCTGTGCATCGATGAGTGCTGCTGAACTTGTAGAGGAGGATGATGAAGAACACCAAGATAATTCTTTTCTTCATTGATCTGGGACAACAAAAGAAAACATAACAACATCGCATCAATCAGAATAGGCTTTGAAATATGATTTTAGATGAATTTTTGGACTGTATATCAGTGAATGAGTGTTATTTATGGCTAGCAGGCAAGCGAAGCAAGAGGGAAAGGCTGGTGTGTTGGAATTTGAAAGATGTTGATTAGACTCTTAGAACTGTTTCTGATTCAGCACCAGCTCTGTTCTTTGTTTCATCCATACATAATGATAATATGAATTTGAGGGTGTCTCAGAGAAGTGGAATGCAAGATTAAACAGTGGATTTGTCGGCAGAATCTCCTTTTTTCCTTTTTTTTTTTTTTTGGTTTTTGGTTTTTGTGTGTGGGTGAGGCTGGTTTCTTCAGCTGCAGCAGCTGCTCTCCTCTTCATCTATTGATCTTGGTGGAAGGCTTCGATCTGGCATCCGATGTTTTTATCTGCTTGATGCTTTTCTCTCTCAGCATATCCATGTTCTCATTGTCTACTTTTCTCTCACTTGTTTCTAGAGTCTTGTACGGGACAACATTTGTAAAATAGGAGCAATTTCTTTTCTTTATTGTCCAATCCAACAGCCGCAACAGATTTGAACCCGTGGGCATCTGCAGATGTATTTAGACCGTTTACCTTTGTGCATGTAGATATATTTATATTTTTTTAAATCTTAGTAAATATATCATTGAATTTGAAAAAGGAATTGTAGTTGAAGGAATTTCAACAGGGTTCTGTTGTTAGCTAGCTTGAGCTAACAATATCATGATTTCTTTTCATTTTTATAGAGGCCTGCGTATTTTTAGTTTATTATGATCATCATCATTATTATAAGCTATTTTTCACCTTAGTGGGGTCAGGTTGATGGGTTCTACCATGCCATTATTGATAATTAGTAATTAAATTTTTAGTAATCTTTAATATTTTCAAGTCTTGTTTAATTACTTTTATCTATTTTTTTGGAGTCTTCTTCTCATTTTCTATTACCTTTTATAATATTAAACTCAACTCTCTTAATTAATATCATTTCAAGCTATCGTTTAATATGAACAAACCATTTTAGTGTGTTTTCTCTCATTTTATCACTCATTGACTTCGCTTTTAGATTATCTCAAGTCACTTTTTTCTAATTTTCTCTTTTCTTGTTTTAACACTCATTCACCTTAACATGCTTATTTCTGTTGTTCTTTAACTACTTAACATTCTTCTTAATGAAGAATAGTTGTTGTATAAAATTTTCTTTTGAATTTAATTGGAACTCAACGATCATATAAAATTTCTAAAGTAATTCACCATTCCTTCCATCCTTACTGACATGTTTCTCAATTTCTACATTCTCTTGAAATATTAATTGTAAACCCAAATGATTAGTATTTGGTAATACTTGATCTGAAATATTAGCTGGTTTCTCATGTAGTATCTCAATATTAAAGTTTCATTTCATATATTCAGTTTTTATGTGGTTAATTTTAATAATATGAGAGTCTAGAGTATCTTTTCTCTTGTTTAGTTTCATATTTACTCATTTCTAGTTTCATCTATTAGAATTAAATCACTTATAAATAACATACACCAAGGTGCTTCTTATAAATGTCTAGTAAGTTCATCCATAACTAAAGTGAAAATGTAAAGACTTAAGGTTGAGCTTTGAATATTTGTATCTCTATTCATAGCCCTCAAATTTGTTACAATCCCCTCATATATTTCTAATAATATTTATGTATCTACTGTTAAATTTTTTTCCATCATTTGCTATATTAATTTTCTTGAAACTTGATTGTCTGCTTTTTCTAAACTAATGAAAATCACGTGTACTTTTCTTCTTTTTATACTTTTTAAATGATTATCTAAGTAAAAAAATAATTTTGGTAGTCAATCATCCAACATAAAATGAAACTTATTCTTGGAGATTGTTGATTTTTGTCTTAATTTTTATTCAATCTCTCTGCTACACATTTTTTTTTTTGTGATGGTAACTTGTTGCACAACTTGATAGTATGACAAGATATTTTTGTTCCAAAATAAATTTCACAATTTTGAATCTCTCTCTTATTTTCAAATTAGTAATATAGTGCTTCTTTTCCATTCATTTACTGTTAAATCTATTATAATAATCTTATTGAAAAAGTTTATTAGCCAAGTTATGCCTATTGCATATGCACTTTTACGCCTCTATTGGTATGTTATCAAAACCTAATGCTATTTTGATTTCTTTAAGAGATTCCTTTATTTCAAGTTTGAATTTTTGAGAAATAAGTAATCTTTTTTTTTTCTATTTTTATAAATTTGAAAATCAACATTTTTATATACATTTAATAGTAAGATGTGGTGAAAACATTTGATTTTTGAATTTTTTATGAAAACATAAAAATCCAAAAAATATAATTTTTTTGTACATAAACTAAATACACTTGGCTCACATAAAAAATAATAAATCATAAAAAATAAATAAGGTCCTATGAATGGTTATGAACTTGTTAGGTTGGGCTAATATAAGCATAAGCCTATTTTTAACATGATCATAGGTTTATGTTAGCCTAGATTAAAATCTGTATTATTATTTATATTTTCATGAAAATATTTTTTCAAATGCATTTAGCTCATGTAAAAAATTTATTATTTTTGAATATATATATTTTTTAATTTGAATAAATAAATGAGGAGTATTCAAGGCATTTTCAATCCCAACAACAATGATTTTTGAAAACAAAAAGATACATATATCCAAAAATTATAAATTTTAGTATGTGAGTTACATATACTTGAAAAAATATTTTTATAAACCAATAAAAAATAGAAAACATATAAATTGGCCCTAACTAACCAAGTTTATATTTCCTTGGGCCAATAGGATCCTAATCAATGTTCAAAATTGTCTAAACCCATGGGTAGCCCTTTCTACAATTTTTTCATGGGAAGCTTAATATCTATTGTTTATTGGTGCCCGACCCATGGGAAGCTGTTTCCATGAAAAAAAAGGAAGTAGGGGTATTGTAGTAATTTTTTTGTGTGCGTACATTTATTTGAAAACGTGAGTATGCTTGATTTTTTGATAAAATTTATATTATATGTATACAAAATCTCAATCTATTCCATTCATTTGCTGGATCAACCACTGTAACATATGTAGATATAATTTTTCATTATTTGACATTTTTAAAATATTTGTGTAGAAAAAATTATTTTTTAATAAGATTTCATTATAATTGGTAAAGTCGAAAAATATATTTTATATAAGGAGTTATGTTATATTATTTAAAATTCTTGCAATTAAGTTACTCTCAAAAATAACAATTTCAATATTTATTTCTAATTTTTTGAAAATTTAATAATATTTTTTAATTTTTCAAATATAATAGAATTTAACAGCATTTAATGACATCTAACAGGATCTAATAGCATCTAACAGAAGCTAACAACATCTAACGATATCTAACTAGATTTCACTTTTGATATTAATAAGTTAATCCTAATTTAACACTTGTAATATGATCCTAAGCCCCTTATAAGGTTATTTATACCTTAATTACAGAATTTGAAACCCAGATAATAGGATTTAATGAAATCCACCTAATCTAATGGCATCTAACAACATCTAATCACACCTAATGATATCTAACAGTACCTAAATGGATCTAACGACATCTAACAGTATCTAACGACATTTAACAGAATCTAACTTTTGATATTAATAAGTTAATTCTAATTTAACACCTGTAATATGATTCTAAGCCCCTTAAAAGGTCATTTATATATTAATTACAGAATTTAAAACCCAGATAATATGATTTAATGAAATCCACCTTAAACTAATGATATTTAACATAACCAGATCTAACGACATTTAACAGCATCTAACGATACTTATCCGAATCTAACTTTTGATATTAATAAGTTAATCCTAATTTAACACCTATAATATGATCTTAAGCCCTTTATAAGGTCATTTCTACCTTAATTACATAATTTGAAACACAGATAATAGGATTTAATAAAATCCACCTTAATCCAATGACTTTAACAATATCTAACAGCATCTAACCAGATCTAACGACATCTAACAGCATCTAACGATACTTATCTAAATCTAACTTTTGATAATAAGAAGTTAATCCTAATTTAACACTTGTATTATGATCCTAAGCCTTTTATAAAGTTATTTATAACTTAATTATAGAATTTGAAACCTAGAAATAGGATTTAATGAAATCCACCTTAATCTAATGACATAACATCTAATCGCATCTAACAGCATCTAACGATATCTAACAATATATAACCGGATTTAGCGACGTCTAACAGCATCTAATGATATCTAACCAAATCTAACTTTTGATATTAATAAGTTAATCCTAATTTAACATCTGTAATATGATCCTAAGCCTCTTATAAGGTCATTTCTACCTTAATTACATAGTTTCAAATACAGATAATATGATTTAATAAAATTCACCTTAATCCAATAGAATCTAACAGCATCTAACGACATCTAACAACATCTAACGACATCTAACAACATCTAACAACATCTAACCACATCTAACTTTTGATATTAATAAGTTAATTTTAATTTAACACTTGTAATATGATCCTAAGCCCTTATAAGGTCATTTCTACCTTAATTACATAATTTGAAACCCAGATAATAGGATTTAATGAAATTCACCTTAATCTAATGTTATCTAACAACATTTAATCACATCTAGCTGGATCTAACGATATCTAACCACATCTAATGACATCGAACTGAATCTTACTTTTGATATTAATAAGGTAATTCTAATTTAACACTTATAATATAATCCTAATCCCCTTATAAAGTCTTTTCTACCTTAATTACATAATTTGAAATCCAAATAATAGGATTTAATGAAATCCACCTTAATCTAATGACATCTAACAATATCTAATGACATCTAACAGCAAATTTAACAATATCTAACAACATCTAACGACATCTAACCAAATCTAACTTTTGATATTAATAAGTTAATTCTAATTTAGTACCTGTAATATGATCCTAAGCCCCTGTTAAAGTAATTTCTACCTTAATTACATAATTTCAAACCTATATAATAGAATTTAATGAAATTTACCTTTATCTAATGACATCTAATAGCATCTAATCAAAGTTAACAATATCAAACGATATCAACGACATTTAACAACATCTAAAGATATCTAACCGAATCTAAATTTTGATATTAATAAGTTAATCCTAATTTAACAATTACAATATGATCCTAAGCCTCTTATAAGGTCATTTTTACCTTAATTACATAATTTGAAACCCAGATAATAGGATTTAATGAAATCTACGTTAATCTAATGGCATGTAATAGTATCTAACCACATATAATATCATCTAACGATATCTATCAATATCTAACTGGATCTAACGACATCTAACAACATCTATCAATATCTAACTTGTGTTTATTTCAACTCTTTAAATTTACAAGGAAAGTTAATTAGAATTATGTATAAAAAAATCAATTCCTGGGAAAAATGCATGAGAAAATCGATGTGTTACAAGATAATATTAATTAATAAATGTTATTAGTTTCTTCTACTTAATTTTGTAGTGAAATTTATTTAACCCAACTAGCAAACTTTTTTTAATAAAATAACCCCCTAATATTTGTAAATGACTTCAACATTTGTATTCCAACATGATTACTATTGATCCCCATTCCAACCACTATCTACAAAATGTCACTTTTCTTTGTCCCTTTAAAAATATTCATAAAACTAGTAGCAATTTATATATGCAAAATTACATATGAGCCAAACAACCATGAATGATCCACATCTTATGAGAAGTGTTTGTAGAAGAGAGTCAATTTCTCTCCCTAAAGTTTTAAATTACGTGATAGTTTTATATTATATCTTCAAAGGTGTCAATTGCTGTGCAAATTAACAGTCTTCTTCACGCATTTTAGGATATTGGGAAACTAGTACGAGAACATGTTGAGCATACCCAACGAAATGTCTGCAGAGTTGTGATGAGAGTTATAGTTCTTTAATTATTAAATTTAGCATTTTAAGTATTATTAATCTAATATTCATCGATGAATAGGAGCTTGAGGTTTGGGTGTGAAATCTGTAACGTTCTAATGTATGTCAAGTACAAACTATAGTAGTACCCACTTGTCTAATTGGTCAAGCACAAAACCATGATGTTGTCATGAAACTAGATGATTCATTTGAAATGGTTTATACTTGGGGCTTGAACGAAGGTAGGCGAAAGCCTCCAATGATATATGCTTGGCTTGGTCGGAGGACTTCATGGTTGGCACCGTTAATGCATAGAGGAAAAGCATACCTTGTTAAAACTTATTTCATGTTTAAGGCAAAAAATACAAGTGTTCAAATCATGCTCTCATTATTAACCACATTTTACAGGACCCGAACCTATTTAGAAATCGATGTGAGATCAAGATAAAGCTTGCCTTCGTAACTGTAGAGAAGATATTAGTGCTTGGTGGGTCTTAAGAGACCCAAAATTGCATGTTGAGTAAGAATTAATCTCGAAAGTGACTTGTAATGTTGATAGCATTTATTTGGTCATACTTCTATTTACATGTCATATTCTTGTTAATGGGCGGTTTTAAATCCAGGGCAAAGGTTTTTCAGCTAAAATGATTCATGTTACCTAAAAAGATATGGAATGTTTTGCAAATAATGGGAATATCAATCTCAATGTAAGTGACTCATGTGTAAGCTATTATTAACATGATAATCATCTAATATTTATTGAGTATGAAATAACATAGTTTTTAAATAATTAGTAACCACCTTTTATTGCCATGGTGAAAGACTGTTGACGTATATACCATTATTCAAAATTTCCACCAACGTGAAGGAATATATGAAGTGAGACGTCATTACTTCTCATCATTTGTCGAGGTTAGTACTTTAACCTAAATTGTTCCCTTAACATATGTCAATAATTTGAGACTAATAGATAACGCGACTATTTTACCCTGCGACTCATACAAAGAAGATTGTTATTAGGGTATCTAGATGATATTGATGTAGAATGGTCGGTGAATATGCTTCAATATTGTGTCCATGATGCAAAATGGGTAATCACTGTCTCCATTCCTACAACATTAGTCGACAGCTTTTACACCACTATGTGTACTTATTTTTCTTTAATTTTGTCTACAAATGTTTATACCAATTCAATATCATGATGAGACTTGGTTTGCACATGCGATTGATATGATACCATGTGAGATTCACTACATTGATGTTTGTAAAGAAGATAAGTCAACCAGGTATATGACAACTTACTAGCGAGTGGTAAGTTTTTTGGGTAGGGTGTTACATTAAAAAATTAATGATATCTAACACATTGTCATTAACTTTTCTGAATCTTCTTCATTATACATCTTAGTATGTTAAAAAAATGTTCGAAGTGGATAATGAAATTTGAGATGCATATAAACTTGATGTCCTATGTGATACTATTGATATCATAAGTACAAAATATGCTTATTAAGTTATGGAATTCTTAGGAATCTATATTGGTAGGTGGATGTGGCAAACATGTTTGGATATTGCAGAGAGGATTCCGGGGTAGATGTTACTGCTATTATAGAGCATTACACCTGGCCGACGTTAGTCAATTTCAATAAGGTATATTGATTCATCTTTGTAAACGGTAATAAGTGCACATTATATTCTAAGTAAAATTCCTTTGTATCCCATACATATCATTTATGACTTGTTGTTACAGGTTATCACATCAAGCTATAAGAAGCATATTGCATGTAAAATTCTTACTAGTAGGTACGGGTGTTAATGGTAATGGTCAACCCGCCAACCCGTTCGTCCAACCCATTTATAAATGGGTTTGGGTTGGAATTTTTGAATAAATGGTTTATAATCCACCAATTATTTAACCATTTAATTAAATAAACGGATTAGGGTTGAGGCTTCACAACCCGTCAACCAGTTTATATAACTCGACCAACCTGTATAACCCATTTATTATAAGATATCATATATTATATATATTTGAAATTTTTTGGCCATAAATTTAATCGCTTCCCGCTCGCGACTCTCCTATCCAGCCTAGGCCTAATCGCGCATGGTGTTCTACGGCCGTATACCCAACCAGTTTCAAATCTCATGAAATGGGCTGCAGCACGCCACACGCATTCTTCACTTCTATGTATCTTTGCAACTCTCAAGTGATTGGAGAGGGAACTCAAGGAAGGAGAGCGGAGAGCCCGGCGCCACCCCCCTCAAATCCCGCACAGGCACACTGTGCACAACCCTCAAGCTTCAATCCCTCATTTCCTTTCCTGTACAGCGGCACTGGCACAGGCGCACAACGCTTATTCTTGCTCCTTTCATGCCCTAGCCTAGCGTAAGCCATCTTCTTAGTCCTGTCGCCACGACTGTCGACTCGACTGTTGTCCCCCAGCCTTCACCTTCCCTAGTTCCGTTTAATCATGGATTTGCAATAGCCTACCGTAGCGTCCAACTACTCATGTAGCTCGTGCCCTAATGGTCCCCTAATCACCGCAAGCCAATGTCCTGTTTGAGCTACAACATCCAACAGTGCTGCTGTCGATCGCCTCTCTTAGAGACTCAGACTGTCAGATGAACCCTCTATTCGGCGCAAGCTTAGGCAGGTAAGGCGGGTGGGAATCTTAGCTCATTGCCTTTTCTTTTTTTTATATTGTCTTCTATCTTCCTTTCGACTGATGAAAGCTAGTATTATATTTGCCTTACTGCATTCTCACCATCCTTGTCATGTCGTATTAAATAATTTTTAAAAAGCATCAATTGTAACCTAGATTATTGGACAAGCACACCCACTTTCTACCTTCTTATTATATGGTTGTATAATTTATGTTTTGTCTTATTGCATTTGATATATAATTAGGCATTGCATATGGCTAAAGAGTGTATGAAAATTAATCAACCCGCACTTGAATCCCAAGTTGCTTTATCATCTATGATTAAATCTAAGGCAAAAAGGGTTAGGAAGTTAACTTTACCGATGTGGGAACATTTTACTAAAGATAAAGATGAAAATGGGAAGCTTTTAGGGACACACAAATGCAACTATTGTAAGAAATCATATGAATGTAACAGTGGTCATGGTACAACGACACTTAAAAGACACTTGGATATTCAATGCCCCAAGCATCCCCATGGTGATAGAGATAAAAAACAGCAATTATTGACATTTTCAACTAGTGTAGGATCAGGAAGTGATGAAAATATTTTAAGTAACTGGAAATTTGATCAAGAATTCTCTGGGATGGCAATGACACACATGATCATTGAGGATGAATTACTTTTTAAGTTTGTTGAAAAGAATGACTTTCGTCAGTTTTGTAAATCTTTGCAACCAAGATTTAACATTGTCACAAGAGCTACAATTACTAAAGATTATTTGAATATTTATATGTTAGAAAGGGAAAATCTAGAAATTTTTTTCAACAATCAATTAATCGTATTTCCTTGACTAACTGATTTATGGACTTCCAACCAAAATCAATAATACTTGTGTCTCACCGCATATTACATTGATGTAAAGCGGAATATACAAAAGAGGACTATTTGCTTTCGTATTCTCCCATCACTACACACCGAGGATATTATTGCACAGTCTCTTGAGCTGGGTCTTAAAAGTTGGGGCATTAAGAAAATTTACACTATCACTGTGGATAATGCTTATTTCAATGATGTTGCTATAAAGAATTTTGGGAGAACAATATTAAAAAAGAATCCTTTGCTATGTGGTGGGGAATATTTGCATGTTAGACTTGCTGCACATATTATAAATTTAATTGTTAAAGATGGTATAGATGAAATCAAAGATTCAATACTCCGAATTCGGTTTGTTGTTAGATATGTGAAAAGTTCTTCAAGTAGGCTCCAAAAATTCAAAATGTGCATTGAGGAGGAAGAAATTATATATCAACATTCTCTATGCTTGGATGTATCAACTCGTTGGAATTCTACATATTTAATGTTGAAATTTGCTTTAAAATATCAAAAGGCATTTGATTGCCTTGCTGATAAAGATAGTGTTTTTAGATCAAACAGTCCTCCGACTAATGAAGATTGGAAAAAAGCTAGAGTAATTTGTAAATTTTTGGAGAAGTTCTATCACATCACTACTTGTATATCTGGTTCTTTGTATTGCACTTCAAATATTTATTTTGTGGAAGTTTGTATGTTTGAAAGGCTCTTGCTCTCTCTTCAAAAGTCACCTCATGTGAACCTTAGGCAAATGTCTGTAAAAATGAAAGACAAATTTGATAAGTATTGGGGGACTTTTGAGAAGATGAACATTTTGTTAATCATTGTTGTGGTGTTAGATGCACGATAAAAATTAGGATATGTTGAATGGTGTAATTAAATGAGTCATGGATTAGAGAAAGTATTAGAAATTGGTGAGAAAGTGAAGGAAAAATAGTATGAGTTTTATGACATTTATGAAATTGAGCTCTGTGAGACTGTATCTAAAGATGACAATAGTGATAGGGGGATGAGGTTAATATGAACTCGGAAGATGTTAGCGAAGATGATGCATGGTGTCAATGTGTAAGGACCAGGTATTTTATTTTATTTTCATTATAACCCTTCTCTATTTATGAGATAACTTATGAACATGCCACTAAGAGTTTATAATGTTAATGGATGCATAACATATATGAATATGGTATCTAGGGAACATATAGTGCATATATGCATGTATTATGATCTTAGCACACTGAGTATAAATTTAAATGTGTATGATTAGTGTGTCATTGTTAAGCACTATAACTATTTTTCCCTTCGCAGAGTAGGTACGGGGTTCGACCTGACCGGTCAGGTCGCAGGGGTCAAGGGGGCAGCGCCCCCGGAGAAATTTTTAATTATTAAGTTGTAGGAGAGGGGAATTAAATTACTAATTACGACTGGACCCGACCCATGCCCCGACCCGACTCAATGGATTCTATTAACATAAGCGGCACGAGCTCTAAGGCTCATTCCCATTTCGCGCCCGACCGCGTTCTCTTCTCCTCCTCTTCTGGTTCTTCGTTCCTCTTCTACTTTCTCTTCCACTCAGTTCGAACCACCCGTGATCGCTTGAGGAAAACTATACCAACTACCTTGAAGGTCATAGATCCGAGTTCAGGAAGCTCCAAGGCTCCGAATTTCTGCAGTCCACATCTAGGGTCGCTGTCTTGGGAGGGATCACGGTCAAGGTAAGTAGATGTCGCCCCTTTCTCGATTTAATGACGAAATTTTATGTTAAACACGAGGTGAGGCTAGAGGGAATGTATAACTTCTAACGACTCCATGGTATTAGGCGTAGAGTTCGTAACAGTTAGGGTTCATGGGAAATTTACTTTGAATGCGGATTTCTGTGATGTAAAAGACTTCTTAGCAGATTTTATATTGTTGGAATGTGACGTGAATTGAATTGCCCAATCGAGAGTATGAATTTAAGGTTCTTTCATTTCGCACCTATCATGTGTTTGATAAAATGCTTGTGTGACAGATTTATGTGTTGAATCTGAATTGTGTTTATGTTGTAGGCGTGGTTTGCGACGTGTTTCATTGTCTGTTATGTATGATGTGTTATCTCAAATAGTTGGTTGTAAGGGTTGTTCATGGCCCCTGATTTACATGAGGAGAGGGTTGTTCATGGCCCTTGATGGACATGAGTAGATGATTGGTTGTGTTGGTCAATTTGTGTGTATGGTTATATGTATATGATCTTGGGAGTGGGTATTGGACCCATGTGTATTAGCTTCATCACTGTATGAGTATCCATCATTATGCTTATTTGCACTTTGTGCTAACCACTATCTACTTACTAGGTCTATTTAGACTCATATCATTGTTATTGTGCTTTTAGATCGCAGGTCAGAAGGGGAACTTAAGGATGGGACAAGTTGAAGATCAAACATGAGAGACCCTAGCACAATATGTTGATTTAAGTTCTTTTAGATTTGTGCTCTTTTTGATAATCATATATGTAGGATTCGCTTTGGCAACTATAATGTATTTGGTATTTCAGATTGGATTGTAACCCTTGTTGATGCACATATGCATGACTATTATATCTGTTTGATGTGTAAGGAAAATATTTAATGATTTCCTTCTATATGAATATTCTTATTATATGAAGATGCAAGTATATAAAATGGATTGAATGTTACAGATGGAAATGTTATGAATATCAGGTCATGTATTCCATATTACCCCTTGTATGTTATGGGGAGATGCTGCCGAATTTTTCTTAGATTATGTAGTACCCCTTGACTAGTTCTTGAATAATTCTTGGAATGGGGTGTTACATAATGTGATTGGTTCTCAAAGCGTGAACACTCAAAAACAGAAGTGGATCAATATCTAAAAGAAGCGAGTGTGGACAGGGCACCTGATGAGGTTAATATGAACTCGGAAGATGTTAGCGAAGATGATGCATGGTGTCAATGTGATTGGTTCTCAAAGCGTGAACACTCAAAAACAGAAGTGGATCAATATCTAAAAGAAGCGAGTGTGGACAGGGCACCTGGGTTTGATATTTTGGCATGATGGTCTAAAAATAAGGACTACAAAATATTACCTCATCTAGCACGAGATATTTTGGCAATTCCGGTGTCTACAGTTGCTTAGGAATAAGCTTTTAGCATAGGTGGACGTGTACTCGATCAATTCAGAAACTCTCTAATACTACGACTTATGGAGATTTTGGTATGTAAACAAGATCGGATCAAAGCATCACCACAACCTCTAGGAGTTGAGGAGAACTTGACAGAAATTGAAGCAACTGAATCAAGTAATTACTTTTTATCTTTTTTAACTGATTTTCATACTTTATACTATACTATTTTATTTCCGTTCACATATTCATTGACAATTTTAAATAATTTTGCAACTATAACAACTTCTGTTAATATTAAGACAAGTAATGATTTTCTCAAAAGTTGGATCTTAATTGAGGTAATAATAAAAATTTAGACAACTTATATAGTTCTTTAATGTTTTACAAAATTAGCTTTATATGTTTAACTGTTTTCTAATATCTATTTCGTTTTACTATATATTTTCAGGACTAAAATGATATTGCATAAAAGGGAGAAAATGGATGAAGAACTATCAAGTTTGGAGAGTAGAAGATAATTATTTATTGTTTTTTATTTTTAGATTGAAGTTGTTTAAACTTTGAACTCTACTTATTATTATGTATTTTAAGACAATAATGTGTATCAATATGTGATATTTGAACTTTTGAAGTGTTATTGTTTGAGTTTATTATAATGAAAGCCTTACTTTCTTAATAGAAGTCTTAATTGATTTTTCTCAAATGTATATTTATGAGTTCCACATTTATAACGTTGATTGAATTGTTTGATAGAAATAAAATATGTTGTATTTTGAAACAGGAATTGATATTAAAGAGATGACTTGAGATTGGAGCTCATGTTTTCAAGCAAAAATAGATTAAATTCAGGTATGTTAAATTCGAGTTATTTAATTTATTTAATTTTACATATTTTATTGAAGGTTTTTAGTATTAAAATGTGTAATAAACACAACCCGTTAACCTATTTGTTAAATGGGTTGTAAATGGGTTAGGGTTGAAGTTTTTTAAATGGGTTAATAAACGGATTAGGATTGAGATATATTAAATGGGTTAGGATTAAGATTAGGCTCAGGCCCCTTCAACCCAATCCGTTAACATCCTTATTGATAGGTTTAACATGCTGGCACATGACAATTATCATCATGCGACAAATTGGTTTACTAGAGAGCTACAAATGAAGAAATGATAATGTGAACCCTTATTGTTCATTTTTTAAAAAATGCACAAATGGCAACTTAGCCTACTCCAGATAGTCTTTTTGATCATACTTGTTATTATTTGGATGATGACAAGTAATTTTTTGGCCATTCATGTTAATATGGAATTAGCATGCTTTGATAAAAAAGATATATATCCTTATATTAATGTAACTAGGTATATCTAGAGAAAGGCTTGCTATTATGGAATATTGATGCATTCTCACAGTTTATGAAAAATATTATATTTTCTTGGTTCACCACTTTCAAATGAAGTTTATAGTTAAATTATCATTTTATAAAATACATAATATTCGTGGATTTCATGCCATAATGTAGTTGCATGTATGATTCATGCACATAGGTGCTTAAAAATACCGTTATCAAAGAAACATATGGTTAAGTTGTTGATGGTTTCCAAAAAATATGGACCATCCATGTGGATTTAATTATACGAAATCAACACCGTTATGTTACAAAAAAAAGATGATATAAATTCTCATTTGTGGTGAGAACCTTCAAAAAATGCTGCAGAATTAGTTCCTTTCACAATTTTCCACTGTTTGATTCTTTGAATGCTACAGTCTTCAATCTCTCATTTTGACTATTGTTAAGTATTAACGATGCAAAATGTCATTGCCATTCGGCAATCTGTCCCTGCATTGCATATGGTGATTATATCAATTTAAGTCATTTTACATTGCAACAATCATTACTTAGAGAAAATTAAACGTACAAATTTGTATTTTTGGATTCTTTTTAGGTATGAATAAAAACATATTGCACAACAGATGCACACACAATCGACCCTGTCATGTAATCAAAGCATATAATGTTATGAGGAGCTAGTTACAATGATGGTTAATATACGGGATAACAAAAATTTCATCAAACCTATTAATTTAGTTTGACAATCCATTCGCATGCTTAACATTCTATGATGACACTACCTTCGGTTCACCGACATAGTGAAAATATTCCTCGATTGCAAATGCCTAGTTGTGTTTAGAGCAAATATAATTTTTTTTATTATGCATACAAAATATAAAGGTTGTATTGTGATTACACTATACCTATTACTTCAGTCTTAATGATCTCCATCATATCCTCTCCATTTATTGGTATCGAGTCTAACAAAAATAATTCTTTAGAAATGGTGTCACAAGCACAAGCAAACCAATGATTACCTCTACATTGGCACAAAAATCCGTATCAATGTAAAAAGGATATCATTAGTAAATTTTAAAAGTCTAATAGAAGCAATTTACACACCAATGCATTAAAGATTGAGAAATGTTTTACCCATCCTACGTCGCCCACATGACATTTTATCTTTTCAGGATCATATACATAATTTGGAGCTACCGGATTGAGCATGAGATAAGCTACAGAATAGAATAAAATACAATAAAATTAGAGCATGCCAACCAATGACAATCTCTTTATGAATAATGACATAGAGTAAACTAAATTCACTTACTGAAAATATGAAATTAAAGTAAAATCTTATCACTCCAATCGTTGTATGCAGCTGTTGCATGTTGTGCAACATGTTTAGTGTGTCTATGACCTGCATGTGAAAAATTAAACAACTGGTTATTGATCGTATACTCAACTATATTTATGAAGAGACTTTACATATATTTATTCACAGGAGCTTGCACTTTCTCCCCTGGAGCCAGCGATAAGAATAGTTCTGTTGTTAATGTCATGCGCTTGCATTGGAATAGAATTTTACGATACAAATTGACTCACAAACCAATGCTACAACCTATGAAATCTTATTCACTTACAATATTTAGTTGTGTATATTACAAAACATACTCGTCTTTAAGAAAATAATGAGTAAACTAACTCACTCTTTAGGTAGAGATCTACAAAATACAAAGTTCACAATGTTATCTTCTATGTCCATTGATCGTATCAATTCAAATTTCACTTCTTGTCGATTCCATCATTTTCCAGGATTCTATAATAGCAAGATAAATTTTACAAGTGTATATTTACTTCATGAAGGGTCCACGTATATAGCAATTGCATATAAGAAAAAAATATCATTAGCATACAAATTAGTAGTACGGAAAAGAACTAACATGCAAGTACAATATGCAGACATGACAACCATAAAGGAAACAACTAAGTAAATCTAATTCCCAACCGCACTTGCTTTAGAAGTAGCCATTGATAATCGTGTATGCCTTCTAATTGCTATCTGCTTCCCCCACTTATTTATTATTTTGTAAGGTGACTTTAATACTTTAGAAGTCTTTATATTCCTACTTCCTCGCCTAACAGAGGGGGCAATGTCTGTGACTTCTACAACTAGCACCTCATTATCCGATGCAGTGATATCTTGCCAAACACACAGTCGATTTCATTGGTTCAAAACTAACTTGTACATTCACCGAATCCAACTTGGGACCTTCTACACCAACCTATTATTTAGTTCCAAAATATCATTATATATTATACTTCATGCATATGAATAAAATATTAGGATCGTAGAATACTATTATACATTACCATCAAATTTGTTATATTTCTATTGCTGGCGAAGTGCATCTTCCTACATTCCATTTTTTAGATGGTACTTTTTAGCGCCTATACGATTAATCTGTTAAACATATGTCAATTCAAGTTGATGGATCATTTATCAACATAGAAGGTATATATAATCATATACTTGAATTTGTGATTCTAATGATTTATTGACAAATTATGCCTCTTCCAGCATCTGTCTTAATTCCTGATAAAAAAGAATAAAACCTTAACAGACTGTTGTAAGCTGCCACACTTGGCGATTTTATATATTGTTAATCATATTAGTACGAATAATAGGTTGGATTGAATTATGCGCAAATTGAACCTATTATCTCAATGGATAAAGGCCTATGCATTCCTTGTTTAAGGAGTAAGAACAATGCAGCTAAATGTACAAGTTCAAAATTTCACAATACAAGTTATTGATTATACATCAAGCATAAAATAAGAACAATTATTACTTGCAATTCGACACGGAGTGCTTCGTTCTCCTTAGTTAATTTTCTACGTCAGTGGTTGCAATGGCTTCTTCCATGACACGTGGGCTTGCTTGCCTCTTACTATCTTCATGGTTCATATTTATAGGATTAGAGGAGGCAATGTGATCATGATGGTCCCATAGTATGACTTCCCATACTGGCCCATCTCAGATCTCCTTAACGCTATCATAAATTGTCCCACGAATATACAAACATTCAGAAGTACAATAGGCAAGTACCAATTATAGCCTGATTGCAAGTATTAATGAGAAGAGGTATCTGCATTTGTTCATTAACTTTCTTATCCCATGTACTATCTAATCTCAATCAATTTTGGGAGGTCCAATTCTTAATCAACGGTACAATAAGATGCGACTTAGTGAGATCCTGTTTTGTTCTCCAGAAACTAAATATGTATAAAAAAGTTATTGGGTAAACATAACATTCTAATTAATGTGATATATAATAAGAAAATTCATTACCTAGGCTAAGACTGTGCAACCTCTAATTAACTTTCATCTTTTCGTATGATACAATGAGAATGACTTTTTACACATGTCCACTATGTGATGCCCAATCAAAATCCCTAATCCTTTGAATGTTAAGTACATGTTGTAGGTATAGATTTTGCATTTTCCCGTGTGACGTTGGACACAACAAAGTGGAGAGTGCATATAAATTGAATGCCTGGCGCCATTTCTCATATTCACCCGACCACCAGGTTCTTAAAAACCTCTGAAGTAAGAACAATATTTTTTTGCATAATTTTAAATTACTGTGCAGATAATTCATGATACGCTCTTCCAACACTAGCATGACACTCTCACCTCCAATAGAAAGCCCTAAAATGAGATTAGTGTCGCGTGTTGTAAACTCCAACTGCTTACCCGCGATGTGGAAGGCTTCGTCGCCTTCATCCCATTGTTAAAATAGCCACTTAATGGGTCCGAAGTGTAGAGAATGAATTTTCATCAATAAAAGACCTCCAAATCACATATCAAATACGGCTTGTCGTTGGTTCGCACTTAATGTACTACAAAAATCTACAAACTTCCGCACAACGTACACTGATTGCTCTTTTAGTTTGTCACTGGGATTTCCTGGGCTTTTACATTTCCATGATGTGGTGGGAGTTTCAACATGAGGGGAACAACCAGATTGAGGAGCATTATCTATTTGAGGCTCTTGCGACTTTTCACCTCGTCAACATCCATCTTCCACTTCTGTAGACAAATAGACATGTCATTGATGGTCAGTTCTTTAAAACTCAAAGTCCACCATGTTTGCATCCTATGAAAAAGGAATAAGATGGTAGGAAGTCATGTATATTGCATAGTTATGTGACCTATTCATACCATAAGAGGCATAATGATAAATCGTAAAAGTACACTGAAGAAAAATATTTTTCGTAATGTCAATCACATGATAATAGAAACATTGACAAGTCTTAAATTAGATAATATGCTTACATAATAATACGACAAAGCATTCGTATATAAAAAAACATCGATGATAATACATATTTCAAATATGAAAGGGGATCTTCAAATGACCATAATAGAACATGTCATTCTACTTAGGTCTAATGTTTTTTCCTCTTTCTTAGCTCCTTTTTACCCCGTTTAGGACATCCACGACTAGATGACATATGGGGATTATTTGTAATAATCCCTAATAGTCTTCTTGATTTCTCTTCAATGAGGTCGCTTTTGGGTCATCAACTTTAGTGCATATGATCTTTCGAAGTTCATTTAGTTCACTCAACAGCCTAGAACTCCCCTCTATTGTGTGATACAAGAGATGACAGTGTGTAACAATGATAACATTGATTGAGTTTCTTATGGTTAAAAGGTCCTCCTATCGGTGTTTCAGCATTGCTCTGAACTTAGAAGATTCCAATTGAAGACCACTACAGGGAGTTCGCGACATCCGTTTCAGTATGAAGTATTAGGGTACCTCGATAATCTTTAATTTCCAGAACACTACAAATAAATGCCTGCAAATTATTCCAGTAGATTTGAACTGCATATAACTACATCTCCCACAATTCTTCACATAGTTGAACTGAACTATTCAAGATTCTTGATTTTGCAATATGAAATATTGTGTTTTAACCTTCAGCATTAATTAGTTCAACCTTGAATGCATTGCTTTCCTACATTTCTTACTAAATGTTTGTAAAGTTGCAATGAGTATAAGCATTAAAGCATTAAAGAAGACTTCCCCAATGTGGAATGAGGTTTTTCTTTGCATAACAACTAGCAAAGTGCGTTTATCCACATCCATTCATCCTCATGCCGTCGACTTATTGCCCGCTCAATATGATTCAAAAATTCTAGCAAACTTTCTTTCGAGTGACATAATGATCCAAAAATGAATGAAAACCTTCGTTGTGCTGCTTTGCACACATTTCATGAAATTTGTAACATTTGTGAAACATGGATACCTATTTTGCTCATTTTCTGTGTAATAGTTGCAACCACTTGTGATCTAAGAAACCATATTCCTCTAGGATGCTACTCCATTGCACTTCAAAATCCTATGGGCTGACGTCATTGTAGACCAATCAATTGCAGGCTTCATGAAATTCATCTACTGGGTTAGCCCTTCTACCTAATTTCTTAGGGACTTTCCTCATAATATGTCATAAATAGTGCTTATGAATAAAGGTTGGAAATACAAGCTCTACAGCCGCTTTAATTGCGACATCTTAGTCGGTAATGATGAACTATGACATCTGTCCAGCCATTGCATCTTTGAATTGTTAGAAAATCCATACAAAGTAATTGATCGTCTCATCTCCGACCAAGTCGCAGCCAAAAACCACGGATTGTTTGTGGTGATTAATTTCAACAAATGGTGCGAAGGGCATGTTCTATTTGTTGGTTTTGTATGTAGTGTCAAAACATAAAAATCTCTGAATGCTTTGAAATATAGCCTTGACCAACCATTAGACCAAAATAATTATTTGAGGGCACCCTTGCTATCCTTGTGAACTACAAAGTACATATCTGAATTGGCATCACACATTTTTTGAAGTTGATCTATTGCAACATCTGCATCGTGAGATAATAAATGATGATGAAATCTTGAATTGGAATTCTGAACATCTTGACGAGTGAAGCATATGTCAGAACCATTGCCTAATTCTCTTACAAGATTATAAGCAGTCGAAGGACCAATGCCAACTTCATTACACATTTTCAAAATTATGGTGGATTCGTTGTCAATTTTTCGATGCATTTTCAAGTGTTGTGACTGAGCTTGATCTAGAAGTGGATGATTGTGTTCCTCCATAAAATGGATAAAAACCCACAACCTTTTGTGCTTCCTTGAAATCTCTAATCAAGCCATGCAGTTGTGCCGGATAGATGCACTTTTTGTTTTAATCTTCTTTGTCGTACAAGCATTTTCTTCATCATTTGTGGATCAAATATGCTTGCCTTCACAATGGCATATCATGCACCTCCAAGTAATCTCTAAAGATGAGCTTAGTCTATGAACTTGTTTGAGCTTGACACTAAAACCCATAAACTTCGTGTAGCCCTTGTAGAATTCACTTGCTTGGGGTTCATTTATAAATTCTTATCTAACAAATGGTCAATCCACAACACCAGACTCACTGCTTATGGGCATAGTATTTTCAACTTCTTCCATACTAGTGTCGAGAGCAACCTGCATAGGCATTTTTAATTGCTCAAGGCTCAATGTATCAAAAGCTGAAGCATCATGTTTTGAAATATCATAAACAAGTCCAATATATGGAAAATTAGATTAACCATTAAGGCATAATCATACACAACCTACAGTCAACTAAATTCAATATGATTTTTCTGAATAGTCGTATTTATTGAAATATTGGAGATCTAAAGTTAAGAAAATCTATTAAGAGAGAATCCAAGTGCCTTTAGATATCATGTGGATTATCTTCTCCTAAAAAGTTTGTCGACAGAGCCATAAGTGCACTTGTTACTTGGAAGCCTTAGCTGCCAAGTAAGGAAAACGTCATTTGCTTAAACCATAGTTCTAGAAAAAATTAAAACGTGTGTAAAAATGCAATAAACTATCTAAGACAATTTTATTCAATAATAAATGACATCGAACAAATTAATGACAACAACTGAAGTTCATCCAATTACTCAACAAAATGAATCTATTCAACTAAAAAAGGTCCTACAAATGCAAATCTTCTCAAAGTAAACAGATTACTTGTTAGCAATTTACAAGAAAAACACATGAGCTTTATTATTCTATCAGATTTATCTTCTATCAATAGACTATATTGATTATTATATCAATATGAAAATAGACACTCAAACCGAAGGTGAAAAACTAAATTGTACCCAACTAGAACTTATAATAGACAGGTCCAAGTTTCTCTTCAAATGCAAATTGATCTATTTTTATTTTTGATAAAATATCTTCATCCCAATATATTCTTTTCACAACATCTTCTCTTCTTGTTCCACCCATTTTTTTCTTATTGGAAAGCGTTTCATCCGTTCTTGACTCCAAGCATATGTCAAATAATAAAAAAAATTCCTATACATAGTTACATGTTGAATGATATTAAGTAAAATATATTAAAGAACTTTGCGATAAGAGCAATTGACCACTCTACCCTTTACAAGGAATGACTAGCCTGTTATTAGACTCAAAGGTGTTAAAATCAACATGACCCAACTCAAGTTCAATATTCTTGCTGAATAAAGAGGCAAGTAAATTAAAAGTAGCAAAAAAGGCCTTAAAAATTAATAAGTTGCAATATTGCCCATAAATAATGATGAAAATGGCCTTAAAAGTTTTGAATTAATCTAGGTGAATTTTATTAAATCTTACTATCTAAGTTTTAATTTTAATAATTAAGGTATAAATGGCCTTATAAGGAGTATAGAATCATATTATGAGCGTTTTTAGGATTAATTTATTAATATCAAAAGTTAGATGCCGCTAGATACTATTAGATTCTATTAGATGTTGTTTAATGTTGTTAGCTTTAAATGGATTTCATTAATCTTATTATTCGAGTTCTAATTTTCGTAATTAAGGTATGATTGACCTTATAAGGAGCCTATAATCATATTACGGATGTTAATTTAGGATTAACATCAACGGTTAGATCTAGTTAGATATCATTAGATGATATTAGATACCGTTAGATTTAGGTGAATTTTATTAAATCCTATTATCTAACTTTTAATTTTTATAATTAAGGTACAAATGATATTATAAGGAGCTTAGGTTCATATTACGAGTATCAAATTAGGATTAACTTATTAATATCAAAAGTTAGATCCGGTTAGATGGTATTAGATTCTGTTATATGCCATTAGATGCAGTTAAATATTATTAGATGTGGTTAAATATTATTAGATTCAGATGGATTTCATTAAATCCTATTATCTGACTTTTAATTTATGCAGTTAAGGTATAAATGATCTTATAAGGAGCTTGGGATAATACTATGGTATTAAATTAGGATTAACTTATTAATATCAAGAGTTAGATTCGGTTAGATGTCTTTAGATGCTGTTAGATATCGTTAGATGCAGTTAGAAGTTATTAAATATTATTAGATGATATTAGATTTAATTAAATCTTATTATCTGATTTTAAATTTCTGTAGTTAAGATATAACTGACCTTTTAAGGAGCCTAGGGTCATAGCATGGGTGTTAAATTAGAATTAACTTATTAATATCAAAAGTTAGATGCTATTAGATGCCTTTAGATATCATTAGATCTCATTAAATACAGTTAAATTTAAGTAGATCCATTAAATTCTATTAAGCTTTAAATTATGAGTTTAAAACATAAATGACCTTACGAAGAGTACAAAAGCACATCATGAGTTAAATCACAATTAGCATATATATAAGAAAATTTAAATTCTATTAGATGCAGTTAGATGCTGTTAGATGTTCTATTATATAACATTAGATGTTCTATTACATAACGTTAGATGTTGTTACATAATGTTAGATGTGTTAGATAACGTTAGATACTATTAGATTATATTATATTTGTAAAATAAAAAATAATACTAAATTTTCAAAAATTCAGAAATAAATCTTGAAATTGTTATCTTCAAGAATACCTTATTTATATGAACTTTAAATAATATAACTTAATTTCTCATATAAAATATATTTTTGAACTTTACCAATCATAATGAAATCTTATCGAAAATAATATTTTCCACACAAATATTTTTAAAAAATCAAATAATGAAAATTATATTTACATATATTTTAGTAGTTGATCCACAAAATGAATGCAATAGATTAAGATTTTGTGTACCTAAAATAAAATTTTTAATAAAAGCCAAATATACTCAGATTTTCAAACAAATGTACTCACACCGTAAAATTACCACAATGCTCTTATTTCCTTTTTTTTCCCTTATGGGAGCAACTTCCTATGGGTTGGGCCTCTTTTCAAAATGTCAGTATACAGACGATCATAATTAAAATGCATACATAGATTCATTATGTTTGATGAACAAATTTTGAGGGGTTTGATTAGTATCATGATTATTTGGGCATCACCTTATTGTATCCTTGGGTTGTGCTTATTGTACTAGAGGTAAGCAATATGCAGATACCTAGACAGTTTTTTTAGATACCCTAATATTGGTCTACTTATCGTGTTGAGTTTTTAAGGTGTTGAATCTAAGCGGACACCCATGTGTTTGTTGGGTTGCCTATTTTCCTCTTTCTTGATGCTGAATTTATTTTTGGCAATTAGTTTACTAGGTAGACACTCAAGAGAAGCACAATCATTCCTATAAAGAAGAGAACGTACAACCATTAGGAGTCATGGATCAATGGCTAGATGCATTGGGTTACTCCGGGCTTGATTTGAGGAGCAATCATGCTTTCAAACCTACAATTGGAGCCTGACTTCGTGGAATGGGGCACGTAGAGGTGCTCATTATAGTTTACAAGTCTTCTTGGACATTTTTGGTCAATGGAGGAACTTGCTATATCCACAAGCCCTCTTCTTTTTCCTTCCTCCTTTGTGTGTCCAAATCTTACAACTTCCCGTGAAGCCTCTTTTTGGTATTCTATCTTGACTTCTTTCCTTCTTCCTTGATTATAGTTGAGAGGAGAGGTTCTAGATTCTTGTGTCTCTTGCAATCATGCGGTTGTATCCAGCTCTTTTATAATAAGGTTATTATATTCTTTCTTGCTTTGATGACCATCCTCTAATGGCTTTAAATATTGATGCTTTACTACTTGTGTCACCAAAATTAATCCTTTATCATCGAACTATTTTAATGCCTTGTGAGAGGTAGTGGTTAGGCTTTGGTTGGCCTCGGCTGAGAGGCTGAAATGATTAGAAGCAAATTTTCTGGAGTGAAAGTGCTATTATTAAGGTAGCATGCTTTTTCAACATCTCATTGATGAGTTGCGTATACGTTTAATTAAAATGCTCATTTTAACGCAAGTATACGTGCCGATCAAGTAAGAAAGAGTGAGTAGAGTATCGTTCCCACGAGGATTGTGTTAAACAAATCAGCACCTTAAATCTCAATTGTCTAAGTGAATTAGTAAAGGGAATGAGATTTGGTTTCAAAGAATTGAATTAAACTAAACTAAGCAAAGCAGTAAATGACCAAAGGGGAGTGGATATTGCTGAAATTTCCTGGAGATGATTAAGATAGGTGGGAATATGAATTCATTGAATCATAGCTATGTCATTTGGTCCCATTTAAGTAGTTGTGCAGAGATTACTAATCTAGGTTCATTCATATTCATATGTCTTCCAACACATACAAACCTAACCAAGTTTTAGCTATGTGCTATGTTCCCATGCACACAAGTAAACCAAGATTGATAACCACATAACCTAATCAAGATTACACAGGGTTAATAGGTATATTCCTATTAATATTAACATCCAATGCAAACAAGAGCTGGAAAACATGTGCCTCATATATGGATCTTATTCAAATCTCACTTTTCCAAGCATGAATCTGAATATTCAATCAATCCACAAGGTTGCAAAGCTTGTAAACGCATTAAGCATTATATAAAAGGGTAATCTCAAGCAACATAAGTCACAGCGCAACTATATCGTTATTTCAAGCATAAGAAACCAAATAACATAGACTATTAGTTCAAATCCTACATCTCCCATCATAGGAAGTTTCAGCCCATAAACATGACTTTGATTTCCATTAAAATTAAGTTACAATCATCTCACGCAAGGAGAATAACAAATAGGAAGAGATAGATGAGAAGAGGAGATGAAATTCAATGGATTTGCAGTGATAGCTTGGATCTCCACTTGCTCTTCTCTCCTTCCTTGAAGCTTTGGTTTCTTCCCTTTTCTCCACAGCAACCACGACCCTCTCTCCGTCTCTCTCTGTTCTTCCTCACGAACCCTAAGCAGGTATTTAAATCTCCATGAGTCCGTTCAAAACATGTACAGAGACACTCGTGTGCGGGGTTGTCGTGGCGCCTAGGCGCCAACTTTGTGGAGGCTAATTGGGCGCCCAGCCTACTTGCTTCTTCCTTTACTTGGTTCTTCATCTCGACTCACTCGCGCATGGAAAGTTGCCCGTCTGATAAGTCTAAAAATTTTCATTTAATTCCATGTTAAATTCGCACAATTAAATATTAAAACGTTAATTAAATGCATGTTTTAAGTGGAATTTCATGAAAATCATATTTTTAATAGAATATTTATTTTGCTATAAAACGGGTCATTTTGTAAGATTCTTAAAAATATAAAACTATAACACAATCCCCTAGAAAATTTTAATGTTAAAATATGTATTAGCTTATTAATATAATTTGGGCAAATTTATGAAATCATTTAATTAGAAAAATCATGAATATATATCTATAATTATATTTTAAAAATATTAGGAACAAAGTAAAATATTATATTTAGATAAAATAAATTAAAGGATAAAACTAAGATAATATATGATGTTGAAATTATCAAAGCATTAATATTTAGGTTCGTATTTAAATACATCGCAGGAGCACCGGATTCTCGTGCACCACCGGAGCACCAGTTCGGTGCTCCATCTTCCCCAAAATGATGATCTAAGCAGCTCCAGCCTGCGTCTTCCCCAAATCCGGCAGCGCCCGCACGATCAGAACCTCCATCTTCCCAAACCGACCATTGGCAGCCCCATTTTCCACCAAATTGCAGCACCGTTCTCAAGCAGCTGCCATCCCGGAAACCATACGACAACCTCTTCACTAAACTGGCCGAGCAACGAACTCTGCAAGCCATACGCGTCGTCGATTCCAGCCATCACCACAACGCCCAATTTCAAAAACCCATTTTTCTGCCCATCACCGAAAAATTCCACGGCAGCCATGGATTTCAAACGGAGGCAGAAAACCAGCATAATCTCAACACCAAATTGGAGCAGCCATTTTTATTAAACCTATGGCCGGACTCTTTTCAAGCCCCCGAATCAACCATTGCAGCTTAATAAATCCAAGCAACCCATCTTCTCCTTCCCAGCAATCCCAAATCCGGCAGCCACGACAAAATCGGCAGCGATAAAACCGGCCAGCCCAGAGCCATTGCAGCAGGAACCCACATCAAAGCTCCGGCCTGATCGTCTCCTCGTCCCCGTCTTCATTAGCCTTGGCGGCTTCGTCTCTCACTTCATCTTCTGCCGCGAGCTCAGGCCATGTTCTTCGCCCTCGGCCTTCTCATCCCCCAATTCATCAACGAATTCATTAAGCCCCAATTTGCAAGCTGCAAAACCGTCTTTTCCATCATCTTCCCCAATTCCAGCCATGGCTTCACGGAGCAGCAGCGAGACCGACCATTTCAGCCAACCTTTTCTCTGGTAGCATGGATTCTGGATTCCAGCAACTCAAAACCGGCAGCCATGGAAATTCAGCAGGCACGCATCACCAGCGATCCAGCGCCCAAATCCATCCAAGCCATTAAAACCCAATTGCTCTGAACCACAGATTCCAACCAGGAGCATTCAACGAGCAACCCATCTTCAAACCGCCGAAAATCGACCAGCAGCACCGCTGGTAGCCCCTGATTTTTCACAAAGCCAAACAGCCCTGCATCGAGCACCGGCATCGACCTTTGAACCGGCTATTCCCTTCAAGCTCCAACCAGAAAAAAAAAACCGAACTGCATCGAACGGCAGCATCTCACCGAGCATCCATTTTCTGCAGTTTCGGCAACTCAAATCCAGCTGACGATTTCTCCCACCAATCCACCGCAAATCCAATTTCAGCAAACTCATCTGCAGCTGGCATTTTTCCTTCAACAAATAGAGCAGCAACTCGTCCATAAGCCCAACGCAAGCGGTCCTCTTCAATCGGCAATTAGCAACAGCAAAGCAGCAGCTACGGTTGAAGGCAGAAGTGGGAATCCCACATCGGATTGCACAATGGAGTGAAGGGCCCCTCACACGTCTATAAAAGGAACCCTTCACTCATCCCAAAAACACACCCCATACCCCACACACCCCTTGGGTGGGACCCATTTGGTGGGACCCCGTAGCAAGTGGGTGAGACCCATTTTGTGGGACCCGTAGTGAGAAGGTGGGGCCAAGCAATAAAAGTTTCCATTACGTGGAGATTCGCTGTTTACGGGTGATGTAAATTTTATTTTCTGCTTTATAGTTGGTAGTAATTTGTAGTTGTGAAATTTTAATTTGTAGTTTTAATTTTTAAATTAGATTTACTGCTTTATTTTCTGCTTTGTAATTGTTAGATTAAATTTAATATAATTCTCTTTGCTGCTTTAATAGTTAAATTTCATAGTTTTTTTTATTGCTTTCTTAGAATAGTTTTAATTAAATTGTTAGTTAATTATAATTTCTTTTAGCTGCTTGTCTCCTTTTTCTTTAATCTTTTCCCTCTTCTTTCTCTCTCCTTCTAATTTCTTCCCCTTTCTCTCTCTAATTTCTTTTTCCTCTCTAATTTCTCCTATTTTCTCTTTTCTTCTCTTTCTAAACTCTCTTTCTCTCTCTTCTCTCCTATTCTTCTAATTTTTCTCCGATTTCTTTCTCTCTTCTCCCTTCTCTTTCTCTCTCTAATTTCTTCTATTTCTCTCTCTCCTCTTTCTCTCTCTTATCTCTTCTCTCTCTCCCTTTCTTCTCTTCCTCTCCTCTCTCTGTCACCTATCTAATTCCTTCTTCTTTCTATCTCTAACGTCTCTTTCTCTCTCTTAATTTCTTTCCTCTTCTTTCTCTCTCTTCTTTCTCTCTCTTCTCTCTTTCTCTTTCTTCTCTCTTCCTCTCTCTAATTTCTTCTCTTTCTCTCTCTTCTCTCTCCAACGTCTCTTTCTCTCTCTTCTTTCTTTTTCTTTCTAATTCTCCTTTCTTCCCCTTTATCTCTAATTTCTTTTCTTTTTTTTTTCTTTAATTTCTCTCTCTCTTCTCTATACCTTCTTTTTCTCTTAAAAACAATTCAAAACTACATCGCCTCTCTGTGGATTCGACCCAACTCACCATTATTCTACACTATCACTCGTATAGTGGTAGCTTTAATGTGTTTCGGTTAATTTAAATTAAACTGGTGATCACAGTGCTCTTAACGACAAGCACTTGGTACGCATCACCGTCCTTCTTGCAAAATCAACTAAAACAAAAGAAATGAACGACAAGTGCCTATTTTATACTAAAAATGCATAAAAACTACATTATGCTCCTAAAATGCAATGTGAGTGAAAACTAAGCTAAGTGGGTGCAAACTAACCACATTCTCTTGGACTAACATGTAAAACTAGTTTGAAACGGGCCATGATAACTTGCATTTTTAGGAGTTATTACACCCCCAAACTTAAATGTTGCTAGTCCTCAAGCAACGCATGAAAACATAATGAATGAATGAATTTTGACTCTGTCAACTCAACCTGATTCCCATTATACTTCTAACAATCACATCTCTCTATTCATCCATCTCTCAAAATAGGACATGCATTTTCATTTTTCATTCTTGAACGAAGTTACATGTATATGACAGCATTTCTAGTATAGAGTAATAATTCCATCATTCTAATCTTTCTCTTGATCAACAGAAACTGGTTAGAAAATCAATACAAAACAGGAAAGGCAAGGTTTAAGCAGAATTAATTGGTCAAAGAACATGATAATAATTCACTGGATTCCATTTTACCTAACTGCACATTCTTTTCCCCCCAAACTTATTGCAAGACTCTCCTCACCATATTTCAGGATATTTAGAGATCTGTTTTTATCTTTTTATTTGATTTTTTTGGCTCCCCTCACCATATTTTAGGGTATCTGGGGAGAGTTTTCTTTTAAAAGCGTTATTATTGTGATTTTCTTTTGCTTTTTTTACGCGAATCTTGACATTTGTTGATGTAAAGTCCCGGTTACTCAGCTTAGGTCAATCACCCCTTTTTATTATTCCGATAACTTTGTAGGGATACTGAACATGCAAGAAAATTTTGTGAAGTATTACCATTTCTGAGACCATTAATTCCCTTAAGGCACGTGGTTAACATTTGTTTAACTCAATTCTTATCATTTTAGTTGAAAAGATTAGCATGGAATTGAATTGTAACAATGTACTATGAGATTTAGTCCAATTCTTTCATATGTTACTTGCAAATTTCCCTAACACATAGTCCTAAATTTCTGATTTTTCATGAAATCGATTTCAAGTTAAAGTTTTTCTCGACCTTGCACATATTTCATCAAAATGGATTGAAACAAGATAATTTTCATAGGAAAAATTTGACATGATATGCAATCTAACACATGTATACAAGATATGAATCAAAACACACCAAAAGGAATTATACACCCCCCCAAACTTGAGGGATGCATTGTCCTCAATGCATGCAACTACATGAAACCTACATGATCATAGACTGAGAAATGAATACAAAAGGAATATAAAATGGAAAGGATAGGTACTCCCCTAGGCGTCTAATGCTGAGGAGTCATCGTCGTCATCGTGCTCACTTTCTTCACCAGGCTGATGTGAAGATTGACCAAAACAGGCTCGAAACTCGGGAGGTGTCGATGGGAATGGTGGTAAAGCCTTCATATCAATCTGTCGGTCCTCCATGAGTCTTCGAAAGTGCGCCTCCACAGCTCGATTGGATAGCTGTAGAAACTGGGCTTGGGCCGCCATTAGATTCTCCAAGTTGGTCAGCCTCACATTGGTTGGGAGCGGTTGAGAGTGACGTCAAATATAGAAAGAAGAAAGAATGAGGAGCACAATATTGAAAAGTGCACTACAAGCTCAACTGTCCATGTCTTTACATTCCAAATTTAATTCATATAAGCTCTTATTAGGCAATCCAACTCAAGTTTCAAGCCATATTATTGATACCACAAGTGCAGTCCATAAACTCCTCCCCCACTACTTTAAACTCTTAGCCACAACAAAATAATGGAACGACTTGAACCAAAAATTTACCCATAAGCAATACATCAACATGTCCACAAATATATGAAAAATGCAACCACCCACTTGCTCACCTTTTATTTAAAGTAATAAAATAGGTGATTCACTAAAAGCAGTAAAACAAATTGCGTAGAACTTCAACGGCCCAAAATATGCAAAGATGGAGGATTTTGATATTGAAAATGATATCAACTAATCAAACCATGGTTTTCATGTCGACGGGCTTGAAAAATTCTTTCCGTTGATATGTGGTAGCTCCTGTAACTCCTTTAGGATCCAAAATTATGGCCAGTTGAAGTTGGCATGCTAAAAACTCTTGTTTTGCTGTTTTTTATGCTGGCTGAGGGGACGGCTCCGGGCGCCAAAAATTGAGGTCGGGGTGCCGGATCATGGAGCCAGAGCGCCACTTCGCTAATCCCAATTTGCTGCAACATGTTCTTTTACAAAAACTTAGCGTCGGGGCACCAAAAATTGAGGTCGAAGCCTCACTTCAACTACATTTTCTTGTCTTGAATGATGAATATAAACTTGAAACTCCTTGATTCCGTCATCTATCAACTTCAAAGTGGATTGAAAATCCATATGATAATCCTATCCTTCCTTGCCTTGGGAGATACTGCTTTATTTTTGGATCAAAAATCAAAAAGTGTAATGGGTTGCCTCCCATTCAGTGCCAAATTTATCATCTTCAGCCCGACGTCCCATTATGATTAACCAATTTTGGCTCTATCGAACTTTCTTCCATGCGGATTGTGCACTGAAAGTTTAGATCTCTTCTTAGCCTCTTCAAATAGATCAGTTAGCCTCTTTTCTTGAATTTCATAGAGACGATAGAAAAGATTTTCAGGGTCTTGAATAAATGATGGCTTCAAGATGCTGCTTTCCAAGGCTGTGTATTGATCATCTAATTCACGTTGCACCTGAATTTTAAGAAGACAAATTAGAAGCGTGTTGATATGATAATTTTCAACTTTCTCCACTATATCAACCTCTATTTCTTCATCAATTTCTTCTTCCACTTCTTAGCTTTTCATCGGCTCGGCCAATTGTTCAAGCACGAATTGAGGGGGAAATTGTTCTGCTGCATAAATGGATATACCTTCATTGATGCTTGTAGTGATTTTGGAGCCTTCACTAAACACAGTTTTCTTTGAGTCGTCCTCACTATCAGTTGAAGAAAACTCGTGATGCCTACTTTGGATTGTAGTAGCCAATTGTTCTACCTGCTTTTGCATGTTCATGTTAAACTCCATTTGGCTCTTCATGAATTGCATGGACATGTCCTCCAAAGATGACCTGCTTTCAGGTGGTAATGGCTCCCCTGCTTGATATGCTTGAAATCCTATCGGCATCATATTTTCTGATTGTGGGTCTCCATAGTCGTCCCGTGCATCATTTGAATGATCAAGATGACCCGTGGATGCTGAGTAATACACGCATTGACTTAATAAATGTCCCTTGCCTCCACACCAATCGCAGTAAGTTGAATAAAAATTGTCCATATCTTAAATTTGATTGTCAAAACCTGCAAATTGAGCTGGAGGTGCCCATATATTATCATACTCATGAAAACCCATTGTGCTTGGTCTTGAAAATTCTGCATTTGGCCAATGGTAAGCATTTGAAGCCATTGAAAATTGCAATAAAAGACTCCTGAAATAAAATTTTATTAAAAGCAAAGAAAGAAAAAAAACTATGTATAATATATACACATTCACAGTACACAACTAAAATTGTCAGGTACTAAGTTTAAAGCACTAATCCCTGGCAACGGCACCAAAAACTTGACGAGCTATGTATACGTCTAATTAAAATGCTCGTTTTAACATAAGTATACATGTCGATCAACTAATAAAGAGTGAGTAGAGTATCGTTCCTACGAGGATTGTGTTAAACAAATCAGCACCTTAAATTTCAATTGTCCAAGTGAATTGGTAAAGGGAATGAGATTTGGTTTCAAAGAATTGAATTAAACTAAACTAAGCAAAGCAGTAAATGACCAAAGGAGAGTGAATATTGCTGAAATTGCCTGGAGATGATTAAGATAGGTGGGAATATGAATTCATTGAATCATAGTTATGTCATTTGGTCCCTTTTAAGTAGTTGTACAGAGATTACTAATCTAGGTTCATTTATATTCATATATGTCTTCCAACACATACAAACCTAACTAAGTTTTAGCTATGTACTATGTTACCATGCACACAAGTAAACCAAGATTGATAACCACATAACCTAATCAAGATTACACAGGGTTAATAGGTATATTCCTATCCATATTAACATCCAACGCAAACAAGAGTTGGAAAACCTGTGCCTCATATATGGATCTTATTCAAATCTCACTTTTCCAAGTATGAATCTAAATATTCAATCAATCCACAAGGTTGCAAAGCTTGTAAACGCATTAAGCATTATATATAAGGGTAATCTCAAGCAACATAAGTCACAACATAACTATATCATCATTTCAAGCATAAGAAACTAAATAACATAGAGTATGAGTTCAAATCCTACATATCTCCCACCATAGGAAGGTTCAGCCCATAAACATGACTTCAATTTCTATTGAAATCAAGTTACAATCATCTCACGCAAGGAGCATAACAAATAGGAAGAGATACATGAGAAGAGGAGATGAAACTCAATGGATTTGCAGTGATAGCTTGGATCTCCACTTGCTCTTCTCTCCTTCCTTGAAGCTTTGGTTTCCTCCCTTTTCTACACAGCAGCTACGACCCTCTCTCCGTCTTTCTCCGTTCTTCCTTACGAACCCTAAGAAGGTATTTAAATCTCCACGAGTCTGTTCGAAACATGTGCATAGACACACATGTGAGGGGTTGCCGTGGGCCTAGGCGCCAACTCTCCGGAGGCTAATTGACTTAAAAGCTTCTGACATATTTCTGCATGGTAGTGAAGTGGTGCCTAGGTGCCAAGTCCCTGGAAGCTTTTCATCATGGGGATGCTGGAGTATTCTTCTAAGGTTGTAGGTTAGCGCCTAGGCGCCACTGATCGGCGCCTGGGTGCCAGCCTACTTGTTTCTTCCTTTGCTCGGTTCTTGATCTTGACTCACTCGCGCATGGAAAGTTGCTCGTCCTTCCTGCAAAATCAACTAAAATGAGCTAAATGAACTATAAGTGACTACTTTATACTAAAAATGCGTAAAAACTACATTATGCTCCTAAAATGCAATGTGAGTGAAAACTAAGCTAAATGGGTGCAAACTAATCACATTCTCTTGAACTAACATGCAAAACTAGTCTGAAATGGGCCATGAAAACTCGTATTTTTAGGAGTTATCACTCATTTGAAGTGGGCACATGAAATACTTACTTGTATGGCTCCTACAAAGATTGATTTATTTTAGATGTTATTGGTTTGACCATAGTGGCTGTTAGCCGATTGGGTTGCTTGGTTCATCGGCCTCGTAGCATTCGTGGCTTGCGTTGATTATATTTCACTTTTAAGGGTAAACAATCTTTAGTCTCTTTAATAGGCACGATTATCCAACTCTAAGCTTGGCTAGGTGGTTAAGATGATTTTACTTAGATGAGCACCATTTTCAGTGGCTCAAGTATAATTTGTTCAAGATGATCCTTTTAATCATATTTTTGAATTATGAATTATTTTTAGTCTTTACGAAGTTAACTTTCCCTAGGTTTTAATCTTGGAAGGCAAGCACATTTTTCAAGAAGCAAGCCCAACTTTTAATGATATATTATCATTTTTGCTTCATTATATATTAAATACTTTTGAAAATAGCAAGTAAAATTTTATAAGTAATGGCGACACTTAACTTTTGGGTATTTTGATTGATTTTTGTGGCTGTTGTGTCCCTTAATCATGTTAGATAAATGATTTTATTTATTGTCTTCCTTGATGCGTATCCAAGGACTGTTTGGTGTTGGTCCCGAGTTTATGGCAAAACCCAAGAGGGGAGGGGTAAATTGGGTTCTTAAAAATTCTTTTCGTAATTAGAAGCTTAACCCATTGTAAATTTAATCCCCTTGATGAAACGTGCTATGAGATAGAATGAGAGGGTGCAAATGAAATATAAAATGCAAGCAATCAAACCACACAAGAGACAACAATATTTAGTGGTTCGGGCAACCTTCCTTACTCCACTCTTCCAAGCACACACACGTTGTGTCTTGGATTCCACTATTGCATATTCAATACAATCTAAAGCACTCGCACTCTTCTAGATTCTAGCTCTAGGGGGCATATACAATAGTCACTTGTTGGTTAGACCAACTCTAACCAACCAAGTCTGATTTGTTGATTAGACAAACTTAAACCATTCAAGCAAAACCCGTTAGTGAGACAAACTCAAACCAATCCCCTGTTTTGCTTCTTCTTGAATTCGGTCTCCAACACCGATCCAAGGCAATAACACAAAATAAAATAGACAAAAGAAAATTTACACTTTACAACGTGTAATCAATCAGCTCTAGAAGCTCCCTGCTATGTGAAGAAGATAATCTTGTAAGCACACGTGAAGTAGTAGCACTTGAAGCTTCAATAGTTGTTCAAATGACTTCAACACTTTAGAATAATGAAAGGTGTAAGCTCATATTGTGTTTCTCTCTTTCTTTCCCTCTTTTTTCTTCTTTTTCACGTTCACACTTCAATGATATTTATAGAGGAAAAAGATTTAGCCGTTGGAGTGGAAGTTGATGCGTGTCTAATGTTCCAACTTCGAATTTTCGACCTTTATAGGTTGAAGTCGCAAGTGGAGTCGACCTGAGATGAGTGGAGTTGACTTGGGTTACGACTTCGCTTTGTTAAAACTTGCTGTCCACTTGCGGTCCAGAATTTTACCTTCGAAGTCACAGGCGAAGTTGACTTGGGTTGAGACTTCACTTTGCTGTCTGTCTGAAGTTGCAGGCGAAATCGATTTGGCTATGGGACTTCACCCAAGTCGCAAGTAAAGTCGACTTGGGCTGAGACTTCACTTTGACTTAAATTATTTCAATTTTCATTTTCATACAAATAATTAGAGAGAAAATATCTGAGCACACTTACACACAAATACATTAGAACCTTTTTAATGATATTTCAATTATTCGTTAATCATCAAAATTAAATTTATCTTTCTTAAAGTAAGCATATGATCAATAATCTCCCCATTTTTGATGATTGACAAAACTTAATTGAAATATCTTCTCTTTTCAAATAAATCACAGATATGTCTACATGAATATCATTATTCTCATCAATAAGCACAAAATTCAAAAATGATATATGTATTAATTTCAAAATACTTTTTCATGTAGATGTGCTCTCCCACTATTCATGAAAAAAGTTCTCCCAGTAAGTTATATGTAATATTATTCTTTTCTTAAGATATTTTGTACTATTCTCTCTCCTTTTTTGTCAATCAACATAAAAGGTGAGGCTTAAAATGACTTAACAATAGTAGTACAGACGGGGTATAGTAAGTTCATTTCGTGTATACAAACCTTCTATTAAATATTTCCTTTTGTCAGTCAAATCATTCATCATAAGCATATGATCTACAATATGATCATGTGATAAAACTTATTTATTAATTATTTTATGAGAGCAACATACCTTACCTTTGATGAGGGTTATCATTACGATTTTGCTAAACTCCCCCTTATTTTTGCAATTCATGCTCCTTCATCTTGTGGATGACTTTGCATTTGTTTGAAATAAAACCTGCATCACAAATATAATATTTTCTTTCCTTTTGGTACCCATTTTATGGGTCCATGAATATTAGTACCATAAAACCTAAGAACTCAAGAAGACTTGGTTCCACCTTAGATATGTCTCTTTGGCATCCAAACTAATTTAACCCCAATGTAAATCATTTGTCTTGCCTTGCACTGATATATTTTGTGGCCAAACTTATTACAATAATGGCAAGTAATTCTAGCATAGATTGGAGTATCATGATAGCTCTTTGGTTGCCAATTATGCATTTTTATCCATGATTTATCAATAAGCTTCTTATTATAAAAAATTTGTTCCATCACATTTGATGTACTAGAAGCCTTAATCCAAATAGAAGCATTTATTTTATCTAATTTGACATTAATGTGCTTTAAACCTCTCTTATCAACTTAAGTGGTCATTCTCAAAAATTTCTGCATATTTTTTCCTAAGTTGGAGAACTTAGTCAATGAATCTTTCAAATTTTGGTTCTCCTTTCTGAATACCTCTATTTCATTTTTCAAGGCATTTATATCATTTTGTAAGGATGCATTCTCCTCTGCTAACTTTCTATTTGCAATGGTTGTTGTATTGAATTGCCTTTTCTTTTGGGCATATTTGATACCAAGGCTTTTAAATTCATCAAATAGTGAGTCATAAATTTGTTTTAAAGCATTTAACTCATCACATCTAGAACAAACAATAGAAGATGAAATCCAATAGGAATCAAATGAGCTCACCTCGATATCCAGGGATGCATCCAATGCTGGCAGTTGGATTTTTCTTGTGTCATCATTTTCCTCTCCAGATTTTTGGCAAGTTTTCTTTTCATCTTCTACAATGGCCATGCAACAAACTCTTGCCCAATTTGCCGCATCTTCTCCTTCACTTGATGAAGTGTTAGAGCTTGAGGTAGTATATTCCTTTGTAAACATTCTTTTAATCTTTCTTTTTGAAAAAATTCTCTTATTTTGAATTTCCAATTCATCCAGTGTGGTGCATTTGATTTGTATATGTCCAATACCACCAAATTTATAATATTTTGGAAATTATTTTCTTCTATCATTCATTTTCTTGTGTTAGCTGGAATATTTCTTTCTCTGCATGTTGGAGTATGAGCTTAATGTGGATTCACTTGAGCTTTCTTTCATATTTTTGAATGCAATAGACTTTCTACTTCTGCGAGATTCTTCTTTCTTGTTTTCGATGAGCTCATGAGAAATGAGTGAGCTCATTAAGTCATCTATTTTGAGCTTATTTAAGTCCTTTGCCTCCTCAGTAGCTGGGACCTTTTGATTCCATGAGTTTGGCAATGCTTTAAGTATCTTCATAACCTGCTCACTTTCAAAAATTGGCTTTTCTAGGTCTTTAAGAGCATTAGTGATTTTAAAAAATCTCGCATACATCTTTGAAATAGATTCACCATCTAACCTTTGAAATCTTTCAAAATCACCAACAAGAATATTCCTTTTAGTTCCCTTTACTTGAGAGGAACCCTCATAAGTAGACACCAATTTATCCCGTAATTCTTTAACTGTCGTGCATGAAGAAATTTTATTAAATTCTGTAGCAGTCAATGCATAAAATAAGAAGTTCATAGCTTTAGCATTACTTTAGACGGACATAGTTTCTTCTTTCATCCAAGTGGACACCTTGTCCCCTTTTGATAATGTAATGCCATCTTGTATGGCTATCCAAGAATCCATATTAATTGCCATAATGAGCTGTTTCATCCTCAACTTCCAATAAATAAAATTATTGCCATCAAATAGAGGTGGCCTAAAAAATGATTGGCCCTCGGCAAATGTAGGTACAAAAGTTAAGTAGGTTGCCATAGATATATATATAAGAGATCACCTCAAATAAGATAGAGGTCTGCTCTGATACCACTTGTTGGTCCCTAGTTTATGGAAAAATCCAAGAGGGCAGGGGTGAATTGAGTTCTTAAAAATTCTTTTCGTAATTAGAAGTTAACCCCTTGTAAGTTTAATCCCCTTGATGAAATGTGCTATGAGATAGAATGAAAGGGTGAAAATGAAATATAAAATACAAGCAAACAAATCACACAAGAAACAGTAATATATAGTGGTTCGAGCAACCTTCCCTACTTCACTCTTCCAAGCACACACCCGTTGTATCTTGGGTTCCACTATTGTATATTCGATATAATCTAGAACACCCGCTCTCTTCTACGGGGTATATACAATAGTCACTTGTTGGTGAGACCAACTCTAACCAACTAAGTCTGATTTGTTGGTGAGACAAACTCAAACCAATCAAGCAAAACCCGTTAGTGAGACAAACTCAAACCAACCCTCTGTTTTGCTTCTTCTTGAATTCAGTCACCAACACCGATCCAAGGCAATAACACAAAATAAAATAGACAAAAGAAAATATATACTTTAGAACATGTAATCAATCAGCTCTGAAAGCTCCTTGTTATGTGAAAAAGATAATCTTGTAAGCACACTTGAAGTAGTAGCACTTGAAGCTTCAATAGCTGTTCAAATGACTTCAACACTTTAGAATAATGAAAGGTGTAAGCTCATATTGTGTTTCTCTCTTTCTTTCTCTCTTTTTTCTTCTTTTTCACGTTCATACTTCAATGATATTTATAGAGAAAAAATATTTAGCCGTTGGAGTGGAAGTTGACGCGCATCTAATGTTCTAATGTTCGAATTTCCGACCATTATAAGTTGAAGTCGCAAGTGGAGTCCACTTGGGTTGCAACTTCACTTTGTGAAAACTTGCTGTCCAGAATTTTGCCTTCGAAGCCGCAGGCAAAGTCGACTTGGGTTGAGACTTTACCCAAGTCGCAAGTGAAGTCGACTTAGGTTGAGACTTCACTTTGCTGTCTGTCTAAAGTTGCAGGCGAAGTCAACTTGGCTATGTGACTTCACCCAAGTCGCAAGTGAAGTCGACTTAGGTTGAACTTCACTTTGCTGAACTTGCTATTCATGAACTTGAGCTCTTGAAACTTAAATTATTTCATATTTTCATTTTCATACACATAATTAGAGATAAAATATCTGAGCACCCTTACACAAATACGTTAGAACCTTTTTAATGATATTTCAATTATTTGTTAATCATCAAAATCAAATTAATCTTGCTTAAAGCAAGCATATGATCAACACTTGGAACTGTGTGTTTGTTATAGGACTTATGTAAAGCTTTGATGAAAAAATCATTGCTAGCTTGATAGTTTTCAAGAATATGCTCGCATCCAGCTCATCGAGGCAACTCGTACTTGAGCATACCAAAATGGAATGCAGGAAGTATATTGGAATTGGACAAATGGGAAGAGAAAGAATATGGCTAGGAATAGATTACTAGAAAGTGTATGAAAGACTATTCAAAATTATTTACTATAGACAACACTAAATGATAGGTCTAAATTATAAAAAAAGTCTTAGATCAAAATTTGACCTATAATTTAGTGTTGTCTATAATAAATATTTTGTTTTAAGACTTGTCTAGATTACATTAAGAACTTAAATCATTAGATGTTAAGGATAAGATGAAAAATACACAAGATTTATATAGCAACAAGTGATCAATGAATATAGGATTATCTAAAGTCTATTGGGCCAATGAGGCTAAAGTTTTATAACGTGGTGTTTTTTGGAGTACATTAAGTTGAGGATGTAGTGTTAGAAAATTTTTCTTTGTGAGAAACCCCTTTTATTTGGAGAAGTGTACTTGGAAAATGATAGTTGGAGCGATCCCATTTTTAACGAGATACTATTTTACTTTTATACTGGGCTCGACTTGGAATAGCACATGCTTTGTGCGAGGGGAGATCTACAACTATCTCCATCAAATCCTTCATACTGTGATCATATGGTGATGCATTCATCCTTGTTTAGCTAAGCATAGAATAAGATCTATTATGGAAGTGTTCACAATCTTACTGCAAGTGCATAGGTTGTAGATTGTAGTATATAAAATATCAATCCATAGGAAAATCGAGACTCAAAACTTTGTTTTAAATGCTTTCTTATTGAATATTTAGAGAGTGAAATGAATAGAATAGTAGAAAAAGAAAATAGAATATAGAATCGAATATTAGAAAACAAGAATGTAAGAACCTAAGATCTAGGGTTTCACAGATGTCTTTTTCCATGAGTACGTGGTACTAGATATTGTTTGTTAAAGGAGAATAAATCCTAATTTGTTCTTGCACATTCTCTCAAAGCCTACAAGGCTTAACCCTAATTTATCTTTAACCATATATTTTTATGGGATTAAGTTAATTAGAATTCATTAAGTTCTATGGTCGTTTGTAGATTCCTCAAGGTCATTATGCCTATTTTAATGGTCTTAGATTTCCAGGTTTAATATCTTATGTATCGTATATTAGACTTCCACCTCTCGATTCCATTACCTAACATATGAGAATTATTGCCAAAGTGGAAGCTCAAATCCTAGGCAAACATTAAATCACAAGATACTAAATTAACAATAATATTCATTATAAATAAATCAAAATCATGCACTCCGCTACATTGTACGCATGCTATATCCTAAATCCTAAATTAAGGGCTTAAAACTTATTGGTTGGAAGCCTCGATGGTGTGCCGACCAGTCATCGCAACTCGCAGTTCCGCTTCTTACCTTATGCTCTTTGCCTTCTCTCTACCCTTGCTCTAACTCTTTCAAAATGTCTTCTTAATTTTCTCTCGCTCTATTTTTTTGCTCGCAATTTTTCTCTACGGAAATTCTCTACGTGTAATTCTCTCCCTCCTAATTCTCCTTCAAGCCCTTTTTATATGTTTAAAATATGCGCTAAAACTAAAATAAGCATTAGCTGTTTGCGCATCTTGGCCATCATGTAAAGAAATTGCACAACTACGCATGCTTCAAGAGAATGCTTCCGTGCACAACATCTTGAAACTTGAGCTAGGATATTTCCGGTGAGAAAATCATGCTATGAATGGACGCTTGTGTGGCTTGGATTTTTTTGGACGCTTAATATATTAAGCATGGAATGGATGGTGTGCATACTTGCTAATTTGGCTTGGATTTTTGATTTGGATGGACAACTAGAGAGAAGATGGATTGGAATTGCACACATTGAGAACGAACAACTTTGATTTTTTCTTTGTTTTGTTTTGTTTTGTTTTTTTTGATAAAAAGGAAAGACCCTATCCCAACTCCTTTAGAATATGTAAGGGGGGAGGGATGGAGTTATCCGATAATTTCATTGCCAAAAAATTATTTGTACAATTTTTTTTCGCTATAACCTGAGGTGGATTACCCCACCAGACATAACTATCCAAAAAAGAAAGAGAGACAAAATTGGCCAAGGAATGAGCAACCGTATTTCCTTGCCTTAGCACATGGTAAACTGAGATATTGCTAGAGGAAGAGAGAATAGATTTGATCTCACCAATCACATTTCCAACCAGGGAAAGGATGAGACAATCATTCAACAGAAAGTTGAAGAGGCAAAGTGAATTAGACTCCAGTTGCATATGACTCAATTTTAGGTGGAGTGCCCATTTAACTCCCAGGAGAAAAGCGGTAGCCTCCATAAGTAAAGGTTCCATAGTGCCCATTCGTCTCCACCCCTTTGCAGCGACGAAAAAACCCCTCGAGTCACCAATGACAGCTGCAAACCCCAAACATTGTTTATCCCCATAGTTTCGGGCATCCACATTCATCTTGAAAGCACTGTTCGGCAGTTTAGTCCATCTAGACACAAGCGGCCTATCAACCATGCCAGAATGAATAATAAATTTGGCCCTCCTGTACTGATCCAAAAAATCCACACACCAATCAAGAATATGAGTAAACATGGGTTGAGCTCCCTCCACTCTAAGCATATTCCGTAGGAACCACATTCTCCAACAGCAAAGAATGAATAGGGTAAGATCATCGTTTCTGTCCTTCTGGGCAAGAGTTCTCAAAATGTCTTATACCGTGCCTCAAAATGTGGGGAGTCTTGCAGCTCTCTGACAGATTGCCCTGGTAAATACGCACTCAGTGAAAATATGGTTTGAATCCCTGACACCATTCCTGCAAAATGGCATAGTGGATCCACCACAATACCCCTTTTAATTAGATTCTATTTTGTTAGCAGGATGTCCTTGAACAACCTCCACCTAAAAATGAGGACTTTGATTGGTAGCTTGGTCCTCCAAATAGCCCTGTAAATGTCAGAGTTAGAGGAATTATTAGATATGCCACTTAGGATCTTGTATGCAGATTTTACAGTGTAAGCTCCATTGGGTTCATGTTACCAAAACATGTTATCCTCCTCAGCTGTTTGTGGAAGAGGAATAAGGTTGATTGCTTGCCAGCCTATATTACCCACAGCAGCCACAATGAGATCCTTGTTCCATATCCCGGTTCCTTGGTTGATGAAATGACTAACCATCGCATTATCCTGCATCGAGAACGGTAGAGAGCCCTGGTCAGCCTGGTGTCTAGCCATGGGTCCTTAAAGAATTGCACCCGCTCGCCATTTCTAATACACCATTTACATCCCTGATGCACCACATATCTAGCTTTTAGAATACCTCTCCATGTGAAGGAACTTGCGGATTTGGCCTGACACTTCCATATATCTCCATGCGGAAAATATCTTGCTTTAAGAACCTTATGGCATAAAGATTTGGTGACAGTTGACAACCTCCACACTTGTTTGGCAAGAAAAGCATAGTTAAAAGTACGAATGTCCCTGAATCTAAGCCCACCCATGAGCTTTGACTTACACATATTTTTCCAGGCAACCCAACTCATCTTGCGCTTGTTTTCTGTCTCACACCAGAACCTGCTTAAAAGCCCATTGATTTCATTACAGAAAGATTTAGAGAGCAAGAAGATACTCATAGTGTATGTTGGAATGACTTGGGCAACCGCTTTGATTAAAGTCTCCTTTCCTCCCCAAAGATATTAACCGACCCTTCCAACCTTGAACTTTTTGCCATATTCGCTCTTTTAGACCTTTAAACATGCCTTTTTTGGACCTACCCAGCTATGCTGGAAGTCCAAGGTAATTATGGAACTCTCGATCCATGGATCCTAGAAGTTGAGTAATCTCCCCACGTCGGTTGCCCCCTGTGCTGGAGCTAAAAAGTACCGATGTTTTATCAACATTTACACATGTGTAGAAGAATCAGAGTATTGTTGAAGGATGGTCATGAAAATTTTGATATCTTGATCCGCAGCCCGGATAAAAATGAGAGCATCATCCGCAAAGACTAAGTGGGTGAGGGACGACCCATGAGGATTTATTTTAATACCATGAATGCTTCCATCAGCTACTGCATTTGATATTAAGGCAGAAAGGCCCTCAGCACACAGAATGAAAAGGTAAGGGGAGAGCGAATCTCCTTGTCGTAATCCTCTCTGTGGTTGAAAATACCTGGTTTTGAAGCTATTGACATTTACACGGTACATCATTGATTTTATAGTGTTCATAATCCAATTTATCCATATCGGACTAAAATTCATAGCAACCATGATCTTCTGAAGGAACACCTATTCCACTCGGTCATAAGCCTTAGACATATCTAGCTTTATGGCCACATCTTGCTTCTTACCCTTCTTTCTTCTACAAAGAGAGTGAATGACTTCGTAAGCGACAAGCATATTGTCAGTGATGAGCCGACCCGGAACAAAAGCACTTTGTTGCTCACTTATAACATCATGAAGGCATAGTTTCAGTCTATTCACAAGTACTTTGGCAAGAATCTTGTATGCAACATTGCAGAGGCTAATAGGGAGAGACTGAGTCAGTGTTTGAGGTCCAGCTTTTTTTGGAATCGAACAAGAGTGGTTGAATTCATATGCCGAAGTTGTCTAAATTATTGTGTTGAATTAGACTCTTCCATAAAAGCTTTCCACAATAGGAATACATCCTTACCAATCGTCTGCCAATGTTTATGGTAGAAGCCAGCTGGCATTCCATCCAGTCCTGGAGCCTTTGTTGGGTTCATGGCTTTTAGAGCTTTCACCACTTCATCAAATTCAAGGGGCTTGACCATTAGCTGTTTTTGATTTTTTGTTAGTTGTTTTCTTATAAGAGTTGTGACTCAATCGACTTTAGTGGGACCCGATGATGAGTAAACGCCTGAGAAGTGTGCAACCGCTAACTCCAGCAGTTTATCTTGATCCTGGACCCAACAACCATTTGCATCACGAAAGGCTTCAATGGAGTTTTATTGGCGCCAATTAGATGCAATCCGATGGAAGAAAGCCGTGTTTTTGTCCCTTTCCAGTAGCCAATGGATCTTTGCTCGTTGCTTCCATAATTCCTCTTCATCTTCTAAGAGGAGGTTTATCTTGTATTTTATTTCCTTCACCTCTTCATCTCTTTAGTCAGAGGGGCACTGCACAGAAAGAGATGCTAACTCATGCTGTTTCTGCTGAATGACATGCCTGAGGTTTCCCCGCCATTGTCGATTCCACTTAGATAGCTCAATACTACATTTCTTTATCTTCCACCCAAAGAAATCAGTAGTCATAACACTCATATTTGGTTGGGAAAGCCAAACATGGTCAACAATGCGATGAGCCTCCTTATCTCTAGCCTAGAAAAGCTCATATCTAAACTTGTGTGGTGGCTTTTTGTTGCTTTTCTTTGTGTCCAGGGCTATCATGATAGGGCAGTGATCAGAGGTGGCCACAACTAGATGGAATAACTTAGCAAAAGGGAATAAATTTAACTAGCTGGGGGTAGAGAGGCCCCTATCTAGTCGAGCTTCCACTCGCTAATGACCGCTTTTGTTGTTTCTCCAAGTCATGGGCGGGCCCACATATCCCAGATCCAGTAAGTTGCAGTTGTCCATCAGATTGCAGAACATGTCTATCTGTGCCTGGGGTTGAATTCTCTGACTTAAGTATTCTGTAGGTCCCGTTACTTCATTAAAATCACCCATAACCAGCCAAGGGATTTCAGACTGTACTTTCAATTGATTTAGAATATGCCAACTCTACGCTCTACGGTGTGCGTCGAGGTGGCCATAGAAACCAGTAAACCTCCAACCTTGCACAACAGCATCAATATGGTGAAAAGAAAAGCTCTGGATTATAACAAGAAGGTCATTATTCCAAAGTAGTGCCAAACCGCCCCTTCTTGCCAAAGAGTCCATAGCGAAACAACAATCAAATTTTAATTTGCACCCAATCCCCTCCATCTCCTTTGTCGAGCATTTTGTCTCACTGAGGAAGACTAGGATGGGAGCTTGTTTCCTGACCAAGTCAAGAAGGCAGCGAATTGCACGTGGGTTCCCAAGCCCACGACAATTCCAAGCTATAAGAGCCATATTAAAATAGGTGGGGCTGAGGGTCCCCCTCAGCCTCCACCTCCACTTTTCCATAGAAATTTTCATTCTTTAAGAGTTTCTGAGAGTGACGCATCCCATCATTTTCACTCGTCTGCGGAACCCTTTTGTTGTCCACCAATGGTTGCTTGCCTTGGGTGCATTCCTGATCGTTGCTCTCCATTCCCCTTGCCATTCTCTTCCACCTTCCTCTAGATTTGGGGGGCGTTTCCACCCCCTTGCATTGCTGATCTGTAGAGAAAGAACCTCCCTCCTGGCCATCATAGTAATTCCATAATGATTATTGCAAACACGATGTAATATCAGGACCGATCGTGTGCTCCAATTCCAGCATTGGGGATATAGAAGAGACGGGACATTCGGCAGGAGCCAGCTCGGGAACACACGGGCTGTGGGTGCAAGTTTTACCCATGAGCATCATAGACGACCCCCTTGTTTCCTGAACATATTCGGGATTTGGAGTATGGGACTGAACTGTATCAATCGATGTGTTTGGTGGGCTAAGCAAAGTAGCAGTTTGGGGTGTGTTTGTGGGAGTAAAACATGTTTTTATGAGGGTAGCAGTAGATGTGTTTGGTGGGCCAAGCAAGGCAGTAGGCTAGGGTGTGATTGTGGGAATGATACTTTCTTTTATGAGGGTGGAGGGGCTATGCAGCATAGACAAACGCTCAGTTACTGATTCCATAGTAGCAGAAAACCTGCTGCAATATGGTGAGTTTTCCTTCCCATCAGTAGTGTATCCGTCACTAAAGGAGGGGTATGCGGCTGCTAAAGAAAATTTTTTAGGTTGTTCCACCTTGCTGTCATGCACTTGATTCTTTTTCTGAGACCCCACCTCATCATTGGCTACCATTATATCAACATCAACGCCCTCCGGCTCCAATTGAGTTAGATTTCCATCGCCCAAATACCTCCATGGTTCCACTCTATTTCCATAGTCCATATCTGATTTCAAATGCATGGGTCTGGTTCTCACTCTCAAGAAGTTTCCGTATGACATGTCAACTTCTGAAGTTTACGTGTTTTTTCTGAGGAGATCGTGACAGTCTTTATGTGCATGGCCCATGGTACCACAGAAAAAGTAGACAGTTGGAAGATTTTCATATTGAAAACTCACCCATTTGCGCTTTTGTGATTCAATTTGAATGAACACTCCTCTCCTCAGTGGTTCCCTGCAATCCACCGTGACTTTTTGCTTGAGTGCAGATTCTGTGACCTCCACCTCCCACAACTGCTCAAAAGATTTACCAATGTTGTTCCCTATACATTATTTATCAACCAGATAAGGGATTCCTGAAATGTGCATCCACACAGGCGTTTTCACAAGCACCACCTGGGCATGATCGATCTTCTCCTTAAGGTCAGCTAGATGCACCATTTTTCGTTCAAACAACTAGGGTCAACTCGCCAACACCCTGTCTTTGTCGCCCCTGTCAAAGAAAGAGACCTTGTAGAGATTTTCCCCACTGTTCGTGAACTGGATATTTCCATTTGTCCTCCACAACCTGCGCATCATAGTTTTAAAGAGCTCTCTGTTGTATGCTTTGCTAGCCCATATAGAGTAGAGAATTGCAGCCTCATCACCCGGATCAATCATCCTGATGGAGGTTCCTGAGATTGCCATTTTTTGAAGCTCAGCAACTAGAAGGTCCCCTACGCTTGGATTCATCCTCCTCAGCTTATGCCGCCCATTCGCTCGCCACTGCCTTTTCTCCCTCTCGCCTGAAGTAGACCCCCACGTCAATCCCCCTGCCCTACCCTCCCTCTTCTCGGATTTAATCCTCTGAAGAAAATCGATACCTCCACCCTATTCCGAGCGCGAAAAAGTGCCTATCGGAGCAACTTGGGAAGGACTGATAGGTTGTCTCGAAAAAAAATCCAAATCGAAACAAAAGAACCAGGTGAAGACTTGCAGTCATAATGTGAAATGGGAGAGACGACGCTGAGAGGAGACATTCGATCATGCTGGGAGAGGAGATGACACCACTCGGAGCTGAGAGCAAATGGCAACAACGATAAAGGGGAAGACGACAAAAGCATAGGCGACAACGACAGAAGTTCAGATTTGGGGTTTTTTTTGGCCACTCCCTTGATTAAAACATCATTTTCCGATAATTGTTTTGTTTTGTTTTTGTTTTGCATTGATTGAAAAAAATCCGTTGCATGGCTTGGATGTCCCAGACAAATGGGCGGTGCAGATCATATATATTAGGCGGTGCTGTTTGATTAAATGCACGACCCAGATGCAAATAACGTGCTGATTTCAATTGAACTGCTGGATAAAAAAATGGACGGCTGAGATGGAAAATCTGAACGATGCACATGAATGGACAACTAGGATGCTTGCCAAAAAATCTGGTTGCAAGTGGACAACTGAGATCGGATGTTGTTTTGAACGGTACATGGTTAAAATTTGGACGACCGTGATATGAATGGTGGGCCTCACGACTGTAATCTGCTTGCCTACATAAAATAAATATTTAAATTATTAATCGATTAAATTAATAAACAAGTGGTTAATACATTAAAATTATTTGAAGCCCAACAATTATTTTTAATATTAAATACGTTTGATTTTATGACACAAATAAAAATAAAATTTCAAGCCAAGAAATTACAAAATTTTTTTAAATAACTTGAAATTAATATTTAATGCCCAAATGTTACCAAGAAGGTGGTTGTGGTTGTTTCACTTGAGAGTTTCGACATTAATGAGTTTCCTTAGGTGAGATGCTTAGTCATTGCCATATTGACATTATAATGTTAGTTTGAGCCTACTGTGATGCAAGGGGTCTAGGTTTTTAAATATGAGGGCACTTTAGTTTCATTTGTGGATTAATCAACTTAAAATATTATATATTTTACATTCAAGTTAGAGTTAACCTCTCCCCTAAACAACTAAGATCCACTACATGCTATGTTAAAGTATAAATAAAACAGTGCCTATCATATGTTGATAAGCTATTGCATAATATTGACATATTTAATCTTTAAATTATAGATTAGATTTAATGTCATTTTTATATTTTTATCTATATAACAAACATGCTTAGTGCTTTGTGATGTGTAAAATGATGATTTTGAATTTAAATGTATGTTTGTCATTTAATTATTGTTTGTCATGAAAAATCAAAGTTTTTTTTTTCCATACTTACAAGCTATTATTAATATATAATACTTATTAGGTATTATGAAATTATCAACTAAATTTGAAGACGAATTAGAAAAGATTAATGTATCTACCATTTCTACTTAATATGAATTTCAAGATGAATTTGAAATATATTCTTTTTGAATATATGTCGTCCATGCCAATTCTTATAATACAGTTTTAAATAATATTATTCATATATTGCTCAAAAAAGTGCATGACTTTATTAACGTTCTACCAAAATATAACTAATAAGATTAGAATTACATCAAAATACAATACTAAAGGAAAAACTCGTTCTGACTGATAAGATTGGAATTATACCTTTTGTCATGACCATTGGACCAAATATGTCCGTTCATATGTATATTCGAAAACGCATATTACATAACATCAATTTCTAATGATTCCATGTATATAAATTAATTGCCCAACTATCCATTAATACCAATTATTTTTACAGTAAAGATGGATAATCAAATGAAGTTGCTTTTTTCTTCATTTTGTTATCGCATTCAATTTGTTCTCTAATATTATTATTGTAGTTCTATGTGATTGTTTTTCATGTTTTCGAGGGTTTTCTCAAATATTTTGTCTTTTATTATGGTGGACGTCATGAGAAAAATGAAGATTCTGCACCTTCTTTTCCAAAAATTAAATTTATCATATTTTTTGTTGCTTACATTTATAATATTTAATCGTAATTTATTTTCTCTAATGATATTGACCTATGAATACTTGTGACTAGTCAAGGAATATCAAATGGTACTAGAGTAATGAAGAATCTCCACAAAATTAGTATTCTCCAACAATTTGTTTGATGATTTTAATTAATCAAATGTATATTTTTATTTATAATATTTTTTTATTTGGTTGTAGGATTGAGGAGATTTTGATGCTAGATGTTAAGAATTTTTTTTATTTTTTTTATTTTTATTTTTGATCAGAAGTATGAAAAGTTATATTACAAAATTTCTATCACGAATGAGTTTATTGAAAATATATGATGTAACTTTCTTTGTATTGAATTTTAATTTCATGATCAACTTTTTATGTAGCCAAATTTCGTTATAGATAATAAAATTTTTATATAGTAAAATTTACTATAAATAAATTTCAGTACAACTATTTTTTACAACAAATAAAATATAAATGTAGCTTAATTTCATTGCACTTAAAATTTAAATGTAGAAAAATTTTTTATAAATAAAACTTGAGTATTGCCCAAATTCATTGCAAAATTTTTTTTTTATGTAAGCCTATTTTGTTATGAAAATTCTTAAAAGTAGCCATATGGTAGATCTCAATTTAGCTGAGTGTTAGTCTAAACCAAGCCAAAGTCTAAATCATAGTGTAATGGAGTTAATCAGGTTCTATCACATGGGATTTATACAGAAAATCGCTGATTTAATGATAGGATCAACCTAACAAATACGAAAGGGATTAGAGATCCTAAAGACTACACATATGGGATTTTTCTTTTTTTTTTTATAATCACAATATATATTTTCTTAGTCCAAAATTGGTCAGCCCATTCGAATGGTCTGTCCAATGTTGGGAGAACTCTTCTGATGGAGGGTTTAACATTGAAGGATGAATGAGATTAAGAAGGTCCTTCTCTTCTATGAAAATTCATCGATATTTTACGATGTTCAACATTTTTGTGTGTATTTTGTATTAGATGAGATATTCTATGACCATTCCTTAGGGATCTTCTTTAATTGACATGTTTACCTGTAGTTGGCCAGATAAAGAGATTGTGCTTGTTCATGATTATTTTAGGATGACTAGATCATCCCTGGTCTATGAAGACATTATGTCTTCATTGATATGAGTTAGTCTTTTTCGACTCAAGGGAATGCGTGCTCTTATCTGAAGATGACTTCAATAAATGCTTAGTTATCATGTCATATATGTCGTATTAATCTAGGGCAAGGGTTTGGTGATGTACCCCCTTGTCTCTACAAGACTTCATTGTCCTTTGAAGAGTATTCTCGTAAGGTCCTTCTATAAGGGGTTGGCTTTGGTGGAACCCTCACCTTTCAGTATGGGTCATGTTGAGTCTTTTTCTTGTTAGTTACCACATCCATTTTGGCTTAACCTATCACATGTCCGCTGGAAAAAGCTGATGCATTCATAAAAGCTTCAGTTTTGCACATTGCTGCTCTTCTGGGGGAGGACTATACTCTTAATAACTTCGTCCATTAACATGGAGGCCATTCTTCCCTTTAGTCGTAGTTTAGGTGCCATCAAGTTTTCCCTTTCTGTTGGTGCTTTGGTGATGACATAATTGTGAGGCTATGGGAACTTACAATAAATCTGGAGTTGCTAATCATTGCATTTTTTGAGATCTTGGGAATTTGATTGGATTAATTGCCTATATGAAGATTTTTCTCTATCCTAGGAGGCATGATGTCATTGCCGAATGTTTGCGGATTCCTAGGAAGGACTCATTGTTCCTAATGGCAATGAATCGAGGGAGATGTGCATGTCCCCAACTTTCGTGCTCATGGGCAACTAGTTTATGAAATCATCATGAGGTGATAAGTTCTTCATCAAGGATCAAAGAAGCAAGTTTAGCTATAAAAGGCTAACTTAGGCAATCTTACACCACACACACTTCTTCTCTCATCCCTTATAAGTCTTATCACTTTCACATGAATCATGAATGGTGCTTTTGCTGGAACATGGAGATGCATTTGTGTCTTTTCTAGTTAGAAGATAGGATTTCTTTGGCAAAGTGCGTGTAAAGGATAGTTGTCTCTTCAAAGAAGTGATTAGGGTGCTAGAGTAAGGACATTCATTCCTTCAAATTTGCAAGTTTTAAAACTCTGTGGGAGCAAGGCATATAATGGGCACTGATGAGTCATGTTTTAAATTGTGGGCCCACTACAATTATATGATTAATTTTAGCCTATGAGATGTATGATTTTTCATATATAAAAAAAGAGAAGAAAGAAGAGAAAGAAAAGAAATTACAACAAAAGAAAAAAATTGCAAATGTCAAAAAGAAAAATCACAAATGTAAAAATTTGCAAACGGTCAAAATATATATACATATATACAAACAAAAAAGAGAGAGAATGCAAAGCTATTGTGAATGGGCCAAATTTGGTGGATGGGCGACCACTCTCATCAACATATATTAATACATATATATATATATATTACAAGATTGATGCTTTCGGTGCATTAAAAAAAATGAGAGACCAAGCCGGTAAAATAAAAAGTTGGGGTTTCGTGCTTGAACGAATAGGATTAGACAATTCCAAAATTTACTAAACTCACGAGAAACAAAGTTGCCAACCACGACCATATGGTTCTGAGAAGCCATAGATGAAAGAATTACAATTCCAGAGAACATCATCAAAACAGATAGAGTTATTATGTGAAAAGGGTGGCCTGAGGTGACAATTAAAAAAAAAGAAAAAGAAATGAGAAAGAGTAGGCCAATGAGGAAGAAAAAGCACCGAAATTCTTTTGAGTAATTCAAATTGCAACTGCTACATGGTGGGCACAATGATGGACCCGAATCAAGAGAGATGGTACAATCCAAGCAAATCTTGGCACGAATTGCTGGTGTGGTAATATCTGTACCACTCAAAAACGTGCATAAAACTGTGGTAAAAACCACACTCCAACATACCGAAAATGCACCTGTTAGAAGCTAGCATGTGGAGTACCTTGGAGCTCTTGTTGGTCGCTCAACTCTCATACCCAACCCGTCCTAAGCTCTTCCATACAGAAAAATCGAGCCTCTTTGCTCTCCAAAAAATTTTCGTTAGCTAATTTTGAGATCTCTTCATTTAAAAAAAAAAATCAAAGCTACTTTCCCCATTTAAAATCTCTAGGTGAAAAATGATTTAAAATTTGGGGTTCAATATTTTCTCCTTAAAAAAATCATCATTTCTATCCTTATGTTTTATTCAACCTAAACTTTTGAGATGGATTGTTGCCTTGCCGGAAAGGAATCGTTAAACCCTACCTGATTTTCATGATCTGAGTAATCAGATCGTGGTGGATCTACATAGATCCTATTCTTGCTTTAGTAAGAGGTTCTATATTGGACCTATTGCTAGTACTTTGCCCTCACATAGGGAATATGCATGATTCACGGGATTTGCCAGGTAGTAGCGACCTATGGACATACAAATTCAAAAAGAGGGGGAAGATGTCTTGCATTCAGAAGCTATGAAAACTCTCTTCTCGAGCCAAGATTGGGAAATCATTGATCTATTGTGATTTGTACACTTGTAAATTTTACACAGCTCAGATTTGGAAGCCAAGCGGGTAAATTCTACCTATGCCTCCCAATTGGATCTCAAAACTTACTAATAAACCCAGTTGGGCCCAAAACCCTTTAATAACTTCATTTGGGTCTAAAACTTCCCAAGGTGACTTAAAACATCATAGATGGACCCAAAATCTTCAAAACCAGTCAATTTGAAGCAAAATTCCCCAGATGGCCCAGACCGGGCCCAAAACTCATTAATTAACCTAGTTGGGCCGAAAACCTTTCAATAACCTTATTTGGGTCTAAAACTTCCTAGAGTGGCTTAAAACATCCTAGTTTGACCCAAAACCTTCAAAACCAATTTATTTGAACCAAAACTCTCCAAACAATCCATAGTGGGTTCAAAACTTACCAATAAACTCATTTGATCCCAAAAATCTCTAAATAACTCAGAATGGCTTCAAAACGTCCCAATGAGCCTACTTGGGCCTAATACTCCACATTTGGGCCCATAACTACCAGTTGACCCATTTGGACCCAGCACACTTCATTTGGTCCCAATCTAGCCTGCTTGAACCCATTTAACCAAAAAAATAAGCCCACTCGGGCCCAAATTTGTGGAGTCAAGTCCAATTAGGTCCAAACTCTTTTCAATAAGTCCAGTTGGGCCCAAACCTCTTTAGTTGGTCGAAGTTGACTCAAATATATTTTCAAAATTCGGTTAAACCCAGTTTTTGGTAAAATCACCCATTTTTCAATCCAGAGGCTATATGCGAAACACATTGGCCTGCTATATGAATTCAGAGATTGAATGCGGGACATGATGGCTTATTAAGTTGAATGCGGGAGACGTTGGTCTGCTGTGTAAATCCAGAAGCTGAGAGCGCTCAACTTGTTGTGTAGGGTCGCTAGTGTAGTTGATAGGCCCCTTGCTAGTCCCAAATAGAGTCATCGCTAGTCGATGGGCTAAGCGTAAACTCACATTTGAGTCATGGCACGCGGCATCATATACTCCCTCCTTTTTTCGAGTCATGGCGTGTGGCTTAGTGTACTCAACCTTTTTAGGTCGCGACGCATGGTGAAGTGATCTACATTTATTTTTTGTTAGTCATGTCAAGTGGATGATATGCAACCTGCCTTAAGTCATGACACGTGGCTTCATGTAGTACCCACTTTTGAGTCATAATGCGAGAGAAGTGTACTCATTCATACTTGTATTTTCGTCAGACAAAATTTTTCGTGTATTTGTTAAGTCATAGAAAGACCTTCTACGCATTTTTCCATCAAATTAGAAATCATCATTTTTTATGGACTATTGTATTCATATATTTTAATCAAGGATTTTCCTATTAGAGATGTAAAATCAGAGTGCGGAACACAATGTAAAATATTTCTATGATATACTTTTCGGACTCAGTTCAAAGAATTAAATTCTTTAGAATTTTATTGGGGGAATAATTAAGCATTTATTTTCTAAAAAAATGCCAACACGATGAACCCGAAAATCGCAAAATTTGAGGCCGAAACAAATGGTGAACTCGACATGAAACACTCTCCCTTCATCAAGAGCTGAAAACCATAGTCTTTTATACATGTTTCTTTTTGTTCGATCTTTTACTATTGACACTCTTAAGTGTTCTTTTACATATCTCATGGCGCACTCATTGGCGTTCGGATTCTTGCCCAACGACGGTTTTGTTGTTGCTGAACCAGAGGACATGGATGTGCCATCTCACATCACTTCATTCACGTATCGGAGAAACTAGAACATCATGTCTATCGACACGTTGATTACTCTTTAGCGGCAATCGCTTGAAAGAAGGATCAATCTGCACCACCAAAGGAGCCCTGTGGTGTCCGAGGCCCTCGTGTTGTGGCAGTCACCAATAATGCAATCAAGTTTGTTGTAATCTCCTAGGCTACTCCAGCTTAGCCATCATAATCATCACTTGTGCCAACCCAAGCGGTCACTTACTCTGCGGTCGGGCAATACCAAGAGGTCTGCTCTCCGTCTTGCTACACCAACTTAGCCAACAACATGACGACCTGCGGGTCGATCCGCTTTGTAGTCCAATTCTATAAGAAAGTCTGCAAGTCAAGCTGCTGCACCTCGGTCGGCACTATCCCACTAGCTAAAGGGTGCCTTGCCATCACTATTCGCTTAAATGGGAGCAAAGCGACACCAAATCTTACTAAGTGTACAATTACTCGTCAATTTGGCCAGTTTGCCTCAAGGATGGTCAACTTAGCTCCTCAACCTGACCAAGATGTCACCGGTAAGTGGGAAAAGCCGAGAAGGCCTATCAAGATGTCTTGACCCGTTATTCAGCTAGTTGTTCAAAGGAATAGCTAACTCAGGCTGCAAGGACCTATTGTTGTTCAATCTGACTTGGGCACTTTGCAATATGTCATCCCCAGTCCGGTGTATTCACCTCATCAATCAGTTACTGCTCCATCCAGTTCAAAAGTCAAAGACAAGTCTTCACGTAATCATGTCACTACCAACGCTGTGGAAGTTTCCCACTCTGTACTAAGGAAACAAAAGAAGAAAGCACAGCAGAAAAGTAGTTCAGGAAAATAACTTCTCCCCTAAACTTGAAAGCTTCACCACCGCTGCCACCAGGGCCGAGATACAAGCTGTTCTCGCGCCTCGACCAAAGAGGCAAGTTGCAAAAGAGGTGGATGAAGAGAATTCCTAAGACAAAAGCATTCCAAAAACTAAGGCTTACAAATGGATGACAGTACCTTCCCAAGTGCCACATAATGTATCTGCGTTCGGCGCTCAGTCTGATCCCAAACTTTGAGCATGCAAACTGATTTGCATAACTAATTAGACTAAGGGAGGACCTTGTTGGTCCTGAGTTTATGAAAATTACCCAAGAGAGAAGGGGTGAATTAGGTATTTTAAAATTTTTACTTAAACAAAAATTTCTCCCTTTTTGGAGTTAATCCCTTCAATGAAACAAACAGAAATATGGAGAGAAATAAAGCAAAAAAATAAAAACAGTGAAGCCACACCAAGAGACAAAGGTTTATAGTGGTTTGGGCAACCTTCCCTACTCCACTCTTCCAAGCTCACACCCGTTGTGACTTGGGTTCCACTATTGGATTTGAATACAACTAGAGTAACAACTCTTTTCTAGATTTCAGCTCTAGGGGGCTTGTACAAATACAACACAAGTAGGTGACGAGTCATACTCCAGTCACAATATTATTTTGCCTTCACTTGGTTTCGATTTTCAATATCAAACTAAGCGGTGAACACAAAGAATCAATAAAAGAAATAACTCTACTTTATAGATTCGTGTAGGCAGCTTGTACCGCGTAGAAGAACTTATGGAGAGAGTAAGAGATTCAGCAATGCAGCTTTCAGCAACTTGAAGCACAGTTCTTCACTTAGACTTATTGTAGATAAACTTAAATGCAAGAGAGAGTGGAAAGTGAGCTCAATGAATGCTTCTTTAACCTCTTTCACATCCTCTTAAAGCTCCTTATATAATGAGAGGTGAATTTGGAATGTTTGGTGGTAGGTGGCGCGCATTTAATGCGCCAACGTTTGAATTTTTCGACCGTTGTGAACCAAGTCGCTTATGGAGTCAACTTGGTATGCGACTTCATCCAAGTCGCATGATGGAGTCGACTTCGGATGTGACTTGGTATGCGACTTCACCCAGGTCGCAGACCGGAGTCAATTTCAGGTGCTACTTCGGTCTTCGGCTTTCACTCCAAATTCCAGCTTTAGGTCGACTTGGTCTCAGACTTGACCCAAGTCGCATGGTGGAGTCGACTTTGGGTGCGACTTTACCAGTCATTTGATTATCTTAGAATCTTTGATTCTTGCAAGTGATCTGAATATAATACATTCCCTTTTCTTTTCTTTGTTCTTCATCAAATGTCTCTGATATACATCTGTTTTGCTTAAAACTAAACAATATATATTTCTCTTGAGAAGTCCTTGCTATTATTATATGACATTTTTGTATGGCCATGATTCAAGATAATGGCCATGATTCGAGATAATTGTCCTTCTTAATTTTGTCCAATCTCCAGTATATAGTTGTTCATGAAATAATAATAAACCATTTTTGAAGATGACTGAAATGGCCAGTACTTGAACCACTTGCTTGGGTCGACTTGGACTTCGACTTTACCCAAGTCGCATGTTCAGGTCGACTTGAGGTTCGACTTGACCTAATTCGCATTGCAGAGTCGACTTGGAATTATGACTTGACTTTAAGAATTCGAAGTCTTCTATATGGTTGTACCCAAGTTGCATCTAGAGTGACTTGGGTTTGCGAATTCACCTAAGTCGCAAGTGGAGTCGACTTCAACTTCACCTGTCTCCGAGTCCCAATTTCAGCTCTAGAGCATTTATTGCATTTGAAGTCAATTCTGGAGTCGACTTGGGAATCGACTTAACCTAAGTCGATAACTGAGTCAACTTGGGACTGCGACTTGGTCTGCTATGTTTTAAAACTTGAGTTTTAACCTTTGACAACACTTAGCAAACTCATTAGTACCAAATTAATTCTCAAATTGAGTTATTAATCATTAAAACATTGATTGTGCTTAATTTTCCTTGGATTCCAACAATCTCCCCCTTTTTGATGATTGACAAAACCAATTTGAGATATACCTTTCATTTTCATTCATAATAGATATGACATTTTTGTTTTAGCATTTAGAATAGTCATGTTGTTTTATTTTCACAAGATTTGCATATTATTTAATTCCATTTTAACAATTTGCACAAAGGAAACATGATCATGTCATTCTCGAACAATTTCATGCCAAGTATATATCCATGTCATACAATCATTCAAATCAACATTGCGATTCAAAACAACAATTTGCATAATAGAAAACAAATCCATATCATTCATTCAGTCATTTCATACAAGATTATTAAAAAAAAATGACCTATATGATACATACTACCCAAATCCAACAAAAATCAATCTAAAACCTGGAACCTAACTCATTCTTCTCAAACCTCTCTTTTCCTTTTTTTCAATGAATCAAAAAGAAGATAGGGGAAACGAGATTTGTGAAATTGGAAAGCTATGATTGGATAGGAGCTTGGATAGGTAGGTGGAATGGGTCGAGTGCAGGCCAATGAGAATGGGGAGGATGGAGCCTGAACAGTGGGTTCGGCTCTCACGGACTCTCCCCAATATGGATCTAGATCTGGAAAGCTCGGGACAGGGTGGCCATGACTGCTTCTGGAGGCTAGTCTGTACTTGATAGTCCTCAACTCCCGATCCAGTCGATCTTGACAACTATGCATCTCCATCATCGCAGTGTGGATAGATGCTAAATGTTAAGTGATCCGGTCTTCCATCTGTCAAAGATATTCAGGACCCGTGTGATTGGGGTGATACATGAGCTGCAGAAGCTGGAGACGGAAATGGAATCGGCTCGGGGTGTGGTGGCTCCTTGTGAAACTCCAATCTTAGACACATGTATAAAACAACCCAAGGGTTATAAACCCTAGGTAATGTATTAATAAAATATATATTCATGAGTATGAAAATATGTGGAAATAGAGGTTAAAATAATTAATTATGAAATTCGGGTGAATAGTGCACATGAATAGTAACCCTCGAATTAAGACACGTGATTAAGAGTTAATCACTTGGATTAACCTAATTACAAAAAGACGAAAAAGGAGATTTAATCACTATAGGACGAAATAGCAATACTTTTTGATATTTTAATTGAATTTTGAATTTTAGTGAAAAATTAAAGAAAAATTCATAAATTGCAATCCGGACGTCGGATTGAAGTGAAATTTTTTATGGATGGCCAAAATATTATGATGATCATGATGAATGGTTTAAGATTTGACAAAAATCATGAATCAAAGGTCAAGATGAAACGTCGTTTGGAGATCAAAAAGTAGCCCACTTTTTCATTTATTATAAATTGACTTTTGTGTTATTTTATTAATTAAAAAGAAAAATAATTAAACGAGGAGCAGCTTGGGCGTGGATGAGCTTGGACTTTTGGGGTCAAATCCAATGGTCCAAATCCATCATCATCAAAAATCAATGGCTAAGATTGAATTAGACTAACATAATTAATTTTAATAAATCAAAAATAAAAAAATTAGGGCTGTCATAGGGGGCGTGAACAGTATCTAGGGTGGCTGCACAAGGCTCAACACAACTTTTGGAAATTAGAAAAAAATATATTTACAATTTAATACCTTGAGCAAGGGGGTAAATTACAATTTGATGAAAAATCAAAAACTATAAATAGGGAGACTTGGGGACATCCAAATGCATTCCAACCCAGCTCCATTTGAGCATTTTCCACCCCCACCACGTTTTAGCCTTAGAGAGGAAGAAAAGGAAGTTAGAGAGAGAAAGTGAGAAAGGAGGAATGATATCTTCACTTGAGGTAAGTGAATTTTATCCAAATTTCTTTTGGATGTTAAGTAGGGTAAAACCATGCTTAGATAATGCCAAAGCATGAGAAAATAAGTAAATTTATAATGCCTAAATGGAATTATGTCAAAATATCAAAAATTTAGAGCAAGAATAGAGCATTCGGGAAGATAACATATGATATGTGTAAATAATGCCGGGAGAAGGAGAAAATAAAGGATGATGAAAGGATAGGTCTGATACCACAAAAGTAGTATCAGAGCAAGACTTGGTAAATAGGTGTGGAAAGAGAAAAATTAAGAATGGTGATTGAAAAGGAATGATACCACAAAAGTTAGGAATAGAGCGTGGATTTATAGATAGGCATGAAAAGAAAGAACTAATGTCTAGATCTACATGTTTAAAAGGTTATGATACTTCTATGATATTGATATGAAATGATATATATGTGAGGAACATATATAAATGTGTGTGACATATATGCTTGAATATGAATCATGTTATGAATATTATAAATGTTAGTATTATAATAATGTTATGATACTAACCAAAGTTTTGTGCATATAGAAAGCAAAAATGCCAACTACAAGAGCTGGAGCTAGGCTGAATAAAGGGAAGGCACCAATAGGAGAATCGGTTAGCCGACCCGAAGTAGGAGAAACCAGTAAACGGACCAAAAGGTCCGAGTCAAGAGGACAGACGTCAAGGACCCTTCAACGACGAGAAGAGGCTAGCTCTGAATTCCATGTAGAAAGGAGAGCTAACTAAGAAAGGCAAATAGAAGAAGGGATAGCTGCAGCCGTAGAAAAGGCAATGCAGCAATGGGCAACCCAGGCCGCTGGTATAATACAAGGTATGTGGGAGAGAAATTGGCAGGCCCCACCGCAAGGTGATAATGGGGAAAGACCTGGCCCATCGGCCAACTCTAATTTTTCTAGAGGTACAGAAGATGCCCTCCTAGAGGCTGATAGAAAGACTATTAATGCCTTCCTTGCCCAACAACCCCCTAAGTTTGCTGGAGAGCCAAACCCCATCATTTCAGAACAATGGATCATGGAGATCAAAAAGTTATTTAGAATCTCGTCCTGCAATGATCAGCAAAAGGTCTTATGTGCTACCCACCTGCTGGTTAAAGATGCTTATGAATGGTGGAAAACATTGATGGTTACCATGTCACACCTAGAACGGATCACGTGGCAAGAATTTTTAGAAGAATTTAATAAAGAGTATCTTCCAGTAGGCTTACAGAGCCAAAAAGTGATGGAGTCTGAGAAACTCTACCAAGGCAAACTGACGGTGACTGAATATGCAACAAGATTCAATGCCTTGGTTAGATATGTACCATAGATTGCCAGTGTGCCAGAAAATAAGTCACAGAGGCTCCAACGTGGGCTGAGACCCAAATTAAGGGAGGGACTAGCCCCATTACTAATAAGAGATTATGCCTCTAGCATAGAAAGAGCTAGGACATTAGAAATGGAGTCCATGAGGACACAGGAGCTTAGGCAAGCTCAAGAGCAATTCTTCTCAGCTCCCGAGGAAAATGGGGCCAAGAAAGGGAAAAATGAGAAGACAATGGATGGAAAGAAGGAATCCAGTTCCAAGGGAAAGAGTACCTCACCTTGCAAAACCAGCCATAAGCACCACTCTGGCGAATGCCTCTAAGGATTGAGGAAATGTTTTAGTGTGGTCAAGCGGGACATATGGCTCGGGAATGCAGAACGACCAAGTGCTTTATGTGTGGCCAAGTCGGGCATATATCATTCAACTGCCTGAACAAACCACGGGAAGCTCCAACTCAAGGAAGGTTGGACCAGTAGAAAGCCCCCACCATAGCTAACAATCCTATGCGTGTCCAAGCCCTCACAGGAATGGAGTCCCAAGAAATAGAGGACAAAGTGGTTACAGGTATGATTTAAATTTCAGAAAATTCACTATTTAATACAAAGTGCTAAGGATTTATTGAAATCATACCAGTACATAACCACACACGCACTATGGGTGGAGAGAACCAGTAGTACCATGAATCCCCGGTATATAAAATGGCAAGTAAAGAATCAAGTATGCAAGGTGTGCCCTATCAGGATAGGCACAATGATATTGAAAGACAATAAAATTCTAAAACAAAAATTTGAGGCATGCAATAATTGATAGTAAGAATAAAAAGAGAATTATTTGGAATTATTCCAAACCTAATGCATTTAAAGACAGACAAAAAAGGGGAAGGAATTTCCTCCATATAAAATAGAAAATTAGCAAAAGCCAGAAAAGGCTAGTATGCTTTTGAATATAGATGTCTAAATACGCAGAAAAAACGTAATGGAATATTTGAAGGGCAACGGGTTTCGGGACGAAATCTATTGTAAGAGGGGGAGGATTGTAAAACCCCAATCTTAGACACGTGTATAAAACCCTAGGGTTGTAAACCCTAGGTAATGTATTAATAAAATATATATTCATGAGTATGAAAATATGTGGGAATAGAGGTTAAAATAATTAATTAAGAAATTCGGGTGAATAGTGCACGTGAATAGTAACCCTCAGATTAAGACATGTGATTAAGAGTTAAGCACTTGGATTAACCTAATCACAAAAAGACAAAAAGGAGATTTAATCACTACAGGATGAAATAGTAATACTTTTTGATATTTTAATGGAATTTTGGATTTTAGTGAAAAATTAAAGAAAAATTCATAAATTGCAATCCGGACGTCGGATTGAAGTGAAATTTTTTATGGACGATCAAAATATTATGATGATCATGATCAATGGTTTAAGATTTGACAAAAATCATGAATCAAAGGTCAAGATGAAATGTCGTTTGGAGATAAAAAAAGTAGCCCACTTTTTCATTTATTATAAATTGACTTTTGTCTTATTTTATTAATTAAAAAGCAGAATAATTAAATGATGAGCAGCTTGGGCGTGGATGAGCTTGTACTTTTGGGGACAAATCCAATGGTCCAAATCCATCATCATCAAAAATCAATGGCTAATATTGAATTAGCCTAAAATAATTAATTTTAATAAATCAAAAATAAAAAAATTAGGGCTTCTATCGGGGGGCCGTGAACAGTAGCTAGGGTGGCTGCACAAGGCTCAACACAACTTTTGGAAATTAGAAAAAATATATTTACAATTTAATACCTTGAGCAAGGGGGTAAATTACAATTTGATAAAACATTAAAAACTATAAATAGGGAGGCTTGGGGATGTCCAAATGCATTCCAACCCAGCTCCATTAGAGCATTTTCCACCCCCACCACGTTTTAGCCTTAGAGAGGAAGAAAAGGAAGTTAGAGAGAGAAAGTCAGAAAGGAGGAAAGATATCTTCACTTGAGGTAAGTGAATTCTATCCAAATTTCTTTTAGATTTTAAGTAGGGTAAAACCATGCTTAGATAATGCCTAAGCATGAGAAAATAAGTAAAGTTATAATGCCTAATTGGAATTATGCCAAAACATCAAAAATTTGGAGCAAGAATAGAGCATTCGGGAAGATAACATATGATATGTATAAATAATGCTCTAATATTGCTAAATGATGATATGGGATGAATATTTATGATAGTTATGATGTTGGAATGATGATATATTAATCTCATAATTTTTAGATTTAAGGATTCTGCTTAAGTGAAATTATGTTGATTTTTAGTATATGGAGAAAATGATTTAATTAGCCAAGTTAAGGATGATAAATTCAAAATTCATGAATTTTCTCATGATATACTAACTGAGAACTATGTCATGGTATTTTTTATTTTTGGAAAAAATATCAATTTTTGGAACCCATGAACAGTAACCCGCGTAGCTGTGAACAGTAAACGTGAATAGTATCATGAACAGTAAAAATGTAAATTGGGTGGAAAAGATGAGATTAGTATTTATATCTTAAAGAATATGTAGATAGAATTTTTAAAGGAATTTATAGATAAAAAAATCCATATAAGGAGGTAATGACCAAGTATCTTTATAAGATTAACCTCTATAAAAATGAAGTAATGAATGATTATAAAGCATGCATGGGAAGCAATCTAAGACATGGAATGATATAAATAAAATATCATTTTTTCTTGTATAGAAAAAGGAAAGAAAAAGGTGAAGGACATAGACTGAGGAGGTAAGCAAGTTATATACTTTCTAAAATATTTTTAAATGATTGCAAATTATTTGCTCACATGTTTTATGAATTATATTTAAGGATGACCATTCCTATAATGCTTTACATGAAATGATCGCTAACTGCTTGTTAAATTACTTCTAAATGATTTATCAAGTTTTATGGAGCATGTCATGCCGGCATATGTATGAACATGGTGCACAAGGAAGAGGCTTTGGTGAAGGTAGTAAGCGGATCAGAGGGCCCCCCTTCACTATTGCCAAGTTGCAAGGGCTGTGTGTCGGCGGCGTTCTCCCAGAGGTTGGGGGCACAAGGAAAGTCATGAATGAATGAATGCATTGCATTCTCATGAAATGAATGAAAATATTTCTGTCCCATTGGTAATTGATCACTTGGTAAGTGTCTCCTACCAAATGGGGAGAAATGCATTTGAATGAAAGGAAAATGTTTACTTGCCAAAGAAAAGGCTTGCTTACTGAGTATTATTACTCATATGTGTTTTCAAAATGACAAATAGGCTATGGAGCTGACTCATAAAGGACACCATGTAGAAATGACCTGGAAATTTAATTGCAGTTTTATGTATGCGTCCAAAGGGATAAATGTATGATAATCATGTTGAAGACATGTTTTATGGATATTACAAACATGATTGTACTTATGTGAATTATTTCAATAAAAGGAAGATATGAATGGTTTTATGACGATATGGATGAGTCTATTATGAATAAAGTGTATGCTTATGTGATGAAAGAAAAAGAAAGAAAAATTTTTTTGGACAAGATCCAATTAAGTACCCGCCGCGTGATCAGGGCAACAATCCTGATTCACACTTACCAATCGACAAGATCTTGGAGTAAGGACTACGTGGACGCCTCGGTTCAGGGCGCCACACTCCTCCCCCTCAGGATGACCACCTGCTACTTCAGGTTGTTCTGCGTGTCCCATCATTTCTCGTATCATCTCGGCCCTGAACTCTTCCACATTGATCTTCATCCGGGTTAGAAGGGCCCGATTGATGGCATTTGTTGGTTTCAGAACTTCAAATGGTTCGTCATCCAAATCAACACCATAGTGTGCCAAAATCTTTGTAATCCATGCCCTGTATGGCAGAACACCTCGTGGATTCTCCTTTTTGTGTGCTAGAGCTTCCACTAGTAATCTTGACAGACTAACCTTGACCCGATTAGCCACTTTCCATAATATCTCTGTTTCTTGCGGGTTCAACTGATTACGGCCTCCACCCTTTGGATATATGCAATGAGCAATCAGTAGTCAGAGGACCCGTAGCCTAGGAGACAAGTCCATATAGTGTAGAAATTTGATGCCCGGGCGTTACTTGTTGCTGTTAGTAAGCTGGTTGTAGATTTGTGTGAGGGATAGGCCTTCGGGAAGTGACTGATTCACATCCAGTACTCCCAAGATGTTGCCTATCTTGTTAGTGGTATTTCTTCTGCAAGTACCATGTGCTAATCCCAAATCTATTTCAACTCCTTTCACATAGGTACCATAATGTGTTTGATCCCACAAGTAGTAGAAGAGTCTAGTTAAGTCTGGATAGACTCTATCATCCTCCTTGAGTAAATTTGTTCAACCTTGGAAATCTAGAAGCTCTTCTATCTAAATTCATATTCACTTAAAAACTTGAAATCAATGATTTTGGGGACGAAAATCTTGCGTTCATAAAAATTCCTATAAAACCGACTATGTTGTCGTTCGGTTCTAAAATAATCAGTAGGCATTTTCAAAACCTGCCCTTTCTGAGTCGGTGTTCCTCTCTTGTTTCCAACTGATTTAGTTCTACTACTGAAATCCTCAGTTAAGTTCTCATCTTGGGGAGCAGATGTAGATGGATTACCTTGACGAAATTGAACTCGTCACCCCGGGGATGCTGTGGTCTCCTCTCGGACCCGTTTGGACGGCGTCCGTTACCGTTGTGGCACTCCCTCGCCCGTGTTTGATTAGGATAGCCTTGAAACTGGTAGTTTGGCGGGTCTAGATACGGCTTTGGGTGCCATTGATTTGGGGGATGATTTCTGATTGAATTTCAGTGAAGGGTTGTGAGTGCGGAATCTGTGTGAGAGAGAGAAACAGAGAGAGAAAGAGAGATCGAGAGAGGGAGAATGAGAGGCAGAGAGAGAAACTTGGAGAGAAACAAAGAGAGAGAGAGAGAGAGGAGATGAGAGAGAGCTTGAGAGCAGAGAGAGACTGGAGGCGTTGAGAGAGAGAAGAGGGAAGGAGAAAGCTTTAGAGAGGGAGCTTGAGAGCTAAGAGAGAATCTGGTCGCAGGAGAGAAATGAAGAAGAAAGAAAGAAAGAGGAAGAAGAGAGGAAGAAGAGAGGAAGAAAAGAAGAAGGGGAAGAAGGGGTTGCCGGCGCGGGGCAGTCCAATCGACGCACTGGAGTCGACTTAAACCTAACCAAAGTCAACTTTGCCTCTGTGGAGTCGACTTCGGTGAAGTCGACTTAGGCTGGTCGGAGTCGTCTTGGTCCTATCGACTTGGATTCTATATTCTTTCTAATTTTCTCCCCCTATCTAGATTAATCATAACATGTTTCTAATCAATGTCTATCATACCCATATCATTTCTAATCTTGTAAAATGGTTCCTTTGCCAATGGTTTGGTGAAAATATCTGCAATTTGGTCGTCAGTTTTAACATACTCTAAATAAATATCATGATTTTCAATATGTTCCCTAATGAAATGATGTCTTACATCTATATGTTTTGTTCTAGAATGCAACATAGGATTTTTAGTCAAGCAAATAGTAATAGTATTATCACATATAATTGGAATATCATGATAATCAATGCCATAATCTTTAAGTTGTTGTTTCATCAAAGGTAGTTGGGCATAACAACTTCCAACGGCAATGTATTTGGCTTCCGCGGTAGATAAAACAACACTAGTGTGGAGCCCCCAACCCAAGCGTCACATCCTGGGCCTTACTCTTGAATCGTTATTGACTGGTAAACATGATCAGGATTGTTGCCCTGTCACACGGAGGAATTTAATAGATATTTATCCATTTAACCATTACTCCTTAGGAGTTAGTTTTATGTTATTTTCCATCAAGTGCCCATTTAGACCATTTTTGTCCTGAGGTACACATATATAGATAATCATAGTTATTCATGAAATGCTCAACATCCCTTGACACTTGTCTATAAAGCACATGTTATAGCATAAATCTTATATGAACATCATGATAGAAATATCAAGTCATTTTACAACCATTCACCGTAAGCAACACATATAAATAATCATAAAGTTTTACATTCCTCAATGCCCAATTTATGCTCCTTTGTCACCTTTGTTCTTTCACCTGTCTATGGGTTTGGAAAACAAAACGTGAGTCGAAACTCAATAAGCAAGCTATATATTTTTTAGGCAACTCATTTTGTAGGCAACATATTTTATTTAAAATATCTTGGAAAACAAAATTATACCTACTTGTAGGTATATCATGAAAACATGTTCCTTATACCCATCACAGGTACATTATGAATAATGTGATACAAGATTGTAAAACATGTCCATCATAGGATAGAAGCTAGCTAGGCAACCATCCGTCTTCGTCTTCTCCCATCTTAGGGAGGGCGCCACCAGCTTTTTGCCTATTTAGCGACTTGGTCACACTAAAGAGGGACAATCGGTCCACTTACACCTTTAAGGTAGACCTAATGCTTTGTACACATGAACCATTCCAAAAATTCATCTTTGACATGCTAGCATGATTTTTCATTTATGAATTCTTAAGCCATTATTTTTCATAAACATTTAATAAAGCAATTATGCAAATCAGATCGCAAATAAAAGGATTATTTTAACATATATTGAACTAAGGAATGAACATTCTTAAATACCTTAGAAATAAATTCAATTATCACTTGCTAAAAAAATCAAAGCAGTTAGAACATCATTTGCAACCGTTTTAGAATAAGTTGAGAAACAAAAAATCATTTAGAAAATCGCTTGCTTACCTTGATCACGTCAGCTTTCCTGATCGACCTTTTCTTTGCCTTTGTTTATACACGTAAGAATGACATAGCATTCATATAATTTTTATTTTCTTGCATTCAACTTAGTTTTCTAAGCTACTTTCATTAACATACATAATTTACTTGAATTTTAAGTTGGGTGCACATATATAGCACAAACTTGCGCATCATACCATCCATTACACCACATGTTCAATACTCATATGTAGGGTAACATTCATATATATCATAATACATTCATTAAACACCATATGGAGGTTCATTACTCCCATTTATTATTTATCATATATTTTTCATAATTTACACATCGTGCTCATTTTAAGCACTTAGTTGACGTCCTATATTAATTCCAAAATTTGATATTATAATTATTTATCAAAATAGCAACATGATAATGCATTTTGTCATATTTCATGCATTTTTTGCATTTCAACAACCCACATAAGTCATTTATCATTTACTCATGTCTATCTCTCTATACATGCCAATTTTACAACATATAGATTATGTGTTTTCTTAAACTTTTTCAATTCATCAACTTGTTACCTAATTCAGAATGATTAAACTCATTAATTATTAATTCATTTAGAGTATTTTTATGGAATTTTAATATATTAATCATAGGGTTCTAAAATAGCAACTTTGGGACCCGTTTTACACACTTTCAATGTCCCTTTCGGTACTTAGATCAAAACAGATTTTTAATCTCTTAATTCTTGCAACTAATCATACTTTTCTTAATCCAAATTTAGGATAACATCATATTTTTAAAATTCATATATTGGTTGCTTCCAAAATAGCAATTTCTACACATGTTTTGAATACCTTTTTGCATCCCTCTTTGGACGCCCTTTTGCATACCTTAAAAAATCAGATTTAGGGTATACCTTCAAAGCTTATTTTGGACATCCAAAGTACCTTAGATTTAGATTATTTTACCCTCTAAATCATCCATAAATCATTTAATCTAATTCACGTATCATATTTAGCATAAAAATATGAAAATCAGGTCATATATGTAACCCTAATTTCTATCATTTTTAAAATTCATAACTTATGCCCAAATCAATATATATCATTAAATCATGATTCATAATCTAATCATGATATTATTTCAAAACATCAACCTCTCACATGGATTTAAGAAAATTCAAGATAGGTTATCAACCCAAACTTCCATTTTCTCCCTCTTGAACCCTTGATTTTATACATAACATTTAATCCTCATTCAATACCCTAATCAAGAGCATCATAAATCATCCTTGAAAGGTTCTTTGTGAATCATATTCATGACCCATAATTAGAGGTAGAAAACTTGGTTTAAATGATTCAAAATTCAAGATAAACTTACTTGAATTGAATCAAATTTGTATCCAACTTCCCTAGCTTGAATCCCTTTTCTTTTCTTTTTTTTTCCTTTTTTCCTTCTCTTTTTCTCCTTTTTTCCTGCTTCTTCCTTGTTGAATTTGGGACGTGCGAGGCTGCCTTGGCTTGGGGGTTTTTGCCCTTGAACTTTCTCTCTCCAACCTTCATAGCATATGGACGTCCATACCTTATATAGTTTGGGATTTTTTAGCTTTTTGGGCCCAATTGCCACATCATTTGAGGTTGAATTAAGGCATGTTTATCCCTTGTTGACATGGCACATCTGGCTCCAAGTAAATTAGAAAATTATCCCATGTAAAAATCCCTCAAAATCCATTGCATTGACGGGCCACCAAGCTGTCCACATAAGTGACGTCCATGAGCTTCCCCTTTTGCAATTTTTTTCCACACAATTCAGCTTTAATTTATGATCATTTATTTACCCTAGTTAGTAGCTCATTTAGATGCTCATTTAGCATCTTAAAAAATTCAAAAAAAATCAAGCAATAGCCCTTGGACGTCCACCTCATGAAGCCTACCTTGCTGTCCACTATTCATCATGTCCACATGGCTTTGATTTTGATATTTTTTGCCACAATTTTCCACTCTAATTTATGACCATTTACTCGCCTTGGCTCCCTATATATCTTAGGTATATATTTTATATATAAAAAATCACGAAAATCCACATTTTGAGGCCCTTGGACGTCCATGGAGTGTCACATACATATGCCTCCATTGAGCTAGCCCATTAGCTCTTTAAATCCAGCATTTATGCAAGAAATTTTTCATGGATTTTTTCATTTTAGAAAATTCACAAAATTCTCTTGAAATCATCTCCTTTTGACACCTCTTTTGTGCCATTAATTATGAAATTAATCCTCTTAACTTTTACATAAATACAAAGCTACTTTATGGTGCATAAAGTCAAAACTACACACCTTTTTCCATTTAGGCATATTCTCAAAATAATTAGCTTAATCCAATCCTTCCATAGTGTTGATCTCATAATTTTAACTGACAATTTCAAATTTCGTCTCAATACGACTTTTCTATCTCAAGTTATGATCATTTGAAATTAACCTTTAGATTTTGGATGAAAATAAGTAATTATCATCCTAATCCTATAAAAATTTTCATAATCCAACCTATCCATAAGATTGGGCAAAAAATCATGTGCTTACTTTTCAAATTTCATCTCAATCCGCCTTACAGGCGTCAATATCGGCTTATAATGATAATCAAATCATAAAAATTAAATTAATAATAATACTTTTCAATCATCATTAGGCCACTTTAACCATATTGACCCATATCGGCTTATAATGATTAATTTAATTATCATTCATAACCATTGGCCCTAATTGCAATAAATCATCAAAATTGCAAAGAAAATCATTCATAATTCAATTAAATCATACATGAGTCATATTTATATGTCCAATGCATATAAATGAGCCCTATGTGATACCCAAACCCAATTAGGTCTATAAATATAACACATGTGTTATTTAAATGAATTATGGATGATTTATGATTTTTATGATTTAATGATATTTTGCAATTAGGGTTGCAATTAAGAATGGTGATTAAGACTAATCGCCAAAGCCCAATGTAAGTTAGATGACTAAAGGGGATTAATGAGGATTAGGATGTGCTAATATGACATGAATATTTATTTTAATTTCCATGATATAATTAATGGAGATTAAAATGGAAATTATAGAGTTATGTTAAAAATCGTAGAAAATTCATAATTTGACGCCTATAAGGCGAAATGAGATGAAATTTGAAAGATAAGCTCATGAATATGGGACCAACCTTATAAGTGAATTATATTAAGGCAAAAGTGATGAGATTAAGGTGATAATTATTTTATTTTAATCTTACGCTCTAAGGTTATTTTCAAAGGCTCATAACTTGACATAGAAACGTCGGTTTGAGATGAAATTTGAAATGATTGAATAAAATTATGAAATCTATGGTATGAATGGTTTGGATTAAGCTAATTACCATGGGAAAGTTTTTAATTGGAAAAAGGTGCCTAGCATTGACTTTGTTCACCCTAGACTACCATAGCATTTATGTTAAGCAAGTGACTTAAATGACTTGGTTTAATGCTATGCAAGGTCTCAAATGGAGGTGAATGGAGCTGGATTTTATGGATTTGTTTAAAGGTAAAATCCAAGAAAAAATTAAAGGCTTAAATGCTTGGTTTTAATGCCTAATATATAGCTCAAATGAGGCATAGATTATGTGGCATGACCATGGACGTCCAAGGGCAAATGGGGCACGAAATTTGGATTTTTAAAAATCCTAAAATGCATGTATAAGTAGCCTAACACCTAGGAGAACTAATGAGGCATTAAATCAAGTGGAAAATCGCGCACAAAAATGCCAAAGTCAGCAGCTAGAAAGGGCGTCACCTAATGGACAGCTTGGTTGCATTGATTTGAGTTGATTTTGATGATTTTTGATAAATGGAAAGTGAATATTTTACTTGGTTATGAGTTATCCAACACATCAAGGGATAAGAGGAAAATAACTTACCCCCATAAGATGTGGCAAAAGTGGGCCCCCCAAGGTGAAAAGAAATTATAAAAAGGAGGATAGACAAGTGAACGTCCATTTGGAGAAAGAGAGAATTCAAGGAGGAAAAACCCCCAAACAAAGGTAGCAAAGGATGTGCCCAATCCAGCAAGGAAGAGATGGAAAAAGAGGAGAAAAAGAGAAGAAAAAAAGGGAAGAAAGAAAGGAATCCAAGTTGGGAAAGTTTGGAATCAAAGTTGCTTAGATTCAAGTAAGTATGATTGAGTTTTGGATTCTTTAAACCTAAGTTTCTTCTCTTAAATCATGATCCATGAATATGTTTCATAAATAAGTCTTAAAGGATGAGTTATGATGCCTTAATATGGGTATTGAATGATTTTTGAAAGATTTGAATGAGATCAAGAGTTCAAAAGAATGAAAATGGAAGTTTAAGTTGGAATTTGAGATGAAAGCTAACTTGGAAATTCTCAAAAACCTAAAACAAGTTGTTGTATGATTTAGGCATGATGATTTGGATGTAATTCATGTTATTTTGAATTACATATATTGATTTGAGCATTTTCTAATGATTTTAGTAAAAATGAAACTTAGAGTTTCAAGTAATACCCAATTTTTCCATTTTTGAGTTAAAAATGATACAAAGAAGTTCTTAAATGGTTTATGGATGGATTGTAGGGTAAATTACCCTAAATTAAGGACCCTTTGTATGACCTAAGTGGGTGGATGAGTTTGCCCTAAATCTGATTTTTAGGGTATGTGTATGGAAAGTCCAAACGGCGGCCAAAAACAGGTACTTTACATATGAATTTTGTTGCTGTTTATAAATAAATGATTTATGAATGTTATGAAAGGTAAATTACCCTAGGTTTAAGGTATTTTGAGTGTCCAAAAGGGCTTCGAAGGATTTTCCCTAAAACTGATTTTTAAGGATATATGTTTAGACACGTCAAAATGGGGTGAAAATGGATACACTACATGCTTAAGATGTTGTTGTTTTGGAAGTAAATAAATTATGAATTTTATATATGTGATAATGCCATAAATTTGGGTTAATAAAATCATAATTAGTTTTTGGAAATTATGACTTAAAAATCTATTATGATTTAAGTCTTCAAAGAGGCGTTGAAAGGATGAAAAACGGGTCTTAACATGGCTGTTTTGGAACCCTATGATAAATGGATTAAAAATATAAAATTAAACCAATTAAGGGGTTTAATGATGATGGAAATGGGTGTAAGTTTCTATGTTAAGAAATTTTAAGAAAGGCATAATATATGTGTTGTATGTGGAACGTATGTTGAGCATATGTATGAATGGATGATATGTGACTTATGTGAAGTTGCTAAAATACAAAATATGCATGAATATGTGATAAAATGTGTAAGGATGTTTCTGAATGATTAATTTTTGATTATCTCAAAATTTGAGATTAAGTTATGAAGCTTAACATGTCACTTATGTGCTTAAAATGAGCATGGCCGTAGGAAAGGTGAAAAATAGATGAAAAATGATACATGGGAGATATAAATCCCCATATGTTGATTTATGAATGATAATTATGTGTTTACCTTAAATATGAGTTTAAAACACAATATGGAATGGATGGTATGATGCACAAGTGAGTACGATGTATGTATACCTAACTTGGAATTCAAGTGGGTTATGTATGTTAATGGATTATGGGTTGGAAAACTAAGCAAGCAAATGAAAATGTTATGAATGCAACGCCATTCTTATATGTATAGGCAAAGGTAAAGAGATAAATGATACGAAAAGCTAAGGCGAAGCAAGTAAGCAAGCAATTCTCTAAATACTTTTCGTTTTATCAAAATATGATAAAATGACTGCAAATGATATTCTAAATGTTTGGAACCATTTTGCAATTGATTGATGAATTATTTCCAAGTTATTTAAGGATGGTCATTCCTTTACTTCAATATGTGTTGAAATGTTATTTCAATTATGATAAATGAATTGCTTACTGTTTCACAATTATTTATGAAAAGTGATAAAGCATGGATTTAAACGATGTTTCATTGAAACAATGTTTAAAAGGGATGGTGCAAAGAATTCTCTATATGAGAATGACAAGTTGCCATGCGTAAGGGGTATATAATATCGGGGTGACTAAAAGTCATGCATAGAATGAAATTAAGTAGGCTACTCAAGGCAGGAAACAGGACAAGAGGTCCGCCCTTGATGTTGCCAAGTCGGAAGGTCCAGCGCCAAGGATGGAAAGGATCGTGTTATGAAAGTATGTTCCTCGAGCTAGCATACCCTCACATTAAGGATTATGTCATGAATGAAAATGATGCATTTGGAAATCCAATGTTTATGAAATACCCAAAATTGGGATTAAACTGGTTTACATGACTGGTTTATATGAATAGTTTATGAATGATTTATGAAAAAGTTTCTGTTCCATAGGTAGTTGATTACTTGATAAGTGTCTCCTACCGAATGGAGAGAAATGCTTTTAAACGGTGTTGCCTTTAAAATGAATTGCCTGAAAACCCTATAGCTTGCTTATTGAGTTTCGACTCACGTTTTGTTTTCTAAACCCAAAGACAAGTGAAAGGAAGGAGGCAAAGAGCACAGGTGGAAATTCAAGGATGAATGAATTTCTATGAGTTACCTGTGTATGAACCTAAGGGTTGAAAGATTATATGAATGATAACAATTAAATTGTTATTCAATATTGTAGAAGGATTATGTTATGTTTTATGCCTATGGATTGGCAAAATTTTTTATGGATAAATGCTATGGCATGAAATATCATGATATGATTAAGTACGAAGGTTATGAGATCACATGTGTAATTCTCAAATGGTTTAATGGACTAAAAAGGCATTTGATGGAAAGTTGAAACAAGTGGAATGATATAAACTCCTATGGAGTTAGGATTAAGTGGATAAATATCTATTAAGCCCACCGTATGACAGACAACAATCTTGATCATGTTTACCAATCGATAGATCTTAGAATAAGGTCGTGACGCTCGGGCTGGGATGCCACACCCTATGTGGATCAGGATTTCACAACTAGTTTATTTTCTTGGAAACCATGCAAACAACATATTTCCAAGAAACTGACATTTTCCACTAGTACTTTTTCTATCTACTTTATAACCGGCAAAATCCGCATCTGAGTAGCCAATTAGATCAAATGTTGACCCCTTTGGATACCATAACCCTAGATTAGTAGTTTTGATCAAATATCTAAAAATTCATTTTACTGGTATTAGATGTGATTCTTTTAGACATGATTGGAATCTTGAACATATACAAATACTAAACAATATGTCCGGTCTAAAAGCAGTCAAATATAACAAGGATTCTATCATGCTTCTATATAATTTTTGTTCGATAAGTTTACCTTTTTCATCCTTGTCGATCTTCATGGTAGAACTCTATTTTCCATTCCGAACTTCTTCAACACCTCCTTGACGTATTTGGATCGGTTTATAAAGATTCCTTCTACTAGTTGCTTATTTTACAGTCCAAGGAAGAAGTTCAACTTTCCTATCATGCTCATTTCAAATTCACTCTGCGTAATCTCAGAAAATTCTTGGCACAGAGTTTCATTAGTAATATCGAATATTATATCATCAACATAAATTTGAACAATTAAAATTTTTTTGTCCTTATACTTGATGAATAATGTTGTATCAACTTTTTCTCTTTGAAAGTCATGATCAATTAAAAACTTACTTAATCTTTCAAACCAAGCTCTTGGAGCTTATTTAAGTCCATATAATGTTTTTGTTAATTTGAAAATAAATTTTGATTGATCCTTTTCTTCAAATCCAGGGGGTTGTTCAACATATACTTCCTCATTTAAGTAACCATTCAAAAAAACGCTTTTCACATCCATTTGAAATAATTTAAAATCTATGTGAGAAGCAAAAAGCTAGTAGGATACGTATGACTTCTAATCTAGCCACAGAAGCATAGGATTCTTCAAAATCAATTCCCTCTTCTTGGGAATATCCTTTGGCTACTAATCTGCTTTGTTTCTCACTACAAGTCCATTTTCTTCTAATTTGTTCCTAAAAATCCATTTGGTACCAATAACCGTGTAATCCTTGCGTCTAGGAATTAGGTGTCATACTTTATTTCTTTCAAATTGATTTAGATCTTCTTGCATTGCAGTAATCCAATTTTCATCATTAAGAGCTTGATCAATGAAGTCTTGTTCAATTTTAGACACAAAAGCAAATTATCCACAAACATTGTGTCTTGACCTTCTAATTTTTACTCCTTCATAGATATTGCCAATAACTAGCTCAATTGGATGGTCATTTTTAAATTTTAAATCAGTAGAAGGTTTATAGGAATTATTATTTTCACTTACTCTTTCCTCCGTGGAATTCTCTTGCTTTGTTTCGGTTCCTCCTTGTTGTTCTAGTTGTTCCTCTTTTAGATTCCTTGATACCTCATCTGCATCACTTAAATCATCATCCTTTTGGGATTTTGGTTAAATTCATCAAATACAACATGTATTGATTCTTCTACTATTTGATTTCTTTTATTAAAGACTCTATATGCTTTACTATTTGATGAATAACCGAGGAATATTGTTTCATCACTTTTGACATCTAATTTTCCCAAGTTTATTTTTCCATTATTCAACATACAGTAAGTACATCCAAAAGCATGGAAATATGAAATGTTTGGTTTTCTATCTTTCCATAGTTCATATGGGGTCTTTTTTAAGATTGCTCTTATGGTAACTCGATTTAGTACATGACATGCTGTACTTACAGCTTCACCCCAAAATCTTTTGGATAATTTACTCTCGTTTAGCATAATTCTAGTCATCTCTTGTATTGTCCTATTTTTCCTTTCAACTACCCCATTTTGTTGAGAAGTTCTTGATGCAGAAAATGTGTGGTGAATTCTTTTCTCATTACAAAATTCTATAAATCATTTATTTTCAAATTCACCACCATGATCACTTCTAACGGAAATGATTGTATTCTGTTTTTCATTTTGCACCAAATTTGAAAAAGTGACAAACATAGAGAATGCTTCATCTTTGCTAGCTAAGAGAATTATCCATGTAAATCTTAAAAAGTCATCAACTATGACAAATACATACTTTTTCTCACCAAAAGTTAAAATTTCTGATATCCCGTAAAGATCTATATGTAATAGTTCAAGTGGCCTAGTTGTTGAAATTTCCTTTTTGGTGGAAAATGACATTTTGGGTTGCTTGGATAGTTGACATGTTTTACATATTTTGTCTTCGTCATATTTAAGCTTTGGTAATCCTTCCACTAGGCTCTTTTTCCACAAAGTCTTAATGTTTGACATGTTTATATGTCCAAACTTTTTATGCCATATCCATGAATCATTTTCAATGGCTATAAGACATTTTCCATCAAGTTTATCAAGACAAACCAAATATATATTTCCATGTCTTTTGCCACTAAAGACTATAGGATCATCATCAAATACATTGCATATAGAGGATTCAAATACAACTTTATAGCCTTTATCACACAGTTGACTAATGCTCATTAAGTTGTGTTTGAGTCCTTCAACAAATAGTACATCCTCAATACATGCATTTGAATCTCTATAAGCATTTCCTTTACTTTTGATTATACCTTTTTCGTTGTTCCCAAATGCAACTGTTCCTTCATTACATGATTTGATCTTATGGAACGATCATCTTTCTCCCGTCATATGTCTTGAGCAGTGACTATCCATGAACCATATATTGTTGGCTTTTGCTTTAAGACATACCTGCAAAAAATAAAATTATTAGAGCTTATCTTTTTAGTACCCATTTTATGGGTCCATTTGGGTTAGGGAGCCATTGGAATCTACGTTGTTCTATTTTGGAAGACATAAACCCAATGCTCTTTGGTATCCAAACTAATTTTGTACCATAATTATACAGTTTTCTTATTTTACATTGGTAAATTTTATGGCCCATTTTGTTATAGAAGTTACATGCCCTAGGAAGTCTTGGAGTAGGAATCCATGTAGTGGATGGTTCCCAAATTGGTCTCTTTTTTCAAGCAACATGATTCATTTTAATTTTAGTATAGATGAGCTTTGCTTGGTTTTTGAAAGTACTTGGAGCATTAGATTTACTATATTCACATTTCTCAAATGTAGAGTACCCAAGTCCTCTTTTGTTGTTTTGGGCGGCCATGTTTAGAAACATTTTGACACTTACCCCTAGATTAGAGAACTTTTCTAATGATTCATTTTCTTTCTTTAGTCTTTCCACCTCATTTGTCAAAGTATTCTTTTCATTGGTTAGGTGGTCAACCTTTTCAGCAAGTTTGCCATTAACAATAATTATTGAGTCACATTGTCTTTTCTTTATTGTGAATTTATTTTTCAATTTCTTTATTTCATTATACAATGAATCATATGTTTGTTGCAGTTCTTCCAATTCAGCACATTTGAGACATTCATTTGTGGAAGAGAAAATAGAGTGAGTTTTTAGTTTAGATATTACCTCTTTACTACTTGTGTAATTTGTTGAGGTGGCTTGCTCTTCCAAAATTTATGTTGCAGCAAGGCAGATATTGCTATCATCCTCTATCATGACCATGCAACATATCCCTGCAAAGTTTGCAGCCTCATTGTCTTCATTTGATGAGATGCTAGTTGTGGACATCTCCTCATTGACGTACATCCCTCTTCCTTTAGCTTTTTGGAATTTTTGATTTTTGTTTTGGTCTTTCTTCTCTCATCATTCCTTTGTCTTGTTCTCCTTCAGTGTGGTATATTGAGCTTGCATATGTCCCACTCCTCCACACCGGTAACACTTTGTTGTCTCCTTCTTTTTCTCCTTTTCGTTTCTCTCCTTGAAACCTTTAAAATTCTTTCCCTTCCTCACAAATTTTCTGAATCGTCAGGTGAGTAGGGCGATCTCCTCATCATCATTTTGAGAAGATGAGGTAGATTCATCTGAATTTGCTGCAGTCTTCAAAGCGATTGCTCTTTTGCCTTTGTGCTGCTCCTCATTCCTCCTCTTTATTAGCTCATGTGACATGAGTAAACTAATAAGATCTTCCATCCTTAAGGTGTTTAGATCTTTTGCTTCTTTAATGGCTATGATCTTGGGAGTCCATGACTCAGGTAGCGCCCTTAGAATCTTCATAACCTGCTCAGATTCAGAAATAGCTTTTCCGAGACCTTTTAGTGCATTAGTGATATTTGAAAATTTAGCAAACATCTCAGAAATATTTTCGGTTTCAAGCATTTTAAAGCTTTCTAGCTCTCCAATTAAAATATTTCTTCTCGTACTTTGGACTTGAGAAGTTTCCTCATAAATAGATGTTAGTGTATTCTATATTTCCTTGGCGGTTTGACATGAGGATACCATATCATATTCGGAAGCAGTAAGAGCACAAAAGAGGGAGTTCATGGCTTTGACTTTTCTCTTTATAGTCCTAACCTCCTCCTTAGACCTTGCAGAGGCTCATTTATCAATTGCTAGCACAACATTGTCTTGGATAACAATCTAAGAATCTATGTCCGTAGCCATGATGAGTTGTTTCTTTCTTAACTTCCAGTAACCGAAGTTACTCTCATAAAAAAGAGGTGGCCTTGTAAATGATTGACCTTTAGCGAATGCAGGGGTGGAAGTTTGTTGGGATGCCATTTGTAAGATCTCTTTAGTTTAAACTCAAATACTTGCTCTGATACCACTTGTTAGTCTCGAGTTTACAGCAATTACCCAAGAGGGGAGGGGTGAATTGGTTATTTTAAAATTTTTATTTAAACAGAAATTTCTCCCTTTTTGGAGTTAATCCTCTCAATGAAATAAACAGAAATATGGAGGGAAACAAAGCAATAAAACACAAATAGTCACCAAGAGACAAAAGTTTATAGTGGTTCGGGCAACCTTTCCTACTCCACTCTTCCAAGTTCACACCCGTTGTGACTTGGGTTCCACTATTGAATTTGAATACAACTAGAGCAGCAGCTCTCTTCTAGGTTCCAGCTCTAGAGGGCTTATACAAATACAACACAAGTAGGTGACGAGTCACACTCCAGTCACAACACTATTTGGCCTTCACTTGGTTCGATTTCCAATATCAAACCAATTGCTAAACACAAAGAATCAACAAAAGAAATAACTATACTTTACAGATTCGTGTAGGCAGCTTGTAGCATGTAGAAGAAGTTGTGGAGAGAGTAAGAGATTCAGCAACTTGAAGCACAGTTCTTCACTTAGACTTGTTATAGATCAACTTAAATCCAAGAAAAAGTGGAATGTGAGCTCAATGAATGCTTCTTTAACCTCTTTCACGTCCCCTTAAAGCTCCTTATATAATGAGAGGTGAATTTCAAATGTTTGGTTGTAGGTGGCGTGCATTTAATGCGCTAACGTTCGAACTTTTTCCAACATTGCGAACTAAGTCGCATATGGAGTCGACTTGGTATGCGACTTCATCCAAGTCGCATGGTGGAGTTGACATCGGGTGCGACTTCACACAAGTCGCAGACTGGAGTTGACTTCAGGTGCAACTTCGGTCTTCGGCTTCCACTCCAAGTTCCAGCATCAGGTTGACTTAGTCTCATACTTGACCCAAGTTGCATGGTGGAATCGACTTCGGGTGCGACTTCACCAGCCATTTGATTATCTTGGAATCTTAGATTCTTGCAAGTAATCTGAATATAGTACATTCCCTTGTCTTTTCTTTGCTCTTCATCAAATGTCTCTGGTATACATCTATTTTGCTTAAAACTAAACAATCTATATTTCTCTTGAGAAGTCCTTGCTTGTGGCCTTGATTTAAGATGATTGTCCTTCTTGATTTTGTTCAATCTCCAACATATAGTTGTTCATGTAATAATAATAAACCATTTTTGAAGATGTCTGAAGTGGCCAGTACTTGAGTCGCTTGCTTGGGTCGACTTGAACTTCGAATTTACCCAAGTCGTATGTTCAAGTCGACTTAAGGTTCGACTTGACCTAAGTCACATTGCGGAGTTGACTTGAAATTACGACTTGACCTGAGAATTCGAAGTCTTATGTATGGATGTACCCAAGTTGTATCTGGAGTCGACTTGGGTTTGTGACTTCACCTAAGTTGCAAGCGGAGTTGACTTCGACTGCGACTTCACCTGTCTCCGAGTCCTAATTTAAGCTCTAGAGCATTTATTGCATTTGAAGTTGATTCTGGAGTTGACTTGGGAATCGACTTGACCTAAGTCGATGGCTGAGTTGTCTTGGGACTGCGACTTGGTCTGCACATTTTGAAACTTGAGTTTTTAACCTTAGATAACACTTAGCAAACTCATTAGTACCAAATTAATTCTCAAATTGAGTTGTTGTCATCAAAATATTGATTGTGCTTAATTTGCCTTGGATTCCAACAGACCTGACTTATCCACCCGTCAAGATTCCATCTTGCAGGGAACATCGAATGCCGCATCTTAAGGGAGAGGCCAAAAGAAGGAAGGCGATCTTTTTAGATAGCTGAAGTTAACATGGTGGACATTGCTCAGCCAAAAACTTTAAAGGCGTCCGAGATGCTGACTCGGTCAAGGGCAGCCATAATGCCCATGATGCCACTTTCTGCAGCCTTTCTCACCCCGAAGGCATCAGAACTACTTCCCCAAGAGGCGAGTTTGTATCCTCTTACGTGGTGGGCGAAAAAGAAGAGGTTCTTACAGTGAAATCTCAGCTGATTTACAATCTCCAAGAAAAGATTAAGCATATGAAGCGGGTCATGGAAACTCAAGGAGATAAAGCGACAAGTTCTCACCAGCCACCTTCTCCAAAGAACCATCAATCAGTTCACCAGCCTGAGGGATCATCTAGAAAGCGGATCGAGCAAGATAAAAATATAGAGTTCAACCAAGGGTTTCAGCAATTCAACAATCTACATATTAACACCCCTCGAATTCAAGATGCATGGGTTAATACGCCTATAGGATCTCCTCCAGAAAGAAAGGGTGCACTAATTGGTGGCTGAATGTCTTCGTCGCCAAGCTTCTCAACTTACTAGGGTCAGTACAATAACAATCAACTGTTCTTATCCCCTAGAAGTTGAAACAAAATTATTACCAAAAGATTTAAAGCCACCAAAAGTCTAATTCAATGGTACTAGGAGTGCACTAAAGCATCTGACATCATTCCACATGCCATGGGCAATTGGGCACACAATTCGAACTTTTGCCTGTGGATGTTCCCCAATACCCTCTCCAATGATGCTTTCTAGTGGTAAATATCTCTCCGAACTAGCATGTTTCAAACCTGGGAAGAGATGAAAGAAATGTTTACTTCTTGGTTCGTCGATACTATGTAGCTATCGGAGTTTTCAACCATGTCTCAATAGGCTACCAATTGACGTTAGACACCCCTCTCAAGCAAAGAGAGTCAATATTTTTCGGAATGACATCAAGACGGAGATTTCCTTGTTGATGAATGAATAACTAAGCACATTCCAGGCCCTGGTCATAGAAGATTGTTGAAAGGAGTATTTGTTGTCCTACCAAAAGCTTGGAAGAAAGAATCTTCCATAACTATAACATTTAAGAAGAAAAAAATCAGAGGGACTTCTGCAAACACTGCAGAAGTCAAGATATAGTTAGAAAAAGCAAAATTGCCGACAAAAGAGAAAACTACAAGTCTTGTTAGAAGAGAGGAGATCCAATATGACTTTGGTGAAGATAATGTGGAATCATTATTCCAGCAACTCATGTCAACTGGGCTATTCGATCTACTTGCTCCAAAAAGGCCAGAAGAAGTTGGGCATACCACTCATCAACGACATTATAGTTACCATCGATATGTTGGTCACCCAACTAAGAAATGTTGGGATCTATAAGCAATATTACTGGACTACATTGAGAAGGGGATTATTAAACTTAGTCCTCCAGCATAGGCTTCATCAAATGTCATAATAGTCGGTATAGCTGATAAAAATGATTAGGAGGTGGTTTGAAAATTATCAAGTCTAAGACAAACAAAAAAATGCCAAAAAATCTATATAAAGAAGATAAAAGGAGCAGAGATAAGGCTATTCTCCCATTCCTTCCAAGGCATTTGAGGCAATCTTCACGAGTTCAATCGTTCCTAGTCATGGACTTTCTTCAGCCTCAGTTTTCGTTTTCGTTTTACCAGTGATTAGCTGGTAAATCGCCTCGTCAAGCAAAGGAAAGATATACACTTGAGAAATTATCAAGTATTATTCCAGACGTGTTTCTTCAAGATGGTCCGTTTTGGAACTTAGATAGCAATAAGGATGAAGAAATTGCTAATCCAAGAGATTTTCCTGAGGATGGTCCATTTTGGGACTTGGATAGCAATAAAGATGAGACAGAAGCCTGTTATCATATCAATATATCCTTGTCCATCTCTACAAAGCGGCAAAAGGTTACTTCACCCCCCATCCCTAACTACACCAAGTTTGAGGTGGGGATGTCACTGGTAAATCATATCATCACCTACTTACTGGAATCTTAGCCACTACTAGCACCTGAGAAGTTAGAGTTAGATACTTTCGGTATTCACTTAGGTAATCGGTAATGCCTTTGTATTATAATAATCATCTCGAAGAGGTTATATATTGGATAATCTTGGTGGATGTATTTCTAATTTGCTTCTCGTTAAGGTAGAGGGATCAGTTCCCTAGCAATTATCTGAGAGAAATACAATATAGCTAAGAGTCCACTGCCCATTATGTAAATTACTTTAGGGATAACATATGGAGTGATCCCTTGGCCATATGGTAGTTTGAACCTAAAATGGTCTTAGAATACATCTTGGATGTAGTATGTCCTCCTTCAAACAATGGGTATAAGACCTTTGGAGCTAAAACTTTCATTAAGACAATCTATGGGTTGGTAGCAAAGGTTGCAAGATGTAATTTTTAGTGATGATAAAAGCTTTGGGAGAATGAACCAACTCCAAGTTTTGCATGTGCTAAAGATAAATGATGTGCCCATTCTTCGAGTATTCCCCTTTTTGTCTAAAGAATTAAGTTATGATTAGCCACGTGTCCAACTATTCCATGAGAATCACAAGTATGCATTACTACAATTGCATGACTATGCACTGGCAGTCTGTCAGATGGGATAAACAGAACAGTTCGCACTCGAATACTTTGTCCTGAGCTTAGCCCATGACATCTACGCCCTCCTCTAGATCTCCTCACTTCCGAAGGAAGCATTTGGTTCATGGGAAGAGCTGACTGATTTGTTTATTCATAGATTCTATGAATATGACACTAAGTTGCCCTCAGAGATGATCGAAGAAATGTACCCTCTATTAGGGGAATCTCAATATGATTTCATCTTGTGATGGATAAACTGTAAGATGTTCAACCAGCGATTTGATAAAGAAGAAACTATGGTCTATGAGTGCATTAAGTCAATGAAGGTGTATTCCCATAAATTCCAAGAATGCAAGTATTTTTCTCAGACATGTTGAAAACATTGGTCACAGACATTCAAGGCTCCACATCTTGCAGTATGGTACAAGTTGAAGAAGACATTTTGGCAGTCCTTCGATTTGGTTGAATTATACCGGAGAACAACGGTAAAGCCCCAGCGCAAAAAACTCGTGCTCAGTCAGAACAACTTACGACAACTAGTATGAAAAGCCATCAGTCAGTTATGGTGTGCTTAGCCACTTAAAGCGACTTCCTGCTCGGCTCAGTATTTATCATGCTTTGCAGCTCTCATAAGAGGCTAAAGATGCATTGATCAGTGCTTTGACTGACGAAAATGTGTCTTTCCTATCTGGTCGATGCGACTGATTGTGATGCAATCATTTCATTAACCATTGAGGACATGTTGGTTGGAGATGCCAACCATAACTGGCCTTTATATGTTATGGGCAACTTGCCTGGCGAGTTAACCAACCGAATCCTGATCGATGCTGGGCCCGCAATTAATATCTTGCCTCATGGACGCTCAAGAGGATCACAATCACCCCTTTAGCATTAAAAGACATCAGTATGGTGATTCATGGTTTAATCAGAGAACTTAAAAGGTTATGGGCCTAATTGAGTTGGAATTAAGTATAGAGGACTTCTGCACCGACCTCATGCAATTTGTTGGTGGAAAGACTCTGGCTTCATAGCAACATGATTATCACTTCAACGGTGATCAATATTTCAAATATTGCAAGGACGGAGTAGAAAATAGAATTTTTGCTGATCATAAGTCATTTACGATAGCAGAATCATTCTACTTCGATGCTAAGTATTATGACTTGACATCTGCTAACAACACTCCTACAAAGACAATTGAAGCAACAATGTTGGAAAGTCATCATATGTATCCCATGTCCCCCTGCCCTAGTAAAAATAGACTATTTCGCGAGAACTGAAAAGATGAAAGGTCGAGGCCATGGTAGAAATCGTGGTCATGGATGAGAAACAACAGAACCAAGGGCTGAATTTTAGAAAAAGTTTGAAAATAGGAGCCTTGACCCAGCATAGCCACTGCCATAACAATGACAGGGGCAGCCATACCACCTCCTACCAGCTACAGCAACACTACTGCATGTTCACGGTTCAACTTGGAGTTAGAAGTCCTAAAAAAGGTTGCTAAACCTCCTTGAGACGATTTCCCTAGGTATGAGGTACATCTGAAAGCTCTTTGGAGGTTCCGGAGCTAGGTAGTGACGAAGGCAAGTTGCGCTGCTTTGATGGTGACAAAATGGCCACTGAGACTGCTCAACAAAATAAAAAATCTACGAAATCGTTCGATGAGGTCTTAACAATACTTGTTGGGTATAATATCTCTATTCCAAGTGTATAGGAACCTTAAGATGAGAATTTTGCTAGAACGTATTCTATCAAGCAATATGGCAAAGTCTATGGCAGTCTAAACAAATCCTGTTGCTTATTGACTGACAAGCTCAAGAAGCAGGATTTCCATCACTATAGTAAAGAAAGCAAGAAGATCATGGACCTGTTGGGATTCAACCCCAACGAACCATATCCGTCAAGCCTCGGCGATGACATCCCTATCCCATTGTCTGAAAGGCCCCCAAGTTATCAAAAGGGTAATAAAAGATTCGACCTCAGGTACAAAGAAGAAAATGATGATGACGTCATTGCCACTTATTGCATCTTCACAAGTGAAAACTCAAGTGACAATAAATAAGCATTAATAGAACTTGAGGAGGCCCCACCTATAATTTAAGATGGATGATAGCCCACCATCAATGCCCTTGAAGAATTCAATCTTGGGACTGAGGAGTGCCCAAGACCTATTTTCATCGCCAAAAGCCTGCCCGAAAGAGATAAGACGACATTGAAGCAACTCTTGGGTGAATTCAAAGATGTCTTCGCCTGGGGGTATACTAAAATCCCAGGGCTAAATCTGGCAGTTACAATGTACCATTTACATATTGCACAAGATAAGAAGCTAATCAAGCAAGCACCGAGAAGGTTTCGACTATAACTCCAAGTGCAGATTTTTATAGAAGTTGAAAAACTCATCGATGTTGGATTCATTCTCAAGATGGATTTCTAACATTGTTCCTATCAAGAAGAAGAATAGGCAAATCAACGTTTGTGTGGAGTTTTGAGACTAAATGAAGCATGCCCAAAGGATGAATTTTCTCTCCCTTTTATTGATTTGCTGATTGATAGCACAATCTTATATGAGACCTTCTCATTCATAGACGGGTATTATAGCTATAATAAAATTAAGAAGGCTCCAGTAGATGAAGCTGCAACCGCATTTCAAACTCTGATGGGTGTCTTTTGTTACTAAGTCATGCCTTTTGGACTCAAAAATGCTGGCGCAACTTATTCAAGAGCTATGCAGAATATATTTCATGACATGTTGCACAAATATGTCAAATGTTATGTTGATGACCTGTTTATAAGATCTGAGGGTTACCAAAGGCACAAAGAAGATTCGATGTTGGTATTTCTACATTTAAGAAAATATGATCTCAAGATGAATCCTCTTGAATGTGCATTTAGAGTATCATTTGGGAAATTTCTCGGGTTTATAGTTTGCGAAAGAGGAATTGAGATTGATCCATTCAAGACAGAAGCAATTTAAAATATGTCACCTCCACGCAACCTCAAAGAACTCAGGAGCCTTCAAGGCCAGCTATCTTACCTTCAGCGCATTATCTATAACTTATCTGGCCAGTGTTAGCCATTTCACAAGTTAATGAAAAAAGATACAACGCTCTCGTGGGATGCAAAGTGTCAACGAGCTTTTGAAGCTATTAAAGAATTGCTACAAAACCCCCTATTTTGACAACCTCAGCCAAAGAAAAGCCGCTTATTCTTTACATTGTTGTCAATTCCCAATCACTGGGGGCATTACCTGCACAAGAGAATGCCTAAGGCAAAGAACAAGTTGCGTATTATCTCAACATTAATTATTGCAAGCTAAATGCAATTACTCCTTGAACGAGAAGATTTCTCTAGCATTAGGCATTGTGGCTCAAAAGCTAAGACATTACTTCCTCACACATCAGATTATTTTAATCTCAAAGGCTGACCCTCTCGAATTTCTAATCACCAAACCTATGCTTTTAGGGCACCTGACAAAATGGTCATTGCTAATAGTCGAATTTGACACCCAGTAGATACCCAAAAAGTGGTGAAAGGACAAGTACTAGCAGATTTTCTAGCAGCTTATCCGCTTGGAGAAGAGTTTTTCATTTTAGAAAGTCTACTTGATGAGGAAGTTTTCTATGCAAATGATGATCGAATGTGGTAAATATATTTTGATGGTGCTTCCAAACCATTTGGAGCTGACGTCGGAATTGTCATAGTCTCCCCTCATAAAAACTTGTTCCCACTTTTATACTTTCTTTAAAAAGCACAACGAATAATGAAGCCAAAAATGAGGCTTTCCTCATCGATTAGGGCTTTTCTTGCAATCAGATATTTTATTTGTACGAATATTTGGAGACTTAGAATTGGTCATTAAACAATTAAATGATCAATATGAAGTGCATCAGCCTCATTTATGAAAATATTATGACAAAGCTCAAACTTTGTTAGCGAAATTCAAAGTTGTTTCTATAAAGTATATTCCTTGATCGGAGAATATTGTTGCGACGCGTTGTCAAAGTTAGCTAATATCCTTGCTTTCAATGAACTTGATGACATGACAGTTCGAGTGCAAAGACTCGAAGATGATGAGGATCTCCAATTCAACCAAGTCAGACAAAATGTGTCCAAGGCGCCTACATGCAATGACGATTGACACATACCCATCATCAACTACCTCAAATATGGTGTTTTACTAGATGATCCTAATGTAAGAAAGTCACTCAAAAAGACTTTCTTGCGATATACTGTGTTTCAAAATGAGTTATATTGAATTGCTTTTGATGGGTTTCGACTTCGCTGCATTGACAGAAACGAGATTTATCAAGTTCTTCAGGAGACACGTTCCAACGAATGTGGCGCTTACCAATCAGGGCGATGCCTCTATCATAGGATCAGGACATTGAGTTATTATTGGCCCACAGTGGTCCAAGACTCAATCAATTTTGTAAAATTCTGTGAAGCATGTCAAATACATGGGAATATTTATCATATTTCTGCCTCAGAGATGTTACTAACACCATTTCATGACCTTTCTTTTGGTGGAATTTTTACATTGTCGGTCCAATCAATCCATCATCATCTAAGGGGCACTTATATATTTTGGCCACCATGGATTATTTTCCAAAGTGGGCAGAAAATAAAGCTTTCAAGAGAGCGTGAGCACAAGAGGTAGTTGAATTCATCAAGCGCAAGATTATATATTGTTATGTTGTTCCTTATCAAATCACCTTAGATAGTGGCACATCATTCAAGAATGACAAAGTAGACCGGCTATGCCTGAAGTTTGGAATCAAAAGGTGTTCTCGTCACCATATTATCCTCAAAAAAATGGCTAAGCAGAGGCATTTAATAAAAATATTATTCAAATTCTCAAGAAAACCACAGTAAAGAATAAGCGCGACTGGCATGAGAGATTGCTTGAAGCACTATGGGCTTACAGAACCACACAACAAATTGCAACGGATGCAACACCATATTCTTTGCTTTTCGATGCTGAGGTAGTGCTACCAGTAGAAACCCAATAAGCATCCTTAAGGGTCATTATCCATTTCTGGGTTGACTATTGAACAACAATTTAAGCTTTCTTTTTTGATGAACTTGAAGTGCTAGATGAAAGGTGAATCCAAGAGTAATAATAAATTGAACTCTTTCAAGCTCAAATGGTCAAAACATACAACAAAGTCATGCAACATCGCTTATTTGAAAGAGGTGATTTAGTGCTAAAGTTGCGGATAGAACTCATGGCTGGGGGCAAACTTACTGGCAAGTTTGAACCTGAATGGAAAGGACCCTATATTATTGAGAAATTTTATGGCAATGACACATATAAAATTATAAATTTTGAAAGTTAAGTTAAAGTGACAATAATTGGAAATTACTTTAAAAAGTATTATCCATGAAGGTTACAAAGTAGTTATATATCAGAATTTTGTAAAAGAGTCTCTACAGTCTCTTGTGTGGAGGAAAGTGACTCTCTAAATGTTCAAAGGGAGTTCACCACATTAGTAGGAGGAACCGTATAAGCTCAAAGCTCTTCAACCTTAGCCTCCAATGTAGAGAGGTCCCGATTCGTCAAAGCAACCCTTTCGCCATAAAGATTAGCTTCAGCTTGGAGTGCCTTAGAAGCCTAAACCAATGAACTCAATTTATATTTATCTACTTTCTCTCTCTCTTTTCTCTTTCTTACCCTTTTCAAGCATCAACTTTGTGAATCTCAGCCCTTTGTTGTCTTTCTCCATCAAATTTGAGTATGTTTGTTTCCAACCTTGTTGAATCTCATCAATTCTTTGTTTTGTGATTTTCAAGGCTTGTGCTCTTTCTAGTGTTGTAGAATAATTTACAAAGATAAGGGAGAAAAACTCTCCCTAGGATGGGCTCTCAATCCATCCTGAAAGTGACACGCTTTTTGTGCAGAAGAATTTACAATCTAAGACACATACCTTACCAAGGCATTAAATTTAGTGTACATTTAGTTACCTTCATCTTGCCTTGATATAATATCTCAAATTTAGATATTTTCTTATCCATCAGGGTGCTTGAAAAATATTTCTTCTTAAAATCATCTACAAATTGCATCCATATCACCTTATTAGAATTTTCCATCATACTAGATAAGGTAGCCCACCATTCTTCAACTTCATCAATTAATAAATAACGATGCAATTTACCTTTTGCATTCAGTATATGGTGAAATCCTAAATAATTTCTCCACCTCTTTTAACCACCATTTTGCTATTGCAGAATCTACCGTTCCTGCAAATCTAGGGGTATGTTGTGTTAAAAATGGTAAAATAACTTTTTGATTAGCCTCTATTTGTTCTTCTTCTGCTAATTTACTTTGCTAGGTCCTGTCGAGACATATCGAAATCTACATCGTTGGGTTCACCTTGATTTGGTTCAGGAATTTCTTAAAGATTATCTCTTCCTATTGCCCCCAAAACAATATCCATCATACTTCTAATTGAGCAAATCCACCACTACCATTTATATTTGTGCACATTTGTTCTTCCCTTTTCCCTTCGATAGAGCATAAAGTTCTCCATCATGTCTGCTTGTCGGACAGTCCATCATTGATCCACAACATCCATAGCTTGAGCTATTGATTTGCGTACTACCTCATGTATTTTTTTATCCACTATTTGCATAGGATCTTCTAATGATGACGACATCGATTCTACTGATGCAGGTGAGTTTGACACTTTATTCACTGGTGGCCTAGCCTCTTATTGGTTTGGCTTCGACATTTGGATTTCGATCACCTTTCGTTTCCTAGGACGTCCCGATTTTTGTCCTTCAACAATCTTTACTTGTTATATAAAAAGATTAAATTACAAACACATATATCATAACTATGATATCCAAAACAGCTAGCAAAATTCATATCAACACGATTAGTCGACAAAAATTTATATTTTATTATCTTAACAATGTACATCATTTACAATTATGCTTTACATGAACGACAAGTGTGTGACTATGCCTCTTGAAAAAGGAAGTCATACATGCACAGTATTCGAAAAAAATGTATAACCTTTCCACATTTGCAAATATTTATATTTTAAAAAAATGTACAATAATATATTTTCAAAACATCTATTATTGCATTAAAAAAGAATCGTATATGTTATTTTTGCCCCATAGCCCCCTCTTCCTTTAGCCAATGCTAAAGTCCTTTTGAATCACTAGCAGGTGGGGCCTCTTCTCCTATATCAATCTCTTCTGCCTCTTCCTCTATATGTTCTTTAAAATCTCCTTTCTCTTCAAGCTCAAGCTCCTCCTCATCAAACTCCTCAACCTCATGCTCGGGTTCCTCGAGTGTCTCCTTATGAGGCTCTTCGAGTTCCTCATCTTCAGGCTCTTCAAGGTCCCCCTCTTCAGGCACTTCAAGGTCCTCCTCCTCAGGCTCTATTGGGTCATTTTCGTCCTCAAGGAGAAGGTTATCCAGTTCCTGCTCGTCCATGATGGCATTTTCATCATTGTCCTTTTCTAAAACCAAATCATTGGTCAAAGTGAGGACTACTAACTCCCAATCACCTTCTTGTAATTCTAATTCTTTGCCCCACCCTACCTTTCTAATATCTGTTATGCTAGTCTCCCTTCGTTATCACCAATTTTTGCAACAGTTGCCACCAAACCTGTAGAGCCCACATTCAAGTTTATATCTAGGCTCTTATTTAGGATCCTCAGGAGTAGTAATTCCTTTCCAAAATTCTGTCATTTGCCTTTCTTATAGTCTATTAAGTATTATAGGAGGATTCCTTATAGGGGCATTATGTTTTGAGCTAAGAACATTGGGATTTCACCACTTTCGATTTCTAGTGGAGGGTGTGGTAGCTCAGGTTGTTCTAGTTCCTCTTGCTCATGGAATTAGCGTCTTATCCTTTCATCATGTAATCGGTGCCTTTCCACTATTTCCTGTTCCACTCACATTAACACTGCGAGTATTGGCTCCGGGCCTTGATTCGCCATCAAATCTATTTATAAAAAAATAGAGAAACATAAAGCAAGAAATGTAGCATTATATATCTTACCTTGTAAAATAATATTAAGCTTACAAATATAATCATAACCTAAAATAATCAATCAAAAATTTATAACTTCACCACTCATACTTTGATACTACTTTTGTAGTGCCCTCCATATGACATCCCTATACATTGAGCTTGTCATAAGATTTCATGTCAGGAATCTTTTAAAAGTGGTGAAGCTCATAACATAGCTTGCGCTTAGACATGAAATAGTGAAATAAATGAATGAACACTAAAGAAAATAGTCTAATAATTTTTTAAAAAATATCTATAAAAATTTCGGCAATATCCCGTCTATAATTAAGATATTCTGCAAATACAAACATTCACCAGATGATCCTTTACATCAAGATATAACGTGTATCACTTCCCTACAAACACAAACATCTCATTTCTTTACAAATTCATCATATTCACACATGACTTTGCATATTGCAAATTTTTCTCGTGCCATAGACCAAATATATATTTATATAATTCATATAAACATATAAGAAAACACACTTCAAATAGATCAAATAAACATATAACACTTCTAAAGTCTAATTTGTTACATAATATTTTTAGACATAATAAGAGCTCATAAACCTCCACTTCATTGCCCTTCTTCGCAGCGAAGTTCCATACCCTTTGATTTTGTGATATTTTGCAACTGATTAATTAAATATTCAGTTCAAAGAACCTAGTAAGTAAGCGTTGTTTAAAAAGAAAATTGTTAAACCTCCACAGAAATATCATTTATGTATGAGAATGAAATATAATCACAAACATGCATCATTCAATGACATTTTTGGTGAATGACATTTACCAAGCTATCATCCACCCATACACTAGACACACCAGTTAGACAACACCAAGGATGGACTACCTGTCCAATTACAACCTTAGCTAAATCTTATATCCATTTTCATACATGAGTTCCATTCACACAAGTATCAAATGCATTTATGTCATAAAAAGGTTTTCTTGACTTATCATAAAAAAGAATCTGTCCTCAGCAATCAAGTTTAAAAGCATACTTTTACAGTACATATATACATATATAATAAAAATATGGTAATGGTCATTACCAAATATCTTTATTGTTTATCTAAAATTTAATTAAAATACTTATAGAAAATGACTTGATTTGTTCATATTTCTAGTAAAATATAAAAAAGCATAACCTGAACATTTATTGCAAACATCCTTTCTCAAAGTAAGTGACAAAATAAAATTTTCTATCACCACAATTTGTTGGACTTAAAATTCTTGCTTACCTTAGGATCTTATGTTACATCTTCCACTTTCTCCTTTTTTCTATCCAAATTAACAATTATAAAACTAAACATTTTCTTAAATCGCAATGCATTGTATTTTAAATTTAATGTCTAAGGATGTCTTGATTTAAAGGCTAAAATTTAGCTTTCCTTCTTCGTAGAGAGTTCTTAAGAATTCTTTGATAAGAAAAATATTCTTGTTTAAACTTCTGTTCTAATTATAATTTTATTTACCTTATATCTATAATTAAAGGAAAAACTTAAGGGCATTTACTCAACTTAAAATTTTCCATCCATTAAATACCCAACTCGTGTATATATACATATTAGACATATTGAAAATCTATTTAATCATTCTTATAGTATGTAAATTGGTTATCTAACCATTTTTGCATAAAACCCAACCCCTGTACGCTATTTACAGCCTAGTATAACACTTCCATATTTATTGTATATTTTAATTCTCCAAATAACTTAAAATTTATCCTTAAATAATTTTTTTGAATAAATAACATAAAAGCCTTATATTCAAGCCACGTTTTTGGGGCTGCCCAATTTCCACGAGTTGTTGAAATTTCAATTTTCTCTTCCTACATCAAATTAGGCACATTAACTCATAAATAATACATCCTAATGGCATTTACAAACATTATATCATGATTGGCACAAGAAAATTTGATTATATAACTCTTGAATTTTTAATTTCATACGTAGGCTTGATTTTAACCTTCTATTTTCATGATTTAGGCTCCAAATATCTTTCTATCTACAAATTTATCAAAAACTCCATGATTTTTCATCAATATTTAGGGGTAAAAAATAAAAATCCTACTCATTCAAACTCTTGAATCCATGAACAATTAAATATATTATTCCAACCTGTGTATTTTACTTTCATACATATTTATCTAAAGTATTTTAGCAAAATCCCTATAATTTTAGCATGATTTGTGCAAAAATTTTGAAAACCCAAAAAGAAACCCATCTCCCCTCTTACCTCCGGTGACGATGATTGGGACGGCGACATAGACGACTAACAGTGACGAGATCTCTCCCTTCCCTTCTTTCCCTCTCTTTTTCTTCCTTCTCCTTCTTCTTCTCCTTCTTCCTTTCTTCCTCTTCTCTTCTCTTTCATTTTTTTCTCTGGACGATCAAGCGCCTCCTCTCCACCCCTTTTAATGCCTTTGGTGCTCTGCATGTGCACCAAAAATGTACACATACAGCAGCAATTTTTTTAAAAAAAAGGGGCTGGGCCCTATAGGGTATGTTTGGAAGTGATAAAATTTTTGAATGAAAAATTTTTGGTGTAAAAATTTTTAAATTTGTGGAAAATAATGTGATATAATAGGGGTTAGAATGAGGATTAAAGAAAATAAACTTAAAATGTATAAGTTAGTTACACAAGTAGCTGTGTAAAAATAATTAAAAAATTGAGTAGTTGTACAAGAAGAAGTTAAGAAATGATTAAAAAATAAAGTAATTATGAAAGTGAAAAGTTTTGGTTTGAAAAGTTTTTATTATAAATAAACATGCCCTTAAATTACTGTAGTTCCTTGTAATGCAATCATGCCTCTTTAATCATGTTAATTGAAGTCATAGGTTTTTAAATTAATATTATAATAATTTAAATAAATCAATATAAAATTATAAATAAATTAATCAACATGATAATGAATAAATAAACTATTGAAAATGTAAAATGAGCTTATAAATAAATGATTGAAATAATATTTATTTATTTATTTCAACATTTATTTACTAAAATTTATTCATTTATTTTAATAAAAATTGATTGCTTGATTTTAAAGAGGCATCAACTACTATAAGAACACAACTATAATTTTGTCATTCGATAATTTGCATGGATGTTAACCCTTTCAATGGAAAAAATATGCGGTTAAGGCTAACTCTACCACGTTCCTTTGTGTAACAGTTAAATTTGACTACTTCCCAATGCTTTTTTTCAAAAAAAAAAAAAAAAGGTTCATTCGTGCAACAGTTAAATTTGACTACTTTCCTAACTCCTTAGAAGGATAAAATCATATTGTAGTGCCCCTTTTTAGTTGGTGGCAGACACTATGATAGGTTAATCTGTTTTAGCCAATCTAAAATAAAAATAAAATGAAAATAGAAGAATGCTAAAAAAATGCTACTAGAAGTAGAAATGGGTTGCAGTTGTCTATGATATTATTACAGTAAATGAAGCATTAAAAAATAATAACAAAAAAAATAAAAAAGTAGTTGCCACTAATTTTTTGAGAAGATTAGAACCCAAATATTATATTAAAATGATAAAGCACGGGTATTACATAAACGGATATACATGTTACAAGCACATCATATACTATAACATATTCGAAAATAAACGAGGCACTTTTGGTGCGTGGCTGGAAGGGGTGCAGTAGTGATCAAAGAGCTAGGATGGCTGGAATGGAAATAAAAATATAATGGCAGTAAGGAACAATGATGAAGGTAGTTGCGAGGTATTTATAGCTTTGGGGCTAATGACATGGAGAGGTTGAAGAAGTTTTTGATGCTTGATGGGGAGGCTTTTATCTGTGAAGCAAGAAGGGAAGGAAGATGGAGATAAGCAAAGTAGCGACCACAACCCTTTCCTCTTTTCTTACTCTCAAACTATATGGGAGCTTGTTCTTTCTCGTAATGCTTGAAGGGCGCCAGTATTTATACAGACATGAGGCTAGATTTGCTTATGTGGTGCCATGTAATTGACTGGTGGTGTGGGGTTTTGGCATGCTTTGGGTATTCTGTCTTTTATCAATCCATGAGATGCATCTTCGGCAATTCATCTCTCCTTGATTACTTAGCCTCCAAGGAACTATGCCAGCCAGGATTTTGCAGGTCCAGGGTGTTCATCTTTTGCTTGCTTGGCCCTCAAGTAATGGAAGAGCCCACCGTCATTCATTGCGTGGGTAGAGAAGATGATTCTATTTCAATAAGAAACAGGGCTGCCGATGGATCTCGAGATGGTAGTTGCGATTGGTGTCTTCATAGGTGACGATGGCTGATGAGCAGGTGTGAGCTGGGAGTATGGTAGCAACTATGGAAGGAAATGGGTTTTGGAGGCCAATTTTGAAGAAGATGGGGGATCTGCAGGATGTGGAAGTGGAGTTTTGCCGGAGAATATAGGTGGTGGTGTGCATGTGTTTCTGTCTTTATGCATAGCTCTAATTGGCTTGTGATGGTCCTTGGTGCAAATCGCAAGTGGGCAGCCATGGGAGGAGCTACGTTGGGAAAAAATGGCTTTTTGTTATTATGGTTCGCCCATACGCCTAGATTTGTACACATGCTGCTTATGTGAAGACAATCTTAACCATTGATTTTAATATTTTGTAATAATCCCATAGGCGTAAATTTGACTTGATAATGAATCTTCAAATGCAAATTAATCAAAACCATGCATATAATCCCGAATAATATTTATGGTATGGGCCTAAATTTAATTACTATGGCCTAAAAAGTTAAAAAATGGGGTGTCTACACATATAATGCCAAAAAAGTGTGTTCATGTTAAAGTTAAACTTAACTACTTACCCTCAACACGTGATTAGTGCGGTTGGCAAGGGCCTGACCTTAGGTGTAGGATATTCGAGCTTCGAGCCTCAACTTAGAAAGTTTATTTTTCATTTTTGGAAACAATGTTTCCGTAACTACTTGGTCAGTAACATTGTTAGATTTACACCATTTAGTAAAAGAGGTGAGGGAAGCAAATCTTTATCTCTTTCTACACATTTTTCAAGAAATGATTTGACATATCAACTACCTACCTACCTTGCTTTTTCTATTTTTATTCTTATATTTCAATCATTTTATTACATAATTACACTATTTATTGCTACTTTACTCCTATTATATTACATGACTCTTATAGTTTTTCAAAAACCTAATTTTCCATCTCCTCATTACCCATGTTACCAAATTATCTTATAATTTTTTATTAACATTAACATGTAGTTGCTAATGCATTGTTCTTTCTATCATTCATTTTTCTTTATTATTAAACCAACACTCACTCATTTCACATATAAGGTTGTGGTTGAGAAGAAGATAAGGAAAGTGAAAATAAAAATTCAAGAGCTTACTTTTTACTTTTTATACATTTTTTTTTTGTATAATGTGATATTTTAATTATCTCTGGCAATCTCCAAAGAATTCAAGATCTAGTTGCGAATGGGGGTGAGATTTTTATTTCTAAAATAATTTTTAAAATTTTCAATATAACATTTTTCATTCCCAATATACACCATTGCATTCTCTATCTCATTTCTCCATCTTATTCAAGCCTCTTTATCTATTTTAATTTTATTCCTTTTACTTCTAATTATTCTCTCTATCCTATTAAATCACTCTTTCACTCTTTTCCCAATTTTTCTATTTTTCTATTTTCCCTCTCCCTAATCACACTCATAATTCATCAAAGTAAAACACTGGCTACAAAAATTAAAGTGACAAACACAAACACACACACACACACAAGTAGCTGACATGGTTACAAAAGGGTCGCGACAGCTAGCTATTGCGCAGCTATCCTTGAAATTGACAGCCCGTGTATCATTTTCGTAACCAATTAAGTGCAATTAATCCCAACCCAAAGAGACTACTCATAAAGCTTGGAATGGAGGCGGGGGGAGACGATGACTTCCACCAAGCCGGCCTTGCTGAGCGTGATGTGGAGAGATTCGGTCATGTCGATGGGACCACCAGTTGGAGTAGAAAAATCAAAGCCATGGACGAGGCGAGCCAGGGTCAATTGCAAGACCGGAATGGCAAGAGCCATGCCAGGGCAGGATCGTCGACCAGACCCAAAGGGCAGCAGCTCGAAATGGTGGCCTTGGATGTCCGTGCCAGCATGGGTGGTGAAAAACCTCTCTGGCCTGAACTCCTCTGGGTCCTCCCACACGCTTGGGTCACGATGCAGCCTCCAAAAATTGAACATGACATGAGTGCCTTTTGGCACGTCGTAGCCGCAGATTTGGCAGTCCTCGGCGGCCATGTGAGGGATTGCCAGCGGGGCAGGAGGGTAGAGGCGAAGAGTCTCTTTGACGACTGCCTGCAAGTAGAGCAGGTTCTTGAGGTCCGAATCGTCGACGTTGCGGTCTTGACCGACGTGGGCGTCGACCTCCGCTTGAGCCCTCTTCAGCACATCTGGATGGTTGACGAGCAACGAGATTCCCCACTCCAGAGCCACTGCGACTGTGTCCGTCCCAGCTTCAATCAGAAACTACAAAAAACACACGCAATTAATTAATTTGAGAATAATATGCGTAGTAAGTCCAGAATTCAATTATTGAATAGAGACTGTTGCGCTAAGTATACTTCCATCGGATGCCTAATTGTCCAACTGGGGGTAACACCATACAAAAAATAATGATAATAATACGCGTCAATCTATACATTGGCTATTGGGTGTTCAACATTTTAGGGCGGCTTGATTAACGTTTTTTTAAAAATTATTTTCGTTACTTTTTGTGAAAAATGTTATTTAGGGTCGTCGCTTGGCCTTTGGAAAAAAAAAAATAATGTAAATTTTAGAAGAAAAAAATTTGAAAGAAGTGAGAGAATAAATGATATGACAGTGACAATGAACAGGAATAAAAAATAAAATTAAAATAAATAAGATAATTACATAAAAAGTGTGAAAATAGTTAAGAAGTAGGGTGAATGTGTAAAAAATAGGGAAATTTTTTTCCAATTGCTAAACAATTGTAAGTGTATTTAATTTAGTATTTATAAGTTCTAAAAATATATATTTTTATTGAATTTAAAAAAAAATCAACAACTTTTGGGTTGAATTAGTCAATTATAAACTAAGTTTTACCATTTTAAAGATATACATGTTTATTTTAGATTTTTAAATATAGAGTTATTTTAGTCTTATTTTAACAATTTTAAAAGGCTAAGATACTCGTGTACTCAAAAATTTAAAATAAATATATATATATATACATCTTCAAAAATAATAAAAACTTAATTTATAGATAAAATATAACTAGATTAATGACTTTATAAAAAATTTCGAAAAGAATAGAATATATTTATTTTGGATGATCAAGTCCCTTACTTAGATGACCTTGAACTATCTTTAGCATTCACAACAAAGATACATACATTTCTCCAAAAAATCATAAAATTTAATATATGAATTAAATAAATTGAAATAATATTTTTAATGAAAAAATATATTAAGAAATATAAATCAGGCGCTAGCCTAACAGAACAGTGCCCATATATACGTATCTCAAAATACTACAGCATATATAGATGATTAATTTAGGTGTCTCTACATGTGCGGTTAGTTTTTTTTCCTTCTTTTGGGTGTGTTTGACAATGAGGATAAAATGTAACTTTTTCAATCTAAAACTTTTCAATTTCTATAAATATCATATTTTTTAATTATTTTTTCACATTTTCCTATACAATATACTTTTCAATCATTTCTACACAATTACTCATACAACTAACTTATCTATTTTAATTTTATCTTCTTTACTCCTATCATATCACATCATTTGACAACTTTTATTCTTCACAATTTTTCACTAAAAATTTTATCAATTCTCAAACACATCTTCTGTTTATTTATTTTTTGATGAAAGGGTACATGTGCCCTTGAGTAGGGGTGCAAGTCGGTTCGGGTACCCACGGGTCGACCCGCTGGGTACCCGAATTAGGGTCGGTTCGGTTCCATAGGAACTGACCACCGGGTCGGTTCGGTTCCACGGGTGAAATACCCGTTCAAAATCGGTTAGGGGTCGGTTCCGGTGCTGGGTACCCGGAACCGACCCGGATTTCCTATACTATATAACATTTATAATATAATACCCTAAATCCCGATTCGGCGATTCCAGATTCCCTCATTCCCGTCCCGACGCTGCGACGCAGAGACCCTAACTTCCTCTTTCCTGTTCGCGGCCATTCTCCCCGCCGGAAAACAGCACCTCGCCGGCACAGCTTCTCCCCTCCGACAGCAAGGCGCACAGCGGCAGCCCGCAGCCTTCAATGCCTCTCTCTCTCGCCGGCACAACTTCTCCCCCCTCGAGAGTCAATGTCTCTCTCTCTCTCTCTCTCTCCCCCCCGACCCTCTGCCCTCGGCACTCGGCAATCGACTGTCGGCGCGCAACGCAGATCCTCCCTCGACGGTCGATGGCCGGACGCGCAGCGGCGCAGCTCCTCCCATCGACATCCTCGCTGTTCCAGACTCGAGTGCTCGGCGCTCAGGTCCTCCGATCCTCCCCTCGACGGCAGAAGCACAGCTCGTCGGCGTCGCCTGTGATCTGTCACTCCCAGCCGGCCAGCCGTCAAACGCGTCAGGGATTTGTTTCTTACTCTTTTTATATTGGATCTCCATTTCGTGTCTGATTTTTATCTTTGTAGTCCTGATTGCTGTCCTTGTTTTTTTCGTTTGCTTCCTGTTCGTGATAAATTGTTTAATTCTTTGATTCTCTCACATGTTTGATCTTAGTTTCGGTTTCGTGCTCCAATTCTGTCATTTTTTTTCAGATTGTGATAATTGTGTCATCAATATCCGAGCAATTTGATTTCATTTCCAGTTTAAGCAGACAGTTGTCCTCATAAATTCATCATCAGATCATGGACTCGTTGAGTCTATTTTATTCATTTCTCCAATTAAATAACTAATTCAGTGTTTGATTGTATATTTGTATAGGACTTGAGTTACAATGATAACAAGCAAGACATTGAGTTAGTTCCCAGTGGCTTTTGCAATCAGACAGGATCCAATAAGATATTCATTTCTGTTCAAACTTAATCTCTTATCCGCAATTTATCATAATTGCAGAGCCATTATTGTTTATACTACAAATTAGAGACTAAAGCCTCTTTTAACCATGTCTTCCCTTATTTCTACTCAAACAATTGTAATAACCTCCCCAAATCATTAAAGACTTATCTATTTAACAAATAGTCTTCATAGCTTCATATACGTTAACATTAGTTTGTTGTTCACAGCTTCATATATTTCAATACTAGTTTACAACTTATTTTCATATATTGATCATGCTAACATACTTTTCAGTTTCTTTTATATTTTTATAGTTTATTTGTTTATGTTAGGTACAAACAGCCATCTTCAATAGTTTATTTGTTTATGTTAGTTTATTTGTTTATGTCAGGTACAAACAGCTAAATGCACCAATTAGCAGTAATAAATGCCACATGGTACCATCTGCCCAGTTTCATAGCAAAGAAGTTATCCCTGAAAAATTTTAAATCAAAGGTGAGTAGCTGTGTTTACATTACATACCAGTTACAAGAAAAATGTGGTTGTGTTAATTTAGCAAACCATACCTATTGAAAACAGTTCTGATCATTCGATATTAGGAAAATTCAACATGTATCAATGTCTCCAACTTGACATTTCTTATTGACATTTCTGTTTCATTAGAAAATTCTATTCATAATATAGTATTTCTGTATTTGGAGCCAGTTTGGATGTATGATGTCTTTAGGAACCGATTTGGAACCGAACCGGAACCGACCCGCACCTGAAAAAATTGGGTAGGGTAGACTCCGGACCGACCCGGTCTAAAATAGGGTAGGGTAGACGTTTTTAAAAAACGGGTAAGGGTAGGTTCCACCCCTACCCGGGGGTACCCGGACCGACTTGCACCCCTACCCTTGAGTGCATATATACCTGCGAAGTTGCTTTGATGACTGTATCAGGATCATAGGTGGAGATCTGAGCACCTTCCAGGGTCGACACCATCACATCCATGAAGTCCTGCTCACCAATCGTCTCTCCACACGCCCTCTTATGCCGGTGCTCCTTAAGCCAGGCGGAGAGCAGCGAATCCATTTCCGCAGCGACTCGGCGCATGGCCTTGAGGTGCCCTTGCAAGTCCAGAGACCTGAGGAAGTGGGGAAGCGCATCGGTGATGACGAAGACGCCGCTAAGAGAAGACGCTCGCTCCATCAGCTTCCGGATTCTGATGGCTTCCACCTCATCCTTCACGCCCAAAATCTCCCCAAAGAAACGCTTCCCGATAATCATCATAACAAGGACGTTGAACGTCATCTCAAAAAGCCTCTGCTTCATCTCCACTTGCACGGGCCGCCTCCCGTTCTCCACCCAACGCCTGTACAGATCTTTGATGCACGCCTCAATCTCTCCCACTCGGACGTGCTTGAGAGACTCAAGCCGCCGGTTCGACAAGAGCTCGAGGGTGGCTATCTTCCGCATCTCGCGCCAGTAGGCTCCGTAGGGAGAGGCCCCGAACATGGCGTAGTTGTAGGTGAGGTGGTCGCCGGCGGCAGTCCTGGGGCGAGTGGAAAGAACCTTGTCGTTAGTGGTGAAGCAGTCCTTTGCAGCTTCCCAGCCGCACACCATGAAGGTGCGGTGCGTGCCGAAGCGGAGCATGAAGGCCGGACCGTACTTGTCTGCCAAGGCGCCGGTCGTCCTGGTTAGCGGCCCTCCGGCGAGCTGGTGGAGATGGCCAATGATGGGCCATGCGCCGGCTGGCTCTGGGACTTTCTTGCCCTTGGCCGTTTTGCTCTTCGGCTTTCCCTGCAGCCATAGCTTGTAGACAAGGAGCACAGCGAGTAGGGCAGCAATGGCTTTGAATTGGGTGGAGGAATCCATCGGCTATTTGGCTTTCGTGGTAGCTGCTGTCGTAGTCTGGCCTTGGAGTGTCGGGGTGCGTGACTGCCTTATCGCCTTTGTCTACTGCATATACTGCATTTACTGCATTTATAGATTTCCATTGACGCGAAAAATCTAAACTCAGTGCTCCTCCGAGCCATAAATTTTTCCTCAATGCCGGCGACCGGAAAGTCAACTCAATAATACACCAGTCACGTGGGATCCTGCGAAACCGTCCTCAAAGTTGTCTCGCCAGTCACGTGGTCCGAAGCTGAGGGAAATATTTTTTTACGAAAAAAATAAGAGAAAAAACTATTATAGAAATAATGATTTTGACAAAAGATAATACAATTAAAAATATGATAATTAGATGAAAATATCAAGAATAATTTAAAAACAAATAATCATATAAATAAGATGTCGCACTCCTTGTGTATTTGGAAAATGAAAAAAATAATAAAAAAGTTTTGGCAAAATTTTTTTTTTAAAATAGAAAAGAATGATGTGATGTGGCGGGGAAAATTGGAGCCCAATCCAGTGCACCCGGGTGCATTCAGCCTCAATGCACCCGGGTGCACTGCACCTATTTTTTTTTATTTTTTGAATTTTTTTTGTATACAATGGTTAATCTAGGTTTATTTAACATATGTATCATTTTTTACTATTTTTGGAGACTTTTAGATATTTTTTTTAGATTTTTAAAAATCAGTGGCATTTTCGGTAATTTAAAATTACGAAAAATGCAACTGATTTTAAAAAATCTAAAAAACATATCAAAAAATCTCAAAAAATAGTAAAAATTGATACATACGTTAAATAAATCTATATTTAACAGCTTCATGAAAAAAATTTCAAAAAAAAATAAAAAAAATAGGTGCAGTGCACCCGGGTGCATTGAGGCTGAATGCACCCGGGTGCACTGGATTGGACTCTGGGAAAATTATGAGGATAAAGAAAATAAAACTAAAATGTGAGATATTCAGTAATGTAGTTCGGGTAGGAAAATGGGAAGTTAGGAAAGAAAAATGTTTTGAAAAATATGAAAGTGATATGATATGATATGATAATGGTAAAGTCAAAGTAGATAAAATAGTTGTTTGAAAAGATAATTGGAATATATGAGTAAAGTTGAAAAAAATAAAGTTGTTAGATAGTTAAAATGTAAAATCATTTTTGATAATATGTGTAGGGAAAGAATCGGTTATCATGATTATATTGCAACAAAAGTCGGCAGTTGCAACTTAGTTGCTTTTAATTGCTATTATTTAAGTTATTGCAGCTATGTTGGTGCTATTATATAAGTTATTGCAGCTATATTGGATTTAGTTCCTAATACTTAGAACCTAATTAGAAATTACAACCAAAACTATTTTGGTTGCAAATCTTGTTGCAATTTCCGAATGGTGTGGTTATGGAAAATAACTGCAACGATTTTAGCTTCTATTAGAGTCCATTTTATAAGTTATTGCAACCATCGTTGTGAAAAATAAAAGTGGTAACCAAAATTATCATTGCAAATGACAAGCTCTAACTCTTAACTCACTGCTTCGAAAACTTTGGGCCCAAAATTTCCATCCTTTTTGTTTGTTCATCCACCTGCGTGTGCCCTTCACCTTTTTTTTCACCCATATACAATGTTAGAACTTTGCCATCATCTCTACTTTGTTGCATTGAACATCATTCAACAAAGTCCTTATCTGCAACTCTGATCAGTCCTAGTGTGTGCTTTGCTCCCCTGTTCCACGATGTACTAGAAATTCATTTGTCCATCCTCGCTTACTCGTTCCATCCTCTTTTCAATCTCCCTCTAGATAAGCAACCATCGCTTTGTAGATTTCATCTCTGGAGACATGGGGGAGTTTGAATAAGTCGTCTCCTCTTGTTATATTGCAACTTTGTCTTTATCTCCAGCATCATACGAGGGTTGCCTCTTCGTCTTTACTCGACAATCAGTCTCAGCAATGAACGAGCTCTATGCGTCACTACCCTATTCCATTCCTCCAGTCCAAAGATCTCTTATCTTCTTTTTCTCTTCTCTTGTTGATTATATGCTTATGATTTTGGGGATGTTTTGCAACAATGAAAACTTAAGTTTTTTTAATAAAACTTTTCACAATAGGGGTGTAGCAATAAAATTTGGTAACTTCACTTCGTACCTGTCATTATGGATGGAGTCCGTACCTATGTGCAGAAGTCATTCCTATGGAACGCCAATTGCGGTGAAAAACTAGGAAGAGAGGTACGTGTGTTCGCCTAACCCAAACCCATCCAGCACCACCAGCTCCCCTTCTCGTGTCCAATAGCAGCCCATGCTCAATGGATCATTGCCCAGACCATCAAGACGATTTCCCCACGTTGGATCTACTATAAGGCATGCACGACAACATCTGAGACGACCTCCATGAGCTACTAATCTGGTGAAACTGCTGCCATCAACACACTTCTAATAGCAACATTCGTAGCTGTTTGCTCTCCAACGAAACTGACACGCAGCCGATCTACCGTGGCTACCCCACAGGTGACATCTCTCTGCCTTGTCTCCATTCGATTCCTTGAATGTGTGCTTTTTTATATATTAGATTGTATACATCACAAAACCTCAACCCACTGCAATCTTGGATTTTTAGACTTTTTTTTACCTTTTTGAAATTTCTCTTAGATTTTGGAAGGCAATCTTTCTTTCCCATTTTTGGTTCTTGGGCTTCCGATTTGGGGCTTTTTTAGGGACCTTCCACAACCATTGTTTATGTGCATTAAAATGGAAAATTCCATTCAAACAAGATGTTGCTAAGATTTTCATGCAATTGAAAACTCTCTCCCATGCATCTTCAGATTATTGTTTTCTGAAATCTAGTCAGAAAAAGTTAATGTTTGAAAGAAAAAATGCAGAGAGAGGTGGGAAGGAAAATATGTTCAGCTTTGGAGAGCTCTATTGTTGTTAATGGAAGATGTTGCACCGAGAGTATTCAAGAAGAGTTGTCGGTGCTCCCATGCCACACCAATATGCTGGTTATCGGGAACAACCGAACGAAGTTTATGCTTGTGAGGCTTTGATAATGCGGGGTTGATCAGTTTCAAAATTTTTTTTCCTCCACAGTTTTGTAGGGATTTGGTAATGTGGGAGAATTTTGAACGGATTTTTATTGATTCATCTGTGATTTCTGATTGAGAGAGATTATAATATATATAGATAGAGAGAGGCATGGGTGAAAGGGGCTTAATTTTGCTGGCGTTACAAGTGAGTTTTACATTTTTAAAAAAAATATATTATTGGGAACTCATTCGTCTTCAACATTTGGATTTTTTGTTTTTAATTTCTGGAATGTTGAAATTAATGGAGTGCATACCGACATCAATAAACTGCAATTGTTAAGTCACAATCAATATAATGAAATGCAAAAAAAATTGCATTATTACTATTTCTGTCATCCTATTTCACTTGCTCACGATATTTATGAATTAATATGTGAATCATTGATTGTCCAAGAAGATTGAAACTAATATGGTTCAATGTTTTTTGAAATGATTAATTTTTCATTTATCTATTATGTGAATGGTCCAATTTATTATTGTCGTGGGATTTTCATTGCTGATTAGTCAATTGGTTGTATTGGGATTATTATAAAGAATACCATTTTTCTAAAACTATTAGTAAGGTTGTTATCTTCCCATATTAGTATAATATCCACTCGGCCATCTTCTTCCTTTGTTATTGTTCACCCTTTCTTGCTTCTTGTTTCATGGAACTTGTTCATTTATGAATAATAAATGAATTTGTTATCTACGCACGCCACTGTTGAATTGACTTGGTAAAAAATTCTTGTAGACTGCTAAAATGGATAGTTCTTTCACCCTAAATATGGATCCCTTTCTCGAAACTGCATTGCCAGCTACAATCTAATCAGTTGAGAATTGTTCGGAAGGTTTCTTTGAGTGATGTAGGTCTTTTGTATTATTAGGTAGAGCCTTGGCACTGGCTCAAGAAGAACAACAAAGGAGGGTAGATTTCACTAATTGTGACTTAGCACTCCAACCCGAGCTATTCATGCATTCTATGGTCTGTGGGGGGGGGATCAACGATGCATCTCACAACTGTGAATGAGTACATTTTCATTCAGTCAGTTGTGTGATTTAATGAAGAGTAAACAAATGGCAATGTTCTTGCACACTTTGGCCCACAACGTACGAAATCGTTCCATTGGTATGCACTTTTGTAGATCTGTTAAGACTGTGCATCATCATTTTCATAAGTGTGTCCAATTAGTACTCTCCCTACATGAAGATTGCTTTCCCTGTCCTAGCTGTCAGACTCATCAGAAGATTTTCCTCCGACCCCACTCTAGCACCATAATTTTAGGTATGCAGTCAATCATTTTACCCCTTAGGATTTGCAGCAATGTCTTGCCCATTATGACCTAGAGTTTGAACGCCTTATTGACAATTTTTGTTACTTGCTAGGAATGTATGAAGCTATTGATCTTACTCATATCTCTGTCCTACCTCCATCTGAAAAATGCTCTTGCATTTATAAATAGACACAGGACCTTACGCAGAATGTATTAGCAACATATGACTTTAATTTGAAGTTCACATATATATTGTGTGGCTGGGAAGGTAGAGCACATGATGCGCATATCCTTCAGGATGCACTAGAACATTCCACCAATCGTTTAATAATTCCACAAGGTAAGAATTTTCCATTTGATTTGTGCATTCTCATCTTCATGAAATGTGATTGCCTACTTGATAAATCACAACCATTTGCTATAGGCCATTATTACTTAGTGGATGCTGGATATGCACATGTGTCCGGTTTCATGGCATCATACAAAGGTATGTCATACTATATAAGCAATTTCGGTCTTGGGAGGAGACCAAGAAATAGTAAAGAGTTATTTAACTTCAGACATGCTCGATTGCGATCAATTGTCAAAATATTGTTCGTTATGTGGAAAAAGAGATTCCCATCTCTACAGGTCGCGACGACATACCCCTATAGGATTCAAGTTCAAATGGTAATCGCATATGCGATTCTCCATAACTACATAACTGTTGGTCCCGAGTTGATGGCTAAACCCAAGAGGGGAGGGGTGAATTGGGTTCTTTAAAAAATCTTCTTTGGTAAATCAAAAACTCTTAACCCCTTGAAAAATTTAATCCCCTTTGAAAGCAAATGGAGAGCAAATAAGATAAAGCAGTAAAAATAAATAGAACACAAGATTTATAGTGGTTCGGGCAAACCTTCCCTACTCCACTCTTCCAAGCTCACACTCCGTTGTGACTTGGGTTCCACTATGTATTCCTCGAATACACTTAGAGTCACCGCTCTCTTCTAGATTCCAGCTCTAGGGGGCATAAATAAACACTTACACAAATAGGTGATGAGTGTTCCGGCCTCGTGAGAAAATCATTTCATACACTTGGTTAAAGATAAAATTATGTTCCCTGCGGCTTTGGAAATAAATGCTTAATTAATTTCCCAGCAAAATTTTAAAGCATCTAATTCTTTAACCGAGTCCGAAAAGTACATCACAGAAATATTTTGCATTGTGTTCCACATTCTGATTTTACATCTCTAACGAGAAAACCCTTGATTAAAAGAGCTGAATACAATGGTCCATAAAAAAATGCTTAATAATAATGAAGTGCGTAGAAGATCCTTCTACGTCTTTACAAGTGCACGAAAAATCGTGTCTAACAAAAATATAAAGATAAATGAGTACACTTCGCCCCGCGCCGTGACTCAAATATGAGGTACATGACGCCACGCGCCATGACTTAAATGTGAGGTACACGACGCCACGCGCCATGACTTAAATATGAGGTTCAGGACGCCACGCGCCATGACTTAAATGTGAGGTACACGACGCCACGCGCCATGACTTGAATATGAGGTACACGACGCCACGCGCCATGACATAAATATGAGGTACACGACGCCACGCGCCATGACTTGAATATGAGGTACACGACGCCACGCGCCATGACATAAATATGAGTTTACGCTTAGCCCGTCGACCAGCGATGACTCGGTTTGGGAACTAGTGAGGGGCCCGTCGGCTACACTAGTGACCTTACACAACAAACTAAGTGCGCTCTTAGCTTCTGGATTTACACAGCAGACCAGCGTGTCCCGCTTTCAGCTTCTGTATTTATACAAGAAACCAGCGTCTCCCGCATTCAGCCTCTGGATTGAACAATTGGGTGGTTTTACCAAGAAATGGATTCAACCGGATTTTAAAAGTATGTTTGGGTCATTTTTGACCAATTAAAAAGGTTTGGACCCAACTGGGCTTGTCGACAAGAGTTTGGGCCATCTTGGGCTTTTTGGAGAGTTTTGGGCCATCATGGGCTTTTTTTTTTTTTTGGGCCATCTTGGGCTTTTTGGAGAGTTTTGAGCCATCTTGAGCTTTTTGTAGAGTTTTTAGTCATCTTGGGCTTTTTGGGCCATCTTGGGCTTTTTGGAGAATTTTGAGCCATCATGGGCTTTTTGGAGAGTTTTGAGCCATCTTGGGCTTTTTGGAGAATTTTGAGCCATCTTGGGCTTTTTGGAGAATTTTGAGCCATCTTAGGCTTTTTGAAAAGTTTTGAGTCATCTTGGGCTTTTTGGAGAGTTTTGGGCCATCATGGGCTTTTTGTAGAGTTTTTAGCCATCTTGGGCTTTTTGGAGAATTTTGAGCCATCTTGGGCTTTTTGGAGAGTTTTTGAAAGTCTAAAAATATATATATGTATATATATATTTTTTTTGGGGGCCCATGGGGCAAATACATATATATATATATATATTTTTGAAGGCCCGCGGGACAAAATATTCATTTTTGGAGGCCCGCAGGTCATTTATATAATTTTAGAAATCAAAATCTTTTGTTTTTGGATGCCTTTGAATATACATGTGTATTTTGATATATTTTTATAGAAAATACACATATTTGTTTATTTTTAAAGGAGAAAATATACTTAATCCGTGTGTCAATTCAACCCGCCAGCCGGGGAGTATCCACATTAGGAAAAGTAGTTTTCGAAAATAATATATATGTATATATTTATATATTTAGATATATATATATAATATACATATATATTTTTATTTTATTTTCAAAAGGGGAAAATATACTTAACCCGTGTGTCAATTCAACCCCCCAGTCGGGGAATATCCACGTTAGGAAAAGTAGTTTTTGAAAATAATATTTATGTATATATATATATTTTTATATATATATAATATACATATATATATTTTTATTTTATTTTCAAAAGGGGAAAATATACTTAACCCGTGTGTCAATTCAACCCGCCAGTCGGGGAGTATCCACGTTAGGAAAAGTAGTTTTTGAAAATAATATTTATGTATATATATATATTTTTATATATATATAATATACATATATATTTTTATTTTATTTTCAAAAGAGGGAAAATATACTTAACCCGTGTGTCAATTCAACCCGCCAGTCGGGGAGTATCCACGTTGGGAAAAGTAGTTTTTTTTTTTTTTTTTTGGAAATAATATATATGTATATATAGATATATATATATAATATACACATATATATTTTTATTTTATTTTCAAAAGAGGAAAAATATACTTAACCCGTGTGTCAATTCAACCCGCCAGTCGGGGAGTATCCACGTTGGGAAAAGTAGTTTTTTTTTTTTTTTGGAAATAATATATATGTATATATAGATATATATATATAATATACACATATATATTTTTATTTTATTTTCAAAAGAGGGAAAATATACTTAACCCGTGTGTCAATTCAACCCGCCAGTCGGGGAGTATCCACATTGGAAAAAGTAGTTTTTTTTTTTCGAAAATAATATATATATATTTATATATATATATATATAAAAGGAAGAAACTCTATTTTTTTTTAACTAAAAAAAAATAATAAAAATAAAATAAAATAAAATAAAAATGGAGAACTCACGTTCTCTCTTCAGCGCGGGAGAGCTCGTTCCCCGTTCTCCGTTGTGTCCAAATGAGAAGCCTTAAGTGGTATTTATAGGCTTTTGGTGCGAGTTGGTGCGAGTTCCGCGGCTACTGTCGTTCCCGCGGAACTTCATCCCGCGGAACCACCTCTATGCGGAACTCATGTTCCCGCGGAGCTTCGTTGCCGCGGAACTGCGTCCACGCGCAGAACTGCATTCACATGATATTTCGTTGCCGCGGAACTGTTTCAGTAAAATCGTTCCCGCGGAACTTCGTTTGCTTGGGCACCAAGCTGCACTTGCACGGAACCGCTTTCCCGCGGAACCGTCTTCACGCAGAATAGGCTTGTATTTTCCTGAAGCTCGAGGCTCTCGGAACACCTGCTCCAGCGTGTCCATGTATTTGCAGGCGAGAGTGATCTCGAAGCCAGCCGTGACGGCGAAGCCGCCGATGGCGCCTATGATCGGTTTGCGGCAGCGCTCCATCTGGAATACAGAATCGGTCTCCACGACCTTCACGTCCCCTTCGAACACCTCCCCTGCAGCCGTCAGATCCACGCCCGAGTAGAAAGCCCGTCCCGCGCCGCAGATGACGTTGACCCGCACCGATTCGTCGGCGTCCAGCACCTTGAATGCTCGGGCGAGGTCCGTTATCATTGCCTTCGTCAGGGAGTTGAGGGAGTTGGGCCGGTTGATGGTGACCTGGAAAAAGTTCTGATTCTTGAATCTCTCGAGCCTGCGCTCGTTCTTCGGGTTCAGAGCGATCTGGCGCCCGGATACCTTTCCGGAGAGAGGGGACTGGAGAGATCAACGGGCGATGAGGCACAGCCGTTTCGGCAATTGGTTTTCATGGATTCTTTGGCTGCAGAGATGATTGTCGAGTTGATGGGAAATCTCCTCGCGGCTGGTTCCGAAGGGAGTTCGTCGTTGTCTGCGGTGATGAAGTCATCAGGGATGAAGAGAATTGTTCCCAGCTTCGCATCGGATGGAGATAGTTCGGGAAGCCCTGCCAGGCCTCTCTCTCTGCTCCTCGATCAAGAACACGCCCTTCGTCCGTCCTCCCACGGTCGCGATCTCGGCCCTCACGGCTCGCAGCCTCAGAGATCGGATGGTGCCGTTGAGCTCTGACAGCAGATCGGGCCGGTCTTCGCAGCAAACGGACGCCGTGATGAAAGGCGAGCGAGGGTCCAGATCATGGGCCAGCGTCACTTCGTCCGTCTCCCCAGGGAAGAAGACCCAGGCGTCACTGCTGTGGCTGTTGGTGCAGATGGATGCCACGTCAGCCGCATGCCGCTTCAGGTCTTTCTCATGCTGGACCACTTCCGTCTTCATCTTCTTCACTCAATCTACTCACATGATTTCCACATCATCTGCGCACCGCACCAGAAGCTCCACTATCTTTCCTGCCCAGGGCACGCCACCAATGGATCAGTTTGATTCCTTCTGCAACACCGTCAAGGACGTCATCTCCCCGCTCGAATCCGGATTCCGCCGCGCCCTGCACCACGTCGACGAACTCGTAGCACCCTCCGGCCAGCCCGTCGAATTTCTCCCAACGCGTCTTGCAGACGCCGGCATTGTATCCGGCGTCCCTCAGGAAGCCCATCACTGCCCGCCGAAGGGCGGATCTGTCCTGCGCCGCGCCTGACAAGGCTTCGACTGCCGCGCCGACCTTCTGGACTAGCGCGATGTGGAAGGGATCGCGGTTGATGGCCGGATTTATGAGGCCCTCGATCTTGGCCGCCATGTGGGGATGATCGACGTCCGGATCGTCCGGATCGGAACCATCATCACCGTCATCGCCGTGGGGGAATCCGGAAGCGGCGTCGTCCTCAAGGAAGCCGTGGATGAGGTCGGACAGGAGGGCGGACTCGTGGTCGTTGTTGTGCTTGCTGCCGCTACTACTGGCAGACCCGATCATACGGTGGTCCCTGCCGCAGATGCACGCCTTGACGCGTTCGTCGAGGGGGTCGGTGACCCGCTTCGTCCGTACGAAAACCGCCATCGGCTGGCGGCTTTTGATGGCGGTGGCGGCGGAGGGGAGAGAGAAGACGGTGGGGTTTTATACCTGCTTCGGTCCGCCGATGTTCTCCAAGAATCGCCTGAGCCAAGTTGCCTGATGCCTGCACCATCTTCTCCGGCAGCCTTCCGCCATCGGATCGCAGCAGCTGCTCGTCCAGCACCAGCAGACCTTTGCTTGTCGCCGCAAAGCTCCGTTCCAGACCCTTTTCTCCATCAAAGTCCTTCTCCTTTTTCCGCTATCTCTCCTCTCAAGAAGCTCTCCTCCGATTCCCTAGTGTATGACAGTGCGGCCATCAAACTCTGTGGACCGGACGCCATGACCAACTTCATCGCTCCTCCGGTCAATGCCTCGTCGGAGGTTAATCCGACCACTATTTCCGAAGAGGACTCCGACGACGAGTGCCAGAACCTTTCCTCGTCCACTTCCGCACTCAGTTTCTGCTCCCCGCCGGCTTCCGAAGAGGCGGACGAACAAAAGCGGCAGCACCCGGCTAAAGAGCTCTCAAAAGAGGCCAAAGAGGAGCTCAAATTACCCGACAACTTCGGCGGGTTTTTGCCGATGGGTACATCGTTGCTGAACGACTTTCTCGACTTCCAAATCCCAGCTCGGAGCTTCTTCGACGATGTGTCAACGAGCAACTTTTTGGGAGGAAATTTGGTCGACATTGAGGCTCGGACTTCAGAAGCAGAGTATTAAGGACGTGCAGAAGGTGCGAGACGGGGCTAGCGCTGGACGCGGCGATTTGCTGCGGCTGCGGCAAGCTGCAATATCTGGCGATCTGGACGAGGATGACGGCGCTGTCCATTGCTGCCGGAGAAGACGGAGGCGGCTTCTGGCTGGAATGGGCTTGAGCAAGGAAATCATCCATGTCGTCGGCGCCGATTTTAACAAGCTCAAATCTGTGAGAGTCCGTTCGGAATCGGTAGCAGCTGCTGCTGCTGCTGCTACCCCCTGCTCCTCCTCCAGTTCCGACAGCAGAAGCAACGAAGACGGCCCGGACCGCTGCAGCAGCTACAAGAGAAGCCACGAGGGAAGAGACTATTATGCCGCCGACGGCGGCGGCGGCGGCCGAAAGTGTGCTGACGCGATCGAGATCGGATGGATCGCTAATTTTTCTGCCGGCTTGGGATGGGTGGGGTCGTTCGTGTTGCTGGCGAGGCTGACGGGTTCAAAGAAGACTGCGTGAGGCGGTTGGCGGAATGGACGTGTTTTTCCGGCAAGAATTTGATGGGGATCGAAGAGCTGTAGCAATCCAGCCATGCACCCTATTTGCTTCTCCATCTAGTTCTCCAAGCTGCGGTCGTCGGTGATCCCCGGAAGTACGCCCGGCGTCATTTTCCGCCAGTATCTCTTTTTTTTTTTTTTTTGAATGAGAAATCATATACTCGTAGTAGTCCCATTGTTAAAAATTTACCTCATCAATGAGTCTCACTCCAATCACACCCTACTTTACATACACTTGATCTTAGCTACCCAAGCTAAATCAAGATTTATACAACAAGACTTTGAAAAAGAAAAGCTACACTTTACAATGATGTGTAGACAAGGTTGAGCTCGAGGAAGAATTCAGAAGCAGCTTGGATGATTCTCGATGAGGCAGCTTGCAACCTGAAGCTCTCTTCTTCCTTAGAATGTATATGGACCACTCAAAAATGGAGAAAAGCAAATAGGATTCCTCTCTAGCACTTCTTTTCTCTCTTTGGACTTTGTAGAGTATATAGTAATGTCTTGTAATGTTCTTGTGTGTATTCACGTTCATTTTAGGGTCCTTATATAGATTGAGGAGAATATGAACGTTGTAGAAGTGGTTGGCGCGCAATAAATGAACTCCAACGTTCAAAAATTCGAACGTTATTTTCCAAGTCGAAGATGGAGTCGACTTGGCCTGCGACTTGGCTTCCAAGTCGCACCTGGAGTCGACCTCGTGTGCGACTCCAGTTCTTCAGATTTCCAAGTCCGAGTCTTGGGTCGACTTGGCCTTCAATCTTTAACTCAAGTCGATCCTGGAGTCGACTTGGGTTGCGACTTGGCGTGGTCTTTTGCAAAAAACGCCTTGATCTTCTTGAATTGGCTTGAACCTTGCAAAATTGGTCTTCATGACTTGGGTATTGCTTCAATTGGAATAAGCTTGAAGATTAGCTTTGGACTTGATAGACTTGATTTGAACTTTGAACATGAATCTTAGCTTTGATCTTCAAGAAACTTCAGTTGCTTTTTGAGAATGGACTTTGCATCTTATTTGGATTTGATAAAGTCTGAATGGATCCTTGGAATAAGCTTGAAACTTCAATCTTCAAGTCTGAACTCCTCAAGTCGAAGTTGGAGTCGACCCTGTCTGCGACTTCGCCCAAGTCGCACCTGGAGTCGACTTCGCCTGCGACTTCGCCATGTCCGTTTCCACATTTTCAACTCTGGACACTTTTTGACGTTTGAAGTCGATGCTGGAGTCGACTTCGTCCGAGACTTGGCTTCCCAAGTCGCACGTGGAGTCGACTTGGCCTGCGACTTCACTTGCTTGTTTTCTATTTTCAATGCTATCCACCTTTTGCCATTTGAAGTCGCTTGTGAAGTCGACTTAGGTATCGACTTCACCCCAAGTCGAAGTCCAAGTCGACTTGGTAATCGACTTGACTTCTTTGCTTTCCTTAAACACTTGGCAAACTCATTAGTACACTTTATATACTCAAATTAGTCTTTGTTTAATCATCAAAACTTATGCTTTGGTCAATTTGTTTTGTTTTGAACATTGTTTCCAACAACAACCACCATAGATGGTCCTGAGCTACCCCACTGAATCATTGAGGAACCCAACCTCACCAATACAAATGTGATTACTAAGGAAGAAGATGACGAATAGATGGAAGTTATGGTGAGGGGGGTATCCGCTGAGGCTTGACGTTAGTGGAGGGCAAATGCGAAGAAGTAATATTTCGACTGTGGGCAGATAATGCATCCATATAGGAAGTCTTTATGTAAACTGCAATTTGCAATTATAAGTTATATATGATGACTTTCCTCTATCAAATATATATGCTAGCATGGTGCGAATAATTTATCAATCGTATTTGTGTGCTCAATGATTTTATTTACTCTGAATTTGTATGAAAATTTTCTTGGAATGTGTCTACACATATGTTTATGTCTTAAACTTGTGTGAGTGGGCCAACCATTAGACTAGTGGCGCTGGTCCATCTTTGTCTAAGCATAGACATCAGTAGACGAACACCTATGATAAGAAGTTGGTGAAAATTCTTCTTTAGAACTTGCATATTGGGACCATAGAGGCCAATAAAATTAAAGTCATGGTCTTTTAGGCTATTGCCTAGGAGTTAAGTAATGTCTTTGCAATATCCATCAGTCCCTAGAATGTCTGAAATAGGGTAATGACCTTAAGAAAGACCTATAGTATATACTTGAAAATTAAGAACAAAATTGGCATGGGGTGGGATGTGGCGGAGTGTAGATTTACTGGTCCCGAGCATGCCTAGAAAGCACTAGTAGAAGTATGAATTATACAAATATCTGTTTCTTGTTGTCACTTCCATATAAATATTATTCATGTTGTACAACATAGTGGATGAAATTAGCTGACATTTTCAATTTTTTATTTACAGCAAGATCATTAGTACAAAAGATTGAGACAACCACAACATCTTAGCTATGACGACCTACATGAGCTATTTGGCAGTAATCATGCCACAGGTCATTTCGTTGGGGGATTTGAAGTGCCACAATAAGGATGGGATGAAGAAGGTGGGGCGAATGAAGATGGGAGACTCCACAGAGTGAGGAGCCTACCTAGATCGGGGGTGACTTTGCTATTCAAGGCTTGTCTGTGACATTAATAGGAGGTTCATCTGGTCATCCACATGTGCCATCACATGTTGGTGGACCATCTCTTAGCTCTTTTGAGCATCGACCTAAAAAATTGGTCTATAGAAGGTCACAGACATCAATGCAAGAGTTTGCTGACATTACACAAACCTACTTAGGTTAACTCGCAACTCTATTGCACACACATACCAACACATTCAAACAAGATTAGGTTGAGGATTACCGTTCATTGACTACATTATTGGAGTCCATGGGAATGACCGATGATGAGTTAACAATGGCTATCTTTTACTTTAATAAGAACCCCTAAGTTGCTTCGACTTTTGTAGCAACGAATGATCATATGTGTGCAATTATGTTGAATGGGATTAGAAGAGGCCTTTGAGTTACTCTTGTTGGTCCCGAGTTTATGGCAACAACCCAAGAGAGGAGGGGTGAATTGGGTTTTCAAAAATTTTACTTGAACAAGAACTTTCCCCCTTTTTAAATTAATCTCCTTAATGAAACAAGCAATGAATATGGAGAGAAATAAAGCAATAAAAAGCAGTTGAGCAAGCCACAACAATAGACAAGATTTTATAGTGGTTCGGGTAACCTCCCCTATTCCACTCTTCCAAGCTCACACCCGTTGTGACTTGGGTTACACTATTGGATTGTCAAATACAACTAGAGCAGCGGCTCTCTTCTAGATTCCAGCTCTAGGGGGCTTGCACAAATACAACACAAGTAGGTGATGGGTCGCACTCAAGTCACAACACTACTTTGCCTTGGTTCCGATTTCCAATATTGAACCAAGTAATAAATACAAATAATAAATCAAACAGAAGAGACTACACTTTACAAGTTTGTGTAGGCAGTTTTCAGCATGTGGAAGAACTTGTTGAGAGAATGGAATAATCAGTAATGATGCTTTCAGTAAGTTGGAGCAAAGTTCTTCACTTGAAGTTGGTGTAGATCACTTAATGCTTGAGAGAGTGGAAGGTGAACTTATTAAATGCTTCTCTTCTTAACCTTTATCACATCCTCTTGAATACTCTTTTATAATGGCGTAGTGAATTCCAATGTTTGGTGGTAGGTGACGCGCATTTAATGCGCCAATGTTCGAATTTTTCTGACCGTTGCGAACTAAGTCGCATGTGGAGTCGACTTCGGATGCGACTTCACCCAAGTTGCAGGTGTTGGTCCCGAGTTAATGGCAAAACTCAAGAGGGGAGTGGTGAATTGGGTTCTTATAAAATTCTTCGGTAAATTAAAACTTAACCCCTTGAAAGCTTAATCCCCTTGATTGAAACAAATAGAGAGCAATGAAATAAGGAAAGCAATAAAGTAAAACAGTAGGCAAGGTTTATAGTGGTTCGGGCAACCTCTCCCTACTCCACTCTTCCAAGCTCACACACCGTTGTGACTTGGGTTCCACTATGTATTCCGCGAATACACTTAGAGTCTCCGCTCTCTTCTAGATTCTAGCTCTAGGGGGCATACTACAATCAGAGCCTATGCTCTCTTCTAGATTCTAGCTCTAGGGGGCTTATACACTTGATACAAGTAGATGATGAGTTCAACTCCAATCACAACTCTACTTGCAACGTCTTGGTTTGTTACAACAAACTCAAACCACGACCAATAACAAGGAATAATGAAAATAAGGAAGATCTACACTTTACTGAGTTGTGTAGGCAAGATTCGGCTTGAGGAAGAGTTTGTAGAAGCAACCGGTTGTATATCGTTGACGCTACTTGCAACTTGAAGCTCGTTCTTCCTTTGAAAGTGTATAGATCACTCAAATTTGGAGAAAAGCAAATGGGAGCTCTTGTTTGCACTTCTTTTCTCTCTTTAGGCTATGTAGTGTATGTTCCAACGTTTGCTTGAGTGTCTATTTATAGAATGGGGAAGATTTGACCGTTATAGAAGTGGTTGGCGCGCAATAAATGTTCCAACGTTCAAAAATTCGAACGTTGCTTCCCCAAGTCGCAGGTGGAGTCGACTTCGTCTGCGACTTGGCTTCTCAAGTCGCAACTGGAGTCGACTTCGTGTGCGACTTCAGTTCCGCATTTTTCCAAGTTTGAGTCTTGATCGACTTGGTTTCAGACTTGACCTCAAGTCGATCTTGGAGTCGACTTGGGTTGCGACTTGACTCGTTCTTGTGCCGAAAACAGTTTGACCTTTGTTAGATTCCTTTTAGCTTGCTTGTCTTCTTTCCTTCAATAATATTTTGTAGACCTTGTGAAGCTTGAAAACTTGTATGGTTAATTTTGTCTTTGATTCATTAATCTTCATATCTTGAATCTCTTTAACTTGAAATATGCTTGGAGCTTTGCCTTGGACTTGAGAGACTTAAGTTGATAATGAGCTTGTAACCTTGATTTAGATTTGAGAAAACTCAAGTTGAATCTTGGAATGAGCTTGAATCTGCATCTTTGAACTTTGAACACCTCAAGTCGATCTTGGGGTCGACTTCGTCTGCGACTTCACCCAAGTCGCAACTGGAGTCGACTTCTTCTGCGACTTCGGTATTTTTGTGCCCCAAAATCAGCGCTGGAGTGTTTTTGTCATCTGAAGTCGATGCTGTAGTCGACTTCGTTTGCGACTTGGCTTCCCAAGTCGCAAGTGGAGTCGACTTGGCCTGCGACTTCACCTGCTCTTCTTCCATTTTCAAATTTGGCTGTGTAGTTTGTTTTGGAGTCGAGGATGGAGTCGACTTTGGTATCGACTTCACCCTAAGTCGAAGTCCAAGTCGACTTGGAAATCAACTTGGCTATTTCATTCCTTAAAATATTCAACAAAATCATTAGTATTCACTTTATACTCAAATTTAACTTTGTTAATCATCAAAACTCATGCTTTGGTCAATTTTTTTTTGTTTTAAACATTGTTTCCAACAGCAGGTGGAGTCGACTTCAGCTGCGACTTCGGTCTTCAGCCTTCACTTCAAGTTCCATCTCAGGTCGACTTGGTCTTGGACCTGATTCAAGTCGCAGGTGGAGTTGACTTCGGATGCAACTTCACTATCTGTGTATATTTATTGGAACTTGGTTTTCTCGAAAGTGATCCTTGATGCTCCATTATCTTCTCAAATCTTGTTCTTCAATTCATGTTCTTGATTTTCAATGTTTTCTTGAGACTTGGCATATCCAACTCCTCTTGAGTAGTTTATCCTTGTAGCCTTGATAGAATGATTTGCCTTCTTTTAATTAAAGTCCAAAGATGTAGTTCTTAGTCTTCCCTTGAACAATGTTCCATGACCATTTGCTTGCTTGGGCTGTCTTAGTCTTCAGCTTTACTCAAGTCGCGTGATTGGGTCGATTTGAAGCTCGACTTCACTCAAGTCACATTGCGGAGTCGATTTGGGAATGCGACTTCACCTAAGTCACATGTGGAGTCGACTTCATGTGCGACTTCACTTGACTTTGTGCCTCAAAAACCACTCTGGAATTTTTTGTTGTTTTGAAGTTGATTATGAAGTCGACTTCGACTGCGACTTCACCTGTCTTCGTGCCCAAATTCCACTCTGGAAGTTTTTGGTATTCTGAAGTCGATCTTGAGGTCGACTTGGGAATCGACTTCACCTAAGTCGATGGCTAAGTCGACTTGGGTCTGCGACTTGGTCTGCTATGTTTTGAATCTTGAGTTTCTTTCCTTTAACAAGGCTTAGGAAATTGTATTAGTACCCGAAATATTCTCAAATTGAGTTGTTAATTATCAAAACATGGATTGTGCTTAATTTGCCTTTAATTTCAACAATCTCCCCCTTTTTGATGATTGACAAAACCAATTTGAGATATACCTTTCAGTTTTTCTTAAAAATCACTTTTTATACTTATTTTGGTGTTTAGAACATTCAAATTGTATTATCATCACATTTCAGGTGTAAATGGATCAATAAACCAATTTAGCTCAATCAAATTTATATCAAACATATACAAACATATATTCCATAACATGTAATCATTGTAATATAAAAAACTCAACACAATTTGATACAAAACTTGTTATATATCCAAACATTTGTACACAATGTGAAACAAAAAGAATGCAAATGTCCTAAATGTACATGCTACCCAACCGATGAAAAAATAAACTAAGTCCTAAAATCTCAAATCTCTCTCCCTCTTTTTGTCAAGGAATCAAAAAGATGATAAGGGAATCGGGATTTGGAGAATTAGAACGCAGTGATTGGGTAAGATGGAAGATGGGTAGGTGGGATTGGTCTGATATGAGCAAATGAATGGAAGGATGAGAAAGCCTGAATGGTGGGCTCGACTTTCACAGATTCGCTTAAGTATGAATCAAACTCTGGGAGACTTAGCACCGAGCGACCACAACTGCTTCCCGATGCGAGTTTGTACTTGATGGTTCTCAACTCGTGAACCATCTTATCTTGGCGGGTATGCATCTCCATCATCGCCATATGGATCCCAACCAACTGTTAAGTTAGCCTATCCTCCATCTGTTCTAAATGATCCTGGATAGCCTTCACCTAGGTAGCCCAACTTGATGAATGTGGATGAGGATCTGGAATCTGGGAACCTCTCGGAGAGCAGGAGCCATGTGAATGTGGTGAGGCAGGTGGCTGCCCCCCCTCAGCAGGCTCATGTTGTGGAGATGGAATCGCCTCCTGTTGTGGTGATTGAGGTGGTTGCTCCCCCTCAGGGTGACCACCCTCTGCTCTGGGCTGAGCTACATGCCACATTCTTTTCTATATTCTTTCAACCCAAAATTCCTCCAGATTAATCTTTATCTGGGTCAAAAGAGCCCGGTTGATGGCATTAGTAGGCTTCAGAACCTCGAAGGGTTCTCCATCCAGATTAACTCCAAAGAAATTTAAAATTTTGGTAATCCATGTCCCATAAGGTAATACTCCTCGTGGATTCTCCTTCCTTGATGCCAGGGCTTCCAACAATAAGCAGGGTAGGCTGACCTTAACCCAATTGGCAACTTCCCAGAAAATTTCTACCTCTTGTGGTTTCAAATTGATTTCTGCCTCCTCCCTTGGGTTAGATGCAATGTGCAATAAGAAGGCGTAGAACCCAAAGTCGGGGGGATAGGTTCATGTAATGAAGAAACTTAATCCCCGAAAGATACTTATTGCTGTTGGTCAACTGGTTGTACATTTGTGTGAGTGACAACCGCTTTGGAATGCTCTCATTCTCTTTAGGAACTTCCAAAATGTTTGCAAGTCGATGGATTGCATTGTTCCTGTAGAGATCACTTCCAATTCCTAGGTTTATCTTAGTTCCTTTGACAAATGTAATATGATACTCCTGATCCCATAGATAATAGAAGATTCTTATTAGATCAGGGTATATCCTATCATCCGCTTTTAGTAGCCCAGTCCAACCTTGGAAATTCAGTAATTCTTCAATCCCAAACTCATAATCACTGAGAAACTTGAAATCTATGATTTTGGGAACAAAAATCTTACGTTCGTAGAAGTGCCGATAGAACCGGCTGTGTTGCTTTTCTGTTCTGAAGTAGGCAGTGGGCATTTTCAAAACTTGCCCCTTTTGCGTTGGCGTCCCTTGTCTGTTTCTAGCAGATATTGTATCACTGCTTGATTCTGAGCTGGAATCCTCCTGTCGAGGTGCAAATGATGAGATATTTCCTTCTTGGAACCGCACGCGGCGTCCCGTAGATGGAATGGCTCCTTCCCGAACCCGTTTAGACGGCGTTCGTTGCCTACGGGGGCACCCCCTCGCCTGTATTTGATTTTGACTGTCTGGAAGTGGGTAATTTGGATGGTTTGGCTACAGCTTTTGGTGCCATTGATTTCAAAGACAAATAGGGGATTTAGGCAAGAGAGAATAAAAGAGAGCAATGAGAAAGAGAAAGATAGGAAGGCAGAGACACCAAGAGAGAGGGGCTGTGAGGGAGAAATGGAGGCAAGGCAAGAGAGGGAGACGGTGAGCCGGAGTGAGAGAGAGAGAGACAGAGAGAGAGAGAGGGAAACAGTGAGCCAGAGAGAGAGAGGGATTATGAGGGAAAGCCGAGAGAGAGGGAAGGAGAATGGAGAAACAAAGAGAGATTGAGGGAATTCGAGAGGGAGAGAAACAGGAAATGGAGGAAATGAAGAAGAATGAGAAGAAGAAAGAAAGAAGGAGGAGAAGAAGAGACGGCGCGAGGGAAAGCGTAGCGTCGCGCGCGGAGTCGACCTGCCCTAACCGAAGTCGACTTGATTTTATGGTGTCGACTTGGGCGAATCAGAGTCGACTTGGCTCTTTAGACTTGGTTTCCTTTAAACTTTCAAATATACCCCCTATTATATTTTCATTCCTAATCAAACTCAATCATACCCATATCATTTCTAATCTTATAAAATGGTTCCTTTGTTAATGGTTTGGTGAAAATGTCAGAAATTTGCTCCCCAATTTTAACATATTCTAAACAAATGTCATGATTTTCAACATGTTCACGAATGAAATAATGTCTCACATCTATATGCTTTGTTCTAGAATGCAACACGGGACTTTTGGTCAAACAAATAACACTTGTGTTATCACATCTAATTGAAATATCATGATAGTCAATATCATAGTCCTTAAGTTGTTGTTTTATCCAAAGTAATTGAGCACAACAGCTTCCGACGGCTATGTATTCGGGTTCCACGGTAGATAGAGCAACACTAGTCTGTTTTCTTGAAAATCATGAACCAACATGTTTCCAAGAAACTGACATGTTCCACTAGTGCTTTTTCTATCTACTTTGTAATCGGCAAAATCCGCATCCGAATAGCCGATTAGATCAAATGATGACCCCTTTGGATATCATAATCCTAAATTGGTGGTTTTGATCAAATATCTGAAAATTCTTTTCATAGCTATTAGATGTGATTCTTTAGGACATGATTGGAATCTTGAATACATGCAAACACTAAACAAATTATCTGGTCTAGAAGTAGTTAAATATAGTAAAGAGTCTATCATGCTTCTATATAATTTTTGTTCAATGTTTTTACTTTTTTCATCCTTGTCAATCTTGATAGTTGAACTCATTGGCGTGTTTGGTTCTTTGCTATTTTGCATTCCGAACTTCTTCAACATTTCTTTGACGTACTTGGACTGATTTATAAAGATTCCTTCCGCTAGTTTCTTAATTAGCAGTCTAAGGAAGAAGCTTAATTCTCCTATCATGCTCATTTCGAATTCACTCTGCATAATCTCAGAAAATCCTTGGCATAAAATTTCATTAGTAGCACCAAATATTATATCATCAATATAAATTTGCACAATTAAAGTATTTTTATCCTTATATTTGATGAATAATGTTGTATCAACGTTTCCTTTTTGAAAGTCATGATCAATCAAAAATTTACTTGACCTTTCATACCAAACTCGTGGAGCTTGTTTGAGTCCATATAATGCTTTGGTTAATTTGAAAATATATTTTCATTGATCCTTTTCTTCAAAGTCAGGAGGTTATTCAACATAAACTTCCTCATTCAAGTATCCATTCAAAAATGCACTTTTCACATCCATTTGAAACAATTTAAAATTTATGTGAGAAGCAAAAGCCAGTAGGATACGTATGACTTCTAATCTAGCCACAGGAGTATAAGATTCTTCAAAATCAATTCCCTCTTCTTGGGAATATCCTTTAGCTACTAATCTGACTTTGTTTCTAACCACTAGTCCACTTTCATCTAATTTATTCCTAAAGACCCATTTGGTATCGATAACTGTGCAATCTTTAGGTCTAGGAATTAGGTGTCATATGTTATTTCTTTCAAATTGATTTAGCTCTTCTTGCATTACAATAATTCAATTTTCATCATTAAGAGTTTGATCAATGGAAGTTGGTTTAATTTTTGACACAAAAGCAAATTCTCCACAAATATTATGTCTTGACCTTCTAGTTTTTACTCCTTCATAGATATTACCAATAACTTACTCAATTAGATGGTCATTTTTTAATTTCAAATCAGTTGAAGGTTTATAGGAATTATTACCTTTACTTACACTTTCCTCTATGGAATTCTCTTGCTTGGCTTCGGCCTCTCCTTGTTGTTCTAATTGTTCCACCTTTGGATCCCTTGAAGCCTCATCTGCATCACTCAACTCATTCTCCTTTTTCAGATTTTAGTTAAATTCATCAAATACAACATATATCGATTCTTCTACTATTTAATTTTTCTTGTTAAAAACTCTATATGCTTTGCTATTAGATGAATAACCAAGGATTGTAGTCAGAGCAATGGATTGGAGCTAGAAATTTTTTTCTTGTCCCAGAGCACAACTGAATTGAATGGTTGCAAACTTGTGGTCTTTCTAGAGATCAGATTTTGCAATTACAAATTTCGCAAATCAACGGACGGGTAGAGGATTGATGGGTGTAACAAATTGGAATTAGAATTATGCATTGATGTTTGCCAAAATTAAGGCAGCTTTCTACTTGAATTAGAATACCGAATGGAGAATGAACAAAGCCACAGGTGAATTTCCCCCAGTTCAGTTGCTGCCGTAAAGAAGAGTGAGGAACAGGCTGCTTGACTGGTTAGAGTTTCAGATTTTTGCTGGTTGCTAGGATTCAATTTTTGTAGGTGGTTTGTGTAGAAAATCATGTGATGCAGAAGCGTACCTGAATCCATGTGTATAAATTCCACCTGTAGAACGTGTAAAGTGCAAGGTCTTCTTCCTCAGCACTTCTCCCTGTGATACTTGCGTAGATGGGAACTGCTTGTGTTTGTATGCGTGTGAGAGAGGGACCCAGACTCCTCTATAAATAGAGTCATTCCCATCATGACTCTTAGTAGTAGTACAATACCACCTAGAAAGGATTGCGTACGTATCTTGTATACGTTGGGCTACCTTTAGCTTAAACCCAAAAGCTACTATTTTAATTAGGACACCTTTATGTGGGTTAATTCTAACATTCTCCCACTTGGCCTAATTTAAAATAATAAGTGAAAGAAAAAAATAAAATTATACACAAAATACAATCTTTGGATTTAACATTTGAAAATTACCGGATGAATGCATTCATTTGAAAAATATGCCCAGTCATTACATACGCAATTCTACTTTAATACTTAAGTTAAGAAAATTTGTCAATATGGATCATGGCGGTTATATGCAATATGTAACATACTTCCTTCCATGCACCACGATATTAACGAACTTACTTAACTAAGTTCTTAATGGCAGATTTACAATTATGTGATTAATATCAAATAGATAAAATCTTCTGTTTCCAATCACATATTAATTGTCAACAAAATATCATAATGAAACAAAAGCAAATAATCATCCAATATGAGATGTCAAAATAGATCGATTACATCAATAATTATTCCACATAACAAGACCCATATTTCTTATGTGTCCAGAGAAAACCTTAGGCACTAGGGCCTTGGTCATAGGATCAACAATCATGTCAGCAGTACCAACAAAACTAATGGATATCAGATGATCATTAATCCTTTCTTGTACGGACATAAACTTAGCATCAATATGCTTGTTGGCACCAGTAATTCTTCTATAATTGGAGAAGCTAATCGCTGATGAATTATCACAATTGATTCTCAGAGGCTAGAGATAAAATCCATAATTTTAAGCTCTGAGATAAATTTCCTCAACCACAATGCATGTGAGGATGTCTCATGACAGCCAACAAATTCAGCTTCCATGGTAGAGTCAACTACACGATTTTGTCTCCCACTCTTCCATGAAACTGCTCCACCAGCTAATAAGAAAACATAGCCTGATGTGGATCTTCTGCTGTCTGTGTAACTAGCATAATCTAAATCTGTGTAACTGATCACTTCTAATTGATCAGTTTTTGCATACGTGAGCTTATAATCTTTAGTTCATTGGAGATATCGCATCACTACGTGAGCTTATAATCTTTAGTTCATTGGAGATATCGCATCACTTTCTTTACTGCTTTCCAATGTTCCATTCCTGGATTGCTTTGATATCTTCCAAGTAATCCCATTGCATAACTGATGTCAGGACGAGTACAAACTTGGGCATACATCATGCTCCCAAGAACATAAGCATATGGGATAGACCTCATTTCCTGTTTCTCAATCTCATTTTATGGACACTGATGTAAACCAGATTTTTTACCTTTAAAGATTGACACTTCACATGATGAGCAGTTGGACATTTCGAATCTTTCTAAAACCTTATTGATATAAGCCCTTTGTGATAACCCTAAAAGTCTTTTAGGCCTATTCCGATGGACCTCAATTCCTATGACACATGATGCCTCACCCATATCTTTCATATCAAAATGTTCAGAAAGGAAACTTTTAGTGTTATGTAAAAGACTTAAATCATTAGTAGCAAGTAAAATATCATCTACATGTAGAATAAAAAATATAAACTTTCTCCCACTCAACTTCAGATATATATATATTGATTACTAATATTTTTTGTAAATCCAAAGGAAATGATAACTTTATTAAACTTTAAATACTACTGTCGGGAAGCTTATTTAAGTCGATATATAGATTTCTTTAATTTGCATACTAATGTGTCCTTTCCTTTCATTTCAAATTCTTCAAGCTGCATCATGTATACCTCTTCTTCTAGATCCCCATTCGAGAATGCCGTCTTTACATCTATTTGGTGTAACTCTAAGTCAAAGTAAGCCACTAATGCCATAATGATTCTGAATGAGTCTTTTCTAGAGATTGGTGAAAAAGTCTCCTTATAATCAATGTCTTCTATTTGAGTGAACCCTTTGGCAACAAGTCTGGCCTTATACCTTTCTACATTACCCTAGGGTCCCGTTTAGTTTTGAATATCCATTTACAACCAACAGGTTTGCCTCCTTCAGGCAACGTAACAAGATCCCAAACTTTATTTTTATGCATGGATTCCATTTCATCTTTCATATCATTAATCCATAATTTAGATCTTTCACTATTAATAGCTTCTTTGAATGTCAATGGATCACTTTCAATACAAGGATCATCAATACATTCTTCCAAATATATAATGTAGTCATCTGAAATAGCAGGTCTCCTTACTCTATGAGACCTTCTTGGCCCATTAATATGTTTTACATTGTCGTCTTAATGAATATCATTTGGAATTAAAGTCGGTTCATTATTAATCTCTTCCAAGGGTTTTACAGCAATTTTTGGTTGTTGATCTGTCATGTTATGATCAATGATCTCAATTCTTGCATCTGTCAGTGATGTACCAGAGAAGAGATCTCTAATCTCCTCAAATTCCACATTTCGTGGAGTTCTGCTTTCACTATTTTCAACATTCTCAATGAACTGAGCTATTCCGGTCTCAATGATCCTAGTATTATGAGACGGACTGTAAAATTTGGACCCTTTAGACCATTCTGGATACCCAATAAAGAAACAACTAATAGTCCTTGGGTCCAATTTCTTTTCTCGTGGGTTGAGTATCCTTGCTTCTGCTTGGTAGCCCCAAATATGCATATGCCTCAGATTGGGTTTCCTGCCTGAGCATAACTCGAATGGAGTTTTAGGAATAGCTTTACTGGGAACTCTGTTGAGGATATACATAGCAGTTTTCAAGGTTTCACTCCACAAGAATAAGGGTAAAGATGAGTTACTAATCATACTTCTCACCATATCCATGAGAGTATGATTTCTTCTTTCAGCAGCACCATTTTATTGGGGAGTTCCTGACATCGTATATTGAGGTTCAATACTATTTTCTTTTAGAAATTTAGCAAATGGACCAGAGATTCGACCTAATTGACCGTGTTTACCATAATATTCACCGCCCCTATCAGATCTCACAACTTTAATTTTTCTATCCAATTTCTTTTCTACTAACTCTTTGAATAATTTAAAAGCGTTCAAAGAATCAAACTTTTCATGCAATAGGAAAATAGAACCATAACATGAAAAATCATCAATAAACGTAATAAAATACTTTTCACCTCCAATACATGATGAGAATGGACCACAAATATCAGTGTGGATCAATTCTAAAAGTCCATTGCTTCTTGTGACATTCTTTTTCTGAGTTTTGGTTTGTTTTCCTTTAATACAATCAATGCATATGCCAAAATCAGTAAAATCTAGAGTAGGTAATACCCCATCTTTTACTAATCTTAACATTCTTTCTTTCGATATGTGACCCAATCTTTTATGCCATAATATGGAGTAATTTTCATCAATCATACCACGTTTAGTACCAACATATACATTTAAGGTAGATGAACAATTAATAAATGAGCAATTTGCATTTGTTTGATATAAAGCATTAAACAATGTTCCAGTACCAACTAAAATAGAATCTTTAAACAAAGAAAACTTTGAGTTCGCAAAATTAAAATAATAACCCATTACATCGAGTTTTACAAAGAAATTAAATTTCAAGAAATAGATGGAACATAGAAAACATTACGCAGTTCTAAAATATGCCTTGTGTTCAAGCGAAGCCTGCAATTTTCTACTGCTTTGACTTTAGACTTTGTTAGATTGCCCATTAAGATTGATGATTCATGTGTTTTTAGGTTGCAGGTTGAATGGAATGCCTGGAAAAGAGTTTGAAACATGGATTGCAGCACCAGAGTCAATACACCATAAATTAGAGGATACATTATGAAATTGGTTTCAAGGCAAACATGTACATAATTGTTACCTTTCTTTTTGAACTAATTCTTCCGCTTGAGACAATCTTTCTTAAAATGTCCTTTCTTTTTACAAAAATGACACTTTTCAATAAATTTTTTCGATCCATCCTCTATGCCTTTCTTTGATGGGAATTTATTCTTTTCCTTTCCTTTCTTCGACTTGTACTGCTTAGAAGTCGATGTGAAACTTGCACACACATGAATATTAATTCGTTTAAAGTCCATTTCTCCTTTTGTGTGTTATAGGATATTTTAAATTGTGAAAATTGAGATGGAAGAGAGTTTAAGACAAATATAACTAGGAAAGAGTTAGAGATTTTCATCCCCAATTCATTAAGTTTTCCAGCTATATTTGACATTTCCATTATGTGCTTTCACACTCCACAAATGTCATCATATTTTATCGAGGTCAATTTGTTAGTGAGCATTCCAGCCAATTCTTTTTTTTTCTTTTTTTTTTTGTTTTTTTAAAATCATAATGTACTACTAATTTTATAAAAATCTAGGTGCACTGCTAATGATGATAGTAATCTTTAGAAGTAAATTTTCTTAGTGTATATGTGTAAAATATTTTTCATGATGCATAAAAGAGTATATAGCATGTGAATATGTGTACTACTGAACAAAAGGGCATTAGATAAATAAATTATTTTCAACTTATCCAAGCTTAAGCAACATTCATATCAAAATTATGATAGTGACAATTAATATATATCTTTTTTTTTCTCCCCTCACCATATTTCATGGTATCTGGGGAATTTTTTTTTAATTCTCCCCTCACCATATTTCAGGATATCTGGGGATCTACAAAACTTTTTATTTTTCATCTTTTATTTTTCATTCTTCTTCTTCTTTTTTTTTCATTTTTTTTTCATTTTGTTTATTTTTTTCTCTCCCCTCACTATATTTCAGGGTATTTGGAGATCTACAAATTTTTTTTTCTAACAACTATCAATTGCAATGATATTAAATGTTACTTGTTTGGATGAAAGAGAATAATTATGTTATCATGGTGCCCACAAAGTTCATTGGTGTGTAAGTGCAATCAGTGCTAATAAAATTTTAAAAACACCATGAAAATATTATACAAATATAACTAATTACAGTTTTCTTCTTCACTTATTACCAAGCATAGCAAGTGCACTTTGATTTATCTCTACGTTTTTAAAAAAAAAATTATTTTCTATATATATATTTTTTAATTTTTTTAATTTTTTTAGAATTTTTTTTAAATCAAGTTAAACAAACCAGACCCCCCAACTTAAATATAGCTATCTTTAATAAACATGCACAAAATATAAATTTATGAAAATAAGATAGCAAAGAAAGAGACAACTTGGGGTGTAATGATCTGACTAAATTGCTGCAGCTTTCACCTACACAAAAAAAAAACGAAAAGCAAACTAACGGAAAAGAGATATATATACATATATTGGGTTGCCTCCCAACCAGCGCTAAGTTTTATGTCTTCAGCCAGACGTAATAATTCATATTATCCAATTCCTGCTCTATTAAAATTTTTAATACTATGTAGATTATTTATTACTTTCATATATTCATTCTTAAGAGTTGTAAAGATTAATGAGTTATCAATGACGTCCAATATGAAACATTCTTCGATTTGATCTAAATTATTCAAATTTATTGAACTGTTACCTAATGAGAGCATGATTTTATTTTGGGTTAAACAGGATTCCGTTTGAATACAACGCTCTTGGAGAAATTTACTATAATTTGGAATATACTGAATAACATCAAAGAGCGAAATTTTAATTTGAACCTGTTCAAACATTTGAATAATCTCTTCCTTTTTCATTAATTCTTCTATGCTAATGAGGTCATCTTTAAAAGTACTTGAAATAAAAGGTATGTACTTCTTAAAATTTTCATCAATAATTTCATTTTCATCTCCCCCCAACTTATCCTTAATAAATTCTTTATTTCTCACCTCATCTTCAATTTGGTTATGATCTTTGTCATCCATTTGATACCTAACATAATTATTATCAATCTCCTTAATATTTTCTTGATTTTTTTCTCCTTCAAATCTATCATTAATCAATTTTTCATTATTTTCTATAATATTTTCTTGATTATGAAGAGAGGAATTCTCATTAAGTTTATGATATGAGAAACCATCACTACATAATGTTGTAATTATTATCAAATTTTTAGACAATAGATTTTCTGATAGTAATTGGTCTGATTGAGTTTGATAATCAAAATGATTTATTGGAGTGATAGTTGATTCATTAGGTTCCTCTCCACATAATGTATCTACATTATATTCATCATTTATTTTCAAATTGTCTTTTTTTTTACCTAGCTTTTGTTTGTTAAGGGATTCAGCTTCTAAAGCATTTGGAAATTCTAAGTCTACTATTTCATTTTCAAAATAGGGATTTTCTAATTGTATTGAATCTAATTGAATTTGAAAATTCGAATAATCAATTAGATTATCAATTTAGTCAGTATAAAATTCCTCTTCTCCTCTGTTCTTCATGGCTACTATTACTTGATCTACATGATCTGTCATCTTAGAAAATGATTGTTGGTCGGAAAGAATTTGTTGATCTAATCTTTTGAATCCTTCCTCCAATTTATCTAAGTGAGGAGATTGTTGATAATCTACTTGATCTGATGAAAAATTTGAAAAGTGTTCTTGTGGGGGATTCGAGTACAAATACATATTTTTATAATGTTCAACTCGATTTAGGTACTCTGAAAATTTATTTTCTATGGTTTAAAAGCCATCGAGAAAAAAAATTTTAGTTCTTCAATTTCCTCATTATAATTATAAGTTTGATGAGAAGATTGGTTAGTAGGTTGAGGTGATGAAAAATTTTCTTCAGGATATACAGGTGGCCCATATGTATTTTCATAATGATTAGATTGATATTGATAATTTGAAATTTGACTTTGCTCAGGTGGCCACTGGTTTGCAGATATGGAGGGTAGGGTTGCATTTGTTGATTTGTCCAAGAAGTATTAGGACAACTCATCCATTCTGAGTTATATGTATATGAAAATGAATTTTAATCAGGTGCAGGGAACTCATGAAAATTTTGAACTTGTTCTTGATAAGGTAAAAATTGAGTCTCATTAGAATATGTTATTTGAAAAGGAATCAATGTATTTAAGAATGACCTGTTTGAGTTTTGATAGGCAAGTAAATCATTAAGCTTTTGGTTTAATTCTTCTAACTTACCTAACTGCTGATCAATAAAATTCATGTCCATTCTTTAATTTTATTTTTTTTAAAAAAATTTAATTATTATTTTTTTTGTTTTTTTAATGAGTAATTCATTTACTGAGAATAACTAAGGGCAATTAAATTCTATAACGCTTCCTTTGGTCAGCCAGGTAAGAGGTGAGATTATGGGAGGCTCTCCTTGTATTCACAAGGTCTTAATTAAATAACCACAGATCCACTAGGCATTTGCCTTTAAACCTCTGGCCTAGACACCAACCGCCAGTTGTCAAATAGAAATTTAATTAGACCAAAAGTCTACTCAATAAATGGTCACTAATTAAAATTAGGAAAGGATCAAAATTGGTAATCTAAAGTTTAAGTGCAGTAAGTAAAGAAAGCATATAAATAAAGCAGTAAAGATTATACTACTGAAAGCAAGTAAAGGAAATTTAAAGCAACTAATAAAACAATTCAAACCTCAATACGCCTCCCCGGCAACGGCGCCAAAAACTTGATGCGTACTAAGTGCTTGTCGTTAAGAGCACTGTGATCACCAGTTTAATTAAAATTAACCGAAACACATTAAAGCTACCACTATGCGGGTGATAATGTAGAATAACGGTGAGTCGGGTCGAATCCACAGAGAGGCGATGTAGTTTTGAATTGTTTTAAAGAGAAAGAGAGGGTATAGAGAAGAAAAAGAAAGAAATTAGAGAAAAAGGAAAATAAATTAGAGAGAAAGGAGAAGAAATTAGAGAAAAAGGAAAAGAAATTAGAGAGAAAGGAGAAGAAATTAGAGAGATAAGAAAGAGGAGAAAGAAAGAGAGGTTAGAGAGAGAAGAAAAGAGAAAAGAGAAGAAATTAGAGAGAGAGAGAAGAGAGAGAAAAGATTAGAAGAGTTGGAGAAAAAAAGGGAGACAAGAAGCTAAAATAAAAGAAATTATAATTAACTAACAATTTAATTAAAAATATTCTAAGAAAGCAATTAAAAGAAATGAAATTCAACTATTAAAGCAGGAAAGAGAATTACATTAAATTTAATTTAAAAATTACAAAGTAGAAAATAAAGCAGTAAATCTAACCTAGGAATTAAAACTACAAATTTAAAAATTAACAACTATAAAACATTAAAAACTATAAAGCAGAAAATAAAATTTACGTCACCCAAATATGAAGAGCAAATCTCCACTTAATGGGAATTTTATTGCTTGGCCCCACCTCCTTGCTAGGGGTCCCACAAGAAAGGGTCCCACCTCAAGGGAGAGAGAAGAGTGTTGTTCGTGAGGTGTGTGAGGTGTGTGGAGGGACCCTCCTTTTATGCTTGTGGAGCACCCCCTCTTGAGCTTTGAGAATCCGATGTGGGATTCCATGCTTGAATGACACTGTAGCTTGTAGCTACCCTTTGCAATTTGCCGTAGCTTTGCCTTCTGCTATGGTCGATGCTGGTGGACAGAGATCAATGGAAGCTGCAATTTTGGATGACAAGCTGCTGTGAACGGAGGCTTGTTGCTTAGAAGTGGTTGAATTTTTTCATTTTTGGCATTTGCTTGCCACGAGATGGGTCTAGCCTGTAGAAAACATGCTGCTATCAATGCAGTGTAGACGGATCGTGCTTTCTAATTGAAAGTCACTGGTTCGTCAGAGCTTGGCTGAAATCTTTCATGGCTGTCGGTTGTTTGCTTGAGGTTTTTCGGTGCTGCCGAGATGCTTGCGACCAAAAAAATGGGAGCAACTCTTATCTGCTTGCTGTGATGGCTAGCTAGTTGCTAATTTCTGCTTGAAATTTTATGGAATAGCTGCCTCCGTTCTACTTTACGGCTGGAATCGGTGGACGGCAGCTGGATTTTGTGAGGCAGAGCATTGAGCGGTCCATGGCTGAATCGTGGCTGGAATTTGAAGGAGGCAGCCATTGATGATCAATTTGGGGAAGAAGGGGCTATTGCTGAGTTCTGAGTGTAGAATTAGGAAAGGAGCGGTGAGCTAAGCAACCGATTTTAATTGGGGGTAGCTTGCATGGACGATAATCGTAGGGCATCTGCTCGGAAGGAAGGAATAACAGCCAGTTGGTGGTTTTAGTTGCATCAAAGCTGATCGAATGGGGGTAGATTTTTCTGCTTGGGAATGAGATGGGTGCCGTGGTCGCCGGAAGAGGGGCTATTCTTGAAAGGTCAGCGGAGATGGCGAGCTTGATCTGCTCGTTTTTTGTTTTTCGGTGGGTTGATGTCGTCGCTGCTGGTGATTGCTGCGATGGGTGCTTGCAAATTTGGTAGCTTAGAGAATCATTTGTGCTTTTCTTGCCTGCCTTGTGATGGGTGTGTGTTGTTGGATTTTCCAGTTGGCCTTGCTGCCGGCTTGGGCAAGATGGATTGGGGAAGATGGTGGAGCGGCTTAAATCGACGACTTGGGCGTGCTAAAATTTCTAGTTTCATGAACAACAGAGGTTTACTCAGTTAGCTTGATGCTCGTTCTCGATGGTTTCCTGAAGCAATTGCTGGAAGCATTCGTTGTTGCCACGGCTGCCGAATTTGTGGAAGATGGAGCACTAGAAATGGTGCTCTGGCGGCGTACGGTCGTCTGTACTCGTGCAACGTAAATACGAATTTAAATATTAATTCTTTGGTAAATAATTTCAATAATGTCGTATATCATCTTACTTTAATCCTTTAATTTATTTTAACTAAATATAATAATTTACTTTGTTCCCCATATTTTAAAATATAATTGTAGTCATGTATTTATGATTTTTCCAATTAAATGATTTTATAAATTTGTCCAAATTATATTAATAAGCTAATACACCTTTCAACGTTAAAATTTTCTAGGGGATTGAGTCATAATTTTATATTTTCAAGAATGTTGCAAAATGACCCATTTTATAGTAAAATTAAAGATTTTACGAAAAATATAATTTTCACGAAATTCCTCTTAAAACCTATATTTAATTAATGTTTTAATATTTAACGGTGTGAAGTTAATATGAAATTAAATGAAAATTTTTAGACTTATTTCACATACAAAAAGTCAGATAAGTTAGAGATCATCTAGTATTCAGATTTTGACTTTATTGGATGCAAATACAGTTTCAGATCCAATTTATGCTATATCTACCTGCTTGTCGGAAAAACTATATCAGGAAAAAGTGCTAAGCAGACACTTATAGCTTTTCAACTATGACAACAGAGTTTATAGCATATTATGAGACATCTAATTATGGAATATGGCTACAGAATTTTATCATAGGGTTGTAGAATATAGATATCATGGAAAGACAACTTAAGTTATTTTGTGACAATAAATTCGTAGTCTAATATTCCAAGGACAATAAAGTGTCTATAAAGCATATTGCGACAAACTCCAAAGTTGCGGATCCACTTACTAAGGGTAACACCTTATGATTTTTCATGAGTGTACTACTCATACGGGTGTTGTATCATTTAATGATATGCTAGTTAAGTAGGAGTTTGTATTTATTTGCTTTTTTGGTTTGGGAACTTTGCTATGGTTATGAATATTTTTTGCAGAAATAAAGTATTCGGTATTTTGGTTATTCAGTATTTTGATTTTGGTTGATCTCACCAAATAAGTCTGACCAGTTGGAAATAGGCATGTTAGATCACGTTACATGTAATTTTCATGTTATGCCTCCATACTTGATCTATGTTGTTTGGTTATGTTTGATATATGTGATCATGGACGGGTCTAGTTGCGATAAATGTGACAAAGGTCGCCTTGGTCCTATGTTGGCATAACTAATGAACGAGATTATTCGGAGATGATTTTGGAATGATAGCAAAAGGTTTTGAGCTCATAAGGGTATATATATAATTATAAAATATATGCAGTCCAAGTGGGAGATTGTCGGAATTTTAGATACACATATATATTAATTATATATACACTATCATAAATAGTGGCCCAATTTTTAAAGTGATCTTATAAAGTTTTATGGGCCTAAATCATCTAATAAAGTATGAGTTCCTATGCGTAGAAACCCTATAGCCTAATTTCTAATTTTTATTTTTATAATGGACTAAATTAGAAATATGAAAGATAGGCTTCCTATATAAACGGTTATGATCCTCAGGTAATGCGCTAATTAGGATTTCTTTTCTAACATCCCATCATTAGAAAAGAGGAACTACTTTCTCCAGAAAATCCTGGGGCATTAACTTTGAAGACCCAGAAACCATAAGATTCAAGAACAACTGCTCCTATGAATTTAGGTACGCTTCTGCTTATGATTTATTTTTCTTAGTGATTTAGCATGAAATATCGATTTAATCAATAAAGCTGGCCGAATCATTAGAAAGGTTGGAGCCGTTGGATTTGAGTTTACTTGACCGGTAATGGCTGCCTACCGGATATGGGATGATGGAGCACCAAAATATATTGTTCCAGCGGTGTCCTTCATGCCTGTGCACATGTAGTTGTCATTAAATTTACCAACAAATATTTTAAAAATCATATGATGCCCATTTGAATCATTTAATGATGCATCTCAAAAAAATTACATATTGGCCTAATTTGGAACAAGTCTTGAACCTATTGCAACATTTTGTGCTCTGTATGCACATGTGAACATGTATATGTTAATTGATCATATTAAAATATTATACAAATTTTTCCTCAATAGGCTCATGAATATTTTCAAGTTATTTCAAGCCTATTTTAATTTATAGAATTTTTTTTACTTCAAAGTAATTTTATGTCAAAGTATATGATGGTCCACTTTGTATTCATATTTCAAAACATATTTATAATTATTTTATATATGTATATGATTTACCTCCTTAAATCATTCTATAAATTTTCTATGAAACCCAAACCTAAGTAAGATTCAACGTGTGCATTGAACATGTACATGTGACTTATATTGATTAAATGGAATTTTTGGATGATTTTAGGATTTTATGATATGTTGCAATTAGGGTTTAATTAAGAAGAGTGATTAAAAGTTTAATCGCCGGAGCCAATTATGAGTCAAGGTGACTAAAGGAGCATAATGAGGATTAAAATATGCTAATGTGAAATGAATTTTTAGCTTAATTTCCATGATTTAATTAATGGAGATTAAAATGGAAATTATGGAATTATGTTGGAAAACACTAGAAAATTCATAACTCAACGCTTGTAAGGCGGATTCAAGTGAAATTTGAGATGAAAGTTGATGATGATGGGCTTGATATTATGGAATTATTGGATTATGAAAATCCTTGATGAAATTGGATTAATGATTTATTGATCATATTTCAATTTCAATCGTTAACTTTAAACGGCTATAACGGGAGCTAAGAAAATCGGATTGAGATGAAATTTGAAACAATGGAATAAAATTATGAAATATATAAGATGAATGAAATTTATTAAGCTAATTATCATGATAAATGGCTTTCTTGGAGAGCAAGTAAGTGGATTGACTTGTCTCAAGAGAGGGGACATGACTTTAATGCAAAGTCAAAGTTTGTTACAACTTTGATTATGTGGATTTTTGAGCAATTTTTATTTTATAAATGATGTATATATATAGCTGATATGTTGGGATACATAAATGGGCATTTAATTATGTGAAAAAAATCCAAGAAAATTCGTGATTTGCAGCTGCCATGAAAAATGCAAAAGTGGACAGCTTTGTCTCTTGCGAATGATGTCCAAATGATGGGCTGATTGCTACCATTTTGCTAAAATTATTAATGCCAAATTAATACACGAATTAAGGGGTAATTAGGTGTATAAATTACCCTCATTTTGAAATTTTAAAAATGGAGAAAAATGGCTGGAAAAATGGGCAGCAGCTGGACGTTATGTTGGAAGCAGATTTACGGTCAAGATGAGGGCAGATTTGTGGATTTTTAAAAAAATGGCAAAATGCAATTTTATGTGGCTATGAGTTCACCAGCACATAAGGGGGATAGGGATGCATTTATGTGTGTGGAAAATGCCCAGCAAGTGGGGCCCACAACGGGAGAAAATCCAGCTCCTCAAAGGCATGCACGTTCACATGAGAGAGAGAGCCCTTGAAAATTTCCAAGTGCTAGAAATTCTTCCCCCAAGCAACAGCAGCTCACGTCCCCAACTTGGCCAGTAAGGAGGAAGGAAAATAGGCGAAAGAAGAAGAAAATAAAGGATGATGAAAGGATAGGTCTGATGCCACAGAAGTTGGTATCAGAATATAGATTGGTAATAGGCATGGAAAGCAAAGGCTTGATATCACAAAGATGATATTTCAACAAAGATTGATGGGTAGATATAGAAGAAAAATGGAAAATGATGCAAGAAATAGATTGAGACTATAAGGCACATACGATATGTATTGTCTTATATTGTGTGTCATTATGACATAAGGATATGATTAATTAAGGAAATGTTGTTGGTCACTATGTTTCATGAAATAGATAGTATACGAAGGAAAAATGATACGAGGTCAGATGAAATAAAGAAAGAGGTTAGGAAAATTTGAAAATGATAAGGACCCTTACTAGTTTATGGAAATTGGAAAGGAAATCGAGGAAGAAAATATTTCAGACTGGTTTAATACCGGTATTCCTAATAGATAGTCTACGATGGTAAAATCTAACGGTAGACAATATAAGAAGAGAAGGAATGGATAACTTAGCAAAAGTATCTTTTGCTAAGACATGTATTAAATTTCATGTATGAAACTCTATACGAGAGCAACTTTTGCTCTATATTACAAAATGAATGTATTATGTATGATAATATATGAAAATGGTTGCTATAGACATGAAGATATTCATATTATATGAATCGTATGTGTAAAAAGGAAAATGATTGTCATAGATCTTTATTTGATATGTTGAAATGGGTAACTTAAGATTTATCCTATGATAAGACGGTAAATGATGCAATTTCTCCATGTATAAGGAAAAAATAGTGTGAAATGACATAAATGAAGGGCAAATGCTAATGAAAAACCCATGTGTGAACAAGGAATAATAGGGACAAGTGATGGGTCCGTTAGACCAAGGTTAAAGATGTCACTAAGACAGAGTAGCGCAGTGGAAGAGTAGTGAACTATTGAAAGATTGGAGGAAATGATGAATTAGCAATTTTATATAAGCCTTACCTCGATTTTTGCAATGTAATAGGTTTCGGGATGAAACTTGTTATAAGGGGGGAGGATTGTGAAACCCCAACCTAAGTAAGATTCAACGTGTGCATTGAACATGTACATGTGACTTATATTGATTAAATGGAATTTTTGGATGATTTTAGGATTTTATGATATGTTGCAATTAGGGTTTAATTAAGAAGGGTGATTAAATGTTTAATCGCCGGAGCCCATTATGAGTCAAGGTGAATAAAGGAGCATAATGAGGATTAAAATATGCTAATGTGGCATGAATGTTTAGCTTAATTTCCATGATTTAATTAATGGAGATTAAAATGGAAATTATGGAATTATGTTGGAAAATACTAGAGAATTCATAACTCAAGTGAAATTTGAGATGAAAGTTGATGATGATGTGCTTGATATTATGGAATTATTGGATTGTGAAAATCCTTGATGAAATTGGATTAATGATTTATTGATCATATTTCAATTTCAATCGTTAACTTTAAACGGTTATAACGGGAGCTAGGAAAATCGGATTGAGATAAAATTTGAAACAATGGAATAAAATTATGAAATATATAAGATGAATTAAATGGATTAAGCTAATTATCATGAGAAATGGATTTCTTGGAGAGCAAGTAAGTGGATTGACTTGTCTCAAGAGAGGGGACATGACTTTAATGCAAAGTCAAAGTTTGTTACAACTTTGATTATGTGGATTTTTGAGCAATTTTTATTTTATAAATGATGTATATATATAGCTGATATGTTGGGATACATAAATGGGCATTTAATTATGTGAAAAAAATCCAAGGAAATTCGTGATTTGCAGCTGCCATGAAAAATGCAAAAGTGGACAGCTTTGTCTCTTGCAAATGATGTCCAAATGATGGGCTGATTGCTGCCATTTTGCTAAAATTATTAATGCCAAATTAATACACGAATTAAGGGGTAATTAGGTGTATAAATTACCCTCATTTTGAAATTTTAAAAATGGAGAAAAATGGCTGGAAAAATGGGCAGCAGCTAGACGTTATGTTGGAAGCAGATTTACGGTCAAGATGAGGGCAGATTTGCGGATTTTTAAAAAAATGGCAAAATGAAATTTTATGTGGCTGCGATTTCACCAGCACATAAGGGGGATAGGGATGCATTTATGTGTGTGGAAAATGCCCAGCAAGTGGGGCCCACAGCGGGAGAAAATCCAGCTCCTCAAAGGCATGCACGTTCACATGAGAGAGAGAGCCCTTGGAAATTTCCAAGTGCTGGAAATTCTTCCCCCAAGAAACAGCAGCTCACGTCCCCAAATTGGCCAGCAAGGAGGAAGGAAAATAGGAGAAAAAGAAGGGGAAAAAGAAAGGGAGATTGGAGGAGAAGAGTAGCTCATGTGATTAGGGTTTGGAGAGCATCAATCCAAGTAAGTAGATGTGTTATTTTGATTTGTTTATCTTGAGTTCTTAAACTCCAAAATTAAAATAATGAAATGGATTTTTAAACATGCTTTAAATTGAATATTCAACATGATTTTGAATGAATATGGAATGGGTTTTAGCTTGCATGTATGAAATCCCATGATTTAGATGATGAAATTTGAATGATATATGATGTTATAAATTAAATTATGGACGGAACAGTACATGGATGAATTATGGAATGAAAATTTTTTGGAAGAATCCTCATGGGGTGATTAAGGAAAGAAACAATTTTCAGCTTAAAAAGATAATTATTTTGAAAATTAAAAATCCGAGAATATTAACCCAAACAGGGTAAAACGGGTGACAGGATCAGCTGTAGAAAATGATTTTTAATAATTTTTATATAAGGAAAGTTGGGCTGAAAATTTTATAAGATATGTAAAACATATTTTCGATCACAATAAAAAATTAAAAATTAGGTTTTTATGGGTATAAATATACCCCATAAATAACTTCATTCAGGCTTTCTGAAAATGGATGTTGCTGTCCAGCAAGGTAAAAATACAAAAATAAATATAAATAATTAATTTTTTTTCTGGAAATATTTATTTTGGTTAATTAATGTGGTTATTAAGGTATGAAAGAAATTTCAGATCAAAAATAATTTATTTGATATTAATTCAAGATTTTGAGATTTCAGTACGCCTGATTTCAGCATATGTGGATAGTTTGAGAAAGAAATCAAAAGGAAATATGAAACCTATGTAGAAATGATCCAAATTGATATTTGTGTTAAATACTTAAATATTTATTAAGAAAAGTGGGATTATATGCTGAAATTTTAGATTTATATAACTGCCTAAGGTTATGTGTCAAATGACACGTTAAACGGGTGAAAAGTGGGTTCCAAACTAGCTGTTTTGGAAACCTATGGAAAGTGGATTTAAACTCCATAAAAATATCCTAAATAAAGTGGTAAATTAAGGGTTGATATCACACTGAAATATGGATGATATTTCTGACTTAGAAAATTTTATGAAATCCATTATGTATATGTTGCCAAATGGGCATATGTGAAAGAATAGATATGCAAGGGTGATGAATGACATGTAAAATATGGTTTTGTGCAAAAAAATGTATGAAGATATGATATATTTCATGAATATATATCTGTTTAGCACTTCATGAGGTTAATTTCCAATTTTGGAATTATGTAATAAAGCCTAAGGTCATAACGGGCGCTCGGAACGGGCACCAATGTATGAATTTTGAAAAAAATGTGAAAAGTGGTAAATGAAGGTTAATGAACCTATATAAGATTATTAATGGATGAATTTTATATGTTTGACTAGATACCCTATTTATGGGGTTATATATGTTATGTGTTAGCCAATGAAATGCATAAAAATGTGCTAGTTATGTTTAATGACTTGAGAAGACAAATGAAGGATATATGTTAATGAAAATGGGTTAAAAAACTAAATGGAATGCAATGACAAGAAATATATGAAAAATCATATTATGTTCATGTAGGCAAGGAAAAGAATTGAAGGAAAAGGGATTATGGCGATCTCAGGTAAGCAAACAAACTTTTTTAAAATGCCATTTTCTTTATATGTGATTGATATGATTGAATTGTCTATGTTTATGTTTTAACGAATGGGTAAGCACAAGTTTTGAATATGACGGCTTTAATGCAAAGCCATAAGTTTTGAAAAATGATGACTTTAATGAAAAGTCTTAAGGTTTGCTTCATGGGAAGCAAGTGACACTTCTTAAGATAAATAATTTATCCTAAGTGTTGCCAAGGATGGGAATGCTTCATGTTAATGGAATTGAGAAATTTTGCTTATGAGTAAGCAAGTTCTCCATGCTAATATTTTCTAAGGATTTCACGTTTGATACTGAGGGTTTTAAGATTTTTCTTTTAAGCAAGCAAGTTCTATATGATATTGTTCAACAACATTTTATAAGAAAAAGGGAATTTTACCCTTTTTCACAAAATATTGTTTGTAAATGAGTTTTGAGTTATTTCTACAATAACTCGCGATAAACAATTATGAAAAAGATTTGTTTTATTGGGTCAAGATAACTCAATAGTAAATGATAGTTTGGACATAGACCATATGTTTTGAAATGATGTTCGAAAAGTTTTGATTTCCTTTAGATAAGGAAATTTATGTTAAAAATGTCGGAAAAATGTTTATACGGATGTGTTAAAAAGGGATTTACGGATGACCAACCTCCTATGAATGATTTCATAAAATTGTTTGATTTTAGGTTGCTTGATGGCATGCAAAAGACTCTGCAATTTTTCTTTATATAAAAATGATTGATATGTGGATAATTATTAAATTTTTAGGTTATGGACAAGGGGATAGTAAAATTGCATAACTTTTGTAAACAAAAGGTCCTGAAATGAAACCAAGCAAATATTAGAGAAAAATATAATTTATTTATAGAAATCCAAAGGATTTGAAATTCTTTTATTCAAAGGATTTTAAGATGTATTATTTCTCAAACATTTCAAATATTTATCAAAATATTTTACTCAAAATGATTCTAAAAGAATTTAAGGAAGGTCATCCTAAAACTAGATTTCAAATAATAACTTGTTAAAGTGGGTGCGCTCGCTTACAAGTTGACACGGACTGCGGTCTGTGATAGATTTTTAAAAATAATTGTTAAATATGGACTTCGGTCTAGGATTTTTTGTGCATATGGATGCAGGTTACGGTCTGTGATCCCAGTTTGAAAGAACATAGGCTGCGGTCTATGATTCTTTAAACCAAAACGGGTTGCGGTCCGTCAGGATAATGTATGATGCACCAATACAAGAAACATGCCGGTTGTAGAGCACGGTTGGGATGACCGGGGCCCACTCTACATATGGCCAAGTCGCTAAGGGATGGCAGGAGTGTCAGCGGCGCCCTCGTTGAGATGGGAGCAGGATAATTGAACAGCCGCCTGGCTAGCGTGCTGTTAAAGATTCTCTTCCAAAATGTAGCATAATCACTTGCTAAGTGTCACTACTGGATGAAGAGAAATGTATTTGCTTATGTTTTATTTTTGAAAAGCCCAAAGATTGAGTCATGAAAATATGATTTTATGAAAGTATCCTAAAGGGATTTTTATGAAATGGTTACCCTAAAAGAAAGGGTGTTTCACACAAAAGTGTAAGTAACATGAATTAAAGGAAATGTGTTTATGCGAATGCATTTATGAAAATAGTTTACGTATTTTGTTTACCTTGTTTGCTATAAACAAGCCCCAAGACGGGAATTATAAAAAGGATTTGTGTGAAACTTGAGATGGACATAGGAATGTCCATTTCTAAAAGAGCCTAAATAAAGAATATTTATGGACATAAGAATGTCCATTTCTAAAGAACCTAAATGATAAAGGTTTATGGACGTAAAACGTCCCATGTTAATATGTTGGATTTTATAATGAAAAATGTTTTTGGACATAAAAATGTCCTTTGCCGAGAAAGGCTTATGTGATTGATGTTTTAGGACATATGAATGTCCATTGCCAAAGGAAATTATGTGAAAAATATTTTGAGACATAAAATGTCTCATGGCTAAGGGATTTTATGCTGGGTTATGTTAATGATGTTTTGAGATATGAGATGTCTCCTTTGCCTAAGGATTTATGAGAAACAATGCTTTGGACGTAAAACATCCACCGGCAAAAGATGATTTCATGTAATGTCTATGAACATTAAAAATGTTCATATAAGAATTAAAGGAAATTCATTAGAGAAGGTAAAATGTATATGTTTTGCCTTAACAAGCCCAGGCACGGCTTGTAAATGATTTTAAGAATGAATGTCTTATGAAAATATTCAAGGACATGGATTGTCCTCATAAACAAAGGATTTCACGATGATATTTTAGGACATATACATGTCCTCAGGAGAAAAGTATTCCTGATGTTTATGAAAAAGGTTTTCAAGGAAGGCTTGCCCTAAAGATAAAATGCTTTCTTACTGAGTTGTCACTCACATTTTGTTTTCCCAACCCTTAGACAGGTACCAGAGAAACTCAAAAAGGTTGCGAACCTAAGACGAGAAGAAAGGTACGTGATGATAGCCTTGAAGGCTATGAGGAATGGAAAAGCATGAATATGCTAAGGTAAGCTAATGTGTATGTGAACTTAATGAGAATATTAAGTTCTATATATGATTCAATGGTTGAATGTATGTGTGGAACCCTGACCGTATACGCATTGTTTCGACTGTATACGCGTCATTTCGACATTTGTAATTTTGTAATTATTTTATGAATAAATGAAAATTCATGAATTATATTAATGGATATGTGTATTGGACATTGAAATAATGCAATTAGGAATTTAACCCCGTAAATAGTGCACGTGAATAGTGCACGTGAATAGTAATCAAGGACTAAGACCCGTGATTAAGAATTAATCACTTGGATTAACTTAATCACAAAAAGACAAAATAGAGATTTAATCACTACAAGACAAAATAGCAATTCTTTTGGATATTTTAATCCAAGTTTGGATTTTTATGGAAAAATAGAAAAAAATTCATAAATTGCAATCCGGGCGTCGGAATTCGATGAAATTTTTTATGGATGGTTAAAAATTCATGATGGACATGATGAATGGATCAAGATGTGATGAAAATCACAAATCAAAGGTCAAGATGAAACGTCAAATGAAAAATCAAAAAGTAGCATTACTTTAATTAAATACTACTTTTGACTTTTTATAAAAAGTAAATAATAAAAAAATAAAAAAATTAAATGAAGTGCAGCAGCTGCAGGGGCGTGAGCAGGGGCATTTAATGGGCCATTTGACTTTAATCAATGGCTCAAAATCATCCAAATCCTAAATTAACGGTTTAGATTTAATTAGCTTAAAATTAATTAAATAAAAAAAATAATAAAAATAGGTAAAAATAGGGCTGCATAGGGCTGCTGGAGCAGGCATAGGGTGGGCAGCTCTTGGCTCAATGCAATTTTTAAAATTAAAAAGAAATACCAATTTATAATTAAATACCTCAAAAGCAAGGGGGTAAATTCCAAATTCATGAAAAATCAAGCACTATAAATAGGGATTTGCTACAGTAATCTGCTACAGTAATTTAACTACAGTGATTTGCTACAGTGAACAGCGTTATTTTGGAGAAAATTTGGAAATTAATATTTGAATATAAGTATGGAATTTTTGAAGAATTTATGGACAAAAATATCTATGTAAAGAAATAATGCCCAAATATTATAAAGCATACATGGGAAACAGCTTAAATAGAAGAAATGAAATATCCTTTGTCCTTGAATAGGAAAAGGAAAAGAGAAGGTCGAAGACACCTCCTAAGAAGGTAAGCAGGTTATATGTTTTGCAAATTATTTCCAAAATGCTTGAATTTGTTTGCAAGTTGCTTTATGAAATTTATTTAAGGTTGGCCATACCTATAACTGCTTTACATGAACTGAAGTTCGTTTTGTGAAATTATTTATTAAATGCTTTTTATGAAATTGTTTATGATTTGCAAATATCATGCCGGCATGTGTATGAGAATGAGCATGTGCACGAGGAATAGGCCTTAGTCGAGGTAGTAAGCGGACCGGATGTCCCCCTCGCTATTACCAAGTTGCTTAATAGGCCCAGGCCGGCGGCGACCTCCCTGAGATGGGAGCATGTATGGGATGGGCGCCTGGCTAGCGTCGCATCCAAAGGAATGTCATGAATGCTATGTATGCATTGCATTTGCATTTTATGAAATGCATGAAAATGATTGAAAAAAATTATGTATGGCTTGCTTACTGAGTATTATTACTCACCCATGCTTTTTCAATAACAGACGGGAAAAGATGATGAAAGCAGCATGTCAAGTGTTATGTAGTTTTGGTATAAATAATGTTTATGTAAAGACAACGATGATAATTTTGAGATGGAAATAAATATTTCTGTTTTATGAAGCAGTCCTGGGTTATAACTGTGATATATGAAATTTATTTCATGCTAGATGAATGATGGAAATTTTCCATGTATTGATGAAAAAAAAAAAAAAAAAAAATCCTGCCGTGTGATCAGGGCAACAATCCTGAGTCACGTTTACCAATCAAAACGATCCCGGAGTAAGGCTTCTAGGTACCTCGGTTTGGGGCGCCACAGAAGTTGGTATCAGAGCATGGATTGGTAAATAGGTAGAAAATGGAAAGAAGAAATAAGTCAGTTAGGAAATATGAAATCATGAATAGAATTGATATCATTAATGATTTATGTGTAGATGGCAGATAAAGGAAAAGCTCCATTAAGTTCAAAGGAGATCGAGGAAGAGCAGGAACGGGAACGGGTACGGGAGGGAATTGACAGGTGGTTAGCCTCTCAAGAAGGACTAACCATAAGACCCCCAGCTCCCTATAGTTATCGAGCACTTCCATATATTAGAGAACCAGAGCTACGTCACTCAAATAACCCAAGACAATCGCCAGGATTTCCAGTATTATCTGGAACCTATGGGGCAGAATCCTCTAACCGAGTGCTTGTACCTCCAGACTCTCCAGTATACACCCCAACCAGCCCACTGCCCAGGCTATCAGTTGTTACCGACTGGGTTGCTGAGGAAGATTTACAGACATACTGGCAGAGAAGAGTAGCCCCAGTTCCACCTAACCCCGGTCCATGGTTTAGGTTTGATGCAGGGTATATCCAGTTCCGATACGGGACGCCATGGGCATGGATTGATCGTCAAGAAAGGGAGGCTGCCCAAGAACGTAGTGAGGCTCTGGCTAGGGGAGAACAAGTAATGGAGCAACCCCCTCCGAAACAACCCGGTGAGGTTATCCTACGAGTCATAGAATTAGAGGTAAGGCCCGAATCCCCACCTCCTGCTCCTCCAGCTAATGATGATGAGGACCCTGTGGAATGGTCCGACAGTGAAGAGGAAGAAGAAGATGAAAATCCTGGCCCCCCAGCCTGGTCAGATACCAGTACGGTCACTGAGGAACCCACACGAGTACCTTTCAGTCTTAGGAGATTCCTAAGGCTAAGGAGAAGGAGACGTTAGACAATGGGAGAACAGGAAGATAGGATACTGCCACCGCCAAAAACTTTTTTATATATATGTAAATATTGTTTAGAATTTGTACATAAAGCTAAAATAGCCTATGTACAAAAGTTTGACTAATGTATGGTTTGATAAACTATGAAATATATGTGAATTATGTGAGCATGTGATTATGTGTTTATTTGGCTAAGTTTGATATGATGAATAATTGGTGTTATGCTAATATGAAGATAAAATGCCGCTCACCAGAGCAAGAGCAAGAGCCGACAAAGGGAAGGCCCCGATGGAAGAATCCGTCGATCAGACAAGGGGCGGAGCCAGTAAAAGAACTTATAGGACTGACTCCGAGGAGCAATCCTCTAGAACCCGCCCACGGCGAGAGGAAAGCTCAAGACCTCAAGCAGAGGTCAACATAGAAGAAAAAATTGCCGCGGCTATTGAAAAATCTATGCAGCAATGGACAGTCCAGGCTGCTGGATTATTGCAAGAAATAAGGAACCAACAGGCCCCGCCATCAGGAGGAGACGGGAAGAGACCAGGGCCCTCGGCCAATCCCGGCACTTCAAGGGGAATGGAGGATAGTCTCCTTGAGGCCGATAGAAAGGCTATCAATGCCTTTCTTGCCCAGCGCCCACCTAAGTTTGCAGGGAAACCAGACCCCCTCATTGCCGAACAGTGGATCACAGAGGTGAAGAAATTATTCAGGATATCACCTTGCAATGATCAGCAGAAAGTCTTGTGTGCTACCCACTTGCTGATAAAAGATGCTTATGAATGGTGGGAAACGCTGATGGTCACCATGCCACACCCAGAGCAAGTTTCGTGGCATGAGTTTTTGGAGGAATTCAATAAAGAATATCTCCCTGTAGGGCTACAAAGCCAAAGGGTGATAGAATTCGAAAAACTTTACCAAGGCAGGATGACAGTCACTGAATATGCTACAAAATTCAATGCCTTGGTAAGATATGTTCCGTGGATCGCCAATGTGCCAGAAAATAAGGCACAAAGGTTTCAGAGAGGATTGAGACCCCAGTTAAGAGAGGGGTTAGCCCCATTACTAATAAAGGACTATGCCTCTAGCATTGAGAGGGCTAGGGCATTGGAGATGGAGTCTATGAGGACTCAGGAGCTTAGGCAAGCTCAAAAACAATTCTTTACAGCCTCCAAGGAAAGTGAGGTTAATAAAGGGAAAAGAGGATTCGCCGGCAAAAAGAAAATCGGCGACAAGGCAAAAAGCGCTCCGACTTGCAGAACTTGCCACAAGCGCCACTCAGGCGAATGTTTACAGGGAACGGGAAAATGCTACAAATGTGGCCAAACGGGTCATGTGGCCCGGGACTGCGGGACCGACGAAGCCAAGATAATAAAATGCTTCAACTGTGGTCAAATCGGACACATTTCGCCCAATTGTCCGAATAAGCCACAAGGAGCACAAGCTCGAGGGAGGCCGGCCCAGCAAAAAGTCCCCGCCATCGCTAATCGACCCGGTACTGCTACCAACCCAGTGCGTGTCCAAGCCCTCACCCGAACGGAGTCACAAGAGATGGAGGAAAAAGTGATTACAGGTATGATTTACATTTTAGGAAATTCTGCAGTAGCTTTATTTGATTCTGGAGCTACGCATTCATTTATATCATACCAATTTGTAATCACACACGCACTTCGGGTAGAGGAAACTAGTAGTACTATACATGTAGAATCCCCAGTATATAGATTGGCAAGTATAAATCAAATCTGCAAAGCATGTCCTATCAGGATAGGAACAAAAATATTGGAAGCTGATCTCATCCTATTACCCATGACAGAGTTTGATGTCATATTAGGGATGAATTGGCTAAGTCAATGGGGTGCGACAATTGATTGTAGAAATAAAAAGGTGCAATTTGAAGCACCGAAAGATGAAATAGAGATCAGTAAAATAAGACAGCCAGAAAACACAATAAGGATGGTATCAGCTATGAAAGCAGCTAAGCTGATGCGCCAACAGTGTACAGCTTATCTGGTCTCTATAAACGCAATAAATGGAGATGGGGTGCCTATGGAACAAATTCCAGTGGTAAATGAATTTCCAGATATTTTTCCAAAAGAGCTATGTAATTTACCACCGGAAAGGGAGTTGGATATGGAAATAGAAATTATCCCAGGGACAGCCCCAATATCTAAGGCTCCATATAGGATGGCACCAGCCGAATTGGCTGAGTTGAAAGTTCAGATTCAAGATTTACTGAATAAAGGGTTTATTAGACCCAGTGTATCACCTTGGGGAGCTCCAGTATTATTTGTAAGGAAGAAGGATGGGAGCTTGAGACTTTGTATTGATTACAGAGAACTGAACAAAGTAACAGTGAAAAATAAGTACCCACTACCAAGGATAGATGATCTTTTTGATCAATTGAAAGGAGCCTCTACATTTTCAAAAATTGATTTACAGTCAGGTTACCACCAGTTGAGGATATGTCCAAAGGACATCCATAAAACAGCATTCAGAACAAGATATGGGCATTATGAATTCTTAGTCATGCCATTTGGACTAATGAATGCCCCAGCTGTGTTTATGGATATGATGAACAGAATTTTTCGAGAATTCTTAGATCAATTTGTGGTGGTATTCATTGATGATATATTGATTTATTCAAAGACAAAAGAAGAACATGAGAAGCATTTAAGGATAGTATTGGAAATTCTTCGAAAAGAGAAATTATATGCTAAATTTAAGAAATGTGAATTTTGGTTGAAACAGGTAGCCTTTCTCGGCCACATTATATCCGAGAAGGGAATACAAGTAGATCCTCAAAAGATTGAGGCAATAACAAAGTGGCCACAGCCAACAAATATCACGGAAATAAGAAGTTTCCTAGGGTTAGCTGGCTACTATAGAAGGTTTGTGGAAGGATTCTCACAATTGTCAGCTCCACTCACAAAGCTGACAAGAAAAGGAGTTAGGTATGAATGGACACAGGAATGTGAGAATAGCTTCCAGGAATTAAAGAAAAGACTGGTAAAAGCTCCAATTCTAACACTACCTATGGAAAAGGAAGGGTTTGTGATCTATAGTGATGCCTCAAAGAAAGGATTAGGATGTGTACTGATGCAAAATGGAAAAGTTATATCATACGCATCTCGGCAACTCAAGCCAAATGAGGTAAACTATCCAACCCATGATTTAGAATTGGCAGCAGTAGTCTTTGCCTTGAAAATATGGAGACATTATTTATATGGAGTTAAATGTGAGGTCTATACTGATCACAAGAGCCTCAAGTATATTTTTACTCAAAAGGAGTTAAACATGAGGCAAAGGAGATGGCTCGAGTTACTAAAGGATTATGACCTCGATATTTTATATCATCCAGGCAAAGCCAATGTAGTAGCCGATGCGCTAAGTAGAAATGTTAGCTTAGCACATCTCATCACAAAGGAAGAAGGGCTATTACAAGAGTTGAGACAATTAGAATTAATTGTAAGCCCACCTGGGGTACAAGTTAGATTGTCTCAATTACAAATCCAGTCAAATTTATTTGAACAAATTAAAATGGCTCAACAAGAAAATGGGGATTTCAAGAATTATGTGAAAAGAATGATTAAGAAAAATCCCAGTGAATACATACAAGATGAACATGGGATGTACAGATACAGGGGTCGCCTATGTATACCCAATCAAGAGGAAGTAAAGGAACAGATATTGAAAGAAGCACATTTCTCTCCATTTTCGATGCATCCAGGTAGCACCAAGATGTATCAAGACATCAAAAAGATGTATTGGTGGAATAATATGAAGAGAGAAATTGCTGAATATGTGGCTAAGTGCCTAACATGTCAAAGGGTTAAGGCTGATCATCAGAGAACCCCTGGAAAATTACAGTCGCTAGAAATTCCAGAATGGAAATGGGATGATATTACTATGGATTTTATTGAAGGGTTGCCAAGAACCCATAATGGAAATGATGCTATATGGGTCATAGTAGATAGATTATCAAAGGTAGCTCATTTCCTAGCCATCAAGAAAAATTTTACTGCTGAGCGACTGGCTAAAACTTATTATAAGGAGATAGTGAGACTGCATGGAGTACCTAAGTCAATAGTTTCCGATCGAGATTCCAGTTTTACCTCTCGATTTTGGAAAAGTTTACATCAAACCTTAGGTACGCAGCTGAAATTCAGCACAGCATTTCATCCTCAAACTGATGGGCAGACAGAAAGGGTAAATCAAATAGTAGAGGATATGCTGAGGATGTGCACAGTAGAATTTGGAGGATCATGGGATGAATATTTGGCTATGGCAGAATTTGCTTATAATAACAGTTATCAAGCAAGTATTCAAATGGCCCCATTTGAAGCTTTATATGGACGGAAATGCAGAACTCCTCTAAATTGGGATGAAGTGGGAGAAAGAAAATTGGCTCCAGATCTCTCAAAGAGAATGGCGGAAAAAGTCCAAGTGATTCGCCAGTGTATACTCACAGCCCAGAGCAGGCAAAAGAGTTACACTGATTGCAAAAGAAGGGATTTAAATATCCAAGTTGGGGATCACGTATTTGTTAAGGTAACGCCATTCAAAGGAGTCACCCGGTTTGGAAAGAGGGGAAAATTAAACCCAAGATATGTTGGGCCCTTTGAAGTTTTGGAAAAAATAGGCAATCTAGCCTATAGAATAGCTCTGCCACCAGCCCTCAGTGCCATCCACAATGTGTTTCACATCTCCATGCTCAGGAAGTATGTTTCAGATCCAACCCATGTGTTGATAGAGGAAAATTTGCCAATACAAGAACACTTGAACTATGAAGAGAGGCCAATCAAGATACTGGATTTCAAGATCAAGAAGCTTCGGAACAGAGAAATTGAGTATGTAAAGGTTCAATGGAATCGATATTCAGAATCCGAAGCCACATGGGAGTTACGGGAAGAAGTTGAAAGAAAGTACCCTCAATTATTCGAAGAAAGATAGGTTTCGGGACGAAACCTATTGTAAGGGGGGGAGAATTGTGGAACCCTGACCGTATACGCATTGTTTCGACTGTATACGCGTCATTTCGACATTTGTAATTTTGTAATTATTTTATGAATAAATGAAAATTCATGAATTATATTAATGGATATGTGTATTGGACATTGAAATAATGCAATTAGGAATTTAACCCCGTAAATAGTGCACGTGAATAGTGCACGTGAATAGTAATCAAGGACTAAGACCCGTGATTAAGAATTAATCACTTGGATTAACTTAATCACAAAAAGACAAAATAGAGATTTAATCACTACAAGACAAAATAGCAATTCTTTTGGATATTTTAATCCAAGTTTGGATTTTTATGGAAAAATAGAAAAAAATTCATAAATTGCAATCCGGGCGTCGGAATTCGATGAAATTTTTTATGGATGGTTAAAAATTCATGATGGACATGATGAATGGATCAAGATGTGATGAAAATCACAAATCAAAGGTCAAGATGAAACGTCAAATGAAAAATCAAAAAGTAGCATTACTTTAATTAAATACTACTTTTGACTTTTTATAAAAAGTAAATAATAAAAAAATAAAAAAATTAAATGAAGTGCAGCAGCTGCAGGGGTGTGAGCAGGGGCATTTAATGGGCCATTTGACTTTAATCAATGGCTCAAAATCATCCAAATCCTAAATTAACGGTTTAGATTTAATTAGCTTAAAATTAATTAAATAAAAAAAATAATAAAAATAGGTAAAAATAGGGCTGCATAGGGCTGCTGGAGCAGGCATAGGGTGGGCAGCTCTTGGCTCAATGCAATTTTTAAAATTAAAAAGAAATACCAATTTATAATTAAATACCTCAAAAGCAAGGGGGTAAATTCCAAATTCATGAAAAATCAAGCACTATAAACAGTGATTGCTACAGTAATCTGCTACAGTAATTTACTACAGTATCTGCTACAGTAATTTAACTACAGTGATTTGCTACAGTGAACAGCGTTATTTTGGAGAAAATTTGGAAATTAATATTTGAATATAAGTATGGAATTTTTGAAGAATTTATGGACAAAAATATCTATGTAAAGAAATAATGCCCAAATATTATAAAGCATACATGGGAAACAGCTTAAATAGAAGAAATGAAATATCCTTTGTCCTTGAATAGGAAAAGGAAAAGAGAAGGTCGAAGACACCTCCTAAGAAGGTAAGCAGGTTATATGTTTTGCAAATTATTTCCAAAATGCTTGAATTTGTTTGCAAGTTGCTTTATGAAATTTATTTAAGGTTGGCCATACCTATAACTGCTTTACATGAACTGAAGTTCGTTTTGTGAAATTATTTATTAAATGCTTTTTATGAAATTGTTTATGATTTGCAAATATCATGCCGGCATGTGTATGAGAATGAGCATGTGCACGAGGAATAGGCCTTAGTCGAGGTAGTAAGCGGACCGGATGTCCCCCTCGCTATTACCAAGTCGCTTAATAGGCCCAGGCCGGCGGCGACCTCCCTGAGATGGGAGCATGTATGGGATGGGCGCCTGGCTAGCGTCGCATCCAAAGGAATGTCATGAATGCTATGTATGCATTGCATTTGCATTTTATGAAATGCATGAAAATGATTGAAAAAAATTATGTATGGCTTGCTTACTGAGTATTATTACTCACCCATGCTTTTTCAATAACAGACGGGAAAAGATGATGAAAGCAGCATGTCAAGTGTTATGTAGTTTTGGTATAAATAATGTTTATGTAAAGACAACGATGATAATTTTGAGATGGAAATAAATATTTCTGTTTTATGAAGCAGTCCTGGGTTATAACTGTGATATATGAAATTTATTTCATGCTAGATGAATGATGGAAATTTTCCATGTATTGATGAAAAAAAAAAAAAAAAAAAAATCCTGCCGTGTGATCAGGGCAACAATCCTGAGTCACGTTTACCAATCAAAACGATCCCGGAGTAAGGCTTCTAGGTACCTCGGTTTGGGGCGCCACAGTATGGCTGTATGGATGTAAAATGTGAAGCTTAAGTCAAGGAATCTTTCACTGTAGAAAGGCATGAAAAGATGCTACGTGATTATGTATATTTTAACTTAGTTAGAGTTCTAAGTTCCATGCGAATTAATGACTGAATGTATGCAACTATAATATGTGCAATGATTGAGTGTATAATGATAGGCATGTAAACATGCTATGAATGAAATGATGAATTTTATTACAAGTGAAATGTCACAATGTGTGATGATTGTCATGTCAAGATTATGAATGATGACAGATGAATAATCGAAAAAAATTTGGACGTATTCCAATTAAGAACCCGCCGCGTGATCAGGGCAACAATCCTGATTCACATTTATCAATCGATAGATCTTGAGGTAAGGAAGTGACGTCTCGGTTCGGGGCGCCTCATTTTCTCAAATTATATTAATAGGCTAATAAATATTTGAAAGTTAATTTTTAACCTATTTAATTCCTCTTAACATGTGCAATTCTCTCGATATTTTATATTTTCAAAAATAATGCAAAATGAGCCATTTTATAGAAAAATTTAATACTTTATGAAAATAATTTTTTTTCAAATTTCACAAAAAATCTATATTTGATAAGTTCTTTTTGTAATTAAAAGTGTAAAGTTGCTATTAAATTATGTGAAAATTTATGAATTATCAATCATAACAAAAGATTTGATGACCTCATGGTGGTCTTTCATGATTCATTACCTTCCACCTCTCATACCTAAGTTTCTGTTGACCTAAGAAGTCCCAACACCAACCACACACCATCCCTTGAGCATGCCACTCAACCAAATGGCCTAATAGCCATACAAACAGAAATTCTAACCTCACCGAGCCAACTCCCACAATCATTATATCTCCGTCACGACTCTTGCCACCAATATCCAAAACCTTAGTTATGCCTTCTACCCTTGGCAAAATGTTCCATTGTATGTTTGGTACTGGTGGCTCATCTACTCAATCCTAACCAATTCCACTCTCATTCATTATTATCCCCTCTCTAGCTCTACAAATTACTTCTGTTAGTCCACTATCATTATTAGCCCTTCTCTAATCACCCAGCTTTTCACAATTCATTTTAGCCTTCTCATCTTTTAAATCATCTTCTACTTTACCATATCCTGGTTGTGAACTCAACTATATAACAAAAAGCAATATATGTTTTGATAATTAACAACTCAATTTTAAGTGTTAAAAGTTGCTAACATATCTGTTGAAGTGGTTTCAAGATGAAAATTTAAACTAATAAAATATAGCGGACCAAGTCTCACAGTCAAGTCGACTCTATCCTTAAACTTGGGTCAAATTCATACCCAAGTAGACCTTAAACTACGACTTAGATTCAAAGGATACAATTTCTAAAGTTCTGGCAGGTCAAGGCGCAAACCTGAGTGCATATTTTCACTGATTCAAAGATGAACATGTGAAGTTGTACCTTAAGTCGACCCTAAACTCTGACTTGCATTTTGAAGGAGCCAAGTAAGAGTTCAAATGCTAAGTACCAAATGACAAATCGTATATTTGAGTAGACTCCGCCAATTGACTTAGATGAAGTCCAAGATCAAATCGACTCAAATCAAAGACTTGGAAGAATCAAATCAAAGAAGCACAAGTTATGGAGTTTTAAGTATTAAGCGAGAAGTGAAGTTGCATAGGCAAGTCGACTTCACTAGCGACTTGGGAGAAGTTCCATAGCTAACTCGACTTGCATATTTCCACTGATTGGACAAATGACGTATAAAGTCAACTCTATCTATGACTTGGGTCAAGTCGAGAACCAATTCAACTCAAGATAAAACTCCAAGAGCATTGCATGATTGAGGAGAACTTAAGAAGTTGAAAAACCCTAATCGAAGTGGCACTCCAAGTCAACTCCATTATCCAAATTAGGTGAAGTTGTAGACGAAGTTGACTCCAGCTGCGACTTGCATTGTAATGGTTGAAAAAAGTTGAATGTTGGCATATTTAATGCACGCCACTTACATTGTAACATTTGAATGTATTCATCCATTATTTAAAACTTGTTAATAGTTAGAGCATTCATTAAGCCTTTACCTTCCCACTTACAAGCATTCAAGTGATCATTAAGTGCTCTAGAAGAAGAACTATGCTATTCTTTGCAAGTACAAAAGCTTTTCATCAATCTCAAGCTTTGCAAGTTATTTCTTGCACTGAAACTATATCTACACAATCTATAAAGTGTAGAATTCTTTCTCAAATTCTTTCTCTTATTAGTCTACTTAGCTTGGTGTTGGAGACAATTGTGACTCACCGTCTACTTATAGTGCGATTGTAAAGGCCCTCTAGAGATAAAATCTAGAAGAGAACAAGGGCTTGGAAGAGTGGAGTAAGGAGGGTTATCCCGAACCATTATAATTTCTTGTGTCTACTATTTTTACTATGCTTGCTCTTCTATTCTCTATGTTTTCATTCAAGGGAACTTAATTCATAAGGAGTTGAGTTTAATATACTGAAAGAATTTTAAAATAATCTAATTCACCCCTTCTCTCTTGGTTGTTGCCACAAACTCGGGACTAACAATTTTCTCACTTTTCTTTTATCAAAGTTACCACCTATTGGAGCAACTTTTCATAATGAGCAATTCATCATCTAGGAGAACCTAACAATTCACTCTCCATCCTATATGTGTATTGCTCCCAATCAAAGCATATTCGGATCCTATCTCTAATACACCATTAATGATGCTATGCCCACTAAAACTATATTCTAGTCCATCATACCATTGAAGCTAAAATTTTCACAACAAGTAAATCTGCATACTCTTCATCCTTGAACATTAAATGATTTATCTATTTCTAATTTTTTATTATAATTCTTTCAAACGTATTTTATTCTCTCCTTTTTTCTACTTACCAAAAGGAGAGAGGAAGTTATGACATTTGAAACTTTATGATTGTGTTTATGTCTAGTTAAATGTTTGTAATAATTATATGTGGATGTTGAACGTAGACGGTGAACTCTATACTTGAATCCACAACATGCTTATTATTGATGAATTTTTTGTTTAATCATAATGAACACATTATGATTGAATTTTTTGATCACATGTACTTGATAACATGTTGATACATCTTTCTAATCGCATGTTTGAATTTATAAATCCTTAATGTAGGGGGAACTTATGATTATATACATGTCATCGATATTTTGTCATCATCAAAAGGGGGAAAAAGTTGAATTCAAACTATGGGTTCATACATTTACTCTTTGAAGCACAAAGATAGATTATAAGTTTTGATGATGAACAAACATGAATAATATTTGAAGGTACTAATAATCAAAATGAGGGACTTTTCAGGATAAAGGAAAGAATATTCAAGATGATTGTGAAAATAGTTTTTAAGAACTGAAATGACGATTAGTTGAAGCACCTATTCTTACTAGAGAGAAATGACGGTTTTGTAATATATAGTGATGCATCAAAGAAAAGATTGAGATGTGTACTTATGAAAAAGGAAGAGTTATAGCTTATGCAACTCGACAACTCAAAACTAATGAGGAAAAC